>CP053623.1:2400000-3077865 GCA_013177335.1 Apiotrichum mycotoxinovorans
TTTAGGGCGCCCGATGAGAAAGCACTAGAGAATGTGACTAAGCAGCCGTGGATATGACCCGTTGCCTCGAGGGAGGAAAGAATGAATGTGGCACTCGTGACAGCTACTGTGGCACGTATCCACCACTGCGGTAACTGGAACATTGCATAGGTATCGCTGCATTTCTTTTCAGAATTTCAGCGTTGAGTCGATCGCACAGCTGGTATTTTCGGCTACTATCGACCCATGTTCCAGTTTCCACTTTCCATTCCCGCTTTGAAAACGCTAGGAATAGATTTGGCGGCGACGGGACAGGACAAGTACCGCCGGCGACTGACGCCGATGGCTGCGGTTGGCGGACGCCACCGCCACCATGATCTCCAGTGATCGGCATTGCCCATTTCCCAACTTCGCCTCGAACATGAGTCACACCCCGTCTCGCACATCCTCCTCTTTTGTGGCGCACGGCACACATAGTCTACATTAGTTTGTTCGCTAGTTGCACCCGCTCGCTGATCCCGATGGCCTGCTTGTGGCTGAAATTGGCAGGCCTGGCAGTGGTTTGAGGCGAGGTATCTCAGGAGCCGGAGGAAGGGATAGCGGTATGTAGTTTGACCTGGTGACCAATGCATGTCCCGTCATTGGCGAGAGACAAGATGAATTATTGTTAGTACGTATCCCATCTAGGCCTAGCGTGCCCTTGAGGTGCCACAGATGGAAAATGGGGTGACTAGCGCCATTGTGTTCCCTGTGATTTTCGAGATGGCCAGTGATCTCATGGCAGGGGACAACCATTGACTGATAGCAACTATCACAGAATCTGGTACACTGATATATGCACACACATACACAGTGATCTATCTTACAGACAAGGCAGTGGACTGCTGCTCACTCTGCCGCGGCGCAGAAGAGTGCCGTGGCTGGGGCGGGAGTGGCTGTGGCTGTGGCACAACGTCTTATTGTGGGTGCGCCACTGGTGGCCACCCCGTTGCGCGTTGCACCCTATGTGATGTATGCCCGCCTCTTGGGGGCGTCACATCAACCTGTCAACCGAACCCCGCCTCCACCATCCCCACAGCCCCGCGTTCACCAGCCACCACGAGCGCCCGTGCCGCCTGCGCCGGCGCATGAGGCCCCGGCGCCCCCGGTGCCCCGAGAATATAGTGTGGTAGGATCGCCGGCCGCCACGGAGCCACGGCCACGGGGCCATGTCTCCGACGCGAGGGGAGCCACCAAGCCATGGAAGCCACCTCGCCACTGGCCGTGAGCCACGAGCCACGAAACACAAGCTCAAACGCAACCTTGAGACGATGCACGCCGTGGCGGACATGGCGGTCGGCATGCTCATAACTGGGTCAGTGGGGCACTGATATGCAGATCAATACGACGCAGTGCAACACTGCATGCAGACCTGTTTTGGCCGTGCGGCAATGGCGTTCAGCCAATGCAACAGGCATGTCATGTTCAGGATGCTAGTTCAGTCGCCACTGCCAAAGAGTGAGTACCGGGATACACACGTGTGGACAGGACCACCCATACGCACTGTTCCCCTTCTTTAGGTCCTAATGGTGCCGCGACAAGCACACAATGCACACACGAGCTCGCGCAACGTGATCTCGCCCGGGACCAGGGCTGTCGTCGCACCAAAACGAACCGGCTGAGCGACGCCTGGTGACTGCCGACAACCAATGGATGCTCCCTGATGACAGTGCACTTTGACTCGAACCAACGTGATCCCATCATTGTTGCGTCGCTTGCAAGTCACACCAGTCGGCTCTCAGCTCAACGTGCATCCCAATGTCGCTATCATGGAACCTGTTCGCACCGAGAATGGCGAATGCAGGGCTGCACTGCGAACCAACTGCGTGTCGCCAAATCCTCCCTCGAGCTGCAAAAACAGCAGAGTGGCGACGTTGCAACCGGGCATCGGGCTCTTCATGTCCATCGCAGCGCAGTGATTCGCGGGCACGCCATATCTCAGCCCCTCACGTACCCTTACGGGCCACCTGGAATGCGCTGCAACTGGCGCCAGATCGCCGTCGGGCTGCGATTGGTTAGTGGCTCTGTGGGTCCGAGCAAAGCACACGTTACAGCTCTGCTCCTGGCTGTGGATACGCCATAGGCCAATAGCTGCAGACACAAGGCAGGTAGATTGAGGGCGTGGAGTGTGTGAAGAACAGGAACGAGGGAAACGGACAAACAGCCGCCGCGAGCGGCAGTCGAGGGTTCTCCTTATCTTTGGCTGCTGACTTTGCCTCCTTGCAGTGGTTGCTCTACTCGGCATTGGCACACCTCGACAGCTGCAGCTCACTCATCTATCCTTCCGTCCCTTTCACATTGTCCTCATTGCCTCTTTTCCGCTTCTCACACATCTATTGTCTCACAGTGACGGCCCTGCCCAATTGTTGTCCCTCATACCCAAGCCGGGAATAGTAAGCGCCACGCGCCACACGCTGTGCCACACTATGTTCGGCCTAGTAGCATCCAGAGGTTTGGATCCGAGGGCAAATACAAGAAACAAAAAAAAACGAAAAAAAGAAAAAAAGAAAAAAAAAAGCCAGGGACCCGAAGAAAGTGGGGCTCGTCGGTAATTTTAGCCTTAGACAGGGACATGAGGGACCGAGAAAGGAAGGGGAGAGTGTGTTCAGGATACATTTGTGGCGCTTTGCATATTTTTGTGACCCTTTTGTCCTATTTCTATCAATTACCCTACAGATCTGAGGTGGCCCTGGCCGTTTCGTTTCCGATACGAATGACACGGGCATTATCCACCCTCTGCCGCTCTTCCCTCTTCCTTCTTCTCTACAGCTCTACCCCCGCTCGAGCCACCCGACTGTAACTGGCAAGTGGGCGGACTCGTGGGCGCCCCCGATAAAGCCGGCGAACGAGGCACGTGGCGTGCGATATGTCCCACTCAAACGGCGGCCACAGGCGACAGAGCGGGCCGAGACCCGCTTGCAGACACTGGGGTCGACTGGGCCATGATGCTTTCGGATTCTTTGAAGATGCAACACTGCAAAATTAGCAACATGCCCTGCACCCTGGTTTGTGGGAGCTTTGTGGGATCGCTCCGACGAACAGGTCCGCACGGTCGCATAGCGTGGCGGAAGGAGGGGGCCGGCCGTGGCGGAGCTGGCCGACGGGAAAGCCGTTGCCGATGGAGAGTGGCCGCAGGCGAACACGCAGGCCGCGGCAGGCGAAGGGTAGCTGTGGATGGCAGGTGGCGGCACAACCCATCGGAAAGACCGATACAGCTGGGCGAGACCTCATTTTTGCCAGCACGGAAACTGCCCCCCCCCCCCAAGTGACAGTCCAGCAAGGTGCGGTGCATAGACCTGAGAAATCTACCACCACCTCTGCGAGACTTGTGCGCAACTGCAGAATGGCGTAAATGTGAGAGGATACTGGACATAAGACCACCAGAATGGAGGTAACGTGGTGACTGACCCGTGATCAGTAACCACAGACCAGTTACGAGGAATGCATTCCAAAGCTGTGGCCAAGAACACCCAAACACAATCTGTGCCACCCAGTTACCGGTCCATGAACCGGGAACCCATGACGTGGCGCGTGGGGGCGGGGGAGGCGCCCGAGGCGCAGGGCAGCGCGACTACTGGCGCAACAGACTGTAACGCTCTGGGCTCGCGTTCCTGGTCAGTGTGAGAACGGCGTTGATTTCATGTGACCATTGGGATAATTGGATGCTTCGTTTGATATCCTGGTGCATTGATCCAAAGTGGCGAGGAGAGGGTACGTGGATTTTCGAAGCAACAGGTGTTGGAGGGGAGTCACAGAGAAGACGCAGCTGGCCACTCACCAGTCGATATGCCCTGCCGTATGCCGTCGGCCTCGAGACAGTGCTGTGCTGTTCTGAGGGTTGATTTCTCTACTGGGGTGCAAGGGTAGTTAACGAGAGCGGCCCGAGCGCAAGGAATCTGTGGGAAGTCGAGGTGCCTGTAAGCTGTTGGTTCGTCGTCGTTGCCTTTTGAGATGGTTGAGATGGTGTTCTTCCTCTTAAGCGCGCCACAGGAATGTCGCAGATCAGACCTGGCTGTGCCTCGCGCCTCGTAGGGTGCTGTAGCGCCCCCACGTTTGGCACACGTAGCGTGAATCACTCGAGATCTGTCAGTAGACAGTCACGGGCCGCAGCTCTGCCGGCGATCCCATCCCGGCGGAGTGCCACACTCGTATACTGCCTCGTTGTGCAAGACGACATGACATTACATGGCGGAGCGGCCAGTGCGGTAGGGCCACAATCGGGCCGACCATCGTGGTCGCTGGTGAGGATCACCACTAGTACCATAGCACAGGTACGACTAGTATGTTACCTGTCCCGGCATCGAGCTACTGCCAAGGGGAAGAAGGAATTTTGCGGCATGAGAACTCTGGTGAGCGTTACAACTGTCACGCCTTCCATGTCGTGGCCGAATGATGATCCTGGCAGGTCTGCCACTTTGCTGTCCCGCTGTGCTGATTCGTATTGAACCGTCATCTATTGGTCCACTTGACAAACATGGTCTCCGTCCGTTCCGCTTATGTGTTTGTATGTCACACGCATCAACCTTCCATAGCCTGGAGGCATCATGTAATTGGCGATTGGCCTTGTCAACAGCAGCCCGACATAGAATATCACAAGTGCGTGTATGGTCGGAAGCCACCCTTCGGGAATATTGGACCTAGGCAATAATAGTTGGCATAACGGCATACATTCTTCGGGCACAATCATTATGCATGCTCTCTACCCGGTGTTTGCTGCAGCATGGTTGAGCGAGTGGAACCGCATGGCTGCAATGTGAGGCCCCAGTGTCTTTTCAGGTCCCGATCGCACACTGCGCTCTCGTAAGCCGCATGTCACCTCTTTCTATCGTCACATTTTCACGCGTGCTCATCCGTCAGTTGCGCGTTGAGCCCGGGTACGCACGGCCCGGAGCGCAGTATGGTCAGTGAGAGAGCTCATGTATGTACTGTGGAGTATGTAATGCATCTCGTCAGTCGTGCACTGCGGATAGACGCCGAGTTTTCGATCAAGTTTAGTTTATAGTTGGAGGCTCGAGGTGATTGTCGTGAAATGCTCCCCTTGTGCCCGAATATCAACGGTCAATCCTTTGGATCCTTTGGATCCTTTGGGCGCAAGGGCAGCCCAAACCGTCAAAGTCTCCCTTTCCTTTTGGGCTCTTCTTGAATCCTTCAGTTGGACTGATTTCCCGACGGATCATTGATCGCCGATAGTAACACTACAGCGATCTGCTTGGTGTGCGCCAAGTACCGTCCGACGGGTCCCCATGTCATTTGGGTGGCTTGGACTTTGGGGTGACCATTACGCGATGCGGAACGTGGAACACGGAAACAGAAGACGCCAATCAGTATTCTAGAGATTAGACACCATTGAGCGCGGAGACATTACAGTACATATCGCGCCTGGGGCGGAATCCATCCGTCGTTCCCGGGCCGGGGGACGCGATCGGGCCTAGGAGGCTACAGAGGAATGGACGACCCCGATTAGAGCTCCCGTATTGCTGCTGGTGCAATGTGGCCCCTGCGGCATTTTCCGTCCTGTCGCTTATCCTCCAACGCAAGTGCTGCGCGCCGTCTGCCGCGTCTGCCTATCCTGATCCCGCAACAGAGGTAGACATGTACAGTAAGTGGAGGATAATCGTCCAGACATGAAGACGAGGGAATAAAAGAACGCCTGGCACTACGATCAAGCAATGGAAAATGAGCGACAGTGGGAAGAGAGCTCACTTTCCTCGAAGCGTTCTCCGCCATGAAAGAACCGGTGATGCATCTGTTCTGACTGGAACTCTCCCACACGCAAGACGCGAACCATTCCATGGACTCGAGTCCGACGTCTCGCCGAAGTCCGCACAGTTTTGGTCATTCTGCCGGAGCAGCCGACCTTAGCGAGATATAGCGATACATTTGCCCGTCTCATTCACGACATATGCAACATCTCACAAGCACAATGTCCAGTGGTGGCACAGTTTCGGACCACATGCTGCGGCGTTGCGATACAGTTCTCACATAACAGGGTCGGACCCTTTGATATGACGGCGCCCGCTCGATCACCCTTGGCGTCGCGGTCCTTGGACGTTCGGTGGAGTTGGGTGGTTACTATGTTTACAAGCGCTCGCGAACAACCTGCAACCTGCGCGTACCCCGTGGTTCTAGATCCACGGAGGATCCCATCGCTCCACTTCCTCGACCCTAGATCTTGTTAGAGGGTGGTGACAAGATAGGAAGGTGAACGACGCAGGACGTACGTATGTACAGTATGAGGTGGGCACAGGTCGAAACAGGGCCGACTAGAAGCAGAGTGGAGGCACTTGTGCACAGGCTGCTCGAGTGCTCTCTCTGGACGGAAGGAGTCAGTATTGCTGTGAGGCAGAGCAGGAGGATAGGAAGGCATTGGAGTTGAAGAGCAGGCAACCGGTGCGGCGGTAGTACCCTTCTGCTCTGTTTAGTGGGGATATGGGGAGGATATCATTGGCAATGGCAAGCCCGGCCGAGTACAGTTTGAAGTCATGTGTGTCATTCCAGCCCGTATCCGTATCTGATTACACATCGCGACGGTCCGTTACAGCTTGATGCTCGCTTTGATCGCTTGGCTCTATCAGGAGGCATTGTTGGTCCAGGCCGGAAAAGACAACGGCGCAGAAACGTTCCGGCGGCAGATGACGGCCTAAACCAGCCAGCCACAAGCCATGTCTGAGCGACATATCCAGCAATCTCAACCTAGAAGTTAGACCGCTACGCCGCTACAGGCGCCACAATGGAGACTAATACTGGAAACCATAACATAAGGGTCCGAAAGCTCACCAGTCGATCTTGGGGGCGTTAGCTTCGGCGCCTGGAAGAGGGAGCACTCCGGGGAGGCGGCGGGGATAGTGTCGGAAGGCGCTTAGGCGGTGGTGGTGGTGGAGGGTCACTTGTGTGCCTGCTGAAGCGCCCACCATTGACTGCCAGATACCGGCGGCTATCACCGGTATCTGTTTGTGTGCAATGTTGGCGCTCGTTTCTGTTTGCATCGTTAGAATTGTATCAAGCGACAGCCGTTGCGTCATCCATGACCATCTTTCTACGCACTATCCACTATGGCTCCTGTGCTCCCCTTAATGGTTTGCCTCGTTCCTCGGAAGCACTGAAGGCTGCACGCTCCCTCTCCAGCTCCCCAGCTCTGCAGTCTTCCAGCTCCAGGATCGAATAAAGTTTACCTGGCTGCATGCGGTACTCAGGCTTGGTCTTCTTTTCGGGGTATACATACAGTACAGTACATGGATCTCATAAAGAAACATGTCGGTCACCTTATGGCGTATGGCGTATGGCGTATGGCGTGCCGACGGTGGCTTTGGCAACTGCCAGCTGGAAGTCTGCGGATGTCGCAACAGTGTTCTCGGCCTGTGGCGAGCTTCATCCATATCAAGACTGGGCTCCGGAGTTGATCATCTCTGCAAGCCATGGCGGTGTTTACGCAGCCGGCGCCTGTTCCCAAGTTTACCCCGAGTGCCACCTGCGGATGCGGCGGCCGTGTTAGCGAATGGATCCAAATCCCATATCTGGCGTGTCCTCTGCAGTAATTTACAACACACGTCTAAGTGAGCACGCCGATTATCCACAGCGCGACAAGAGAGTATCCAAAAAGCCGAGTGCAACGACCCACCACCGACCCACCTGACAGATGACAGCGTGCATTGGCGTGCATGGGGCTGTGCTGATTAGCTGATTACTGGCCATGGGCGGATTGCGTGAGTCGCGCGGGGCAAGGGTTTTCTTTCAGGCCCAGGGCCACTGCTGCGCGTGTAGAATGGAGTATAATGCCCCTTAGACTTGCCCTGGGTGTCCACTTGGCTCTCGCGTCCCTCACTCTCTACATCCAACGCCCGCCATCTTCGGACTGATGAGATTATGAGCCAGGGGTCCAGAAGTGCAGTGTCGGGGAATGCAATGAGGCAAGAGCGAGATAGTGGGCAATGGTGTCAGCGGAGCGGTCAGCAGGTCATGAATCGTGGATTGTGCTGCCTGGCAGCAACGACCAGGATGTCTACTGCTCAGTGGAGCTGGAGCCACTTGTCTCGGTGCAGTCGCCGCTATGATGCAACGCGGTTGGCCCTCCTTGCTCCTCCCCTTTTGCTCCACCATTGCCGACTGGTTGCTCTCCCTCTGCCCCTCCAGCCTCACCCCTTGTCCTAGTGCGCAGCTGAGACAATGTGGCGTTCTCCCAGATTGGGCATTGAGCACAAACGGGGTCCAGCAGCGAAAACGTGCGACCGGCAAGGTGGGCCAGTGGGAAGCACAGGAGAGACAGGTACACAGGGGGGGATTTCAATTGACTTGGAATCGAGCCATTCTTCAAGTTTAAGTGAGGCTCTCTGCGCCTAAACGCCACCACACACACACAAGGCAGGAGCACCAAAGACAAGGAATGACTGCAAAATGGAGGAACGGACCCAAAGGAGAGGAGAATGCGTGCCTGATTTTGGTCTTGTCAAGACCATCCACCCAGACATGGGTCAATCAGGAGGGAAGTCGAAGAGGAGATCAGGTGAGGTGTTGTGAGGTGGTGGGAAGAGATCTCAGATGACCTACGAGCTTGACAATTTGAGGATTGGTCATGCGTACAGACTGTACCAGACACGACCTGGGGAGCCTCTAGCATACGGACGCTTGCCAGCGACGCAAGGACCCAGGGCGGCATCCCTGCTCCCAAGGGCCTGCAAGGAGGCTTTGATCCTAAAGGATTGATATGCCTGACCTCGCGGCTGCCGGCGAAAGCCAAATGGCGGGAAAGCCACAGAGCCATACGCTAAGACCTGGCAAGTGAACAGCTGGACAAGCTGGCGCATAGCTCAAAGGCAGCACAGAAGAAAACGAGAACAGGGTGGCGGCGACACATTACGTGGGTATGTACCACGGATGTTAGGGATCCATACAATGTTGACGGTATTCGTTTCGTTTCATTCGTCTTCTTGTTCGGAGCTTGTCTGTCTGTAGTGAATTACGCACTTCCCTCTCTATCTCCCGAAAAATCTGGACTTGAGAGGAATGCCAGAATACCAGATCTGATTGTGGAAGATGGACCATAGGCTGGGCTACGCGGAACGTTCCATTCATGGACTAGCACCTTGCATGTGACTAGGGGATTGGGGGATGCGTTGCTGATGCCGACGGTCTTGACATTGCACTGTTCTGCAGTTTACTTGCGGTTCTTGTGTCATGCGATATGGGTTCTGGATGGCATGGAAGGGCGTTTACCTTGAGCTGTTACCAGAGAAAGAAAAAAGGACTCCCCTCACGCCTCGGACCCGCCCCGCCACATACCATTCCACTCATACAGCAGTCGTGCCTGGGCTTTCTCGCGGCTTGGCGCTGAACCCAGTCCAATATAGGGCCCCGTAGGCCCGTAGGGCTAGAGAGTGATGGGAAAGCAAGGAAATGGCCGATGGGCACATAGCGCAGTTTAGAGCACAGTAGAGCACCAGAGACGTTGGAGGGAAAAGAGATCTGGCTTGGAGGGGAGGCACTTGACCACTGAGGCTGCGCACACCAACGTCTACCAACTGTCCAAACACCGTCGTGAGCCCTCAATATCACCATGAAAGAGGGGCGCCGGGCAGCTGCAGTTCTGGAGGAGGACCCATGTTGGCAAGAGGAGGGGAGAAAGAAAGCGACAAGAAAAAGAAAGTTTGAGATTGGGTTGCTCGTCCACACTTTGCACGAGATCCCTGTGCCTACCTTGGCTCACTTGGCTCGGGCCCCGATATGACTAAGAGGAGACCTCTCTTAATATGCCTGCACCCCTGCCCTGGGTTTACGTTCACGGTATGGAATCGAAGACCAATGGAGCCGACAAACCGTCTTGTTACGTGACCCCCTCCTCTCCTCCCTGTGCCCGGCCTACACAGGGACGAGAACGGACAGAACAAGGGGGCATACGACGCCATTGGGGCACATTTCATAAGGGTGCCCAAGGATCCTTTTTGTCTTAACTTTAGTCCCTGCCCAGCCCACAGGACTGGGAAGGCACAGCGCCTCAGAGGGAGGAGCTGGGACGGGGCCGACCGACACTGGAGGAGAGGAAACACCAACTGTCCACAGTCAAGGCGTACTATACAAAGTATACAAAGGAGCTTTACATGTTGATGACATCTAATGCGCTATTGCACTGCAATCAATCTTTGATCTCGACTCTGCTTTGTTTTAGTCTGCAATATTTGTCTCAATCATGCATTGCTATGCATTGCTCGGTTCGGGCACCAAATTTGTGTGTTTGTGTGTTTATGTGTGTTTATGTGTATGTGTGTGTGTGTGTGTGTGTGTGGGTGGGTGTTTGCTGAGTGTCCCGCAGTACGATCATGTTCTGCGCAGAGTGAACCACAGCGACCTCTGGAACTCTGGAACGGCGGCGTAGAACAGCGGCGTCGGAATGTCAAATCTTGCTTTCTGAGTCTTTTGGATTTCTTCCTAACTTTTCTCTCCGGGGATTGTTCCTGCATGTCGTAAGAGAGGCGCTTCGGACGCAAGCTTGATATCGTGCGGCACAGTGATTTGGCATCAGACTTTTGAGCGTGCATGGTGGCGCGCATACGCAGAGCGACTCTGAGAAATGGGCAAAAATGCCTCTCTGCTCCCACCCCCAACCCCCCCCCCCCAGCCTCCCCCACTGCAGCCCACCAGCCGGGGTAAATGGGCCAAATGGAATCGACCCTGGCTCTCTGTGTTGGAGAATGAATCTAGGGAAGACAAAGGGCCCATAGCATGAGGTAGAGAGATACGAGAGTACGAGAAGACAGACAGAGAGAGAAGGTGAGCGAAGGAGAGAGGTGGGAGAGGGCAGGCCGAAGAGCATGAGAGGGAGAGAGGCAGGAGGGAGACCAGCTGACGGGCTGCATGTTGTGTTCAGCAGGACGGCCTTGGGGACATGAGCGGGAAATTTGTCAACCGCATCAGATGTCCAGCACGCACAATGAGACCGTACGAGGGCACCGAAAGATAGGTACGCGTATCAGCCAGAATCTCAAATCTCCAGGGTATCTTTTCTGGGATTTCTGCTCGACTGGTGCAGCGTGTAGCACCTGGGTTGGAAGCTAGAGGCCACACACGGCCCGAACGCCAACAGCAGAACAGCAGAACAGCAGAACAATGGGCAGAGGCAAAAAAGACAACCCCGACTGACTGATATTGACAACATTGGACCAAAATGGATGGGTACGGATGAGGAGGGAGGAAGGGAGGGAGGGAGGAGACAGGCACTGCTGCGCGTTGCATGCCGGAAGCACGCGCAGTGGATGACCGAAGTCATTGCAATCATTCTCATTTATCTCCAAATATCGTCCAAGAAGGCAAGAGGGGGAAAAAAATAAAAATAAATAATAAATAAAATAAATAATATAAAATACAACGTTTGCCCCACGCTGCCGAGTCCTGAAGTCATCTTACCCTTTAAGACCTTTGGACCTTTTGGGTGTCTCGCTTGATTCCCTTTTGCAATTCTTTGGCTGTTGATTGCTGTCGGGCAAAACCCTGTGCGGCTTGATCCTGCAAGCGTGTGAGCGAGCAATTGCGATCATTGCAATCATGCAATCACTGATGCCAGTTGGTCTCGCAGAGATGTCTTGAGCACAAGGTGTTCGCCGTGACCAGCATGACCCGGCAAGGAGAGAGTCAGAGGTCACTGACTCATGTGCCTTTTTTTTTTTGTTCTTTTTGGCTTTTATTTTTATTTTTTACCAGCTCCGGGCTTGCCGGGGCATTGCCGTCACCGTGAGGGATTCGAGGACAGAGACCGGAGAGTCCCAGTCTCCTCCCTCGTCCTCTGTAGGGATCACAGAGCACCTGATGACAAACCCCCCTCTTACCTTCTAATGCCCGTCGTCCTCGTCCGAAGGGGCTTGAAGGCTCGAACAAGGAGGCATCCATATTCAACGTCAATCGCCATGCCTATGCCCCTCCTCACTGGAATTCCGCCTGCCCTGCATTGTCTTTTATCCAGTGGCCTTTGGAGGCAGAAACTGTGCCCTGGAGCTTCGCATGGGCCTAGGAGAGTAGTACCATCCTCAACTCTGGAAAGGCGACGCACAAAACCTGTTGAAGAGGCGACACGGTCAATCAGGCAGACAAGCAGAGTAGGGAAACTAGAGCAGACCAGTATCTGATATGACCGACCGTCGGCTGACTGCGATTGACGCATTGGGGCTGCTCGTCTGCTCCTGCCGCCGCCGTTGTCCTCCTCTACCCAACGTCCCACACACATCTCCAGCCCCCCTGGGCCCTTATTCGCCTCTTATCCCCCACTTCCTGCCTGAATGAAAGAAGACAAGGAGTAAAAGGAGGACGAGGAGAGGAGTGGCCAAAATCAAGGCGGATAGGCAGAAGAATGCCTGGGTGTGCCGTCACGGCCAGTGTCAGAGTCAGCGCCAGTTGAGATGAGCGCCATCTCCAGCCCTCACCCCGCGCCCCGTGTCTCCTAGGTCAGTGTCCTGCCTCTCCAGATACTTTATCTCGAGCATCATCGACGCACGAGCAAACCTTTTCCCCGGACGATCGTCTAAACTTGATCCATCTACTACTCTCCGCGATCGGTTCAAGCCAAGGCTGAACTCACCGACACCGCCCAATACCGCCCAGCCCACCACCACCGCCGCCGCCACCATCAGCCGCTGACTCAACGTTCAAGACACCTTCCATCACTACTATACATACTTCTCACTTTCCTTTAACGTTGTGTGAAACGCGCCGCGCGCACGCTTTCTCTACAACGCCCATTCCTCGTTCGTCGTCTTCCCGACCTTTCACCACGCCTCGTCTTTGAGGCTTTGTTCCGCCTCGATCTTTTGGTAACTTTGGTCGTCACATCAGTGCCGGCAGCGCCATCGAACCCAACTTGCGATCTTGCGTTTGATTCCAGATAGCCTATTGCTGTCCCGGTAGATTCGTCCCATCCAACAGGTAGTACGAGTACGACAAGACAGCACTTGGCGGACCTAGGACCCGCACTCGGCTCATTTTCCGTGCGGCCCATCACTCTCAATCAAATCATCACGTCGAGTGACTGGTTGCGCAGGACTAAACTAAGGCCCGGTCATTCAACACCGCTTGCAATCTTTACTGCAATCTTCACGGGACTGTGCCAGGAACCGACATATTTGATCCGCTGGCCCAGCTCTCTCTCTCGTCGACTTCACGTTATTTGCGGTCGTCTTTTCTCTGGCTCTCGCTTCTTGCTCTCTCTCTCTATTCGTTGCTCGGTCTCGGCGTGAAAGTGTTCATTTTTTTCTGAGCCTATTGAGCATTAGCGCAGTCGACAAAGTTGTCAAAGGCTCAACCCCGCCGTCCCTCTCCCCCCCCAAAGGAGAGTGCGTCACTGCTCGGTACCTTACGAGTTTAAGGGTCCTTTTACTTCTACTTTAGAAGAGCTCCCACTCTTGTGCCCTCTCCAGCTAGCGCTTCGACAAGCTCTGTGAAGCCCCAAGTGCGCCAGTCGATCTTGCTCTGTTAGGTGAGTTTAAGAATCCAGTTCAACTTTGGGGAGGGGGTAAAGGGCAGGAGGAAGAGAAAACGAGAGCAAGCCGTCTTGGGTTGCACGGTCGTTGTTGTTGATGATGCCGCCTGTGAATCGGTATAGTGCAAACTATACTGTGGGGTCGACAGGTTTAACACATGTACACAAACACGCTTTACCATTGTTGGAAGCGACATTGAGAGGAAGAATAAGCATCAATATTCTTGCACTCTGTTCTTCGCAGTCTCCCTCTCTGTCTTGCTCTCTTCCTCTCTTGTCCTCATCGGTGGTGGTTTACTGTTCTGCCCTTGCCCTCTCATTCCACTCCCCTTCACCTGTCCCGTTTGATCGATCGAACGCTTATCCGCCGCCCGCTTTCTTGCCCTCTTTCACCCATCAATATATCGTATTACGCATCTACGCTGTATCAACGACATCGACGACTTCCTATTTTGCTCGGGTCACCTCGCCTCACCTCGCTTTGCCTTGCCTCACGCCCCGCTCTGACCTATTCTCGCCTGGCATCTACTGCGTCGGGAACGGAACGTTCATTACGACCTTATCCGGCGTCCGTCATTTCTCCACATTGCAATTCCATTATACTGGCGGCATCATCCACCAGCATATTGGGATAGGCTTCGTCAACAAACCATCTTTTTTTCCGTCCCAAGCTTCTTTGCACAGGGAGGGAAACTTTCTGGTGCATCATCGTAGGCACGCACAAGCACACCAGCAACGCAAACGCGCAACGCACGTACGACCTCGCAAGAGAGAAAAAAAAATCGACGAGCTCGGTCTCCTAGATCTCCTTCTTAACCAGCTCTGTGTCTTTGCTCTTGACTCCTATCACTTCGTCTCCTTCTTCCTCATCTTTGGCGCGGAACTCGACAGTAACGACCATTTGTCAACCCTCAAGCACAGTTGTCCCAACCCAACCTGATCACACTCCTTCCAACCCCACCATCTCGACAACGGTCGTGCTCCGTCCTTCGTCGCCCATCAAGAAATCTCGTTTGACACGAGATTACCCCAGAACGCATATTCTCTACCACGAGACGATAGACACAGGTTGCCTACACAAGACGTAGGCTTCCGCCACCTCCACCGCCCCTTGGAACCCGATAATGATCAACGGCCAATACGCCCAGCAAGGCGCATTTGACAACCGCGACACCCGTGACCGACGCGACGAGGTGAGTGTTCCTCCTTTCCATTGCTTCATTGCCTCTGTGGCTCTCTCGTTCTCCTTCAGCCATGGAAAGCCACCACCACCATCACCCCCGCCGCCGTTGCATCAATGGCTGCATGTGCCCAGACTTTCAATGCCTAAAGCCGGTTGCTTGAGGTGTCCTACCCCTCTGCCTCCTCTCGTTGCAAACACACACACACACACAACCTGGTGTTGGACCACAAAAGGCCCTCTCTCGCTGTCTTACTCCCCCTTGCACACGTCCCCCTGCAGTGCCCTGCAGAATTGCGCACGAGCCTCAGCTTTGACCTTCTGGACAAGGCACAGGCTGCGCATAAAGTAAGACAGCGAGGCCCACACCAGGGTTCAGTCGCTGTCTGGCATTCCATTCCCAAGGAACTTTTTTTTTGCTGGTTGGGGTCGCTACGTGTCGTCTCTGGCGCCTGGAATTGTCTTTGTGGCTTTTCTCTCGAGTGTGTGATCTGTGTATCACAGACACCGCAGGGGAAGGGGTCATGAATATTGGCGGTCATGTCGATTACAGATCCTCCACATGATCAGAGCCCCGAAGGTTGTCTACAAGGAGGGAGATGAAGTCCACCACCATTCCTGCACAATCAAGCATGTCGGACGCGAGGTTAGCCTTTGGTGTTCACACGCACCGCCCTTTTGTCGGCATGCCTGACTTCTGGAGGTTTGCCTCGAAGGCGCCCACGTCCGCATCCCAAAAAGGAAGCAGAAAGAAGCACCTTTCCACAAGGCACACAAAAAGGAATCTTGCTCCAGCAACCGAACAGCACAAAGAAGGATAGCCCCTTCAAAGAGAACACCTGGCTATGTGCAGTGGAGGAACGGTGGCTTGGGCTAGCGTTCGAGGATGCTCTGAGCCTGTGAAAGCTGGACCGTGCTTTCTTTGCCTTTGCGGCGGACACTGTCAGTGAGCTCTCACAGTCACCTTTGCCATACGGCAGGGCGAGAGGGATGGACTCGTTACACAGCCATTGCACTTTCGGCCATACGCAGTGCATGGCAAGGGTGTGGACCTCGGGCCTTACACGCTGCCTACGCGCTGTTACTGCCCTGCGGTTGACTATGTCTTGCACAATCACAGAAAGACGACGGGACATGGCTTGAAGCCAGTGAGCCCCCTCGTGCTCAGCCCAGAATGCGCCTTTTCATTGACTTGTTCTTGTCTGCTCATTTTCTTTCTTCTTATTAGGAGGCGTAAACATTCTCCAACGCTTTGTCTCTCTTGCCCCCACCACACACAAACACCACGCCCACTCCCAGCCACTCTACTCCGAAACGCCTACTAACATTAAACAGTACTCGACTTCTTCGTACCCCGTCCCGGCGCCCTCTCCGCCCACCTCGGCCTCTCCTTTCGCTTTTGCGCCTCCTCCTCTTTCTTCTGTTCCCAGCTCCTCACGCCCCTCCGCCACCATGCACTCTTCCGAGCAGCCCGCTTCACAGGACTACAACTACTATCCTCGTAACGGTCCTCCTCCCCCGGCTGCGGCTCCTGGCCCTGCCGGCGGCGCGGCTGGAAACCAGTATCCCGGGTACGCTGGGAGCCATCCTGTTGGGTACCGCTCCGTGTCGGGCGAGACCAACCGCGCCCCTCCTCCCGCTCCTCTGACCCGCGTTCCTTCGTTCTCGACAATGGGCGGCGCCAGTGGTGTTTCCTCGCAGCCTTCGCCCACGGCGGTCAGCCCCTACTACCAGCCCCCGCGCGCTGGTGCCCCGTACGCGTCGGCCCAGCACTCGCCTCGGGGAACCAGCCTCTACACGCAGCAGGGCTATTACTCGGCCCCTCCCTATGGTAACCCTACCGCTGTGGAAATGCCCCGTTCGCTTTCGTACCCCAACTCGTACGGAACGCCCTACCCCAACTACCTCCCCAGCATGTCTGCTCCCGCACTCGTTCATCCTGGTGATGGACTTCCCTCCCTTGTCCGCCACGGATCCACTAACTCTATCGGTGCTGTGACCTCGGCTGGCCCCACAATTGGCTACTTTGCCAACCGTCTGCCGCTTGTCGAGCGTCCTTTCAAGTGTGACCAGTGTGTGCAGTCATTCAACCGCAATCACGACCTGAAGCGCCACAAGCGCATCCACTTGAGCGTCAAGCCTTTTGGCTGTGAGAAGTGTGGCAAGACGTGAGTTAATCTGCAACGTAGTTTGTGCTGACGTTAAGCTTCTCCCGCAAGGACGCTCTCCGCCGTCACTGGATGGTCCGTGGTTGCCGCGGTGAGGAGGGAGCCACCGCTCCCATCACTCCCACTTACCCTCTCAACAACCCTCCTCCCGCTTTGTCGCCTCCCACCCCGCCCAACAACACTAACTCGGTGGTTAAGGGCGAAAAGGACAACAAGGATGGCAACAGCTATGGCTCAAACACGATGAGCTTCTCCCACCCGGCTGCCCCTCCTCCACTTTCGAGTCTCCCTCCTCGTCAAGGCTCGGACCAGCCTAGCCAGATCATTCTCACCCCCAGTGAGGTTCAGCAAACTGGGCGCTCGGCACCCGCTTCGGGCGAGAGCAGCGACTCTGCTGTCATTGATCCCGCCCTGAGTAGCCTCGACTCTGGCGCTCTTTCGTCTGCTCGCACCAGCAGCACTAACGAGACCAACGAGGGCGGCTACTTTGATGTGATGCGGAGCAAGGACATCCCCGACTCCGCTACCAGCTCGACCTTTTCGCGCTATGGCAACTCGCCCAAGGACGACATGCGCCACCACCCGTACCGCCGCAGCCCGTTGCCTTCTCCTCACCAGGTTGGCCATCCCCTTGGTCCCGACGGCAAGCCGATGTACATGTCGTACTCGAGCCACCCGAACCTCCTTGCTCCCATCAATGGCGATGACATGCACAAGGACGGCAACGACGACTCGGCCGACCCGTCGTGGAACCGCTGGTGAGCAAATAATGTGCCTTTGATGGCATACATATAACGAACGGAGCGAGAGCTAACTCTAAAACAGGAACCACCGTGCTCCTTTCCCGTTCCCGCAACCCCACTAAGTACTCCAACCTCCCACTATTGTTACAAGCATCTTCAAGGCTCGCACCAACGCAACCAGCAACATTCACATCCGTGCATCATTGTCATCACCTCTCTGGAAATTGAAACGTGAACATTTGTCTTCACTCCACTTGTTTCCAACATTATCTCTCATTTTTTTCCCACGTCTTGGGTTCTGCGTGTCTTCGTTTCTCTCGAAATTTCTCTCGCTATCTCGCTCGTTTTTACAAGTACATTAACGTCAACTCTCCACTTTCCTTTGGGTCCCTGGCGGCTCACACCACAATCGGCGTTTTTCTCTACAGGTCCGCCATTATCGCTCTTATTTTCTTCTACGCTGCTCGCTCCGAAACACTATTATTACCCTCCAGCTGTTCGAATACCCTCCAAACCATCCGCCACACCAAACCTACCCATTGGTTAGCTCGAAAAACAGCTGCAGTATACGGACGCAGCTGGGTACCGTTGTCTATACTATGCCCACAATCAAGAGGGGCGCCGAGATGCCAGTCATCGCGTGAAATGTGCCATGCGGAGAGCAAGAACTGATATGACAGACTGGCGGCATTAACCTACTGATCTGCAATAAACATAATGGGCGCCGGGAGGCGCATAGCGATGACCCATTTCTGTTCCTCTTTGCGGAATTCACGTAAGCTGACGGAATGGGCGCCGAGAAAACTTCTGCACACAACGAAAGAACACAAGAAAAGGAAAGCAAACTTCCAAACCTTGTCCGTTCTTGCGAGATCGCCTCCTTTTGCTTATCGGTACTAAGCACAAGCACAACTGGACAGCTAGCAAATGTTTCCTGCAGGGCAGAGATGGAGGGCAGCTCGGGGATGAAGCACAATGACGACGATGGCGTTACGCGGACACGCACGAACACTTGCACAACGCGGGCATAATCAAGCTCCGTCACTCGAATGCTCAAGATTCAGGCCCATGATGGTATTCCCAAAGTCGTGGGTCGACCCAGTTTCTGGCGTTTACAAAGCAGGAACGCCGAGGCACCCCCCTGCAGCACTCGAGGACGTAACGGCGCACGAAGGGAGGAGAAAGCGCATGGGCGCCTGTGAAGGGCCGAGGGAGATTAGAGGGTGGGAGTGACGGCACGCCGGCAGACTCCAGTCAGCCACGGAAGCCACGGGGGATCTGCGACACGCTTGCGGGGACAGGCACCCACGAGCTATTTGTGAGTAGAACCGAACCGAACCGAACAGAACATGACAGGAGAGTACTGTACTTTACTGTACAGGACGCGGAGGAGGAGCAGGACAGGGGCTAACGTGATTGCGTACACCCCAACCCCCGGCGAATGTACAGTACGCTATTATGTGCAGCATGCCAGAGATTAGATACTCCTCCCTTAGCATTGTCGTCACATTCGTCAACGTGAACGTGAACCTGAACCTGAACGCGAACGGAGCGAACGGCGCTATCGAGCTAGGCTATGCCAAAAGAACAGGGCACACAAGGACACGAGGGTTAATGGAACCATGCTGCGTCTTTGCTCAGGAATCAGCATAGCCATATAAACTTAGTCTGCAGAGTCAACGTAAACGCCATCCAGCAAACCCCGAGCACCGCGAGAGCCGCGAGCACACAAACAAACAGCCTCGGGGGAAAAAAAGTTAAAGTGTAATGTCCATAAATGCGTGCAGGTCCGGCTAGCTGGCGTACTCTGCGTTCGTATACCGTACATGCCTCGGCTCAGCAGAATGGGGCAAAGCTAGGCACATTGGCACTGGTAGGGCTGTAGAGCTGTGTTGCGGCTACGGCTGGCTTGCGGTATGCGCCCCCCCCCCGGGTCTTCAGTGCCGCCCGACCGCCGGCCGCCTCCCCGACGCCCCGACGCCCTCCCGGCCCACGACGCCAGTGCAGTGATAATATTGTGATGGTCGTCTGCGCTTTGTATAATTACGAAGCCTCATCGTCATGGAAAGATTTACAGAGATCAGACTCCGGGAAATCAGGACCGAGGAACCGAAGAACCCCGGACGCTGGATAATCAATATTGGCGGATCACACGGGGATCGCACGAATGCTGCCGTGAGGATCCGAGGATTGGCTTGGCGTGGCGGATCTGCAATCTGCGGTGGGGTGGTTGGGCTTGTATTAAATGACGAAATGCATGAGAAGGAGCTGGGAGAGAGCCAGGACCCAGGGGGACACCACACCAGTGGACTGAAAACTGGAAACTGCACCGATGGGGTCTGGTCTTGAGCTAGAGCCAAGTTGGAGTCTGACCTGGAGCTAGAGCTAGACAGACAGACTCCAGAATACACAGCCAGGAACACACGAAATGAGCACAGTGGACAAGGTTGTTTAATTGCCTAGTCACGCATAGTTCATTCATTGACTCATAATTCATGGTTCATGGTTCATGTGCTCACATAGTGCATGGGTTATATGACCTGGGCGCGTGGCTCATGGTTTGTGGCTTAATTGTCTTGGCTCATGGTTCAGCCAGTATGCGAACCGGATCAGTGAAAGCGCCAAGAGGAGCGGCAGTGAAATGAACAAGAAGTCGAGCTTTCAGTCAAAGATGATGTTCTGGAGAATGTTCTCCGGAAGGTAGACATACCTTCCGCCCCCACCAGACCAAGACATTTCGTGAACCTCTACCTCCACGGCCGATAACCCGAAGCGAGTCGTCACAAAGAGCGCAATCCGTTTTCCACCTGTGTCTTCGCCAGCCCCCCATTTCTTGACGGGCCCACAACCAACCTCGCAAGTTTGATCCTGTCGCCAATGAATACTTGACGCTTTAAAGTGCACAACAAAACGATGGCATATACTCTATCTCTATCCCTGATGGACCAATATCTTCCTCGCTGATCGCTGACGGACAAGACTAACGCTTGAGCGTGCGCTGCTTCTCGGCGCTCTCGACAATCTTCTTCTCGACAAACATGCCCTTGCGTTTACGCACGCCATCGACGTAGATTTTGGCCACGTTGGCGCGGTCGGCCTTTTCACCGAGGTCCTCGAGCTCCTCGAGCGTCGTGGGCACCCAGAAGGGGTCGAGGTCGAGCGTCTCGTACCCGCTGAAGATGAGCTGCGGGGACGCGGCGCCAGATGTGCGCTTGCGGATCTCGTCCGCGAAGCCAAACGACTCGACGACGGGGAGCATCGAGCGAATGGTGAAGAAGTCGGTACCCTCCTTCATTTCCTCCGAGACGATGCGGCCACGACGGCGGGCGACGACAGCGTAGACTTTTCCAAGGACGTCGGCTGGCGGTGTCAGCCACGTACGGATTGCCTAACCCATTCTCATGTACTCACTCGATGCCTGAATGTCACATGTGTACATGGCAAGCTTGATGCGGGGGCTCCAGTCGAGCAGGCCCTGGCGGGCAGCATCACGCACGCTCGAGATCAGCGCACCAACGACAGCGGCACCGCGACCGCGAGCTGGCTTGTCAGTTACTGGCCACAAATGAATAACTCACCCTGCTCCTCTTCTGTGGGGTTGTACTCTACGCTCTCGACGACCCACGCCATGCCGACGACGGGCTCGGCGCACAGAGGACCCTGGAACGAGGCGAGCTGGAAGCCAGTCTCGATCGAGTGGTCAAAGTCGCGGAGGAGACGGGCGGCAGCGCGCTCGTCAGCCTCGTCAGCCTCGTCAGAAGCCGCAGCGCCAGAGTCGGGGACATTGGACTCCGCCTCAGCCGCCTCCGCCGCATCAGCAGTCGCGAGCGCCTGCTCCGCGCTCTGACCCTCGGCACGCGACTTGGCAAACACCTCTTCGCGCCCGCGGAGCCTCAGCGCCTTGCGTCCCGGCGGGTCCAAGAGGATGTTTGCGCCAACCTTCTTTGGTCCAAACGACCAGATGCGATCGGCGGCACCGACCCACTCGCCACCGGCCTTGTCAAAGAGCGCAGACAGCTCGGCCCAGAACTGCTCTGGCGTGAGTTTCCTCGTAGCGAGGTCGTCGCGCTCGCGCTGGTCCGCGTCGTCCTCGTCCTCCTCATCTTCAACGTCGCTCCGGCAGCGCTGGACAAGCATGCCGCCGATTGTGGCCTGGTTGGCGAGCAAAAAGTCGGTCACCTCCGTGGGGAGCGGCACGGCACGCAGCGTAAAGTCCACAAGGCCATCGTACACCGTGCCCTTGATCGTACCGCGGGGAGCACCAGGAGTCTTGACCGGCGCCATGTCCGGAGCTTTGACGGCCGTCTCACGGAAGGGAACAATGGCCTCAGACGCCTGAATCTCGCACTTTGCGAAGCGCTCGCGCAGATCCTTGAGACATCGCTGCAGGTGGATTTCGCCTGCAGCGAGAATGACATGCTCGCCAGTTTCCTGGACAAGGTACTGCGCACATGGGTCTGCCTGCTCGAGAATCTGAAGACCCTCTACAAGTTTGGGCATGTCGGCTGAGAGTTAGCAAATGCACGAAGATTGCAACTCACCTGGATTCTCGGGCTCGAGGGCGACGCGAACGATAGGTGCCGCATGCACGCCAACGCCGGCAAGGTTGATGAGGTCCGCATCAGAGCCACCGCAGAGCGTAGCGCTGCGAGGAACAATGCCCCCAAGACCGGCAAGGGCACACACGTGTCCAGCGGGAACCTCGTCAACAGCAGTAAGATCGCGGCCCATCATCATGTACAGGTCCGAGACAGTCGCTTCACGAATGTACTTTGCGTTGCGGGGGTGGTTGGGGCCAAGCTCGGGGTCGTACTTGGGCAGCGTGGTGCGAACAACGGAACCACGCTTGAGAGTCGACGAAAAGACACGTGCAAATCCGAGCAGGAGCTCGCTGTCGTCCTTCTCAGGCTGGGGCACCGGTGTTGGTGGCTCGTCGTTGAGGCTCAGGCTCTCGAGGGGCTTGGCGATCGACTCAGCAGTGACACCTTGTGCAGCGAGGGCGGCACGACGCTCGCGTTCCTCGCGTCCGCGCTGGCGCATCTCCTCAGCAGTCATCTCGCGCGGCTTGTACTCGGGGAGCTCAGAGCGGCGCACGGCGAACATTTTGGAGACGTAGGCGATGAGAGGGGCATTAGACGACTGGTCGCACGTGTAAAGTGCCTTCTCGAGGTCGTTGGCAGGCTGGAGGGGCGTTGACGATGCAGCGGCTTCCTTGGGGTGGAGCATGAACGGCAAACGGATGCCCTGAGCGGCAGCGGGGGACGGGATAACGTCGACGACGGCCTGGAACGTGGCAGTCGACAGGGGCAGCCACTGCTGCATGATGATGTTCAGGAGGTTGCGGGTGTCCTTGCTCTTAAGGTCGCGCGGGGCCACACGGATGTTGAGCGCACCGACAATCTTGGCGACCGCGTCGGGATTGTACTCGTTCAGAACAGTGTTGTAGACCCTCCAAATGTTCTCGAGAACGAACTGAACAAACAGCGGCTTGAGAGTCCGTCCATTGAGGCCCTTGTAGCCTGTGGGGGTGAGCTACGAGCTTGAAAGGAAGGCTAAGGAAGCTCCACTCACTAACGACACGCTTCGACTTGGGGTCGAGGAACCAGTTACCCCAGAGCACGCGGCGGAGGTTGGCCTCCTTGATCTTGAGCTTTTCAGCGTAGAGGCGGGCAAACTTGCCGAGGCGGAACGCCCAGCCGTCGAGAGCCGATGCGAAGAGGACGTTGCCCTTCTCGGGCGAAAAGTAAATATCCTCGTCTTCGCGCTCCTCAAACTCTGCGTCGACGTCGTCGTGCTCGGTTCCCTCCGGGACCTCGCCGGCGGCCGCACGCTCCTCACGCTCGGCGATGCGCTTCTCGCGGGCCTCGCGCCATCGCAGGTCGTCCTCCATGCGCTCACTTGCGAAGAATGAGCCCATGACCGCGTTGACCTGCTCGATCAGACGCGCAATGTGGTGGTAAGCCTCTGTCGGCGTGAGCTGCAGTTCGGTGATCAGGCGGTCCATTTTGTTGATGACGAGAATGGGACGGAGGCGGTCGATCCAGGCTTGTCGGAGCACGGCGATGGTCTGTAATGTCAGTGCATGGCCATGGGTGATCGGCAATGGTAGGGAGCTCAACAGCTTGACGGGGAGCTCCTTCCAGATTGACGAGGCATGACTGTTCTCCTCTGAGCTGAGCTCATACAGACAACAGCTCATAGTATGTTGAACAGTATAACCCACGGCCGTTCTCGACTCACCTGTGTGCAAACACCCTCCCACACGTCGACGAGCACGAGCGCACCATCACAGAGACGGCTGGCCGTGCTGACCTCGGACGCAAAGTCGACGTGTCCAGGCGTGTCAATAACGTTGCAGATGTGCTTGGACGGCTTGGGCCCATCGGGCGTCATGCGCATCATGTCGAAGCGGAGAGAGACCTGCGGGTTAGCCATCGAGAGTAAATGCGGAGCCTGTGGACACGCAAGTCCGTCTGGCCGGAGTCCGAGCGCCGGAACACAGCTGTACTTCCCGTGTTCTTGTCCTCTTCCGCCTCCCTCTCAATCTTCTATACACTCACAGCACTGCTCTCCATTGTGATTCCACGCTCCTGTTCATCCTCTCTCGAGTCCAAGAATCGCAGCTTGCCCGCGAGACGGGACGAGATGATGTTGTTCGAGGAGAGGAGCGAGTCAGCAAACGACGTCTTGCCGTGGTCGACGTGCGCGACGATCGTCACGTTCTGGGTGTGCACAAGTCATTGTGTTGAGCAAAAATGAGGCGAGGAGTCAGACGAAGAGTACGCGGGGTGCGGAGGGGGGAGTTGGGTGCAGTAGTGGAGGATCGATGACAAATGCGAAAAGATGTGGTCAGCATATCACGGAGCTATGCACACAATGCGCCCTGCTCACCCTCGTGTTCTCTAGCGGTGCAGCAAAGCCCTGCGCCGACATGGTGACGAGATGAATCGTGAAGTGGAGACGAGTTGAAGAGAAGTGAAGAGGTGTGAAGCGAAGTGGTGGTTTCGTGGAGAGTTGAATGCAAAATAAAAGTGACGCAGGTGGAGGTTGATCACTCGAACGTCGGAGTTGGATAATAAAGAGATAGATGGTCGGGTTATATATCTTACCCTCGCTCTATATGCTGCTCAATAACTCCGAAACAACAATGGTAGGAAGTCACAAGATGATCAAGAGCAACACGACGAAGAACAAGAACAAGAACAGGAACAAAGATAGCAATGCGTCAGCAGCGAGTACAAGCGACAATACCAGTCCAACCCGATTTTCGGATCCGAAAGGCTGTCATCTGTTCTCCAACTCTCCAATGTGGAGGTCCCACCCCTCCTTCGAATCCAGTCGCCAACATCGCATCCACCTCGACTTGATGCTATTCCTCCCACCCCAACTCCCAACTCACACTGATGCCAGACAAACCTGTCCAACACACAATACGCGCCGAGACACCAGCTGATATACCTGGTATTCGAGCCGTGCACCTCTCAGCCTTTCCGACAGCATACGAGGCGGATCTCGTCGACAGCTTGCGCAAGTCGGCGGCGTGGGCGGACCTGTCGTTCGTCGCGGTCGCGGACGGTCAAGTGGCGGGCCATGTCCTGCTCACAAAGTGCGCGATAGCTCCCCAGTCAGCAGCCGAAGGAAACGAGGGGACCACCGAGGGCGGAGGGGACATAGAGGGGGTACAGCGCGCACTGTGCCTCGCTCCGCTTGCTATTCTGCCCGCCTTCCAACGCTTGGGGCTCGGCGCCCGGCTCGTCACGCGCGCGCTTGCTCAAGCATCCGCTTCAGCCCCAGAGCTCCCAGTCATCGTGCTCGGCCATCCGGCGTACTATTTCCGCTTCAGTCTCCGGGCGGCGCGCCTGCATGGCGTGCGCGCCCCGTTCGAGCTCCGCGACCCGGACGCGCTCATGCTTCTGAAGGCGGAGGGCGTGCGCGCCGGTGTGGTGCGGTATGCCGCCGAGTTTGACCTGTAGCAAGGGGGGATGGGCTGCGGTGACCGATAGGCTTGGCTCGATTTTCCCAGTTTCCGCTGCTGGGGCAGCACTGCCGGGCTCGGCAACCGTCGCCACGACAAGACTCCAGCGGAATCCGCCACGATCGTCGCTGGGTGCTGTCATACGTCTACATCGTTGGTGAAACGGTATCATGCGTCGTTGCCATCGACGCGGCAGGGGTTCGACTCCCTTACGATGTATCCGTTCCGCACCTCGGAAAGGATTGTCTGAGCTGGTTTCCTTTTTATTGATCGTGTGACGAGAGAGAGTGAGGACGAGGGCGGTAACCGTGACGAGGGCGGCGATGGCGGTGTGCTGGTACCAGGTGTGGAAAGGAACGCTTAGCACTGGACTAGACTGACAGATTGTCGTTGACCTACTACCCCAGCGCACGCCTGCACGGGGTCCACCGACCACCGTAGCCTGAGTCAACGTCTATAATCTAGTACCTTCTCCGTATCCTGGGCGGTCTTCCATAAGCCCAGCCTTAGACTCCGACATACCACGAGTCTCGGCATTTTCATCCTCTCCCCATGCTCACACGCCAGCTGTTCCTGTAGCTCGCTCGTAGGTTCTTCAACAATGCAACAGCCTTTGTGGCTTTTAGGTATGGTGCGAAAACTATGACAATACGGCAATGAGATGCGAGGCGAGCACGTCGACCTCATCCACAGCGGCTGCAGCAGCGTCAGCATATGCACTCACTCTCCCTGCACTTCAACGTTACCTACCCTTCAGAACGAGCTTTGTAAACTTTGCAGCGAGATCGGGCTGCTCCTCCTCCATGCGCCTGAGGCTCTCCGGCTCGAGCCGCCAGAGCACGCAGTCGCGCTCCGCGACGACCGTGGCGTTGCGCAGCGTGTCCGAGAGGGTGGACAGGTCGCCAGCCACAGTGCCCGCGACCATGGTCTCCTGCACGGCATCCGTGTGGTCGTCGTACACGTACGTTGCGCGCAGGCTGCCCGATTCAATGAGGTACAGGCCGTCCGACGGGTCGCCCTGCCGCCATAGAATGTCGCCCGAGGTCACGATCACTTGGCGGAAGTACGGGGTGAGCTGCGCAAAGAAATCCTCTTTTTCGTCCGAGTACGCGCCGATCGTCTGGAGGAGGATGGGGAGGGGCTGCGCGAACGACACGGCGGGGGCAGCGGCGGCGGGCGTGTCTTGGACAATGTTGGGGCCAAAGTTGAAGGCTTGGGGGTCAGTCAGCGTTGATGTTGTTGTGTTGTTGTTGTTGTGGTGGTGGTGGTGCTCACTCAAATTGTCGTTGCCCGCGCGAGCGAGGTGGCTCCGCCGAGGCGAGTTCTGGAAGCTCTCGGCCAGCGAGCACGGCATGCGATTGATCTTGGGCAGGTCTATCGAGCGCGGCGCCACCTCGGTGTGCACCGTCATGACCTGGTTTTCGTAGAAGGCAGTAAGGTACGCGTTCTCGGTCCACTCCAGCGCGTCGTTGAGGGTGCTGAACACTTCGACGCGGGTGCCTTCCTGGTCAGCCCAGAGGTCGACGGCACGGAGCGCCGTGCCGACATGGCTGTGGGGGTCCGCGCCAGTCAGCACCAGCAGGACGTCCTTGGCGGTAAGCAGCCGCTGGATGCGGACAAAGGCCTCGGCCGACGAAAAGTCTAGTCCGGCGACACGGGAAAAGTCAATGATCAGGAAACGGATCGGGTGGTTCTCCCACATGGCCATGTCGAGGAGCTTGCGGATCTCGTCCTCGACGGCGGAAATGGTGCCGAAGAAGAGGAAGCCCTGGAGCTTCATGACCATTGTCTGCGAGCCGACACTCTGGATGAATGCACGCTGCGCACGGGGACGGCGCACGGTCGACTTTGCGGTCGCGCCTGTGAACACGGAGCGGATGGGAAGACGGCGAGAGCTCTGGACGACAAAGAAGACGCAGGCGAGAATGACCCCGAGCAGAAGACCAATGACAAAGTCGAACACGGTCATGCCAATCATGATCACCAGGATGGTAAGGTACTCCATACGGTTAACGCGGTGGCGTGTGTCCCACACTGACTCGATGATGAGATCAATGCCAAGAACAAAGATGAGAGCGCCGACGACCATGATGGCTGACATTGTCAGTTATTGCACGACAGGCTCAACTTACGAAGAACTCCAATGACGGTGGGGCCGACCATCATAACGCCACCGGTGGCCATGGCGAGCATAATGCCGGACAGCGTGGAGCCTCCGCCGACACGGTAGAAGAGAACCGAGTTGACGTAGGTAAGGTAGTTTGGAACAGTTCCAAAGAGACCGGCACCGACGTTGGAGAAGCCGTGGGCGATGAGTTCGCGGTCCAGGTTGACATTGTCTTCCGCGAGCGAGACGCCGAGGGCGGGAATGTTGAGAGGGACGTGGAGGATACCGAAGAAGACGAGTGCGCACTGCGTCGGGAATGCCGCCCAGAAGACGCGCCAGTCAATGTGGCGCAAGCTAAAGTACGTGTAAAACTTCCACCACGGCTCCTTGCTAGCTCCAACGTTGAACACCCAGCCACCAGCGCGAAGCGTCTCAAAGTCCCATCCGCCGATCGCGACGACAATGTAGAACACCACAGGAATGAAGAAGAAGAAAGCCGGGAAGATGAGCTGGTGGTGGAACTTGTGGGTAATAACACGGAGGAGGATGGCCAAACCGAGAGGGATCGTCCACAGCGCGACCACGTGCAAGCTCGCGAAGAACAACTTGAGTGTTTTCAAGTTGTACTCAAAGTCATCGTCACTGAGGCCGATGGAGACCTGGAGACCAGTTACGAAGAGGAAGACTCCAACACCGCCGATGCATCCGACGAGAATGTGGCGTGGGAAGTAACCGATGAGCGTGCCGAGCTTGAAAGCGCCCAGGGCGAAGAAGACGAGACCTGTTAGGATGGAGCTAAACGCGAACGCTGCCATGGTGGTCGAGACGATCGCCTTGTTGTCCCCCTGGAGTTCGGTGGCTGGATCCAGTCAGCATCCGCTCTGCATCCACAAGGTGTCTGTCTCACAGATCAATGTTGTGATCAGGTGGAAGAAAGGGACCGCTTCAATCATCATGCTACCATTTCCACCACTGAAGATGGAGCCGCCACATGAGAAGACGAGCTGCGAGACAATGCACCTGAGGTGCGTTAGTACTCTATCAGACAGTGACCATTTGGTCAGCACGCAAAAACACGCACGACACGAAGAACATGGAGACACCAGTAGATCCAAAGTCGGGGAAGGCCTCGGTGTCAGGGAACCTGTACATCAGCGTCACAGTTCACTTTCCATATAGCCTGCCTCCACGCTGTTTCCCACCGCAAGCGGAGCATTAGGTTCACCACTGGTGCGTCAAGCGCAACGCTGGCAAGACATGCTAGGATATGGGCACGAAGCATGCTTCATGCACAGCGAGCAAGATGAGCAGATTTGGTGAACGCAAAATCACGCAAATCCTCTTCTGGCTGAGACAATAAATCCTGCCACTGATAGGGTTGCACCAGTGAAACGAGATCTACTAATTCCCTCATAGCCTGGCGCCAACAGTGGCAGCCTACCAGTGACGAAACAATGACACATTCCCCACGGGAAACAGTAACCGTAAAGGCTCAATGGAAACAACTCACAAGATCATGCCGTACGAGACGCCATCGAGAACATTGAGGAGGACGCCGAGCATGACAGCCGGGAGATTCTCAATCGGCTCCTTGATACACATGCGGACGAGATCCGCAGGGGTGATCTTGGCGAGGCGGTTGCGCGCCGCTGTGAAATCAATGGCCGTCCTCTCCCTCCACCCGCGGCGCTTGTCAGTGATGCTCGAGCCGAGGAGGGGCGTCCGCTCAGACGCGGGGACCGCTTGCGACTCGAGGTACTGTCTGAGCTCCGAGCTCGAGCCGGTGACGTCCTCCTCCTCTGGGACCCCCTCGAGCGAGGGCTCAATGTGAATGTGCGAGCGACCAGGGTGAGGCATGTGCGTGTGCGAGGATGGCGAGTATGCCGCATCATCCGCCTGGGAGGCATGTGGAGTCGTGTCGCCCGAGTCGTCGCTCGAGCCCGACGTCGCGGCACGGCGGCCGCGTTCCATGAGCATCGAGAGACCAGAGGGTCCAGAGTGGGGTGACGCTGGCACGCGCTGCGAGTGCGGGGACGAGGCGACGGACTCGGCGTGTCCTCCTCCTCCGCCAGTCGTATTGAGTGGGGAGGGATGGACGGGGCGGTGGTCGAGGACGATGCCCGACGCACCGGGAGGAGCGCTGAGTACGGACCGGGAGGTGAACGACATGGAGGCGAGGCGGTTGGTGCTCTCGCGGATTGCGCGAGAGGTTGCACTCGTTCCCAGGAGAGAGCTGGCGTCAGAATGTAAAGCATCAACGAAAGAGACGCAATCGCACGAGAATAAATCGAAACGCAGAGACGGTTGCAAAGAGACCCAGCACAAGTGGGCTGCAACCTGGGCTGCCGCCCTCCACAGAGGGCAAAACACAAGGGCGCGACCGCTAACACTGGGCGGTCTGCTGACCGCTAAGTGCTGGTCTAGGATGGCGTGCTGAGGAGCACGATATCACGAGGCAGCCGTAGTGTACTAGAGTCGAAGCTGGTCTTCGCATGAGATGTATGTCGAAACAGACACAGGGAGGTGCCCCGCATCCACTTGCCGCATTCCTTCTGGATCGCTCGGCCCGGCACACTCGGGTGCGAATGCGGCAGATCTGGCTGCCCTCTGGCCTCTAACCCCCTGCAGGCCGCAGAACGCAGTCCACTTCCAACACGTGTCCGAGGATCCAACGACGCAAATGGCCATCTGTATCCCGGGGAACAAATCCGCCCTCGTTACTGAAGATCCACCTCAACTCCACATCGTTGAAAGCAAAAACGACGATCAAGGATTCGCCGCTAATGTGGGGATGGACGCGCACGCGAGCGGCCGTGCAGAGCGATCGGATCTCCACTGCCGAGCGGAGTGGTGAGATGCTCCATCGCGATCGGCGTGCGTCCGTGCGCAGCACACACTGTGCGTACTCTGCAGAGGCAGGGGGGGTCTGGGCCCTGCTCGCCTCCCTCAATGTCCTATCCGCCCTCGGGCGCCCCCCATCGCCGCTTGGCCCCCGACCTCGCCAAAAGACCCCCAAGATAACAATGGCAAAATTACTCACTCGTCTTCGTCGAACGCGTTCTCGCTCATCTCGTCCTCGCCATCCTCGCCGCGGTCGGCGTGCTCCTCATACGTGCTGTGACTGAGGCGGCGGAACATCTTGCCCATGAACCCACCCGGCGGGCCGTGGATATCGGGCGTCGAGACCCGGCGGTCGCGGCTCGACCTGCGGGGGTTGCCTACCGGCGACGTCTCGCTGCGCGACCCAGTGCCTGTGCTACCGCCAGTGCCAGTGCCAGTACCGTACTGCGTGAATGCCGACGAGGACGCGGACCGGCCGCCCGCGAGGTGGTGCGCGTGCGTGTGGTGCGTAGGTAGCACGGGGCCGCTGCCGCTGCCCGCCCCTGCGCCTGTTCCGCCTTGGGTGCTCATTGCACTGAAGCTGGAGAAACCGGAGGCCGACGGGGTCGTGCCGGCCGCGGGGTCGCGGGCTGGCATTGTTTAGAGCGTTAGAAGTGCAGAAGGAGGACGAGATGAGATGATGGTGGATGGGTGCTTGATAGATCGATGAATATACTAGAGATATGGGTCCCGGGAGGTTAAATGGATCGGCGATCGGGGGTGCTGATAAGATGCGACGACTGGAGGCTCGGATGGATACGCGTATCCAGGAGTCTATTTGTATCGCTGCCGATCTCGATGCTGAGGAGGTCGAGCTCGACAAGGATGTTGGTGGAGCAGAAGTCAAGCAATCACCAACGAACGTAAGATGGAGTAGTCGAAACGCTACCTGGGCTCGCTCTTCTTCACTGGGCAGTTTGTAGGTTTGTAGCTTTGGGCGCGGGGTGGTGCTGGTGCAATGATATCATGTGGGCACAAAACCCAGTACAGTACGGCCCAGCCCGCTCCAGGTCCTGTGCCTCACCACCCCACCTTAGTTTCCGTTCTGGACCACCTGACACCTGACACCTATCTTGCCATTGATTTGATTACAGAACAAGCATGCCTTTTTTCGTTCCTCCCAATGTGTTCTGCTGTATATCCGCCGGCAGCGCGTACTCTGCACGCAGAGGACATTGTGCGGTGCTACTGTTCGCTCGCGGCGTACATTGAATGCCATCAGTTGGGACGCGAGATACACCACCGAGCGCCTCCAGAGATAACAGTGTCTGGGACACATTCGACGCCGCTTGGACCCCCACACAAGCCAATGACCGCGCCGGGCGACATCAAAAAATGCGCCCGAGCGCAGATAAGAGCCAGGCCGCCACCGAAATATCGAATGTCTTCTTCTTCCCGATCCAGTCTGGCCTTGTGTTGCTATACAGAGAACCAGCATCTGGCATCCCACCATCTCATTGGATGACGGTACGGCACTGACGCTAACGGCAGCGCCAGCCAAACTCAGACCATCCAACGAAAACGAAATATAATGCAGCTGGCTGCGCGCAGTCAGCTCCACCAAACGAATTGACGAATGCGTGCATCGTGCATCGTGGCAGTGGCGTCCGCTGCGTGGCGCCCGGCGCTCATCGCTGCTGAAAAGCATTCGCTGCATCGCTAAACGGGGTAGCATACAGCAAAACGCTGGACCGGTAGTGGGTTGAGCGCGACTGTTGAGGTGGAATTTGTCCCTGATGTCTGCTGGGCGGCTGCTCCAGAGAAGTAACCGCTTCGTCTGTCTCCGTCTGTCCCAATCCCCCAACAGCAGCGGTGGTGATGGTGGCAGCTGGTCGTTCACTCCTCTGCTGCCTGCCTCTGTGTCGACATGATGTTCGTGCGCCCCGGGCTTTGACCCCTCTCGCGTCTCCTCTTCGCGTCACAGTCCTTCGTCTACATTCTGTATTTCAGCCTAGCTCTCCTCGCCGACACGCGTCTTTTCCGCAGCACATTCCGCAAGCCCTCTAACCCTAACCTGGACCAGAAGATAACGCAAGCATTCGCAGGTTCTGCCATTCCCGATGTGCGGATATGATAGCGTACGGCGTGCCCGGGACCAAGCCGCAATCGCTGGAACGGTAGAGGCTGGCAAGACTACAGAGTATTGGCTCTTCTAGCTTCCTGCTTCCAGCTCTAATGTCCAGTGATTCCGACGCAAACAGGGAACTCAGCATACGGGATGGAACGCTGGACCGAGATGCAGCTGTTTCGAACCGAGTAAAGCGCTGGACGTGTCTCTGTGCAGGGCGCTTCCCGATTCCTCAGTGATATTCCGTTGGCGCAGAGCGGAGGTGAAGACTGTCATGGCACGTGTGTCTGCTCTGCTTTGCGCTTATCCCTCAAGTCAGGCGCTGGTACTTCCTACAGCCTAAGATGGCGTTGTGTATAGGTCAGTGTGGACAGCATTGATGCAGCTAATCAGGCTGCCCTGTGTCTGGGTCGAGGTCAGTGTCGGTGAGCTTGGGCGCCTCCGAAACTCCATTCAGGGAGGTCCGAAGTTCCCATAGCGAAGACGTTAAGGTTTATTCAACTGCGGGCCCTAAAGAGGAGCACCCACAAAATTGTGCAGTGTTCGATTCTTACAAACACATTATCAATCCTCAATTCATTCCAGCCGCTTTGCGAAGGCTCTATACATTTTCCTCTCATGTTGCAGCTGTTACATGTCGCCTACAAACTTCCCTCCGAATGCGTTCCCAAAGAATCACGGAGGAAGGCAAACGCAAAGACACTATGGGTTTTACTTTGCGGTTTGGAACCGACCACCCGCTTTTCCTTCTGTTTTGGTCGCTCCATCGAAAGTAAAGGCGCCCACGGTGGCTTACACCGCCCAGGACAGAATACCAGTCGTTCTATCACGGAAAACAACAGTCCTTCCTCTGCTGCAGCGCTGCAGCTTTTGGTCCCTAGTGGCTTCCTCTGGAGTAGCGGGGGTCGACTCACAGAGGGGAACACCGAGATGCTTTCCACGAGTCCAGGCGCTGGCTACCCATTTGGCGTAAAACGTTAAATTGCAATGCGAAGCATATGCCGCAGTTCCGGCCTTTGCAGTATGAGGACGCCGACAGCACTGAAAGGACGACAGCGTACTCATACCAAGAAAAAAAAAAAGTCTCTTCCCTCCTTGCACCACTCTCACGAAAGTTTGTGAGTCGTGGTCTGCGCATGTCGGTGATTTTGCGCCAACCCGGAGAATATGTGCGTGGCGCGTGAGTGTCCACGTCGGCGGGGACTCCCACCTCGGTCCTCGGTGTTCTGGGCGGTGTACTTGGGTATCTACTTTTGTTGGAAAAGGATGACGGAGAAGTTGTGATGCGCTCATAGCCAATGCCAGGCGGTAGAGTGTGGACGATGATTCCGATGACGCAGCCTCGAGGTTCCAAGTGGCACGGAAAATCGCCACATTGGGACAATAACCACAACGACAATCACATCCGTCCATCTATTGCATGACAGTCACTGTCCACTCGTGCACTCGCACACTTTGAGATTGCATGACAGGCACAGTGGGCTCGTGTATCTACATGTCATCCAGTGACTGCTCGATAAGAAGAGTGGGGTCGATTTGAACAACATGCACTTGTGTTCATCCCTCCTTTCACTGAAGTAGTTTTGATTTAAACGACAAATCTGCAATCAAACTAGGAACATTGACGGATCTTGTCTGAGGTACACTCGCTGCTGGAGAATGGCCGGACCCATCTCGCCCAGCCCCGAAAGTCTCCCGGGGCACATTTCCCTGCCCGTTGACGACCCTCCCGCCAACGGGACCGGCAATGTTCGTCCCCACCACGGCCTTCCCCCCTTCCACACCGGGTTCGGTCACGAGCACGGGTTTGGGTCCGGACGAGGGGTCCGCGCCGACCTGACGGACTACTTTCACGGCTTTCGGGGCCGATGGACGCCCAACGACAGCGTGGGGCATGCGACCGTGCGGTTCATCGCGCCCGATGGGTTCAACCTCCGACACGGTGAGAGGACTGCGTGTGTGAATTCTGACATGTAGAGTTGATTGCGTTTATAGGCGAGTACATCGGTACAACCATGTTCCTCTTCCTCGCGCTGGGTGGCACGAATGTGGCTTTACAGGGCGTAAACTCCATTAACGGCCGTATCGTCAAGGACGGCTCGTCCGAGTTTGACTCGTCCAACCTGTAAGCCGCTCTTGGTGCAATCAAGTTGACACGGCGCAGGGCATACGTCGCGCTCGCGTTTGGGTCCGCGCTCGCCATCTCCGTGTGGTGTTTTTTCCGCGTCTCGGGCGGCCTGTTCAACCCGGCAGTCACGTGGGCATTCATGCTCATCGGGGCTGTGACGCCGCTGCGCGGCGTGGTCCTGTTCGCGACGCAGATCCTGGGCGGGCTGAGTGGCGCGGCGCTCGCGCGCACGCTCGCCCCGGGAAAGCTGCACGCCGCGACACTGCTGCACGCCGGGGTGAACCACGCGCGCGGGTTCTTTATTGAGTTCTTCATGACGGCAATTCTCGTGTTCTGTATCCTCATGATGGCCGTGGAGAAGAACCGCTCGACGCCGATCGCGCCGCTGGGTATTGGGCTGGCGCTATTCGCGTGCGAGCTCTTCTCAGTGTACTGGACCGGCGGGGCGCTCAACCCCGCGCGCGCGTTCGGGCCATGTGTCGTCAACCACTCGTTTCCGGGCTACCACTGGATCTACTGGATCGGCCCGCTGTGCGGCTCCATCCTCGCTGTCGCCGTGTACTGGATCCTCAAGGCCCTGCGGTACACCGAGGTCGGGGGCGCGGTGGACCACCTCACGTTCCCGGGCCCAGATCACGATACACACGCGCAGATTGCGCGCGAGCGCACCGAGCTCCTGGCCTCGCACTCGACTGAGCACATTTAGAAAGGGAGAGATACACGCACAAGGTATATACAGACCGTTAGTTCTCGCACTGTTAGTATGCACACACGACCCTGCCATTTGCTGTCAACTTCCCAGAGGGACTCAACTTCGCTGGTACTGGAATTCCAACCGGGATGAGTCCGTGGATACCGGGGTTGGAGCCAAGCCAGCGTCCTCGGGGCTCCTGGCGCCAAGCATCCGGAGAGAGGCTGCTGGTGCCCGGGCAACACGCAAGTCAGTGCCGGCGGTGTGGTGTACCACGTCCAAGCTCCTCTCCGCACCCTGCTTCCCTTTGAGCAGCGGTCCTGTAGTGGCCCCCATGAGGCGGTGGGGGGACATCCCGCATCACCGTCCATCAACTCACGGTAACGATCGGAGCCGTTGCTAATCGCGAGCCCCTGTCTTTTCGTCAGTATCAAGGCCACTGAAACAGGCTGATTCAGACGGCCAGAAACGCCACAACTCTGTTTGTCCCTCCATCTGTCGGAAGTTGTGGTCTCTGCCCCCTTCACCCGCCCTTGGTGGCTCGTAATACCCGACGCAGTCGCGTCTACGGGCAAGACGACCGGAAGGGATGGAGAGGGGGAGGAGAGGTGGGAAGGTGGCCTAGGGATCCCCGTATTGGTGCCTCTCATGTTCAAACTGACCCGCCGACCCCGGCGCACCGCTGGCGTACAGTGACGCGAGCGGCGCCGTGAATGCACAATACAACTTGGGCGACCAGTTGGCAACTGTTGCCGGGTCAGTAGAGACGAGGATTGATTAATGGACCAATGGTTAACATGGGCAAGCCCGACGGCTCGCGGCCATTAACCGTGCACAATAGCGACAGCGGTCATCATGGTACCTTCACAGACCAGGACGCCTACGATGGGTGCCGGTGCTGCCCAGTTGTCGCCTCGCTCGGGTGAGTCCATGCTCGCAGTTTGTCCTGTGCCAGATATGAGCCACCCTGCATGCAGCTGAGTGAGATGACAGACATTTCATTAGGAATTAGAAGTAAGAGACAAGACTGCGCTCCACCCCAGATCAACACATCTTGGCTCCAAAGCAATCATCAAATGACCCCACATCACATCACATCACCACTACTCGGCTCTAGATTCCAGCACGGTGTTCTGCCCCCCGCTGTCTCCACATTGTGCCTCGTACCTGTAGCTGGGGACCTGGACCCAAAGCTGGACTCGGGCAGAGAGGGCGCAGTATCGCGCTCGTCTCCCAGTGAGCGGACAACCGGTATTGGGGTAGCACGCCATGTGCGACCACTTGTGGCGACACTTTTGTAGTCCTCATATATCATGTTGTGGATCAATAAGGGGGCAGAGAATGGTGAGAATGGGAAGAATGTTGAGAATGGACAGAATGGACAATGACAGAGTATCTTTTCTTCGTTTTGCGTGGCGTTGGGTCCTTGTCAGTGGCTTCCGTAGCCACCACCGCCGATGGCGCTGGCGTCCAGCGTCCGGCGTCGGGCGACCGCGATCCACGGCGCATGAAGCGTTCCAGCCGCTCGTCGTCCTTCAACACACTCATTTCTCCTCCTATCCCGCAGCGCAGTGTCTGAGATCCACGGGCAACAGAGGTGGTGTGGAATGAGGTATGCGCAGCAGGTGTGCCAACGACCATCGAGCGATCCATGCCGGCGTTCCTTTCCCCGAGGACAGATGTGTACCTCAGCCATGACCGGATCCCCAGTGCCTAGTCAGCCGCGGGTGCATTTCCGGGGTGCTCTGTGTCTCCGTGCCGCTGCCAGTCTTGCACTATTAAATGCCATCAAAACATCAACGGTCGTGCGTCGGCTCGGTGCCTGGTACGCGCCCACATGGGAACTCGGCTTGGGTCGAGGGTCATCGACCAGAGCAAGTACGAGTCCCATGCAAGCAGTAGCGGCTGACGAGCTAAGAAGAAAAGACAATACGGGGTCGTTCTCGGGGCTAGCCCACCGGGAGTTTTCAATGCCCATCACAGGAGCACAGGAACGAGCACCACACCATGTAGTACCATACTCGCGTAATAGATAGGCTCATGGATCAGCAAGTAGGTCAGGAGGATCGAGGGTGCGGGTCGCGATATTACAGGCTTTACGCAATCTTAGAGTGTTGGAGGTAATCTTTGCCCTGGAGTGTTTCTCACACTTTGTCCCATGAGTGAGTTCAAGTGTTGAGGGTCTCCACTATTCAGTATTGGAAGCAGCTGGCTTAGTGGACTTGGCATCAGTCTCGGGGTCTCGGGGCCATCTCCTCAACTCACAACAGCCAACAAAGTGCCTCCCTCTACTGGATACTGCCCACTGGATAGCGCCGCGCGGCGCCAACTTGAATCTGACGCTTGAAAATGAAAAATGCGTCGACGGGCGATCCAGACGAGGCGTCGAGATCCCATGAAATAGGTCGAATTCGTCGGCTGCGTTTTAGTGAAATCGCGGCGTGCCACGTGAAATCTGGGGTACTCACTAACGATTGCAACGACAAGGATGCCGTCTTTGTAAATTACGTGCCGTCTTCCATTATTTCCATGCCTTCGGCCGCGATCCGCGAGCCAAAAGGCCAAAAGGTGTGTTCGTGCGCAGCAGAGAATGCCATGGAGCATTGAGTGAATACGGCACTGTGTCACTCCTGCCGTGGTGCGGGAAAGGTTTCTCTTCTTTCTGTGCAGATGTGGATTTTCATGTCCTGCAATTCGAAGTTTTGGCGCCTTTCTCCCTTGTTCTGCGCCTCGCGACTCTTTCCATCACCACGATCCACGATTTATTTTCCGCCCTGGTCCTTGATTTATTGCTGCCGTATTAATACACATTTACAGTGCGTGCATAAATTATTGCCTGGTCCCGTCCTGCACGTTTGTCCCTTTGGCGTGCGACTCGCGGTGGGCGGGGGCACGACCGAGTCGAGCTGGGGAGGGGGTCATCGGCGCGCAATCCACCCACGAGCAACCTCTGTGGCTTCGACTGGGCGTTGGCAGCCGTGGCTTGCACGCGTCCTGTGGCTGAGAGGCATTCAGGCATCAGGCAAGACAGAAAAACTAAACGTACCAAACGGTCTATTCTCGCGCGTACAGAAAGGTGTATTCCATTCACGTCCAGGGTCTCCTGGGGCCGTCCGTGAGAAACGCGAGGCGTGGAGGGCATGGCTAGAGTTTGGATTGGACAGGAGGAGGATGGAGTTCGGCTTTGCTGGGACTGGTAGGTGGGACCCATGCTGGGCGTCTGCGCGTCTCTGCGGTTTGCATTCCATCCTCGTAGCAATTCTTAGCTTGCCAGAAGATTGAGTGATTGTGGAGGACGCAAGGGCACATTGTGTAGCCACCCGCGGCGTGCTCGTACCTCGCGGTCCTCCCGTGCAAGTGCGTATCGTCTGTCAGCTCTCAGGTCTTTGGACAAGGCGGTCAGGAATCAAAGTGCAAGTGCAAGCAAGCTGTGGACGAGAGCAGGGTTAGTGACCAGTTAGCTGCCGGGAGCCATAGCCGCCGTCTGTTCTCAATGAATGTTGCTGGGCCATGCATATCGTATCAAACGACCAATCGAGCAAAGGATAGAAGCATCACAGGATCACAGGGCCCATGGAACAAAGTGGAAGTGGGGAAACAGGAAATAGTTTTGTCGTAAAAGGACGACCACATGAAGAACAAAATGTCTTTCCCCCTCCTCACCTCTCTCACCGTTCTCATCACTCATTCCTTTATGTTCTAGCCGCTCGTCGCTGTCGCTATCACCATCTTTGCCACTGTCACTTTCACTTTCGCCGCTGTCTGTCCTTGCTCATCATACTCATAACCCTCTCGTTATCCTCCCACCGTTCCCTCTCGAACCTGGTCGCCCATTTGCTATTCGCTCGCTTCTGCCGTCCTTCACCCTTTCGTCCGCCCTGCAGTCTCCTCGCGACTTACTTTGTCTCCAGCCAACCAACTGCTCGCACCGAACCGCTCTGCCAGGATCTCCTGACCACCACGTCCGTCCATTGTGACCTCGGCGCCTGGTTGCGATCTACATATCTGTGCGCTGCAGAAAGAAAAAAAAGATTCACGACTCTTCTTTCGGTTTCGTTTTGTTCTTTAAAGAAAAACTCAATTTTCGTCAAGAGCTTGTAGACAAGCTCTTATTCCGGTCTCGCGACACGCTCTCTCCTCGGTGTCACCCGCCCACCCTTGCAGCTCAGGCAGCTGCTCTTTTGACAACTCGTATCAGCTGTTGACAGCTGAACATCACCACCACTGGCCCCTCGGCGCACTGTTTCACTCTCTCTCTGTCAATCGGCGGCTGGCTTCGCGTCACGTCAGGTTTACGGTTTCTGGTTCTGAAATCATCGGCGCCTCCAGCCCTGTGGTATCAGCGTTACCACGGTCTCAAAAGTCCCCGAAGGTTAATCGTCAATCCACCTCGCGCGTGCACGCCGCTGTGGCTCCGGTATTGAGTGCTAGCTCGAGGCCTACTCCTACTCGTATTCTTCTTTTCTTTCGTTTCATTCCTACAGCGCCTCGGCACGACCGCGGCGCGCGCCCGCAGTCACTTGTTGCTGCTCGTCATCGCCGCTGCCATTACGCGCAGCCAAGCTTGACCATTGACAACCCTCAATATCGCGTGGCCACGAACTTTACCGTAATTACCGCGCAAGGTGCGCAGTGTGATCTGTGAACACTGTCTCTCCTCGGCTGGACTGCTGTGCCTGCCCCCTCAACTTTGTTGCCGTCACTTGAAAACGTACAATCGAAATCTCGGTGCAGTCCGCAGACCACCCGCGGACTACGGCCTTAAGCCACCTACGGAGCCTATGAGTCTACGAGTCTAGACCACCCGGCTGCGTCCCCACCTCGAAAACACAAAAAAAAGTTGCGCGCGACCCCCCGGAGTACGTAACGAGGCTCAGCACCCCCGAGTCCAAAGTTGGCCCCGTAAAGCCTACCCGTGTTCTCACAGAGGATCAGCCAGCAGGCAAGCACGCAGAAAAACGCTGGGCAAAAATGGGTCTCATGCAGAAACTTCATAAAAAGGCGTCGAGGCTGTCAGTGTTCGACATTGACAAACCCACCCCCGTCTGCGACGGCATCACCACCACCCGTATCTCTACCCCGACTCCCATTTCGACGTCTGCCCCGACCTCGACATCGCATCTATCCCATCGCCCTCCCCCTCCTCATCGTACAAAAACGCTTGACGCGGAAGTAGCTCCGGTTAGCACTTCGTCTCCTTCGTTCACCCCGGTCTCTACTTCGTCTTCGCTTTCAACTTTCCCGTCGCCTTCCCCTTCGCCTTCCCCTTCGACTTCGTTCCCAGCCTCACCGGCACCCACTTCCCCGTTCCCGGTATTCTCCCCGACTGCCAGCACTCCTTCTGTTCCCTTTGAACACCGCCAGCCAGTCGAGTACATTGCCCGCCGACCTAGACGGTCTCGCTCATCACTTGGTTTTGACACACTGCGGCGCAGAATGTCCATCCTTGTCTCTTCACCCACCGTATCGGTCTCCGCTCTACCCGGCTGCCCTGGCAGCCCGCGGCTCGGCCCGCACGGCGTGCTGGTCACGGACGGGTTCTTCGACGAGGACGGTAACCCCAACCACAGCCCCGTTCCAGCTCCCGCCCACAACCACCACAACAACAACTACAACAACAACAAAAAGATCAACATGGAGATGGACGCTCCGTTCCCCAGGGCCGTAGTGCCTGAGCCCCGTCGCGGTCGTCGCCCCATGTCCACCGTCTACACGTCGCTTCCTCCTGGCGCTGCCGAGCCGGTCCTCGGCGGCATCGTCTTTGACAAGAACAAGAGGACAGAGTCCCTCGACGACGACACGCTCTTTATGCCCCCGCGCTCCCTCCATCTCCGATCTAACAGCCTGTCGGCCACCGACGTCCTTTCGTTTACTACCACCCCGGACGACGCCCCTCCCCCCCGCCGCCGGGAGTCGCCCTCCAGCCCCCGCTCGCCATTCGCCCGCCTGTCTGGCATCATCTCTGGTGCTGGCCACCATGCATTCTCGGTGAGTTCTACTACCCCCGCCCCCCCCACACACACACACACATCCTTTTTTTGTCCATTTTTTTTTTCTTTTTTCTTGTCATGTCTCCAGCGCAGTCGTTTCCGAGTTTTTGGCTCGGGTGCAGATCCTCCTCTCCATCCTCGGTCTCTTGCCTCAAACTCAATTACCGCCCACTTGCCATTCTTTGGCACATTGTATGGGCCATATACCAAGGGCACCGGGGGGTTAAAATAGCAGGGACAAATCGTATCCCTGTGTCCCTGGCCCCGGAGACATCAGTGGCGGCGGCGTCAGGGCAGCCGTGGTCGGCCCCCGGGGTCCAGGAATGGGATGATGATGAAAGGCGGTGGCGGTGGGCGACGGATCAGTGACGCCACAACCACGGACTTGCATAGCCTACAGGTCCGGCGGCGTCAATCAAATCGCTTGAAATGTGTGGATGTCTGTGCAGTGGGCAAAATTTTGGCAGGGTTACGAGTGCCACACACTTGCCACGAGACCACCAGATGAGACCGGGATGCAGAGAGCTTGCGTCTCGCTTGGCGGCCTGCGGAGATCAAAGATCTGCCAGCTGCGAGGCGCCTCTTATCCGCCGACCTACAAGGAGAATTCCACATTCTTTCTCTCTGAATGAATACATCCAGCATATTCAGCGCATGGTCCGATGCGTCTGTCTACTCTTCACTTTTCGATCGTATCAAAGATCGAGAACTGGAGACAGAAAGTAAGGGGAGGAGGGGTTATTTTCAATCTTGGGCGGGAAGAGGTTGAATAATAGAATAGACCGATTAATAACAAGGGGGAAGAGGGAGAGAAATGGTGAATCTCCGCATTTGGGAGAATTTTTCCCTCTTTCCGCCCTTAATTGTCTCTCATCCTCCTCTCCTCTCCTCTCCTCTCCTCTCCTCTCCTCCCTCTCCCTCCCTGCCCCCCCTTCTATTTTGAATTCCAATCCAAAAAGCGACGCTATGGCTGCTTTGGGGAATTTCTTCGTCAATCTTAATACTCCCTGCTCCCAAATACTACTTAGTGCGATTCAGGTAGGGAGACGGTAGTGGCTCCACTTCGTCTCTGCCAGTGCATAGCCCCCCCTGGTCCATTTTGTCCGGGTTCTGTAGTCTGTGCCCATTTCTCGTACGCGGTCAATCGTCGTCACACCTACAGATTCCACACCAAATCCTCATCTCATCATACAGTACTCTCCAAAAAGGCATTCGTCTGCCCTCTCATCCACCACACTAAATGAGTGGTGAAAAGTACAATGTGATGAGAGAATGAGAGAGTGAGATGGGTTGTCCGCTTGATCATCATCACCATCATCATCATCATCATCATCATCATCATCATCATCCCCCTTGTTCTTAACGTTGGTGCCATTCCTCTGCCCCGAGTCACCATTTTTTGTGGAATCTCGTCTTTGCCAGATCTCGCAGACATATTCCGCCGTTATAGTTTTCGGTCCACATGACTACGTGAAACGGACCAGTCCCCCCACTATAATCCTCACCTGCGATTCGCAGCTCGCAGTATCCTCCCCCGGACCCATACCATCACCGATCCACTGTGCCCAACAACAACTGTATCATCATTGAGACCTTCCCACACGACCGCGCCCACACCTCTATATTCTACATTGCTTCATCTATTCTTACTCCCACTACCACTTGGCTCTTATAATCTGTCCCGTGGCTCACACCCCATCTAGCGCAGTCACCACAACAACAATAACAACAACATGTCTCGCGCGCCGGCGGTCCCGCCTCGCTCCCACCTGCGCGGGGTCCCCTCGTCTACACCGTCGATGTCTTCTTCCGCCCCATCCTCCGCAGACATTTCACCAGTCACTTCTGGACGTTCATCACCCATTAGTCACGGTCACGGGGGCCGCACTTATATTCTCGACGTCGCCCCGCCCCTCCCCGACGTCTCAAAGGACCTCCCCGTCTCGCCGTCGCCCGTTGACGCCGATGAGAATGTTATTACGTTTGGGCGCCAGAACCGCCGCACCAAGCCCGCCGGAGGGTCAAAAACGCAGACGTTCGACCGCGACCCATACAAAATCCGTGATGGCGCGGAGTCGCACAAGGCTCGCAGTGGCGTGTACACACGTGAGTGCATGCGGAAATGCAGGCTATTGTGTCCTTGTTTTTACTAACTGGATGCAGCAAGGACGTTCCCTGGACCAATGGGACCAGACTCGCCGGCGGACACCTTGCCGCGAGCGTCGACTTCTTCGCACGCGCGGCCCTCGGCTTCTGCGATGAACTCGGCCGTGCGCGCACGGACAGTGTCTGGATTCAAGAGGTTGTCCACTGCGTTTGCCCATCACTCGCACGCAAATGGCAACTCTCCTGCCATTCAGCAGCCACCGCCTCTCCCGCCGCGCGCCGTTTCCAACCCTGCTCCCAGGAGTCCAGTCACCCCTGTGACCCAAATCTCGTCCGCATCGTCAGTGCAGAGGACTCACCTGCGCCAAGGCTCGCAAGCGAGCGCACACTCGCATAACACGTCCCCGCGTGCATCGTCTTCTCCCTCGTCCTCGCACTCGACGCGCTCCATCTCGCCTCCTGGGACGCCCACGACGCCCACCTCGGCTAACACGGGCTGCGGATCGTTTGGGCACCACATGCCCAATCTCCAGTCTGTGCAGGCTGCGCGCCCTGTTGTGATTGTTCCCGCCGACGTTGCGCCCGACTTTGACCGCCCCGCCGAGCTTGACCTCGAGTCCACTCCCAAGGCATCCCCTGCGGCTGGATCGAATGGTCTCCCGTCCATTTCAACGGACCTCCCTACCCCCGCCCCAGCCTTCAAGACAAACCCGCCTCAGCTCTCGCCTACCGCCCCCAAGCGTGCTCGCCGAAAGCCCGTCCCTCGTCTCGACGACGAGCTACTCCAGGCTTAAGTGTTTAGCATCTAGCAGCAACAACAATACGATAACAATGACATTTCGCACACTGTGGGCATAATGCTGAGAAGGGCTTCGTCGCCCCATTTCCTGTCCCCCCTCCATCCTCCATCTGTTGTACAAATATCCTCCACACCAACGTTTGTCCCAACCCGGGGAAAACTATAGTTTCTTCGTACAGCATATTGCGCTCTGTACGGGCTGTACACAGATGCACCTCATAACCACCTGTGCTGGAAAACAACTGTGCCTTGTTGGGCGGCATCGGGCAGCGGAGAGCAACTGGCACCCGAGCCGGAGACGTTAAAACCAATGGCATGGCTGCGGCCTCTCTGGTCGGTCTGGGATTGACGTCTGCGGTTACCAGGACTGGAATCCATGACGGCAATTACACACGGCAACGGCGGTACTGTGGACCGATGCAGCCGTCGTCAGCAGTGCCCAGTCCGGACATGGAGTTGATCTACGCAAATGCGGTCTGCTGTGCAATGAGGCATCGCGCAAGCGTGCCATGCATGCTAGGGAAGACCCAGAAGGACATCAAGAGTCCAGAGTATCGCTTAATGGATCATGGTCCTGCGGTGCCTGCCGAAAGACAGTCTCGGTCCCTGGGTGAGGCATGGTCGGGCCTGGCGGGCTTGGATTGCATCCTCTACCAAGAGAAACGGCGTTGGCCGGCGACGACGATGGATCCTCATTCTCACCTCTCACCAGCCCCGACTTCCCAGCTCCAGATTCGGCGGCAGCAAGTAAGAGTGAATGGCATGAAAACTCTTGCGGGACTCAGTGGACAGCGCCACAATTGCACTCAAGAAGTTTAGGTGGCGAACCCCGTACTCCTGCCCATGACTTCCATGTGTCTCTGTTCAGTCTGATACAAGCGCAGTAAGGATAAAACTGTACAGTACATGCGTTGAAGCCATATTGTATCTGTATCTAAGATTCTACCGCGCAACACTGCCGCCAGCAACTTTAATTATGAAAGATGCGTTGTTGACTGCATCTGTTCCGTATAAGTTTGGCCAATTACGCGCCGATGCGGTAGACGAGGCGGCCGCCACTGAGCTTTCCGGCCTTCATGTCGGCGAATCCGCCAGGGATGGCCTCGAGGCCGTTGCGGATCTCGAGGATAGGCACGGCGCGGCTCGCGCCGCTGGCCACGAGGTCGGCGGTGCGCGCGACGGTCTCGGCGTGGAAGGCACGGTCCTCAGGCAGGGCGGGGAAGTCGAATGGGGACTCGCGGGGACCGAACTGGAACGCCTTGCCGAACCAGCTGAGGATGATCTCAAACTTGACCTCGACCTCGGGATGGAACGCGACGGCTGCATCCGTGGGCGGGAGGACCGTGTTGAGCCTGCCGCCAGCAGGCACAAATGCAGCCGCGGTGATCTTGGTGGACGCCTCCTCCCCGACCGTGTCGAACGCGCGCGTCACCCCGCCACCCGTCACGCGCTTGACCTGCTCGGCGACCTCGGGCCCGCGGTAGTCGAACACCTCGTCGGCGCCGTACCTGCGCGCGAGCGCAAAGTTCTTGGGCGACGCCACGGTGACGACCCTGTACCCCATAGCCTTGGCTAGCTGGATGGCAAAGAGGCCCACGGCCGTCGACCCGCCGTAGATGAAGATCCACTCGTTGAGCGCCGCGGGCGGGAACGGCTGCTGCTGGCTCTGCACAAGCGCCTGCACAGCGGTCGTGAGGGGCACGCCGAACGTGGCGGCGTCCTCGAGCTTGAAGGCCTCGGGCACCTTCCACACGAGGTCCGCACCCGTCACGACGTACTCGGCAAAGGCACCGCGCTCGGTCGTCGACCCGCCGTGCACGAAGCCCGCGACGCGGTCGCCGACCTTGATAGTTCCAGAGCCCGCGGGAGCCGAGACGACCGTGCCCGCAAAGTCGCAGCCGTTGAGCGCACCCGGGACCGTCTTCCAGTACTCGGTGTGCTTCCAGTCGGTGGGGTTCTGCGAGGCGTAGGCCACCTTCACGACCACGTCGGTGGGGCCCGCCTTGGGGACGGGAACCTCCTTGACGGTCACGCCGATCTGGGGTATTTGTCAGTTCAGCCGCCACGGGAAGCGATTGAGGAGGGAAAAAAACGTACCATGTTGTCGTTGGTGACGAGGGCCTTCATAGTAGCAGGGACGGACATTGTGGATTGGCTGTCTAGTTTGTTGGGAGCTATTCACTGAATCGCACTGAAAAATCGACTATGGATCGAGTTGACGGACCTCTAACATGGCAAGTTGACTAGCAGTCCTTTATAGCCTGTCGGAACCTTTGAACAGAGGCACGACACTTCATGGTCTGACAAAGCACGAGGACCTTCTTACCAAGATAATGATGGCATGCTGCCTCTCGGAGTCGGTCACAGCAAGCTCCGAGATCATAGCAATGGGGAAGATGTGGCGGACGGCAATCAAGAGATATCAGATATTCAGCAGCGATGAATAAGAGGACGTCATGGATTGAGCAAGGTTGATACTGTACAGGGGTCGTAATGCGGCCCGTGGGATTGTAGCTGACACATCAGCACCAGCCTAGACATTCCCCACTCCACTCCCCCACTCTCTCGTACATGCTTTCCTGTACCTGACCATGATGATCTACTTCACGTGCAACGGTATGAGCATTCGCTTGGTGCACTGGTTGAAGGCAGGGATGCAAGGCGCTCCTCGGTGGTGCGTGGCAAAAAAACTGCCAGTGCTCAACTGCCACATTGCCGACTTCCGACGGTACGCGAGGGTCACGGACCTCCACCTCCACCTTCGTGTCGGTTAGGATTTAGGTACTCGCTACGCTACTAGGAGTGGCGAGTGCACGAGTGGAGGGTGGAGACGAGCCCTCTTGCATATCGCGGAACATGCCTAAAATCATGTCCTCCATCTCGTACTGTACCCGCTGGTAGTCCTTGCCTTGTTCGCGAAATTCTTCCTCTCTCCGAGTCCCTCGGGCATCAGACCCAAAAGTGTGCAAATAATGTCAACGCTGCATTTCTTCACCTGGACGAGGGATCGCGAACCCCATGGCCACACGACCTGTCAGAGAGGAACGGGAGGAAGTTGGGATGAATCCAACTGGTGGCCTGGTCGAAGCCTCCGTCGAAGCCTCCGTAGCCATTAGTGGCAGCTCCATGGTGGACCCTGAGGCTCCGCTCTCCTTCCTCGACGTTGCAATCACGGTTGACGAGCTGCAAGTTCTCAGAGTATGCAATTGGATATTCTCGACTCGGAACGAAGGCGGGACAAAGATTATTCATCCTCGTCATCAGCTGCGCAATTTGTCTTGTGAGTGTTCGCGTCGAGCCAGCTCGCTCGGCTTTTTGTGCCGGTTGATTTTTAAGATCGCCGTGGGGTCTGTCAGAGCTGCTAGGCGGATTCGTGCCAGTCAATTATTCATCAACCCCATCACCTTGAACTATGTCGTTTGGCGATTCCGTCTATCCTTGTTCTACCACGGAGGGGCGCTTACTGCTGCATCGTTGTCTGCGCTGGCGACAACGCCATTGTGTTCGTTGGGCAGCTCGCCAATTTGCGGGGGGTCCTACTTTTCGAGAGCGAGGGGCACGCCTTTCTCGAGAGTGCACCCCCGTATTTTCTGGAGAACGGGGAATGAGGCACCCGCCCCGCCAATATACAATATCAAGCGCCACAACTCCGATGGCGTACTTCCAATGTTCTTGAGGTCGATGGGGCTGAAGTCGAGCCGCGCATCTTGACACTCCACTACAATTAGTCATTCGTGGCACTGTGGCCAAAGCCATCATACTGCTTGTTACGGTTCAGCTTCCTCACTCTGGGGCATGACTATCCAGTCACTTCTCTCACTGCCTATCACTCTCATCAGCCCGCTCTGGCCCACCCCCACCAGGCGACCTTGGGCAAATCACTCTCGGTGTGTGAAGTTACAGCACATCCCTCATTCTGGAGCCGGCCACCTTCAGATTCGGCTCAGCTCAGCAGCGAGCCTCAAGAGGTCATCTGGGAAGATCTTAATTCCTCCTTCCTCCCTGTACAGCATACTCAAGGGTGAATATCCAGCTGGCAGGCTTAGCCGCTCCGCTCACCGGTGCTCGCGACATGATTCAGCCTCTTCAAAGCCAGCTAGCTCACGAAAGACGAGAACTCTCCCGTGCTTGATCGCCACCAAGCATGTTTCGCACTTCTCGTCTCTGTGCATATCTCCAGGACCCTCCCGATTGCTTTCACCTCGGACGTCTAGTGAGGAGGGAGGAGGGAGGGGAATGTGTTCGAGGGTCTGCCACAGTTGGCAGCTGGGTACCAAAGGAACGTTCATGAACAGCGGCGGCGGCGTTAGGCTCATGTCCCGCCAGGTTGGGTTTGCCTATCATCACAAGCACATCAGAGTAGTAGCCCGTCGGCACACGATGTACATGCACTCTAGGCAGTTTATCACTGCCGAGGGGAAGAAGAGCGCCTAGAGAAGACGTAACAGTTGCATCTAATTTTACATGTAGTTTTGCGAATGCAACTGGGCACTCTTATTAAACTGGAGATGCTAGGGTGCCTAGGAGCTAGGAGAGGGAGGGGGAGGAGGAGGGGGGGGGGGGGTTGAGTTCCTGGGTGCGGGCCGCAAATGCGGGGCCGCAGAGTGCCACGTTATTTTTGTTTCCACGTCACAACCTCGCCCAGCCTATGCAGCCTACGTACATTACACTGCACACACAGTGAGGTGACACGCCAGCACCCAGTCGAGCCATCGACACCTCCACCCACCACCACTGGTGCTTGCCCCTCGATTTCCATTCTTGTTTTGCGTTGCATTTCTGATCCACCCCATTTTACTCATTCACTACCACAAGCAATGAGGTTCTTCTCTATCCCCGCCGCGCTCCTCGTCGCGGCTGTCGTGCGCGCGTCCAACGTCGTCGACCTTACGCCCGACAACTTTGAGCAGGTGCGTAGCGCGTAGCTCGTAGCGAGCTAGGAGGTGGAGGTCGAGCACCATGTAACCTTGGAGACTTGTGGGGCTAACGATGCGCCAGATTGTCGGACAGGACAAGGGCGCCCTCGTCGAGTTGTGAGTGCCCCCTTTTCATGTTGCTGTGATGCATGCTGACGGCCCAGCTTTGCCCCGTACGTACCCTATTCCACTACCTCCCGTTGCTGACCAAGCAGGTGGTGCGGCCACTGCAAGAACCGTGAGTCTAAGATTTACCTCTGTAGCTGACGACAGTCGCACCCACGTACGAGCAGCTCGCGGACGCATTCCCCTCTGACAAGGTTGTCATTGCGAAGACTGATGCCGATGGCGAGGGCCGCGCGCTCGGAGAACGGTTCGGCGTCCAGGGCTTCCCTAGTGAGTCACCTCGTGAAGGGGAGTGGGAGACGGGTGTGGGTGCGCCAGCAGGAGGTGATAGCTATCTTGGGCAAGCGTCAGCTGTACCGAGCTGCTGGCACCCTCCTTTCGACCTACCCTACGAATTCTACCTCCACCGCTCCTCCCACCGTTCGCATTCTGACCTCCAGCCCTCAAGTGGTTCCCCCCCGGCTCGCTCGAGCCCGAGGACTACAAGTCTGGCCGTGACCTCGACTCCCTCGCCGGCTTTGTGACCTCGAAGAGCGGCGTCAAGTCCAAGATCAAGCCCCCTCCCCCTCCCGCCGCGGTTGAGCTCGACATCGGCAACTTTGCCGACGTCGTCGACGGCTCCAAGAACGTCCTCGTCGCATTCACGGCCCCCTGGTGCGGACACTGCAAGAACATGAAGCCGGCGTACGAGAAGGTCGCCCGCGCCTTTGAGCGCGAGGAGGACGTTGTCGTCGCGCAGGTCAACGCCGACGCCGAGGAGAACCGCGAGCTCGCGTCCCGCTTTGGTGTCCGTTCGTTCCCCACCATCAAGTTCTTCCCCAAGGGCAGCTCCGTCGACGAGCCGCTCCCGTACGAGAGCGGACGCTCCGAGGCCGAGTTCACCAACTTTATCAACACCTGGTCCGGCACCTACCGTACCTCCGGCGGACTCCTGAATGACCTCGCCGGCCGTGTTTCCGAGCTCGACGGCCTCGCCTTCCGCTACGTCTCGGAGCTCCCCTCGCGCGAGGAGGTTGTCGCCAAGGCCAAGGAGTTTGCCAAGTCGGCCGAGAAGAGCGTCAAGGCCTCGGCGGACTACTACGTCCGTGTCATGGAGAGGATCGAGGCCAAGGGCGAGGAGTGGCTCTCCAAGGAGATCACCCGGTGAGTCGAGCCTGCAGCTGCTGATTTAACATGTCTGACACACAGTCTCTCGAACATTGCCGCCGGCTCCAACCTCGCCCCCGCCAAGCTCGACGAGGTCCAGAAGAAGGTCAACGTCCTGAACGCGTTCAAGGCCACCGAGGCCCCCGAGGACGCCAAGCAGGTCAGGGACGAGCTCTAAGCGCCTAAGAGCACTCTGGGCCTTGGCTCGATGGCTCGATCTGGAGTTGCTCGATGGCTCGATCTGGAGTTGCAGCTGCAGGAAGGAAGGATGAAGTCCTGAACAAAGGTCTAGACGCTGCCGTTGTAGTAACGGAGCGGCCTGGACCCTAGAAATACTATGCATCTTTGCATCAACGTTACAGAAGAGAGGAAGCATGGAGCAGTTGGTGGAAGGTTCGGAAATTCATGAGCCTCGAACAGTGACGAGAGATGCAATCACACGTCCACACTGTACGACGTCATCATTTCTGGCTCATTTTTGGGTCAATACAGATCTTCTAATATGCGGAATCAAATTTTCTTATTCCATTAGCAAAGAATTTGTAATCAAAACCACGTGGCAGTCTTTCAGCTTCCAGCTTGCGCGTCGCGATCGTCCAGCATACAGCGCACACAGTACGTACAGTATCATTGCTTTGCACGTCCCCGCGGTGTATCCATTTACTCGCTCGTTTTAGCGCTTGGCTCTTTGTTCTGTCATCATCCATCCCATCTTGAATCTCCACTCCTCCACCCACAACCCTTCCTCCACCCCCCCCACCACCAGCAAGCTACCACAATGACCACGCCCGCAAAGGACAAAGATGTCCTTGTCACCAAGGACAAGGACGCAAAGGACAAGGCGGTCGATGACAAGGACAAGGCCGAGGACAAGGACAAGGCGGTCGAGGCTGCTCCCGTGCTGACTGTCGACGAGGGTGAGTTGTCAGCATGGACGAGTGGGAGCGTATCGCGCACGCACGACCAACAGCTCGCGCATACACCCCTCTACTGACTGCTATTACATGCCGCTGACGCACAATCGCAGAGATTCTCGCCAACATTGCCCTCATCGGCCGCGCGGTCGCCACCATCGAGCCGCGCTTCACGACCCGCGTCCTCCGCACACTCACGACCCTCCGCAAGAAGCTTACCCGCCCGGCACTCAAGGTTGCACTCACGCGCGCGTTCCCCAAGGGCTGTGAGTGCTTTGCGGTGTATGGGTGGGAGATGCGCGTCGATGCATCCGAGGGGGGTGCAGAAATGGTGTGGAGTCGGCGTTGTGCTACCGTGTCGTGTGCTGTGTTTCCTGTTCCGCCCGACCTCGACTCCACGCTGCTTCATCTGTGTCATTCACCCCTTTGTTTCTGATTGCCCTCCCTTGCCGATCGCGCACACACATGCTAACAATAACAGCCAAGACGGGCCAGGCGCTGATCGCACACCCGCTCTTCAACCTCCTGCCAGAGGTCGAGGAGGCCATGGACGTCGACTCGGCTGCCGCCACGCCTGCGCCCGCTGCCCCCGCCGCTGCTGCTGAGGCGAGCACAAGCGCAGCGACGCCCGCCCCCGCCCAGCCCAAGAAGTACACTGCCCCCATGGACCCGGCGACCAACGACCTCATCCCCGAGGCGGTGGTGTACCTCCGCCTTCTTCTCATCCTCGCTGCCATTGACGCCGGCAAAATCCAGGAGGCGGGCGAGTTTGCGCTCGAGACGGCCAACATTGTCCAGCAGGCCAACCGCCGTACGATGGACCAGATCGCCGCCAAGATTTACTTTTACCTTGCCCGCGCGTACGAGCTGCAGGACCGTCTTGCCGAGCTCCGCCCGTGAGTACCTGCTCCCCACGGTCCAGGTGGTGATGTGAATCACACCTGTGAATGTTGCGGTTGCTTACTGACTCTGCAGTACCCTTCTTGCTGTCCGCCAGACGGCCAAGCTGCGCAAGGACGAGGTCCTCGAGATCACCGTCGTCAACCTTCTTCTCCGCTCCTACCTCCAGTCCAACCTCTACGACCAGGCCGACAAGCTTCTCTCCAAGATTGACGCCCCGCCCAGTAGCAATTCGGCCCAGACCGCCCGCTGGCTCTTCTACGTTGCGCGTCTGCGTGCCGTCCAGCTCAACTATGCTGCTGCCGCCGACCACCTCCTGACCGCCACCCGCCGCGCGCCAAAGGACGAGGTCGCCCCCGGATTCGTGCAGATTGTGGGTACCTTTGTGTAGTTCATTTGGCGCTAACCCACCAGATCCACAAGTTCTACATTGTCACCGAGATGCTCACGGGCCGCATCCCCGACCGCGCCATGTTCCGCCGGCCAGTGCTCCAGCAGGCGCTCGTCCCGTATTTCCAGATCGTCCAGGGTGGGTACTGCTATGTGCATTCCTGTATTGACCCACGCAGCTGTCCGCATCGGCGACGTCGCGGCCTTCCAGCGCGCATTCACGACGCACGAGCAGGCGTTCCTTGCCGACTCTACGCACTTCCTCATTCTGCGTTTGCGACACTTTGTCATTCGCACGGCGCTGCGCACCATTACGCTCGCGTACAGCCGCATCTCGCTGCGCGATGTCTGTGTCAAGCTGGGCCTTGACTCGGAGGAGGACACCGAGTACATTGTCGCCAAGGCGATCAAGGATCGCGTCATTGACGCCACGATCGACCACACCGGAGGGTTCATGCAGTCAAAGGTCAAGAAGGACCTGTACGAGACGGACGAGCCGCAGGTCCAGATCGCCCAGCGTCTCAAGTATGCGCTTGGGATGCACAACGAGGCGTTGCAGGTGAGTTTTGAGTTACTCGACAAGACTTTTTGTGGCTGACGCTTTTAGGGAATGCGGTTCGCGGGCAACGTCCACCGCAAGGAGCTCGAGACGGCCGCTGACGCGCGCGAGCGCGACCGCGAAATTGCCCAGCTTATCCAGGACACGGAGGACGACCTCGATGAGCTGTAAAGCTGCATGCATGTCGTGGTTGGGCGCGGCGCGCGCGAGTCTGAGATTGGGGGTCTGACGACAGAAGAATGGTAGACGATAGAAGATGCATAGTTGTTGATACCTGAGCAGTATGAACCGGTACATCGTGAAGATACTTTTCAGACGCAACAACATATGCAGAGGCTGTCACGGCCGCATGATACAAGATGCATCTGATGGTATATAATCACATTGGGGCTTGGGTCAAGTTGGTTTGGAGTGGATTGCAATGCGTAGTTGGTGAACGGTGGTAAGAGTGGGGGGACTGGGACTAGTTTAATTTGTACCAATCTCTAATAAGTTTACGAAGTCTCGCAAGTCTGGACGGATAGATTGTATCGGCGCATCCCGGTCCCATGTAATGTGCAGTGGCTTAGACGAGACGCGGCTGGTCAACGGCAACGGGCTCGGGTTGTTCCGGCGCGACGACGCGCGCCCGCGCCGCCCGCGGACGCTCACGCTCACGCTCGGCCTCGGCAGACGACGCGGCGGCCTCGGGGTGGATCAGGTTGTGGATCGTCTGGATGACGGGGTAGGCAAAGTGCTGCCAGAGCTCGGGGCCTTCGCGGATGAGCACCTGGTATACGTTAGTGGGAAGCAAGCAAGGGTAGGCGAGGAGCAGGAGACTCGCGAGTCAGAGGACGTCCTCGGCCCCCGGGGCAGCTGGCACTCACAAAAACGACCTCGACGGCAATGAGCGCAATGATAATGAGCTCCATGCGATGACCGCTCGCCTCGGTGAGGAGCGCGCGCAGCGTGTTCTGGATCTCTTGCGCATAGTCAATTTTCTTGTTGAGAAGGTCGACGCGCTCCTTGATCTCAAACTCCTTGGCGACCGAGTCAAAATAGTCCTCGAGCTCGGGCTCGGACCAGAAAAACTCGGGCGTCTCCTCGAGACCGCCCCCGCGCGTGTTGACGGCCATGCGCAGCGTCATGAGCTCGCCAATCTTGCGGATGACCTCGCGGCGGCCCATGGGCTGCGCGCCAAACTTTTCGAGCGCGCGCGGGAGCAGCGAGACGGAGGCAATGTGCGCGTCGAGGCGGTCTTCGAGGACCGAGAGCGACGAGCTGCGTGCGAGGGACAGGGATAAAGTGTACCGCGCGAGAAGGGACGAGAGGGACGGGCTGGGCGGGAAGGTGGAGAGGACGGGCGGGCGCCCAAGCAGGATCATGTTGCCGAGCACGGATGTCTGCGCCACGGGGTCCACCACAAAGTCTACCTCCTCGACCTCGTACTCGTCCGCCGCCAGACGCTCCGTCTCGACGCGCGCGCCCTTGTGCCGGATCACATCGCGCAGAAATGCGCGGCCTTCCTCCTCGCTCAAGCCCCACGTGACAAACGAGCCAGAGTTGAACACCCAGATCTCGCCGCGCTCGCCGTACTCGAACCCGTTATCCTCCGTTGCCACCCCGCCCTCGTCGCTCTCCTCCTCCACGACGCGGCGCACGTCCTTGCCGCGGATCAGGCGCTCCGCGCCCCCGCGCCCCTTCCACGGCCCAATCACAAACGCGCGGTCCTGGTCGCCCTCAGGCACCTCGTCCCACCGCACGCCGAGATGCCGCAGCACCGCGCCGAGCGACACGAGGTCGTACCGCTCTGCGGTTGTGTGAGCGATACACTGCAGGATCGGGCCGCGCGTCGGCGCCGGGTTATTACGCAGCGGCGCGGAAATCGCCTCGAGGCGCCGTTTGGGCGGCTTGTGCGATGCGGGCAGCTTGGGAGGCAGCGGTGCGTACCCCGACGACCCAGCGGCGCGCCCCGCCGACGCGCGCAGACGATCCGCGAGCGCGTTGGCCGCCTGCGATGCCGAGCGTGCGCGTGGGACGCTGCTGCTCGCGGTTCGGGATGGCGGTGGGGTCGAGAGTGGCTGCAGCGGCGGTGGAGACAGCCGGGACCGGGACGAGGACGACGGCGGGAGCGATGATAATGAGCGCAGGCTGGCCGAGGGCCCCGCGGACCGCCGTAGTACTGCGCGTGCTGCGAGTCCGACACTGAGCATCGTGTCGATACAATGTAGAACAAATCTGAATATGGCTAGCCTAGATGAGGAACGAGGCAGAAGTGGAAAAAAAAAAGTCGAAGTCGAAACTCGTGCAGTCGAAAGTCATGTGAAAGCAACGACGTTGTCTGTCGGTCGTCGTCGCTCGTTGCCGAGAGGCCGAAGGGCCGCGACTCACCCACACAAGGCCAGATAAGTGCCGGCGGAGAGCGCCGAGCTCAACAGTTCAGTCAGAAAATCGCAGGCCTATTGTGGACTGATAGTAACAAGAAAATTGTAATTTTGCACAGGCACGCCTAATCTTTTTAGGAAGCGGACATGGGCTTGACCTCCACTCATCGGAGATGCTACTTCCATCTCCGTGCACTAATTCTTGCACTAATCCCTCCACTTTTGTCTGGCTTTTTTACGAGTCCTCTTTTTTTTTTTGTCGATGGGGGGCCGAGTTGAGATTTGTTCGGATGGAATAGCTTGAGATATCGTTGACGGGCCGCATGAGGGGAGGTGGAAAAAGGGAGCCAAGGAGTACGTACGACAACAGTGCTTCTGAAGCATGAAGCTCGAGGAGAGAGAGACCACGAAGGAGAGCAATGTGGCCCATGATGGAACGAGTGGTCGTTTTCCCCCCCCGGCTCGTTATCATGCCGGAGCTGGAACTAAATGCGTCGCTCCACGGCTCTAGTGTCACTTGGAGATAGTAGCAGCGTGTCTAGGCATGTCTAGCATGTCCCTACTGCTGGTTAGTGTGGAGCGCGATGGGGATTGTGCCATTTCATTTTTTTGTATTATTCCTGCTGTCTCAATGTTAGTGCGCGCGCCGCCGGATGTCCCATATGCCCCATGCCCGAGATACGAGCAATATGTAGGCAGCTGCAGCAGGCAAGAGACAAGAGAGGCTGCCCAAGACACGCAAGAAACACGGACGCATTGGTGCCATGATCTAATGCTCGCTTTAATCTTTCTAACGAGTGGTGGAACGTGTCACCATTGCCTCGCTAGCTCGATAACGGCGGAATGAGGCGGAATGAAGGCACAACGGTGGGGTGGGGTGCCGTGGGGCTAGCGCCAATGCCCGTCCCCGAGGTACGCCGCCTGCAGACCTCGAGCCGCGAGCCGCGAGCCCGCAATCCTGCTGCAATGCCTGCAATCCTCAAGCCGCAAACGGCAAGCGGTATTCACCACCCCATATCCATTCTGCCGCTGCCCACTACTACACCTACTCACACTACTCTCACTACACCGGCTACACTCATCGTAATCGCACTTTCGGCTACATGACGGGTCGTGTCTCCGTTTCCGCGTCGCCTCCCCCAAGCATATTATGAACCTGGTAGATTACAACGCGGTACACCGTGGACCGAAGCGGTGACGCCACCTGATGCACCGAGCTCGAGACAAGGCTAAGACGAGCGAACTAGAGTGCGAAACATGGGCCAACTGACTCCCCCTGAGTCGACAACGTTGGAGAGACGATATAACTATTCCATCCATCGTCTAGTTCGTTTGCCATCCCCCCTCCCCTCCTCACCACCTCACCACCTCACTACTCATTCTACTCTACGCCACTGCACGCCACTCGCTAGATACATACATATACGAGACTGCATAGCTGTACACCATGACATACAACGACACCGTCAAGGTCGCCATCATCGGTGCTGGGTAAGTCGGCCCCTTGCACTTGTCTGTTCTTGCCTAACGCGCCCCCAGGGTCGGAGGTATCTGTCTCGCCCTCGACCTCCAGGACCGCGGTCTCTACGACTACACTGTAAGCTGGAAAGCCCGGCAAACAGTCCAAGCTCACTGCCCAGATCTATGAAGCCGAGGACGGTATCGGCGGTACGTGGTACCAGAACAACTACCCGTAAGTCCCAACGCTGCAGCTCGGGCTACCGTCTCCTACACGACAAGAAAGTATGGCTGACAACGCGCAGTGGCTGTCGTTGCGAGTACGTATCGCGCATCATCAACTTTTTGTGACATCAACAATGTTCCGCGATGAGCAAACAAGGGGGAAATCAAGGTTCATCGTTTTAGCCGGCTCGGGCATGTCGTGCCCATGTCCACCTTCCAGCTTGCGATATATCCAGATCTCCAAATATCCATATCCACCCGCATTCCGCCCCCTTCATCGCATGTCGCATGGAGTGTGACCACAACTCCATGCGCTCCACACTTGCCTTCCTGATAGTTTTTTTGTCCCCCCACTGACACAACAGCATTGCCGCAATCTGGTACTCGCACTCGCGCTACCTCAACCCCGACTGGACGGAGACACACCCCCTGCGTCCCGAGATTGTCAAGTGTGAGTGTTGCCATCGATACCCGATAGATGCCACAGGGCATGCACTGGTCTTATGAAACACACTACGGCCGCAAGCCTCCACCACGCCACCCATTCACAACACACGCATGCCCCCTTGTTATCTTATCTCTAACACACACAGACTGGCAGGACCTCGCCACCACCCAAGGCATCGACAGGCACGTCAAGCTCCGCCACCGCTACATCTCGGCCGAATGGGACGCCAAGGCGGGCGAGTACACCATCACGACGCGCAATGGCGAGACGGGCGAGCTCGAGGTCTCCAAGGCCAATGTGCTTGTCTCGGCCATCGGCGGCTTCCACACCCCGCTCTTCCCCAAGCTCAAGGGCCAGGACGCGTTCCGCGGCCGCGTGATCCACTGTGCGCGCTGGCCAAAGGACGTGACGCCCAAGGACCTCCGCGGCAAGAAGGTCGCCGTTATCGGCAACGGCTGCAGCGGGTAAGTCCATTCAACAAACACGTTGGACGTCTCTAATACTCCTTCCAGTGTCCAGGTCATTGGCGCCCTTTCGGAGGACCCCGAGATTGAGCTCTATGCCGTCGCGCGCTCGGCCCACTGGTACCTTCCCGCCCGCCACGGCGGCACGCGCAACTCTGTGCCGTACTCGCCTGCCATCCGCGCCGCGTACCGCAACTTCCCCATCCTGCAGCGCATCTCCCGCAACCTGACCTATCTCCGCAACGAGATTGTGTGGCCCGTGTTCAAGCTCGACAACGCGTGGCTCCGCAACCGCTTCCAGAGCCATCTCGAGGCGTGGATGCGCAAGGAAATGCCCAAAGAGATTGTCGATGTCGCCATTCCCAACTTCCGTAAGTAGGAGCATGTGAAGCTGCGTGGTCACAGTTTTACTAACACCGCTTCGCAGCCGCCGGATCGAAGCGCTTTGTCTTTGAGGACGGATACTTCACCGCCCTGAAGCGCCCGAACGTCACGCCCGTATGGGGCAGCCTGTCGGGCTTCACTGAGACGGGCATCGTTTTCGACAACGAGCAGGTTGTTGATGTCGACTATGTCATCCTCTCGACTGGGTTCGATGTTGAGGACGCCGGTCTGGATGTCGTCGGCACCTCGTCCAAGACCAAGGACTTTAAGAGCCGCTCAGAGCTCCGGGCCTACCACGGCATGGCTATCCCCGGCATGCCAAACTACTTTACCATGCTCGGCACCTTTAGCGCCACCGGCCACGCCTCGATCGCATTCATTCTCGAAGTGCAGGCCAACTACATTGTGCAGTGCATCCAGGCGATCAAGGACCAGCGCATCAAGGCGCTCGAAGTCAAGCGCACCGCCATGGAAAAGTGGCACAAGGCCATCTCGGACCGCGCGGAGAAGACGGTGTGGAGCCAGGCAAAATCTTACATCCGCTCGCACGGCGGCGAGGGCAAGGTCTGGACACACTACCCGGGCTTTGTGGCGGAGATTTGGTGGACGAACCGCACCCCAGAGTGGAGCGACTACACGGGCGCCGAGAACCTCGCGCGCCGCCAAAAGGCGCGCCGCTGGCTCCGCCGCGCCGTCATTGCCGCGGCCCTCATCGTCGCGGCGCAGTACACTGTGCCCCCGCACATTCTTGCGGCCGTCGGGTCCGCGACGACCGAGGCGGCCAACACCGTCGGCGTGCCCCCCTCCTGGATCGCTGGTGCCGCCGGCGCCATCAACGGCGCGGTCGACATTGTGGATGGCGTCGCTGGCGTCGTCAAGGCTTATCTGCCCTGGTAGAAAAGAATAGGTTTGGTGTGTCTCTATATATGTCCAGCTCGGGTTTCCTCCTTTTTATACCTTGTATGCAGATTTGCGATCGTTTCCCTGGGTTCTGTGGTGTCTCTCAAGTTTATTGCTGCATACAATCTTGGCCGAATGAGGAATCGGTCTCTTACGAAACGTTTGATGGTAATCTAGCAGAGGACAGCATATGGACGCCTCAAGAGACATGCAGGACCCCCCAAAGGACGCCGCTCACCATGCCAGGAACCAAGCCAAGCTGCAACTGCCCAGCGGAAGTACGATTCAATATCCAAAAATGTGAGTCCAAAAGGTCTTGTGAGTCGCCTTGCAAGCTCGAGCCGAGGTCGCCGCCCGCCGTGCCACCGAGCATATTTTTCCAAGCGAGCAGACCCCCTCGTCTGTGCCGAAAAACTGATAGAACCTGACTGTTGACGGAGCATGTCCACCGTGTCTCATACGCGCGCGCGCGTCCCGGAGCTGCCACAGCGCCAAGACTCCACTCCTGGTCCACACGTGCAGCCAGCGGCAATGTCCGACGGCGGATCCGGGGATCCGGATAAACACTGTGAACATTGACTCCACTGATCCACTGACGTATTGTCGACTCGAGATGTCGAGAATGATAGCATGGGTAGCATGGGTGGGGACGGCCATGCAAGTGAGTACCTTGAGTACAGCGTGTACTGTATATGACGCCTCAGTCCATCGATGGCCTCCTCTTCATCTCCCCACATCCACATCCGGACCCCGAAATTTCACCATTTCATCACACAATGACAGTCCCCAACCCTACTGCAACCTCCATCACGTCCACCACCCCGGCGACGCCGCCGGACGTGGACGTGTCGGCGCTCACGATCGTGCGCCTGACACCCGCGCAGGCCGACCAGGGCATCGCGACGCACTACCTCGAGTGGGGGCGCGGGCACACGCTGGCAGAGTACACCGCCAACGCGCACGTCAAGAGCTCGGCTGAGCAGCCGTGGGGGCGTGAGGGGGCGTACGTCCCCTGGGGCCTTGTGCGCCGCTCCGACGGCGAGGTGCTCGCGTTTTGCTCCACGTGAGTCCAGCCCAAGTTGTACGAGCTGTAGCTTTGTAGGGCTTGAGGTCGTATAGCTGACACATTCCATGCAGGTACCGCCGCGCAGCGACATGCAGCGCCCACGGGCGCGTGACAAGCTACGGCATCTCGGCGGTTGTGTGCCCCGTGCCGAACCGGCGGAGGGGGTACACGCGGCACATGCTACGCCTCCTGCACTATGTCCTTGCGCCGCGGGCCGCGCTGCCGCCCTTCCCCGCCGCGTGGGGCGCCCCACCCGCCGACAATGTCGGCGACGCCCACTTTTCGGTGCTGTACTCTGGCATCGGAAAGGACTACTACGCGACGTGCACGGTCGGCGAGGACGCGCCCGGGTGGGTGTACCCGGGCATGCTGACGCGTGTGTGGGACGTCAAGGCTGCAAGCGGGGCAGCTGCACAGGAAGCAGGGGCGGAGGCAGCGGAAGCGACGGGGGCGACAGGGATAGTGGACCAGTCGGGGTGGACGTGGCTTGATCTCGCGGGGATCCAGGCCATCGAGCCCGAAATGTCCCGCCGCATCGAGCGGGATATCCAGGCGACCACCCCGGATAAGCCCCGCATCGCCATCCTCCCGCACCAGTGAGTCCGGCGCCACCTGCGCACCGCAACACTGACATCTACTAGGACCGGGCTGCTGCAGTACATGGCATACCTGTACCTCACGGGCCCGCACGCCGCGCCGCACGCGGGCCTGCTCCTCCCGGCCCCGGAGGGCGGCGAGGCGCCGTTCATCGCGTACCACCATTTCGCGATCGAGGAGGGGTCCGAGGCGCCGACGGCCGAGGACCTCGCGCGCGGCCGGCGGGAGGCTGCGGCGGCGGTCCAAGGTCAAAATGGGAACGCAGCAGGAGGAGGGGGGGACAAGAACAATGAGCAGGCACACACGAGTGTCGAGGACAAGGAGGACAAGAAGAAGGACCTCCCCCGCCGCCTGGCGATCCTGCACGTCTCGCACGGCCGGGACGCGGCGGGAAACACTGTCCCATTCCCGTTCTCGGCGGTGCTGGCCGTCGCGAGGAAGGAGGGGTGTGCGTCAATCGAGCACTGGGGCCCCAACGGCGGGTGGGACGCCGAGGGCGGCGGCGCGACCCTCGAGGATAAGGACAATATCCCGTGCATTGCGCGGTATGCGGGCGACGACGAGGAGTGGGCGTTCTGCGAAAAGTGAGTATGTGCACAGAGGGGTTGCTGACGCTAGGTATGCGTGGTGCTAGGTGTCGGATGTCCCGGTTCCGATGGCTCGCGTTGAGGTGGGACGGGACAGTAATATGTGGTTGTGCGGACCGCGTAGTCGGATTAGACAACATCCTAAGATGCAGAACATTTAAAACCCTTACCTTATCTCCAGGAGGCTGACGTCGTGCATGCGCGAAAATGCGGGATGCGAGACCAAGCTGTTATTCGATGTTCAGGCGATTGCGCTGCCTGATCTCCAGGTGCATACCGTATTGAGGGCTCTCTCGTCTCTCGACTTGTGCACATAGTGGCACCCAACGGAGTGGGACGAGAATGGTTTTTAATAGGCCAATCGAGCTGTTCTATGCTCTTCCTGGTTGAGCCGAAAACACAGGAAGACCTTTCGTGGTCAGATCGTGTCCGTGTAGAAGAACAAATTATACCATTTGAAGGAATGGTGCACTCCCGTCCATCACACACTCCAGCATCCTCGTCGCGCGCTGATATCTCCCAAAAATCTTGATGATCTCTTGAGATTGTATTCACCTGCAACTGCTAGATTACTACCTGTGTTTTCCCAGGGGTGGACAGAGTTTAAGCGTGGGCAGATCACAGACGAGCGGGTCAACCCCGATTCCGAGCCAGTGCCATCTGTATCCATGTCCGCGACATCGCGAGTTCCGAGTTACCACTGTTGTTATGACTTCTGGTCGCCAGACAGTCAGAAACATACACATACCTGTGGCGCGTGCTGTCATGAGCAATTGTGCTCAGATCGCTCTAGTTTGACAGAGCACCAATGCCTCTTTGGCCCCGCCAAAGACGAGGGATATGCCAAGCAGCTGTGGAGTTGCATGCCCAGAGTACTTGAGCTCAACTGATCTCAAGAATCCTTTGAAGGGTGAGCCTCGATATCTCATCAGCCTGCATAAAACGACACCCAGCAGCTCCTCTTCAACTGTCGAGCAACACAACAGTCGGAGCCAACACCAACCCACGACCCCGCCACCTCCCCCCCCCATTCCAACCCAATGTCTCACCATCGCCCACAAGTAGCCCTCCAACACTCTACTATCACCCCAGCACGCTAGCTCATCGGTTTGGAGTGGCTTCCAAGAGCCGTGCTCAGCAAGATAGACTCGGGAATGTCTACAGCCCATCGCTGTGCAAGAGGCGGTGGTGGTTGGGGAGGTGGGGCCCTCTTTTTGCTTGTCGCCACAACTGAAATGCTGGGCTGGTGGGTCTGCATGCACGGCCAGGGCTGGGGAGATCAGGGGCGTCAGGGGCCGCAGGGGGCGTGTGTGGGGGGCCCGGAATCTGTGTGCAGGCGTTCGAATCTGTCCCGCAACCAGCCCACGGCCACCAAGTTGAATGCCACGCAGAAGCCACATGATTAAGTGGGGGTGTTACAAAAGATAACGGGCGGGATCAAATCTGGTGCTGGATACATGCACACTGTCGTCAGCGCGTGTCCGAGCATGTAGGCAACATCAGCAATCAGCAACGAGGTCAAGGTCATTTCGGCGCAAGGAGCACCCACAAGACTAATCAATCAATCGAGCACCTTCTCAAACATCCACCACCACCAACGAGAACGACGACTACGAAGAAGAACGCCGCGCGTCGACTCTTTATTGAAAGGACATCGTCGAACAAGTAAACAAGCAGCCCGATCTTTGGGTCTTTCTCCACATCAATCCGCATCTGCACACTTGCCGCAACAACAACAACTTTTAATATCTATCCACGATGAACCGCGGCATGGAATCCCTCCTGCGTGGCGGCCACCTCGCCGGCCCGCGTGCCGAGGAGATCACGCTTCCCGACAAGTAGGTGTTGTGCGCGCGAAGCGAATGCCCGCAATCTTCTGGACTCTGGACCACTGCTGACTCTTGCTCCCAGCGGCGAGACGGTGCACATCTCCTCGCTTGCGCTCCTCAAGATGCTCAAGCACGGCCGCGCGGGTGTCCCGATGGAGGTCATGGGCCTGATGCTCGGCGAGTTTGTGGACGAGTACACTGTGAGTGTGTGTGCAAAAGGGCAGACGGCTGACTCGCGCCTCTAGATTTCCTGCGTCGACGTCTTTGCGATGCCCCAGTCGGGAACGACCGTGACTGTCGAGTCGGTCGACCACGTCTTCCAGACCAAGATGCTCGACATGCTCAAGCAGACGGGACGCCCCGAGATGGTCGTCGGGTGGTACCACTCGCACCCCGGTTTCGGGTGCTGGCTCTCGAGTGTCGATGTCAACACGCAGCAGGTGAGGAGCAACAGACACGCAAGTACGTTTTGGTATACTGACCCGGTTCGCAGTCGTTTGAGCAGCTGCACCCGCGCGCGGTCGCCGTCGTCATTGACCCGATCCAGTCGGTGCGCGGCAAGGTTGTGATTGACGCGTTCCGCAGCATCAACCCGCAGGCCATGGTCGTGGGCCAGGAGAGCCGGCAGACGACGTCCAACATTGGACACCTGAACAAGCCGTCGATCCAGGCGCTCATCCACGGTCTGAACAGGCACTACTACTCGCTCGCGATCGAGTACCGCAAGACGGAGGCCGAGCAGGGCATGCTGCTCAACCTGCACAAGCGCGGGTGGACCGAGGGCCTCAAGCTGCGCGACCACGAGGATACCGAAAAGGACAATGAAAAGACGGTGCAGGAGATGCTCAAGCTCGCGACCGCGTACACCAAGAGCGTGCAGGAGGAGGCGACGCTCACGCCCGAGCAGCTCAAGACGCGCCATGTCGGAAAACTCGACCCCAAGCGCCACCTCGAGGAGGCGGTCGAGAAGAGCCTTGGCGACCAGGTCACCCAGAGCCTCGCGATGGGCGTCCTTGCCGAGCTCTAAGCGGCTGCAGCAAACCCCCTTGCATTGGAGACAACGTAGACGTAGCAGATCATGCATTGTATAACCAGAGGACACAGGGAAACGTGAGTGGGAGTGGGAGCGGTAATGCGGCCCTGAACGAGGCGCAGAATACAACAGTGCATCCACATTCAAAACGTCTATACAAAGAGAAGAAAAAAGGGAGTAGATCAGTTGAAAAGAGAGGCAATTAACACTGCGTGAGAGACAGGCCGCAGAACTGGGCGATGAAGAGGTACACGATAAGCTGCAGTGTTAGCGACTTGGGTCACAGAGTCAACGGTCGAAATGCTGTGGGTGGGACCGAGGTACCTCGACGATACTATAGGCTATAACACCCCCGGAAGGGCCACTCTGTACCATATCGCTCGCTTGTCTCGCGAGCGTGACTCCAAAGACAGCGGACCTGCGATGCACGTTGACCCCGTTACGGATTAATCTGCCACGACGACGCATCGCACGCAGACGATACTCTGATCTGCCTCTCAGACGCAGGCGCACACTCACGAAAATAACAAAGCCAGTCAAGATGGTAATACGCGTGTTCTTCCACCACTGCTGACGACGCACGGTACGCGCGCCGCGGCGGAAGGCGTATGCCTGGCCGGCGAGCGTGTCCGTCTTGTCGACAAGCAGGTCGAGGCGCTCGCCGCGCTGCAGGATCGAGTCAATGTTCTGGACCATAATGTCCTTGCTGTCGGTCAGCGAGTGGACTGGAACAGGGCGATGCGGCCCTGTGCTAACCCCGTTGCACCGCAGCACAGTAGCACCGAGACCTGGTCACTACTCACACATTGTTCAGGTCGTTCTGCGCCTGCTTGAGAGGGTCGGCGGGCGGGGCGGTAGTGTACTGGTTCATGAGCTGCGTGTGTGTGAGCATCCATGGCAAACTTCATCGCTGCCTCGGGAAGGTCCAGTAGCGATCGCGATACGATACCGCCGAGGGCCCAGCAGAATACTCACCTTTGCGAGCTCGCCCTCAAAGTCATCCAGCCCGTGGTCGCCCGCAGCGACGATCGTGTCGGGGGTATACTGCGCGGTGAACCGGCGCTCAAGCTCCGCAAGGAAGCCAAACGGCATGCGGCGCCCGACGCTGTCGTCCGCCATGACGAGATAGATGACGCCGTCAGACGACACGTAGTGGATCAGCCGGTCCTGCCAGACATCTGGGCCGTTAGCTGTGACACTCGTACCTTACAGCTCACAGGTCAGCTTCGAGTTGTTGGGCGGGATCTTGGACAGGATGGTGATCTTGGCCGCTGGCGCCGTTAGCTTACAACCAGGTGCCAGGTGCGGTGCGGTGGCGTACCTGGCTTCAGGTGGACGTCGCCCTCGGAATGCTCGACGAGCACGGTCGTGCCGCGCGCGATTAGAGTGTGCAGAAGAGACATCGTGCTAGTGGGTGCGAGCGAGAAGACAATAAGAAGCGAGATTGAGATGCGACCGACGGACGACGACGATGAAGAGGAATGAAATGTCCGTCCGTCGCAAAACGTCAGAAAGTGGTGCCCTCGATGGTGCCGCGGCTAAGAACATAGCATTGACCATGGTGTGCCGTCATTTTTGCTTCCGTCACACGCGTCATTTCCAAAGTTCAACAATTCAATATTGCACTATACACACACACACACAGTGGGAGTCTTCAACTTTAGATATCACCCCCATATAAAAAGGGGCGATCTACACACACACCAGCCGTCTGTGAGTGCTCGTCGCGCCTGCTTTTCCTGCTGCTGTATGTATCTCGTCTGCTTGCCACCTCTTTCTTGTTGTCCATCCCAAATCAAACATGACATGATCCAAAGCATCACAGCTATACATCCAACATCCTCATCTTGATAGTGCACCCACCTCTCTTGAAATATACTCAACTCTTCTCCTCCGCATTCTCGCACCTGAAATTCTTCGGGGCGGCTCGCCCCGCTACCGGGTCTCAGTCGTCTGTTCGAGTCCGACGCGCAACTCTACTCGGTGTTGGTGTCGTGTCCGTCGACGTCCACGCTTCCATCCCTGTGTCTCCGTCACTATTATACAGCGATACCCGCTCTTCATCCACCATTCTTGTCTCCAATTCTCGTCATCCGTCATCCGTCATCCGTCATCTCGTCACTGTCACACCAAACACCCATTGCATCGACGCAACACCGACACAACTCACGTGTCCCTGACCGTTCGATCAGGATCAGGCACATCGCTCACACACCACAAACCCCAAACCATGGAGACACCAAACACGCGCGCACGGCGGAAACGCGAACTCCGCGAGCTCGAAGCAGAGGAGAGTATCGTGTGGGGGAGGGACGACAGTCTCCTGCGCGAGTTTACGCTTTCTAGTGAGCTTTCAGGCGTCGTTCGAAAGCTGACAGCAGCCAAACCGGTCCCGCTTCCATCGCCGACACAGCGCCCGCGACCGATCATCTCAACTGGCCCCGTAACAGGCTCCGGCTCCGGCTCTGGTGCAGGCTCGACCTCCGGGGCCGCGACGCGAAAACGATCGCGTTTGCGGTCGACCTTGTCCGCGGCCCCGCGATCCGAGGAGGGCAAGAAGCTGGACGAGCTGCTCGACCGCTTTCTCGACGTCACGTCGCGCCCCGGATCGTGTGCGAGTACGCCCGTGACGAACTGCAGCTCGTTGCTGAGCACCGCTACGACGTCGAGCACCAAGAGCACCGCGCCCGCTGCGCGGCGGCCGATGGCGGAGCGCCGCGGCGTCAACGGTGTCAGTGGCAGCAGTGCTAATACGCCCGTGATGGCCACGCGGTCGCTTCCGCCCAAGAGCGCGTCGCCCGCCGGTCTGTCTCGCCGGACCGTGTCCTCGAGCGACATTGCAAAGTCCTCGTCTCAGAAAGCACCGGGCCCGCGCGCGTTCCGTCCCCCGCTGCTCAACCCCCAGGCTGTGCGTTCGAGCCCGCGCAGAGCCACACGTACCGAGACCCCACTGCCCGTTCCCGTACGCGCGCCAGCTGTATCGCCCGCCGCCATCCCACCAACCGCCCGCCCCCCATCCGGTCTGTCCCGCCCCAACGTAGCCAACGCCAGCGACGGCCGGCCACCACATCCCTACTGCCCCCCTCGCCACGCCGTCTCTCCAACGACGCGATCGACTGCACACACGCGGTCTAACCACCTTCCACCGCACTTGCACCCACCTCCCAAGCCACAGCCGCAGCCGAGCTCGGACGGGGATACGTCTATCGACTCGTTTGATGGGTTCTTCGAGAGCGGCGGGGCGGAGTTGGACGAGCTGTTTGCCAAGATGGATGGGAGAAAGTAGATGGATGGATTGTGGGGAGAGGTGAGGCAAGGCATGTGTGGGGTCATGTTATTTTTTTGGACTCTGCGTGTCTTGGCTCGGACATTGGATTCCAATGCCACCACCCATTTCCCACATACCACACTCCCCCTTCCTGTCTCCAGCACCTTCCTTCTCGAATACATGGCCCCAGCCCCGATCGCATGGGCACAGGTTTGATCGACGACGACGTCGGCTGAATCAGCGCTCCTTGTAGCCTTGTGCTACTTCGTTGGATTTTGTCAATGGTTTTCCCGACGTGGACCAAGATAGATAGATACCTGGCTTGGCGTTTGTGGTGGAGGTTGGTTGGAAGCGCGGGAGGTTTTTATCATCGGTGGCAGACAAGACAGTCAGTCTCCCGCCGTCCTATTTTTTGTTGTTTGTAAGACGTTTTGATGCATATGAGAGGATAGGGTTCCAACTGCTTCTAGAGGGGAGTGGACGGTGGACGGAGAAAAAAGAACCAGCACCAGAGCGTTTTATACATTTATAAGCAAGGTGGAGGAAAAGTGGAGCTAGTGGAGGTCTGCCGGTGGAGGCACAGCAGGCTAGAGGCGATGTGGTGCATGTGGTGGCCGCGGTGGCAGTGGCGGTGGGATGCGGCAGGAAGACCGCCCAGTCTACTGCCATGCGGGTCCGGAGCCGAGATTAGCAGCAGAGATTAAACGATTCCAGGGCACTGTGGCTGGGCACGCTGGGGGGCCAAAAATGTCGTCAGCGGCTGCGGAGCAGGAGCAGGAGCATCGGAGAGGCGCGAGCGAGGCGCCGCAGCCTCAAAGCCCAAATGAGCCCAAATGAGCGTGAAATGAAATGAGGATGGCACGGTGGGGGGGGCGGAATCCGTTCCGGTCTCCTGGGGACACAAGAAAGAAAGAAAGTATGCACGTTTTGCGATATGCGCGCGCTTGCCACCGTTGCCAGCTGCCAGATGGGGGGGGGGGGGGGGGAGGCAGATTTCCATTTCCATGGACGTCCGTCGCGATCATATCATCAAAGTCTTACAAAGCACATATCGCACAAATAAACAAGGCAAGTACGGCCGGAAGGGTATAAAACGGACCTCGCAGACGCGCAGTTCTTCTCCCCATCTCATATCATCTCATCTCCAGAAGTATCGAGCAAGTAGCACTTCATACCTTCATCCTCCCCCACCACACAACAAAACCATCATCAGTGAGCATCCTTATCTGCCTCTGCCTCTGCCTCGCTATCCACGACACTGAACTCTGGACGCTGACCCGCAGTGCCGAGCACCAACCCCGCGGCGCTTGCCCCCTTCGCCAACACCCCGGCGCCCAACTACCCCGAGGGCTTTATCCCGTCGCCGCCCGTCCCGATCGCGAGCACGCTCCCCGTCGAGAAGTTCCCGCAGAATGCGCACCTCCCCAAGCTCTTTGAGCCCATCACCATCAAGGGCGTCACGTTCCCTAACAGGATGTGGGTTGCACCCATGTGCCAGTGTGAGTGTAGAGTGTAATAAGGGATCGATGGTGTGGTGTTCGGATCCGGTATCTTATCGGCACGCCATTGTGATGTGATGTGCAAGATCAGCATCTGATATCTAAAAGTGATACAGGTGTTGCTTTTGATAATGGTGCTCCCTGGTTCTTTTAGTCTGTTTCGCCCCCACTGACGTACAGACTCGTCCGACAACGGCAAGGCGACGGACCACCACCTCGTGCACCTCGGCAGCATGGCCCTGCGCGGCTGGGGTAACCTCATGGTCGAGGCGACCGCCGTCGTCCCCGAGGGCCGCATCTCGCCCGAGGACATGGGCATCTGGTCTGACGAGCACATTGCGCCCCTGAAGCGTATTGTTGACTTTGTGCACGCCAACAAGGCCAAGATCGGCATTCAGATTGCGCACGCGGGCCGCAAGGCGTCGACGCTGGCGCCGTGGGTGTCCCGCCTCGCGGTCGAGAACGGGTGGAAGGGCGGCGAGGTGGCCACTCCCGAGGTTGGCGGCTGGCCCGACAAGGGTAAGTAAAAGTGGACCAACAGCCAGCAAGATAGCAAAGGAGAAGGTTGCTGACGTTGTGTGTGCAGTCTATGGTCCCTCGGAGATCAGCTTTGACGACGCGACCAACCCGATGCCGCAGGCCGCGTCGCTCGAGTACATTGACACCGTCAAGGAGGCGTACCGCGCGGCGGTCCGCCGCGCCAAGGAGGCCGGCTTCGACTACATTGAGATTCACGGCGCGCACGGCTACTTTATCCACAACTTTTTGTCGCCCCTGTCCAACAAGCGCACGGACAAGTACGGCGGCAGCCTCGAGAACCGCCTGCGTCTCCCGCTCGAGATTGCGCAGCTCGTGCGTGCCGAGTGGGACGGCCCGCTCTTTATGCGCGTCTCGGCGTCCGACTGGCTCGAGAAGGTTGAGGGTCCCGAGAAGGTCGGCGACGAGTACAAGTGGTGGTGAGTATGAAACTGAAAAATAGCAGAAGACACGGTGGTCTGACATACACAGGGGCATTGAGCAGACGACCATCCTCGCCGAGCGCCTGCGCGACGTGGGCATTGACCTCCTCGACGTCTCGTCGGGCGGCAACGACTCGCGCGCACAGTACAACATCAAGCCCGGGTACCAGGTCGATTTTGCCTCGCACATCCGCAAGGCTGTCCCCGGCCTCCTGATCGGCGCTGTGGGCCTCATCACCGACGCGCGCCAGAGCGAGGAAATTCTCGAGAACGGCGACGCCGACGTGGTCCTGTACGGCCGCGAGGTGCTCCGCAACATTGACTTCCCGCTCAAGACGGCCGAGAACCTCCGCGTCGCTGTCGCGCCTGCCGTGCAGTACGAGCGCGCATGGGGCCGCATGCTCAAGCCTATCCACTCGTGAGCGGCATTATGAGGCGGTATCGCGAACGCGGGCAAGTGGTTGACGCGCCGCGTGTAAGGTCCCCGAACGTTGGCGAAGACAGTGTCAAGCAGAGGGCCAGCCTGTAAACTTTAGACTTCCACCCTGACATGATCTTATGAAAAGTTATTTAGATACAACTGCATTTCTCTCTAGAATGCAACGAGTTGGTTTGAGCATGGCACGCGGACTTGCATGAGCAGTGGGTGGATCATGGTGCCAGGTGCTTACTGCACTGCTACGATACTGGTGAGATGCCTAAAGGGCCACCGAAGAAAGGTCAGCACAAGGCGGAGACAAGCTGCCCTCTTAACTGTGGACCCACCAGAAAACGCAACAACAAGCATCCATCCATGCCGGGGCACTATGCTATCTTCTCTTATGCAGAATGTACAACTCAACCAACGACGCTATGCAATCCACTGTCTCGGCGTTAGAATCCCTTGAACGCAGCCCACTCATCCTCGCTGTCCTCAAGCTCGATGACCTCAACGCTGGGCGACGCTTCCGCCCGCGCTTTGCCATTGCCCTTGCCCTGAGCAGAGGACCGCAGCGCCGGGATCTTGCCGGGCATCTTGGACGACCGCTTGCCGCCCGCCGTGGGGCGCGGACTGTCCCGCGGGGGGGTGGGCATGTCGGACGTGATGGAGACACGCCGGCGGCTGGGGCCCGGCGTCGGTGCCGGCGTCGCGCTCGAGCGCACCGAGATTGGCGCCGGTGGTGGCGGCCGGCGGAACTTTTTGGGCGTGGTCGTCATCTTGCGCGCGGTCGTGCCCTTTGCAGGCCGGCGCGCGGGCACCGGCGGAGGGAGCGGCCCGAGCAGGCCTTCCACCTCGGCCTCAGTCTCGTTCCCGCTTGCCGGGAAGTGGCTAGCGCTTTTGCTCCTACTTGCGCTCGCGCTCGCGCTTCGGCGCCTGTGCACACCGTGGGCATGCTCGCTTTCCATGCGCCGGGGCGCGAAGTCGTCGTCATCGAGCTTCAGGACGTATGCGCGCCGCGCCTTGGCGCTGAGACGGGGCACGTCGACGTACGCCCTGTCCCTATCTCTGCCCTCGGGGTCCTGCGACGCAGACTCGGAGCCCGAGGGGCGGAACGACGCGCGCAGGCCCGATGGCTGCCGCGGGGGCGGGGAGACGAGCAGCGCGGGCGTCGCGTAGTTTGAGGAACTGTCGCTGTCGTCCGGGACGGTGATGATGCTTGTCCGCGCGCGATCGGGCAGCGTGGAGGAGGACGCGGCGGACATGCGTGGATTAACGACGAGGGACTCCCAGTTTGCGGGCTTGAGTGCTGACTCGAGGCCGAGCGGGCGGGGGCGCGGGCCGGAGGCGGAAGCGGCGGGCGGAGGCGTAGGGAAGGACAGGCCGCCGGAGCGCCGGGCATGTGTGCGCGAGCGTTTGGGTGGGCGGAGGGGCTCGTCGTCCGAGTCTGGAGAGAGGGCCCGTTTCGGAGGTGATGGGTCGGCAGCAGCGTCGTCGACCGACATGCCGTCGCTTAAGACGAGGTCCACCACGTCGTGTGCTTCCTCCTCCTCTACATCCTTCTCCTCCTGCTCCTCCTGCTCCTCCTCCTCCTCCTGCTCCTCCTCCTCCTCCTGCTCCTCCTCCTCCTCCTGCTCCTCCTCCTCCTCCTGCTCCTCCTCCTCCTGCTCCTCCTCCTCCTCCTGCTCCTCCTCCTCCTGCTCCTCCTCCTCCTCCTGCTCCTCCTCCTCCTCCTGCTCCTCCTCCTGCTCCTCCTCCTCCTGCTCCTCCGCGGGCGTGGGTTCGGATTCGAGCGTATCGACGGCCTCGTCGGCGTCAATGGCAATAGGCTCCTCCTCATGCTCCCCAGCCGTGCCGTTGAGGGGGGCAGCCGCCATGTTGAACGCCACTGGCGTGAGCTCCGAGCCCGCTGCCGGATCAACAACGGAGACAGCACGGGAGCTGGCACTGGAGCGCCTACCCTTCGGTCTACCGCGCTTGCCACGGGGCCGCGGTCCCTCGAGACCCACAGGGCCAGGCGGCGCAGGCGATCCAGCAGGAGTGCCAGCTTCGCTTGCTGCCTCGGGTCGATCCCCAACTGGGCCGCCTCGACCACGGGGACGGCCGCGCGGGCGCCCGCGCCCAGACTTCTTCTTCGGCGTGGGCAGCGTGAAATCGGGATCATCGCTCTTGTCCCCGTCGAACCCGTCACGGAGGATGATGTCGGGCGAGGGCGAGCGCGACGGCTCCGGAGCTGGAGCTGCAACTGCAGGAGCTGGGTCACCGTGGTGTCCTTCCTCTATTATCGCCGCGACGGCAGCCTCTTCGGAAACGGGCGGCGGCTGTTCCGGCGCAATCTCAGCCTCAGCCTCAGCCTCAGCCTCAGCCTCAGGCGCCTTCGGTGGGGACGCTGCCCGCGACGGTGCCGGTGACAGTGACTGTGTCGCGGCTTTTCCCTTCTTCCTCTTCTTCGTGGTCGGCATCTCCTCGGGCTGCATGTACCATTTGCTCAGCGGGTGCTTGAGCCAGTGCTCGGGCAGCTGCAGCTCTTCTCGCCGCCACTTTTCCAGCTCAAACAGCGTCCCTGCATCCAGGGACCGGATGTCGAGATGCAGCGTGCGTTCCTTGCGGTACACCGCGCCTGGGGGCGGTGGGAATTCGGGGATGAAGGGTGACCAGCCCCGTGCTGGCGGGTCTTCGTCTGCAGCATCGGCCTCCTCCGTCGCTGTATTGTCTGCCGCGGGCTCGGTGCCAGCCGCTTCCGTGGCCTCCGTACGTGGGACGTTGTTGAACAGAGTGCTCAGCGCCGCAGCGACCGGCAAGGGCGATGAGTGAACCTCGGTGCTTGGGCCCGCAGCAGTGTTGGCCGGTGGTACAGTACTGCCTGCCAGTATTGCCTCAGACGCGACGGCGACGTCCGGTATCGGCGGCGGCATGGGGCTAACGTGCGCGGAGGCGTGAGGCGAGGCTATCCCAACAAGGTGGGCAGGAATAGCGACATTGGAGGCGTGAGGGGAAGCAACACCAGCGAGGTGGGCGGGGCTAGCGGCGTGGGAAGCGTGAGGCGAGGCCATACCCAGGAGATGCGCAGGACTAGGAATGTCGGACGCGGGGCTCGCAAGCGACGCAGCGAGTTCGGATGCCGTTGCGCCGATCGTGCTGACAATATCGGACAGGATGGCCTCATCAGCAGCTGACGGCACATCGGTGGCCGCCATGAGTGTGTGCTGCAGTGGTGTGGGTGCGGAAACGGAAGCGGACGCGGGTGTATCGCCTGGCGACAGCGTGACAACGGACGGCGAGAGGTGGTTCATCCCTTGGCTGAAGGCCAGCAGTGTCTTGGCGCCAGACGCGCCCCGCGACATTGGCACCGTTGCCACCGCGACTGCGGCGGCGGACGAGGTCACGAGACCAGGGCTCTCGGCAGAGAGCGCTGATGCCACGCCGTTAGGAGACAGGGAGAGTGAGGGACCTGTCGTGGCGGGGTTTGCCGGCGCGGCTGGTGGTGCGTCGGCGGCGGGGGCGGGGGTCGAGAAATTAGATGATACGTGCTGATCGCCATTGGGCATGACGTGGTCACCAGCCGCCGCACGGCCGACAGCGTGCTCCGATTCCTCTCCCCCGTTATCCTCCTCTTTGTACCCCGCTCGCCCCTCCTTGCTGCCCTCGCCCTCGTTACTCGCCTCAGCCTCCTTGGCCCCCTTTCCCTCCTTTCCTTTTCCTTTTCCCTTGGCCTTTCCCACATTGTCATCGTCGACGCTGTCGTCACTGTCGCCGTCGCTGCCGTCGACAAAGATCGGACTCCCCCGACGCATCCGCCACTCCTCCCACGTCGCGGCATCCACCTCCTCCTCGGCCGGGAGCGGGCTGGGCGGGAGGCTCGAGGACGACACGACGCGCACGCCAACCTTGTGCCAGCTCGAGGGCGTCTTGAAGCGCGTGAGAATGTCCTGCAGCTTGTTAAACTGCCTGTCGCCGCGGAGCGTCACGAGCCATTGTGCCAGCGGGGCGAGCTCGATGCCGTGCTGGACCTCGTCGTTTCGGAACGTCACGGGCGGGGGGTACGGGTACGGCGTGCGTCCCATCGCGGCCGGTAGAAGTACACCTGGGGGCCTCGGGTGCGTTGTGGGTAATGTATGAATGCAAGTGTAAGAGAGTGCAGTTGATGATGGGAACAAAAGGTGGTAGAAGGGGGGCTTTGCAAGATTTGTTTTTGAGCCGCATTTTGTTGTCGTCATAACAAACCCCCTCCCCCTCCCACCCCCACCGCACGGCGTGGCGCCCTAAGTATGTTGGGCCTCCACCTCCAGGTGTTCCATACAAATCCAAAGGGATGGTCAAACATTTTCCATGCAACCCTCCATCTTTCCATTGTGCTTTCCACTGCTTGCATCTCTCAACTGTTTTGTTTACTTCTGAATGTCGCGACAGGCAGAGCTGTTCCCGCCCAACCGGGCCCTGCTGTACCCTGCATTCGAGACGTATCGTCTCCGCTCGCTCGACCCCGACACGGACGTGTCCGCCTACGCTCTTCCGGGGGAGGGCGCGACGCAGAGTCGGGTGGGGTACAACGCGCAGCAGCTGGGATTCAAGGAGGTGCGCGCGCGTATCTCGTTTGATCACCTCGAGACGGCGGGAACGCGGGGCGTGTACGTTGATGCCGAGTGGAATGTGGTCGGCTTTGAGCTCAACGTGAGTTGCTACAAGACAAGGAATTGTGATTTGACGCTCAGGACGATCTAGAACCGGTATTCACGACGCTCGCGAGCCTCCCGGCACCAATCAACAGCGCGCACGCCGAGTATCCCCGTGCGCTCTGTCTCTCGGAGACCGTGTGGGCCGTCTCGTCCGGCAGTGGGAGCGTGTACATTCTCGGTGTGTCGACTCCCGGTTCCGGACCCTTCCAGGGGTCCATAGTGGCACGGTACGATCTCGAGCTCGGCGGCGGCGGCGGCGTGGTCCCGTTCGTGCTGTGCGCGGCGCACACGGAGGGCACGGCATCGCGGCTGCTACTCGCGCGTGCCGTGGTCCAGAACGAGGGGGAGGGCACGTACCGCGCGCGCCGGGCAGTGTTTGAGCTACTTGAGGTCCAGATCGACATTGCGCACACAAACGCGGGGGACAGCGGGGCCGAGGCCCTCGGGCCGCGGTGGACACTCACGGGCAACGACCTGCCGTACTTTGCGACCTGGTCCGAGGGCGGGTGGATCGTCCTAGCCGAGGATGCGTTCACGGCCGCGAGCGAGCAGCGGCCCGAGACGGACGAGGAGCGCATGAAGCGGGAACGCAACGAACGAGTCGCCAAACTCGGCCTTGGCGCGTCGCTTGCGGAGCCGGAGGGTAAGGCCCAGGAGGAAGAGCAGAAGGACAACGAGGAAGGCATGGACGTCGACGAGCCAAGGGTGTTCCCCTTCCGGTGGACGCAGGATACGTCCTCGGTCACGATCACGGTGCCCCTCCCTGCTGGAACCGCACGCAGTGATCTCGACGTCAAGATCTCGCGCGAGGCTCTTTCCGTGCAGATCAAGCGCGACGACCTCACGCCGCCCCTTGCGAACTTTGCAGCCAAGGGCACGCACGCGTTCTGGACGGATGTCATTGTCGACGAGTCGACATGGATATTCGATGCCGCCAAGGGCGAGCTTGAGATTGAGCTTCAAAAGGCCGAGGAGGACAGCACACGGTGGCCGAGCGTGTTTGTTCCTGGCGACGACGACGACGACGATGATGGCGATACGGAGGATGTCCCCGAGACGTTTGCGCCCTCGACTCTGGCTGCGATCCGTGCGTCGTTCTCGCATGCCGTGCACACGCGCGACGACACACGCGAGGACAGCGAGCCGCGCGGCAACCCGCCGACGATCCCCGCGCTCGCGCGCGAAGACATGGATATCGACTTTGACGACGATGGCGACTTTGACTTTGGCCAGCGCACCGACGGCGCATTTGCAGACCTGAGCGCGGGCACTGTTGGCCGTTCGGCGCTGATCGGCTTCGTGTCGTCCGACAGCGGCGCAGCGTCGTGGTCGCGCCAGCCGGCCTCGATCCTGTCGCTCCCTGTCACGAGTGCGGGGCCCGATGCGGCCAACAGCCCAACAAAGGACGTGGCGAGCTGCCAGAGCGTCATTGTGAAAACGGCAGTGGACGGCCTCGTGTTCACCACGCCGCCAACTGGGAACCCGAGCCGCACACCCTGGACCCACATTGGCACGAACCCTGCGCTCGCGTTCGTCATGTCCTCGAAGCGTGATCTGCGTCTCGTGCGGCACGTTATTAACGGTAATACTGTCCCCGCGAAAACCGGGCCCGAGTCCTGGTCGGGTATCTCCCCAGCCGGCGGATCCAGTGGCGCAGACGCGGGATCGACATCGACAGCAACGCCTGCATCCGCATCAGCCTCAGCCTCAAGTTCCAGCTCCACAACTGTCCTTGCATTCGATTCGGGCTCGGGAACAGGCAATGGCAATGTGTACGTCTACTACGCGCCCGAGCCCGGCCAGACGACAACGGCACGCCAGGGCGTCGTGTCTGTCTCTGGTGGCGATCGCGGGGCGTTGCTTGGCGTTGGGGCAGTCACGAGCGGCGGCAGGGGTCAGGTGGTCGTGGCTTTGTGTGAGAAGCGGCTCGTTGTGCTCGGTGGCGTCTTGTAGACTGGCCTTTGGGCCTTTAGGTAGCAGTAGGGATTAAGGAGCATGTACTCGGGCATCACATGAGGACGTTAGCGTGACCGCTATATGTCTTGGACATGGCGGCGTCAGTATCACGGCTACCATTCCTGCAAGCGCATCACGGCCACCATTCGATGGGCTCAGTGGCGCTGGTGGCGCTGGTAGACAACACCTGGCCGAGGTCCGCGGTCGAAAAGTGACAGGTCACCTGGTGTGCAGGTCGAACGACATGAACCACCACCACCAACGGCCAGGCACCCATCATTTCATTACATTGCTCCATCCCTTATCCCGACTGAATAGCTGAATGCATGAATAACACTGCACCATAATTAGGAATGCACGCTGCACGGTGGGCGGTGGGCGGGTGGTGATGGATGGATAGCGAGTGGACATGGACGAGCAGCGCGTCGAGGCCGGCAAGCGGTAGCCTCAGGAATGAGATTCCAATTGACGCCCAGTGTTTGAGTTTTTCCAGGATCAAGGATCAAGGACCCAGGATCAGGAAATCGCGAGCCAGGTACGGCGGTGACAAATGGATTGGGCCGGAAATGTCGGCGCTCTCAGCTGTCGTGGATAATCGTATCACCTCGGATGGCACAGTTCTCAGTTCTCGGAGAATCCAGCGGACAGCGGACCAAGGGACCAGGGGGGTGTCTGATACCAAAACTAAACTTTGCGGCTTGCAGCTGGGCTGATGTTGTTGCAGATCCCATGCGTGTGGGTGCGATGGGTGGCCGATGGAGGATGTAGGGCCATGTCGTACTACCCTATCTCGGTTATACTTGGCAAGCAAAGATGCGAAGACGGCAGCAACATTTAGCACGACACGGCGTTCATGGCGTGGAATGGGCACTCTGGCAGCTGGCAGCTGGCAGGCCTGGCAGGCCTGGGACATGCACATGGCTACAGTACTACAGTACACATGGCTGCACGCAACCAAAAACCCTAGCTGCATCCACGCCGCGGGAACGGGAGTTTTGCAAGGTTTCCAAGCTTTCCAAGCCCAAGCAATCCAAGCAATCCAACGAGCATGTCCCGATTAGATGGAATGACTGACCATATCGGGCGACCATCTCCCTCGATCTCTCGACCGATTAACGGCCAACGGAGCTTGTGCGTCAGGACAGACAGTTGTTGCATCAGGAGCAGGCCACGAGACAGAGGAGATGAGCCATGAGCCACATGAGCATCCGATGCTGGACACAGAGCCTGGTGTGCTCAGGCATGCATGCATGAGTCACGGCCGCCGGCTATGAGATACGAATTGCCTTCCGATGCAACTTGCAGCTCATGGTCGGCACAGAAACCGCCCACTTCGGAACAACATCACCACCACCACTGTCTTTTCTCTGTTGGATTATTGTTGTTATAATTGTCGACGGCGTGCTCTCTTGTTCACTTCATCCCCGCCACCACCACCACCCTCGAACCCGTCTCCATTGGACACAGCCTCACCTCTCACCCTCATCAAACGCCAGGCCAGCATTCACACTCAAAGTCTTTGTGCATTGCTCGATAATAACACAGAATAGAATCAGCGGATCACACTCTTTCCATTTTCATTTCATCGTCCTAGACTTCCTATCCCCACCGTGGGAGAACCTCGGACCTACTTCTTACATACCGAGCCGCGCCCCCACATTTTGTTTTTTTCTCTACTTTTTCCTGCAGTCGCACGCTCTGTACACGCCGCCGTCGTCCTGACTACCCCGCATATCCCGACGCAACCCACCCCACCCAGCGCCCCACGCCCAGCGGGCCAGCCCCTGTTGCCTTGCCTTGCGCACCCGCAGCGCCCAGCCCCAGCCAGCCCTGCAGCCGCTCCCTGCCCTCTCAGCCCCTTTGGTCGCCGCCGCACTCGTAGCTCCGCCCCTCCACCCGTCGCCTCCCCTCCGCCCCTCCGCCCCAGCACAAAATCGAACCACCTTCTTGGCAGATTGCTCCGTTTCCGCACCTCTTGCTCTCTGATCCTATTGCGACCTATTTTCTGCTCTCCTCGTTTCTTTTCTTGCCAGATAGCAAGCAAAGGATAGCCACACGCTACAGGATAGACAGTAAAGAGCGTACCTTTTTTAGGGTGCATCCGATAGTAAGACCCGAACGAAAAGCAAAAGCGGACAAGACAAGGTAAAGGTTGTGTTTGTCATTCCGAGCCACACCCAAAAAGGGCTGGAATAATCGTCACAAAAGTGTTGGAACCGAGATCTCCAAACCGATAGGCCATAGCGACCAGTAGACCGGTCTCCCCTCCGACCTCCGACCATCCCCCTCCCCTCCCTCCTCCCCTCCCCGCCCTGTCCTTTTATCATTAACTACTGCACTTGCTCTTCTTCTTCTCCCAATGTCTCCTGCCGCCACCGTCTCGCGCTCCGCAACCCGTCTCACCACCGTCACTAGCCACCTCGCAAAGACTACAAAGTCTGCTTCTGTCTCCTCTCTTACTGCTGCCGCCGCATCATCTTCCAAATCATTCAGCACAATGCCGCAGAAGGAGAAGGTCGCCATCATCGGCTCTGGTAACTGGTGAGTGCGAGCATGCGAGTGCAGCTGCATCGCTGCATCTGCTCAGAAACAGCATACCACTGTTGGCGGACGAATATTTAAGCTGGGAGCCTTGTCTTTGTTGGAGCTGTAAGCTAATCATTCCACAGGGGATCGGCGATTGCGCGCATTGCCGGACAGAATGTCATCAAGCACGCCGACGTCTTTGAGCCCGAGGTGCCCATGTGGGTCTTTGAGGAGCAGGTGAGTACTGCCGTATGAGCCGACGACGACGGCGACGGCGACGACGACAGCTGCTGGCCACTGCCTACGGGACGCCATGCCACCACGTGCCGATGACGACCGCTGACACTCGCAGGTCGACGGCCGCAAGCTCACCGAGATCATCAACGAGACCAACATCAACGTAAAGTACCTCCCGGACATTCCCCTAGGCAAGAATGTCACGGCTGTCCCCAACCTCGCCGACGCAGTCAAGGGCGCCACCGCCCTCGTGTTTGTCATGCCCCACCAGTGTGCGTATCAGAAATATCTATTCTGGCCCCCTCCCCACGACCTGCACTAACCCCAGTCCTCGCCAAGGCGCTCGACTCGATCGAGGGCCACGTTGCGCCTGGCGCCAAGGCCATTTCGCTCATCAAGGGCGTCGACGTCCACGGCTCGGACATTCACATCTTCGCGGACGTGATCGAGCAGCGTCTCGGCATTTCGTGCTCTGCGCTCTCTGGCGCCAACATTGCCTCCGAGGTCGCGCTCGAGCGCTTCTCGGAGACGACCGTCGGATACCGCAAGCTCGAGGAGGGTCTGCTCTGGCAGAAGCTCTTCGAAACCCCCAAGTTCCGCGTGCAGCTCATCGAGGACGTGAACGGTGTCTCGCTCTGCGGCGCGCTCAAGAACGTTGTCGCTGTCGCGGCCGGTCTGTCCGACGGTCTCGGCTACGGAAACAACACCAAGTGTGAGTTGCTATTCTGAGGGGGTCGAACCGTTCACAGCTGCTCCGTCTCGCTGTCTCTGCTGTCTCTGTTGGCCTGGCCGCTTCCCATCACCGTCCGTGCACGCACACGACACGACGACACTGGGCGACAAACTACCCCGCATATGCACACACACACAGACCCCAGTTTCTGACACCCGCAGCCGCGATCATGCGCATTGGTCTCCTCGAGACCAAGAACTTCTGCCTCGAGTTCTTTGACAACGTCAAGCCCGAGACCTTCCTCCAGGAGTCGGCCGGTGTCGCTGACCTCATCACCTCCTGCCTGGGTGGCCGTAACCGCAAGACGGCCGAGGCGTTCGTGCAGACCGGCAAGCCATTTGACCAGCTCGAGCGCGAGATGCTCGCCGGACAGAGTGAGTACCTATCCCAACAGCCCCAACAGCCATGCGTGCATGGCCTTCGCTGCAGTTCTACGGCGCTACGGTGCTGCGTGCATGCCAGGCTACCTGCGAGCCACGTCACCTGGAATGCGCGTCTGGTCGTTCGTTGGGGGTGCATTGTTGATGGCAGAACCAACCACAACGACGGTTGATTCTGTGGGGATATCGGGGTATCGGATGCGGGGTAAAAACCTTGTTGTTGGGTGGGAAATGGGGCATGACGGCAGGTGGAGGTACGGAAGTGTCTCAGGAATAGCACGCACATGGCATGGATAGTGGAGGTCGTGGAAAGGCCCGTCCACACTTGTTTCGACGCCACCGCCGCTGCCAGCCCCACCGTGTCATGTCCTTTGTCCCCAAGAATAATAAAGCTCTACGCTGGGTGCTATTTTGTGGCTCACCACGAGGCGATCCGCGATACACGGCCACAGCCACATGGAAATGATAACAGTGCTGACCCAAACAGAGCTCCAGGGCATCCACACCGCCAAGGACGTCCACATTTTCCTCCGCGCCCGCCACCGCATCGGCGCGTACCCCCTCTTCGACAAGGTGTACCACATCTGCTGGGAGGGCATGCCCGCCGACACGCTCACCGACGGCCTCTAAGCCGCCACGCCACGTTGGATGCGGCGTGCGCGCACGGCGCGCGAGAGAGTGGGGATAATAGATTTTCGACTGCGGGAATATGATGGGTTTGGCGGGTCGTTTGGTCTGTGAATCAAGTCAATCTGCTGTGAAATAGGAACAAGCGGAAACTGCGCCTGGCTGCTGCCACTGTATCGAGCCCCCACATGCGCTCATGCGTGCGGTGCGCGCCGTCGCGGTCCGTTCAGTATCGGGTATAAACTGTAGGCGGTACTAGAGAATTGATGACTGTCATCCTTATAGAGTGCACTATGCTACCAGGATTGGATCTCGGCCAATGTCCAGCGAGGCCAAAAAGCAGTCAGTGAGAGGGGAGGGGGAGGGGGGGGGGGGGGTTACAGTCTCAATCCAATCTTCTCCTGAATGATGCTCGTTGGCTGCTAGCTGCTGGCGGTTTGTGCTCAAGTACTATACATGCTACACATGTCCCATCTACACACTCAGCTCTGCGCGCCCTCGGCAATAGCCTGCGCAGCAATACCGTGCGTGCCCTTGGCACTACTGAGCGCGAGCTCAATCATCTGCAGGACCATGTCAGCAATTAAATTCAAAGTCACAAGTTGAGCTGGAGAGACAACGCTAAAGGTAGCCTACGCCGCCACGATGCTACTCACCTCACACGCGGCGCCCAGCTCCGCCTCGCCCGTCAAGTGCAGGCTCGTCACCTGTCCCAGGGCCGGCATGGAGCCGACAGTGACGCAGCATGAGGCCGCGCTCGCCTCGGCGCCTGTCGGGTCCAGGAGGAGCGTCTTGTCATTTGCGGCCTGGCGGGTTAGCGCTTGACTTCGGTTTCGGGGGGATGGGGATTGCATTGTTGGGGCTGGGCTTGAGGGACGAGAATGTGGGGCAGTGGAGGAGATGAACATGCCAGCGTCGGCTGGTGCTCATCACTTGTAGATCCACATCCTGCGCCCATCCCTTCCCCAGAGCGGGAAGCCACCAAGAACAACCAATACTAAAGGACGCAGAGGTGTGATCAGAGGGTGGTGCATGAAGTCAGTGCACACGTTGGCCCGCCCGCAAGGGACAGGACCGTAGCGACTTCGGCGTATCGTCAATTCACACGTGCGAGTCAAAAGAAAAACTCACCACGACGCTGCCGACCGCGAGCGCAGACATGGGGATGCCCGCGTCGGCGATCGCGGCGCTGGCGGCCGTGAGGCCCGCGGAGAGCACGGCGGCGTCGCTGTCCGCCTCGAGGACGAGGAGGTGCACGTCGACACTGAGCTTGGGGAGCAGGTGCAGCCGGAGGGCGGGTAGGAGGAGCGTCGTGAGCAGTGCCGAGTGGTTTACGGGCTCGGTATCCTGAGGATTAGTGACCGACGGAGGGGGTGGAACAAAATGAATGAAGGGGGATAAGGAGGCCAGGATGAGGGATGGCAACGTTGAGTGTTGGCATGCAGACCAGGAGTTGAGGCGCACTGCACAATCCGTGTGATAGGACAGTGGAGATACCACGGCCACGACCACACTGCGACCGCGAGCACGATCGTATCGATACCACGCACACCCCAACACCACAGCCGGCACTCTCTCTCCATCCCGCGATCCCTGCCTCGCTACTCGCGCTCGCACTCACACGCAGCGGCGCCCTTCGCACGCGGTTCGCAAACGGCGCAAACTTGACCTCGACATTCAACGTGCCCGTCGGCGAGTAGGGCGGGGGCTTTGGGCGGGGTCCGAATCTGTCATCGTCGTCAGCAAGAGCGCATGTGAGGTGCCGCGAGGACTTGTCTTGCTGACGCGCGCACGGTACGGTCGCACGATAAGGGTCCGCTATACGAATTCCAGCTTTCCAAGAAGAGCATGAAGCTGATTGCGTACGGCGGCGCGACACTCACGCTGAACACGCAATCTTGACGCCCTCAGCCTCGATGTATGCGCTCCCGTTCGCCTGCGTCACGAGCCCCGTCTTGAGGACTGATGTTAGAGTCAATAACAGCCCATCGGTAGACTGAGCACAGGCGTGTGTGCGAGTAAACGTATAGCCGCGAGAAGCACAAGGAGGAGTAGCACGCAAGAGATGACAAGAAACGACACCTCGTCTCCGTGCCGTGCAAAACCACTCGCGCATGCCCAGCCGAAGCACTGGGGGTTACTCACACACTGGGCGCGCCGCATCGTCCGCCCGGTCCCGCTTACTCGGCCCCGCCGCCTCGGGAGAATCGTACACGAGCGGCCGCGAGTCCTCGGGCGCCTGGATCCTGCGTCGGTCGAACGTTGCTGCCATTGTGGGATGGGTGGGAGTGGGTGGATGGTGTGTGGTGGTGGTAATGACGAAACGAGAAATTTGGTCCAGTGCCGAAATGTCGAAATGTTTTGGTGGTGTGTGCAGGTCAGGTCAGGGGCTGGGCTTGGCTGTGAAATATCGGGTAGGTATGTCTTGGGGGGCGTTTAAAGCGACTGTGGCAGTCCACCGTGCTAGCCATTCTCTCGCTGCCTTCCTCTTTGTTTGGTCATTTATCTACTGAATTTGAAGCCCGCCTTGTGCATTGGTGGCATGGAGAAAATGGAATCAGTCTAAAGGCCGTGCTGTTTGAAGGGACAGTCTTCATTGACGTGAGACGGCAATCGTATGCTGAGTGCTGAACTCGATATTCTGTTGCTCCTATGATTTTCGTTCCCGTTGGGCCGTCATCAGATATTATACAGTGGAGTAACGAGCGAGAGAGCAGACGAGAGGTGCTCTCCACCGGCTGGAAGGCACAATAAAAAGTAGAGCAAGTGCAAACAGTGAAACAGTCGACATGGACTAGGAATTTTATGAGGTGCATATATGCGTGTGGAAAGCACTGACAACGAGGCAAACAGGAGCAACAGAAGGCCTGCGGCAATCAAGCCCCAATAGCCATTTCCACTGTGGTGGCCACAGCCAGCGCGACATGCCCCTCCTATATATGCTGTTCTCGACTATTGCCCTCGCACCCGGCTGCATAGCACAAACAAGGCTAGAAGTCGGGATCTGCGTGGGACGTCTTGGCGCTCGGTCCCGCAGACTGAGGGTAAGCGTTGCTAAGGTTGGGTTGGAGGATCCGGAGCCTTAAGGTCGAGCAGTGGGTGCGTTGAGGTCGGGTAGTGGGGCTATGACGGCTGGGCGTGAGTGCTGGTATGCTTAGGGTGGCTGCCAGGAGATGGGAAAGGAGCTGGCTCGCTTGGTGGACTGGTGGGCGGACATGGTGCGCGGGACAGACAAGGGAGCTTGGAGGGCTCTCCTGGTGACTTGCGCGACACGATGGCTGCTGGTGGACTTGGGTATGCTGGCCGTTGTGATGAGCCTTGAGTGGTGAGGCCAGGGCGTAGATGAACCAAGCACAATAAGTGGAAAGTGGATGAGATAAGAAACCCATAAAGACGTCAGTAAATAATCCAATGTACTACCTCTATGCAGCCTTCGTGGGCGCTGTATGTGTGAAATCGTGTAGGATGTGGTGCACGGAAGGGGTCAATGACTCTAGTTTGGCGTCTGGATCAGAAATCAGATGTTTAGAGAGGTCGCACCTCTCGGCATGACAATAACATTGCATACAGGAGAGACACAAGAAGGGTCCGAGGGCAAGCGTACCTCCACCTCAAGCAGACGCCTCGAGGGCCGCAGCTGCGTCCGCCTCCGCCTCGACCTTGAGGCGCTCCTGCTCCTCCTTTTCCTCCATCTCGACAATCTCAATGTCGAGAGGGTACGTCAGGATCGCGGCGATGCCAGTGAGGAGGTTGAGCTGGACGCCGGACTCGTGCATTGACGAGAAGATGACAGCCTCGCCGCCGCGCGCGCGAACGTCGTCGACCATCTGCACATACTTGTTGCGCGTGACGGGGTCCGCGGCGCGGAAGAGGTCGTCGGAAATAAGCAGTGTGCCGACTGCACCACGCTCGACAGCGAGCGCGACGTGGTCCGGGCCATACCATGCGCGCAGCTCGTCGTTGGCCAGCATCTTGTGAAATCTAGAGGAGAGTCAGCGAGGGGTGGGTAGGCGGGGACGTACTTGTCCAGAGCGGCACCCTCGCGGGCAAACTTGGACCCTGAGAGCATCTTGGTCACGCTCGGGTCGCGCAGTGCCTCCACCAACGAGTGCACGTGCGGCGTGTTCGAGTGCACCTTGACCCATTTAGAACGCGAGGCAAGGAGGGGCTTGTTGTTTGCGAGGGTGGCCTGTTGGAAAATGTAGTCGTAGAGCTGCGCGAATGAATATACAGAAGTTGTTTGCCACCCACAGTGTCCTTTGTGAATCCTGGGGAAGCGAGCACAATCGTCCGCAGTGACTCGTACGGTATCAAGCGGAGCACAGCGTTGTATACGGTCTGCAGGAAGTTTGCCATCGCCTAAGGAGGTCAGCTAGTGATCGCAGTCGGCCTTTCGTTGCACCCACCTTGTCGTGGCTGCTCGTGCCGCTCCGCTTGCGCGGGACGGGGCACTCGATCCTCTGTCGCACAACTGTCATGTTCTCCGACATGAGGCAGATGGCCGCCGTGCCCTCTCCGCAGACCACGGCGCCAATCTCGGCGCCGCGCCCCGGCCGCGTCGCCTCCTCGATCTGGTCCATCGAGACCGAGTCCCAGCCCGTCGTCTTCGTGAGGCGGAACTGCTTCCCGCCTGTGAGAGTACGTCAACTTCATGGCAATGGCTGAGAGTAGACAAAACGAGCTGAAACACTTGGCTACTATGACAGCTGGATTTGCCACCGGAAACAGCTACTCACGCTCAAGCTCCAGAGTGTGGAACGCGCCGATGCGCACATACTCGTTCGCCTCGGTCACCTGGCCCGTGATGCTCATGACTGCCCGTGCCTCGGACTGGTCCCCGTTCGTCTCGGACGATGCAGCGGCGGAGAATGCGGTCTGGGGATCGTCAGTTGTCTGTGCGTGCGTGGTTGTGCAACGCTGGTATCCGATGCAGCTCCCCTGCGCTCCACTCGAGTGTCTCTGCTGGCTGTGTATGATAGGACCAACAGAGCCACCACGGGGCTACAGGGAGACTGCACGCGGGATCTCGCCCGCGGCTCAAACGCACCTTGGTGACCTTGATGTTCAACCGCATCTGGACACGGTAGCTCGTCGTACTGCCGGTAGACGACGTCGAGTGCACTTTTCGGTCCGTCTTCGCGAGCACCTCATCTCCGGGGCACACGAGATTGTACACGAGGTACAGGTCGTCCTCGGTTTCGGGGATGAGGGTGACCGATCCCTGGGAGTGTCAGGCGCAAGTCGAGGCGAACGAGAGATAATGAGATGGGGATGGTGGGATCGAGGGGCTGCTAGCGATCCAATACCTGGCCGCGGCACCCGCCCGACCTCGCTGCATACGCACCGAGCCGTCCCTTTCAATATGTTTGCCGACCAACTTCATGTCGGATCCTGTCAGCCGTGGTGAATGTTGTGATGTGTGATGATGATGATAGAAAAAAAAAGTATAAAAGTGGAACACAGAAACTGAGAAAAGCACATGTCAAACTCTGGCCAAATGGAAATCCGTGGGTTGCCAAGGCATGACGTCGGGGCAGAGCACTTCCAAATTGGGGGGGCATAGGTTTGCCGCCCCCAGGACTCAGTTTCATGTCGCGATGTTGGTCTCATCTCGACTCTATGCAATGCATCGCATCTACTCCTAGATCCTAGATCCTGCTCCCGCTCCGACCTCGGCTCCGCTGTCGACTCCGGCTCCGACTGCAGTTCCTGCGGCCGCTCGGGCTCCAGCGAGTATATTATTATTCCCAACTGTCAAAGTCGTCATTGTCGTCGCTCTTCTTTGCATTCTTTGCGGGCGGCGGCCTGTTCTCGAGGTTGATGCGTGCAACCTCGGCCTCGGCGGACGCGAGCTCGTGGTCGTCGTCGTCCGCGGCAGACACGGCAGAGTGGTGCGGGCGCGCGGTCCCGTTGGCGCTCGAGATGGACGCCGAGGGCGTGTGCGGGCCCCCGCTCCGGCCGTTTGCGAGCGCGCTCGCGAGCGCATTGGCGTGCGCCGTGAGCGGGAGGTTGTGGTATGTCGCGGAGCGGAGGTGGGCTGCGTACGAGTACAGCACGAGGATGAAGTAGACCTGAAAGAAAAACGGTTAGCTGTGGGCCAGAGTTTTTTTTCGCGCGCCTCGGCTGCTCACTCACCTTCATGATGAACCCGAGACAGACGACGCCGACGGCGTAACCCTTTTCGTGGTTCCAGATTTCGAGGGCCTTGTGCTCGTCGCTTGAGCGGTCGGCGCCGGGGTCCATAGGCGGGATCTCGCCGCGCGACACGGCGAGCTCATAAATGTCAATCTGCGCCTGCGAGTTGAGGACGCGCTTGCCGTCGTGCTTGTTGATGTACCAGTACGTGTAGTAGAAGATGAAGTGGAACACCTGGAGAATGACGTGGTCGAGCGCGTACAGGTGCGCGACAATGAGTGTCTTGTATGATGTTTCCTGGCGGGTGAGCATGATGACGAGGTGTGCACGGCACGGTGCGATCGGGTGTACCATCACAATGTTCGCCCAGAGCGGCATCGCGCTCCACGAGGAGGCCCCATGTCTCAAACTCACGCTCTTAACGACATTCAGCGCCCACAAGAATGCAAACAGCGTCGCGATAGAGTACGCATAGAAGAGGAACTGCACAAAGCTGCCGCCGACAAGCACCGTGATGAGGCCGTACACGCCGGCAACCTTGTTGATGAGCTGTGGGTGTGAGCAGCGCGCACTGCGTAACCAAGACAGTCGGGACTTACACCAAATAAGAGAATGATCTCACATCCTGACCGTCAGCCATGCCCAGCAGCGTCTTCAGCCCTCCAGCCCAGTCTCCAGCGGCCATCGCGCGCTATCTCGCTCCAAACGCAACAATTCGCGCTGCCTTCCACATCCATGTAGACTGGCGCCACGGCATCTCCTTCGAATAGGACGCACCAAGCTTGATGTCGAGGATGCCGAGGAACGACCCGAACAGCGCGCCGGGCTGCAGCCGGCGCACGTTAAGCCGCATGATTGACGGGGAGTAGAGAGGGGTGTGAGGATGGTGGGGCGGCACTGGTGGCCTGAAGAAGTGCTGTTGTGTCAGGTCAAACCAAAGGTGTTCCAAGATCTGATCTTTGGGACGTAACGGTATACGGCGACGTTTGCGGCGGCGGCGCAGCTCCAGCTTTTGGCGTCCCTGAAAAGGTTTGGTGGCACGCATCGGCACTGAGGCACTGCGACACTGGTGTGTATGGTGTGTGTGGGGGTCAGGTCATTGGCGGCCCAGGCCGCGCGGGTGCCTTTGTTAGCCGTAATAATACAATACACGGGGCGTACAGTATGCCCATCCTGCAAATATTTTTTCACTACAGCCGTGGGAGAGCAACTAGCAGTATTAATACAAGGGTTTTGTGCAGCAGTAAAAACAATTGTAACAATTATTATAACAATTAAATTTGCAATTAACAAGCAATGTGAACACACGTGATAGCCATCGTTTAATATTTTACACTGAACCATTAGGATGCATCATTAGAAACTGCATTAGAAACTGCAGCCTTAAATTGTTTTTGTAATCTGATAAAGGCTGATAAAAAAGTGTTGGATGAAGAAATCAAGAGAGGAACAGAACCTTCGAATCAATTGTCGTCATGACCCCGCTCTCTCTAAGATCTCTAGCGGAGCTAGCGGGATAGCAATCAAGCGAGCCATCAATCTAGCGCGGTACTGTACACACATGCACACCAAAGGCCAAAAATGTTCATCTGTCTGTTTCCAAAGCTGTTGTTGTCATGTCTCTCCCCATAGCTTCTATCGGCACAACACAATGACGAGAGAATGAGAATTGTTGTTGTCAAATGAGCAAAGACAAAGCCGACCACCACTCTAAAGCAAAGCCTGACTGGTTGGCGTCGGCAGCCCTCACCCCTCCCCACCCCGAGTACCCGTATCTTCCTCGCTCTCACGTCCAGTGAGCATTGGAAATGTTCGTCAAATATCACTCTGGCATGTCCTTTGCCGGTTTCTGATATCACGTCCCTAGGCGTGCGAGAAAGCCAAACAGGGTGCCCAGAACCCTCCCTCCAGTGGGTTGCGATCCTCGTCCCGACGTCTAATGCGTCGGCTCACTCCCTTCATCTCCAATACCGTCCGCCCAGCGACCAGACTCACGTGCACAACTGGTGCCCGATAGCCTTTGCTATGTCAGTGGTGCGCTTCGCTATTCCCAGACTGGAGACTGTGGGGCGTGAACTGATGGCGGCTAGGCTAAGCGAGAAGGGCGTGGCAGTGTTTAGATGATCTGGGGAGGTAGAGACGACGCAATGACCATGAGAGGGCCGCAGTTGAGTCTGCGTGAGCATAATGTAATTTCTCCCTGGTAACTGCTTCTGCCCGTGTTGTCGAGATGCTGAGTGTGCTTGGAGGTAGCTGAGGTTCATCCGACTGCCGCCCAACCCTACGTTATGTGACGAGAACCTCGTCGGGGGCAGTGACTGGCTCAGTTGAGATAATGAACAGATGTGTGCAGTGTATGTGTGCAGTGTACGCAGTGTGCAAGATGCTGGTATGGCACAAGTAACGGCATAGCCATGAGCTCACCCGGCGGTCACTGCATCGCACCCGTGACCATGGTCGCAGATACGAGATGTTCGCCGTGTTGGAATGCGTGGAGAGAGATCGTGAAACGTGAAAGTGTAGGTCGAGCGCGATCGAGCGATTGTTGACAGCTGAGAAGGTCAAAGGTGGAGGTAGACATTCTCGTCACCCGTGGGAAAGTCATTCATCTCCATTGAAATGCGCCACAAATGCCAAATCTCCGCAAGGATAACGCCGAGACTGCACGAATCTTCAACAATTTGTCCAGCTCAGGGGACCCAAATTTGGCTGGGATTTTTTCTCGCCCAGCCAGCCAGCCAGAAGGGAAAATTTGGTCCCGCCTGCGGTTTGGTCTCATGCTGGACTGGTGGGTGGGCCACCATGGCTTGGCTGCCTGCCCGCTGGGTGCTGGGTACTGGCTCCCTGGCCGCTCGCTTCCATTCTCTACTACCTACCTCGCCTCGCAAACGTCTTTTCTTCATCCAGCAACCAAAAGGACCTGCTCGACAACCGCAAAAATGGCCTCGACCACCCAGATCTCGAAGAAGCGCAAGTTCGTCGCTGACGGTGTTTTCCAGGCGGAGCTTGGCGAGTTCTTGTGCGTATCTGTCGACAAAACAGCGAACGAAGAAGGACGGGAATCGCGATGGGAAGAGGCACGGCGGAATGGACGGCTGGCAGGTTGGGAAGGGATTGCCATGGGACGGAGGCCGAGACGGAGACGTGGACGGCGGAGCTGCCCCAGCGGCGGCGGCGGATACTCATCTACTCGTCTACGCCTCGATTTGCGTTCCGTGTCCCAATCTCGACCACTGTCGTCCGTTTTTCCCGTGCCTCACTTCGTCGCGGTTTTCGTGCGTAGCCGAAGCTCCGTACTGACATTTGCAGCACTCGTGAGCTCGCCGAGGAGGGCTACTCGGGCTGTGAGGTCCGTGTCACCCACGCCCGCACTGAGATCATCATCCGTGCCACCCACACCCAGGAGGTCCTCGGCCGCCAGGGCCGCCGCATCCGTGAGCTCAAGGCTCTCGTTGAGAAGCGTTTCAAGTTCCCCGAGAACTCGCTCGAGCTCTACGCCGAGAAGGTCCAGTTCCGTGGTCTTTCGGCCGTCGCTCAGGCCGAGTCGCTCCGCTACAAGCTCCTCGGTGGTCTTGCCATGCGCCGGTGAGTTTTAAAGATCGGATCCCAGTGCAGAGTTCTGGAATGTCTCTGTCCGGTTCCGAGTCCCGAGTCTCTCTGTCTCGAGTCAAATGCTAATTTCTCTATAGTGCCTGCTACGGTGTCCTCCGCTACGTTATGGAGTCGGGCGCCAAGGGTTGCGAGGTTGTCGTCTCGGGCAAGCTCCGTGCCGCCCGTGCCAAGTCGCAGAAGTTCTCGGACGGTGTCCTCATCCACTCGGGTCAGCCCGCCCGCGAGTTTGTCGACTACGCCGTTCGCCACGTCCTCCTCCGCCAGGGTGTCCTCGGTATCAAGGTCAAGATCTTCAAGCCCGTCGGCGCCGACGCCCCCGGTGGCAACGGCAAGCCCCTCCCCGACCAGATCACCCTCGTTGAGCCCAAGCCCGAGCGTGAGATCACTGTCCACTCGGAGCACAAGATGGTCCAGCCCGCTGCCGCCCCCGCCCCCGCTGCTGAGGAGGCTGCCCCCGTTGAGGCTTAATCTTGCTTTTTAGCCCCTCGCATTACTTGTACCATAGGCCGCCAGACGATGCAGATGCATCATTATGTTGCCTGTGCTTTCGCTGCGGCTTTGGCAGAGCGCTTTGGGGCGAAGTTGAGGGAAGATGGAGGGAGGATATGGAATTTGGCGACTGCCGCCAAACTAACTGCACTGATGGGCGATTCACTAACCGAACTACGCGTATTGCAGACGGGGCCACGTCCTTGTACTGCGACTAGCTGTTTGTGGCATAGAATGATTCTGTGCTGCCACAATGGAGATCCACTTAGCCAACACTGAATAGAGGGGAAAAATGAAGTCTGCCTGGCCTTAAACTTACCGACCAACGACCAGGGTCAGCCAGGCTATCGGCTGCAGTCTTTCTGGCCGCTGTCGTGGCATGAGCCCCCGTTTCGTCTACATTATTGTCACAGTGATGCCTTGGCCTGAAGCGTCAGTGACCGTCCATCCCAAGACGGCTTTCATCGTGATAGGCGAGCGAGTCGCCCAGGATGGACATAGGACACTCCCGGGACCTGCATGCCCTCCCGACGGCATCTGACATGGACAGGAGGGCACTGACCGCTGACCGCCATTGGTGATCTGGCATGAGAACCTGCCAGTCTAGTACGAACCATATGTTCACGACGACGTCCTGTCCATGCTACCGTCCCGCAAGCAGGCAGGCAGGCGAGTCAAGCCACACCGTGTCGGCTGCTCAAACCTCAAGCACTCAAGTCAGAGGTGCGGTCACGCGACCTGCATGCGGGGATCGGATAGACTTTGATCTTTGAGCTGCAGGCCGGGGGTATACATCTCGCTCCCCGGCGCAGTGCACATTCTGGAGGCAGCAACGAATGGCCTCGGACTACCGCAGCACGCGGCACTGGAAAAAGTGCTTGGAACCACCGGTGGTGGTTCTCTGGAGCCAGGGTGGATCGAACACCCGACCTAGCGATATTATGAAACTGAACTTCAGTCGCTCGCTCTCCCAGCTGAGCTATGTCTCCAGACTGTTGGTTGAGCTTCTAGGCGGCCCGCGGCGGGACGAGCGGTTGGGGCTGTTGAAGGGAGTAGAGGGCTGGATGTGGCAGCAAAGGGAGATTGGGAGATGTGCGAGAGGGGCCTGGGGTCATGTGCACTAGGTAAACAAAGGATTGAGAATGTGCTAGATCGCTACTGCCAAATGGGCGATGTGTCACTTGCCTGACTGCTCCATTGGGGTGGCGGCTGGCGATCTCTGTGATTGTCTAGCCGGGCAATACCAGGTCAACGCAACAGGCACTGAGGTCTTGTATTGGAGAGGCACAAGCTCGAGACTCGGGTAGACTGGCCTGGGCTATTAACGATGTCCCATTTGCAGCACTGCTGGCTTCCTGTGGCAGTCGTTGGATCAGTGATGGTCCAGGGTAACCTGAGGTCAGAAACGACTAGCACTGGGTCCACTGGGACTCTGTATTGACGAGGCACAGGCTCGAGACTCAGATAGACTGACCTGCCACATTATGATGTGCCCCTTCCGGGACTGTCCACTTGCCGTGGTGATTGTTGTCCTTGGTGATAGTCCGGCGAGGAAGTACTGCGTCATAATATCAGCAGTACATGCAGTCATCAGAGTTATTTTTTGAGTGGTAGATGGGCGGAAAAGATAGATACCAGTGCCGAGGAAGGGTCCAAAGCTTTATCTAGAATTGTTGCTGGACGTATGTGCTGCTTGTCGTCAAGCCGGCGGTGGAACAACCCAATTGTCCAAAGCGAGTTCGTGAGTTACGGATCTGCACGTGGTGGATGTGCAGTACTTTGGGTGAAGTGTCATGAAAGTTCAAACCCCGTTCACGGTCAAGTAGACGTACCAGAGTGGAAGGGTGTCCGAATAGATATACCGATTTTTCCTATTATTGATAGGCTTAGACAGACCGTTGACCCCATACACTACAATATATTTCTTAGTTAACCAGGTGACACCGATGAGGGGGATAGGAGAGGTGTGCGCGAGAGTCACCGGCGGTTTTGATACGAAGACAGAGCAGCTTGGAGGTCACACGAAGTGCATGCCACATTAAAGCCATGGTGTCTATCCCTGTGCAACGTGCCACCACTGGAAGCTGTCCGGTGCATTCCTTATTTTTTGCCTTGAGACAAGTCATACGGCACACACAATGGGAATGGTTCACATGAGACTTGGTGGCATTGAAGAATACGCGGTGGCATTGGAGAATACTAGCCACCGTCGTCGCTCGAGAAACAGGAGCACAGACCAGGCGGTCAATCACAACCCGTCCGGTGAACGGGTCGTGCCCCTCGATTCGGATGGTGATAAAGTCTCTCTCCAGCTTCGTCACTCTCAGCCTGTAACTGCTTTGCATGGCTGAAGTGGGATGTACCGTACAGTCGCGGCAGTTATTTCTGGCGACGCGACCCAATGCGAGCTCTAGTGAAACGCGCCTCAATACTCCATGATGACATGCCAAAATGCCACACGGTGACTGTTCAGTGGTGCAAGCGACTTGGAGAGAAAAGGCTGCCAAAGTTTGATAGCAGTCAGCCCTCGCCCTTGCCCCCAGCTTCGCCTACCAAGGGCGGTTGTGGCGCTGGCGAGCACGTACCCGCGAGGTCGCATATCACTGTCATCAAGGCCAACTCCTGTATGACTGCCACAACTGTCCATCACTCAGGGAGAGTCGGCGGGGCACCAGCATGAATCTCCATGCTGTTGATTGGCCCCTGCGTCGGGTTCAGCAGACGAGTGGTCCAGCAGGCCAGTAGGATCGTCATAGAAGGGCTACGGTTGTGGTGCCCCATGTCAACCCCCAACCGGTCCATAAGGCAGCGCGAAGCATGAGTCAGTCGAGTCTGGTGCTGTGTGTCAAGCTCCTCCTCTAGAGCATAGGACGATCGGGTTCCACGTTCCTCTGCAGCATGGAGATCTGGAGACAACGGGCAGTATTCGTGTGACGGACAGTTGGAATCGACACACTCTCGCAGTGACACGCAGTGTAATACCTTAACGCATGACTGTCGCGTTGGCGATACCTGCAGGCTCCCAAACGTCAATACGTCAAAATGTCAATAGCCCCTTGTAGAAAAATATCGCTTTGAGGAAACGCGGGGGCGCACAGAATTGTTGTTTTCTTCTAGGCATAGACTCGTCGACGCGTGGGTGCGGGTTCAACGAGTTCTGCTTTGTTTACGCGGCCGCCGGCATGCCACATTGAGGAATGCAGCATGCTCTTTGACAAGCATCCACACCAAGCACACCAAGCACACCAAGGTCAACACCGGTTAAAAGCTCGACTCCATTTTTTTGTGGCCCCCACGTCTGCAATGGCACTGACAGCCTGTGTGACTCCCAGCCCAGTTTTTCGGCCGATGGGGGATGATTGACCATTAAAATCAGACTCGACTCACATTACCCCTACTGTGATTGGTCAGAATCCATTTCGGCCGATTCGCACCCGACCGATCTGACATTTCCACCTCTTGCCGCGTCGTGTATCGCGCTTGTATAATACTGACATGCAATCCTCCTCTTGTCGTCTCTTTTTCTTCAATCAGTTCTCTTTACTCCCTCAACATCCTACTCTGGACAATAGTCATCGTCTAGACCATCACCTGTAGCATCGTCACGATAGCGAGCAACACGTCCGAAACATAAGTTTTTAGTAGACTAGAACCCCCAAACCACCCACAAGTTCATTTTCCCCGATCACATTTCACTTTCCTCCTCTCCCGCTCCACCCTTTACCTTCCACCATGCCTGCCCCCACTACCGCCCCCCGCACGCTGTACGACAAGGTGTTTGACGACCACGTCGTCTACTCTGGCTCTGGCGACACTCTGATCTACATTGACCGCCACCTTGTCCACGAGGTCACGTCGCCGCAGGCGTTTGAGGGTCTCCGCAACGCCGGCCGCAAGGTCAGGCGTACGGACTGCACCCTCGCGACTGTCGACCACAACATTCCGTGAGTAAAGACTCAGCGGACGAGAAAGTCGCTCTCTCGCTAACACTGGCAGCACTGCTTCGCGCAAAAACTTCAAGGACGTCAAGTCGTTCATCTCGGAGAACGACTCGCGTGCCCAGGTCGTCGCCCTCGAGGAGAACGTCAAGGCGTTTGGCCTGACGTACTTTGGCATGGACGACCGTCGCCAGGGTATCGTTCACATTATCGGCCCCGAGCAGGGCTTCACGCTCCCCGGTACCACTGTTGTCTGCGGTGACTCGCACACGTCTACGCACGGCGCATTCGGTGCCCTCGCTTTCGGTATCGGTACCTCGGAGGTCGAGCACGTCCTTGCTACCCAGACGCTCCCCCAGGCCAAGTCGAAGAACATGCGCATCAACGTCGAGGGCACTCTCCCTGAGGGTGTTGCCTCCAAGGACATTGTCCTCCACATTATCGGTGTCATTGGTACCGCTGGTGGAACCGGCTGCGTCATTGAATTTTCGGGATCGGCCATCCGTGCGCTCTCGATGGAAGCCCGCATGTCGATCTGTAACATGGCCATCGAGGCCGGTGCGCGTGCCGGTATGATTGCTCCCGACGAGACCACCTTTGCCTACCTCAAGGGCCGCCCTCTGTCGCCCCGCGCTGGCCCCGAGTGGGACGCCGCCGAGGCCTACTGGCGCACCCTCAAGACCGACCCCGGAGCCAAGTACGACATTGAGGTCGAGATCAAGGCTGAGGACATTATCCCCACCGTCACCTGGGGTACGTCGCCCCAGGACGTTGTTCCCATCACCGCCAAGGTGCCCAACCCGGCCAACATGCCCGAGAACAAGCGCGGTGACGCCGAGAAGGCCCTCAAGTACATGGGCCTCACTCCCGACGTTCCCATGGAGGACATCAAGGTCGACAAGGTCTTCTTCGGCTCGTGCACCAACGGTCGTATTGAGGACATGCGCTCGGCTGCCCGTGTCATTGTCGCCTCGGGCAAGAACGGCGGACCCACCCACGTCGCTGAGGGCGTGTACGCCATGGTCGTCCCGGGCTCGGGTCTCGTCAAGCAGCAGGCGGAGGCTGAGGGCCTCGACGTCATCTTCAAGAAGGCCGGCTTTGACTGGCGTGAGGCCGGTTGCTCAATGTGCCTCGGCATGAACCCCGACCAGCTCAAGCCCGGAGAGCGCTGCGCGTCGACCTCGAACCGTAACTTTGAGGGTCGTCAGGGTGCCGGTGGCCGTACCCACCTTGTTTCGCCGGCCATGGCCACCGCTGCCGCGCTCACCGGCAAGCTCACCGACGTCCGCAAGCTCATGGGCGACTACGTCTCGGATGACGGAGGCATCAAGATCACCAACTACTCGGATTACCTTGAGCCTCTGGTACCCGCCCAGGCTGCCGCCGAGGCCCCCGCCGCCGAGGCCGAGGCCGCTTCGGACTCTGCCTCGCCCGCCCCCGCTGCCGGTGCCGCTGGCATGCCCAAGTTCACTGTTGTCAAGGGTATCGCCGCCCCCATGTGGGAGGCCAACATTGACACGGACAAGATTATCCCCAAGCAGTTCCTCAAGACCCTCCTCCGCACCGGTCTCGGCGACGCCCTCTTCTGGCCCGCCCGCTACGATGTCAAGACTGGCGAGAAGATCCCCGACTTTGTCCTCAACAAGGAGCCTTGGAACAAGTCGACCCTCCTCGTCTGCACGGGTCCCAACTTTGGCTGCGGCTCGTCGCGTGAGCACGCCCCCTGGGCCCTCAACGATTTTGGCATCCGCTGCGTGATGGCCCCCTCGTTTGGTGACATTTTCAAGAACAACTGCTTCAAGAACGGCATGCTTCCCCTCGAGCTCCCCCAGGCCGACCTCGAGGCGCTCTACAAGGACGCCGAGGCCGGTCTCGAGATTGCCGTCGACCTTGAGAACTCGCAGGTCGTCCGCCCCAACGGCGAGACCATCAAGTTTGAGATCGACCCCTTCCGCCGCCACTGCCTCGTCAACGGCCTCGACGACATTGGCCTCACCCTTCAGCACGTCGCCGAGATTGAGAAGTTTGAGGAGAAGCGCTCCCAGAACTGGCCGTGGCTCGACGGTGTCGGGTACGCCAAGAAGGGCAAGAACGTTGTCCCCGTTCGCGCACCCAAGAAGAAGACCGACTGGTAAACTCTTCCTAGCCGCCCGGGCAACCGGGCAGCGAACACGTAAAAGTAATAGGGATCACAGACACTTGTACAGAAAGGAGAGCCGAGGCAGGTCTTGTACGCATATGCATATATGGAATCAACCAGGAGCGGGACAGGGAGGAGGCGATTCGAGATGTGGTTTACGGACAGGGGTGGCAAGCCGGAAGCGGGGCTATCGATCGTCAGTGGGTGCATATCGAATACACTGTGCGCCGATCGTCACAGACCGGCAGATCCCACTGAAAACCTTTGGCTTGTTCGGGTGGAGGCCACGGCGACCGCACCGGACTTGCCGTACGGCCTGAGGGACTGTCTAAAGAGTCGAGGCGGATACCCACGACGGGAATACGCTCTAGAATGAGTGATTGTGCGGTACGTACAGTAGAGTGCATACTAGAGCTGTAGATGGTGTAAAAAGAAGACGCAGTCCATGTGAGGGGCCGAGTTACGGTCACGTGACCCAGGAAGGTATCGTTCAAGTCGGTAATCCCAACAACAACAGTGTCTTCGCTAATATACCGGTTAGTACAATTGCCTCTCGATGAGAGAGCCTTCCAAAAAGGAGGATCGTGGCGGAGGATTCTTGCTCGTATCTCCTCAACGCTGGCACGGGGATTGGCATACGTCGCTGTCTTTTTTTGCGGGGTGGGATTGGATCCTCGCGAGGGTCGAGATGGGGTTCCGCGCTCTTCGATCTTCAGTACATACAATACAGTCTGCGCTTGGAATGCTGGGCGCACAGGGAACAAGACGACGGAAGGTCCGGGTCAAGTGCGCGCCTGGAAACGCTTCCTGACAGAGCCGCATATAGATACACTGTAGCTGGGATACGTGGGTCCCTGCGCCGTCTGGATCGGGAGAGATAACAGCCTGTGGTTGTGGTTGTTGTTGTGGCCAATCCTTTGCTCTGCAGATGAGGAGACGAGCGTTGGACAGTCTGGACGCGCAGTGTGGGCAGCGACGTGGGCGTGGACACGAAGTGCAAATGGGCTCGCGGTCTGGTTGGCGCGGAGCGGATCGCGTTTTGGCGGCTGTAGACTTGGAGGCTAACGGGGACGACTGAGCTGCCTCATACACCATTGTAAAGTACAGGCTTGTACGCCTACCACCACCTGGGTAGCTGAGCTACTGTACACTTCCCCTGTACACATGTCCACATGTCCACGCCCACGTCTGCAGGTCTACATGCGTTGTCCACATGTCCAAGTCCACACACCATATCATACCGCGCTGAAACACCCATTGCGTTGCAATCCCAGCCCCCGCAGCCCACGTTCCTAGATGTAATGTCGCTCCTAAGCTTCCTAAAGCTTGTGCGTGATAGACTATAATTCCCGCGCAACTGATTACAAAATTCAATAGCAACGGGTGTTGGGTTCGCGTTGCGATCTAATTATGGATGATTGCCGTGTTGCATTGTTGACGTTGCGATAAGAGATTAGAGGGCGAGTGCGTGGCGGATCGGACATCGGAGAATGGGAGATGGAAAAATGGACACAGGGGGCACATGGGCACATGGGGGGAGGGGGGGGGAAGGTGGCTGGGTGATAGGCACGGGGGAACGGCGCACTGATTTTCTGGGTCAATGGTAATTAGTGGTTTCTCTGGGATCGAGACGGGTTATGGGAACACAAGCGGAAGCCCAAGACCCAAGGCTTCAGGCCATGACAAAGGCGGTTAGAGCTAGGCACAGTAGACACACCGAGACAGAGCAGGCGCTTGGCGCAGGAGTTGGCGCCGATACAGGCGTCAACATTGGCGTCACTGATATCACAAGTAGGCGCCACCGCGATAACGAGCATGTAAACATGTGCTCCCTTGCCCTTCCGGTGTCCACAGCCCGCGGCGCCCAGCCCACCGGAACCCCGCTTTCCTTCGTATCACACTAAGATGGCACCCACGCCCACCTGCCCGCTGCCGCCGCCCACTACTTAAGGCCGTGGAAATCGCGGACACGAACGGCGTATCGCTTTGCCACCTTCCCAGCTGCCACCTTGCTACTTCCCCACCTGTCCTCCACTTGGCCATCTTACCGCCTCGCCACTTGAACACCTCACAGAGTCATCGTGCCATCCCAACGCCATCATGCCACATTGCAGCTGCACTATGCTGTCAGTCGGCGTAGAGTAACGCCATAGTGACGTTGCCAGTGACAGCGCAACTGCCACTGCCATTGCCTCCGAGACCGTCGAGCAGCAGGCCCCTTTGTCTCCAAGGGCCCGACATGGCCCTGTTGTTAGCTCATCTCGACCACTTGCTCTGACATTCCTGGGTGCTCGGTTTGGTCCCTTCTCGTCGGTGGCTCACGACTCCCCCGACTCGTCAACCGTCGGCGTCTTGCTCTTCCACAGAACAGCGGATCAGTCCCCATGACGTCGACATAACAGTGGCCACAGTGTACCTCGTCCCCGCCCAATTTTACCAACTGTGCCCATCCACGACCATACATTCCCACGTCCGCACTGTCCGACTGACAATTTGCACTGGGCATGGGGGTTGAGAAGTGACGCCCAGCCTCATCTTCAGCGTGCGGTTCGCACTCACCCACGTCCATGTCCCGCTGTGATAGCAGCCCCACACCAGCGTTTGATACGATACCTCCCGAGCTCGAGCTCGGGCACTCCGTGCCTCCACCACCACTAGGGCCTCACGTATCGGACGTCCATCGCCAAGTCCGCTGGTGTCGGGACCCTTGTTCGGTGAAACCGGCACAAGAGGGCTTGGCGAACAAGCGTTTGCGATAAGCACCCCGGACGACGCGGTGATCAGTCTTGAGGCCTGATGCGGACTCGGCAATGGCGAGTCGACTCTACCATGCGAGCTGTCGTGGATACTTCCCTTCGCACTGGCCTAGCGCATCCCCAAGCTACATCTCGAGGGAAGAAACACCCAGCAGTCGACAGTGCCAAGCATCTTATGTCGTCCTGGAGGCCAAGCAACACTCGGCTCATTCCTGCCCGGTATCTGTGCCAACCCTCGGATACGACCGGTGGTATAAGACAATTGTTCGGTGCCAAGACCGGGAGATGTCAAGCCGCGTCCGGCGGGCGCCGTGCGTATCTTCTCTTCGCGATTGAAAAGTGGGCGATGGCGCGATTGGCAACTGGGGGGATGGAGTCGTGGGTAAGTGGCCCGAGAGGCGGCAGGCGCCGAGCAGCTGGGTGAAGGCTGTGTGCGACGTGGTGTGGGGTATAGCGTGAGAGCGAGAGTGTGACAGTCTAACAAGCGAGAAGAGAAGAAGGTCTGACTATCTTACAGAGATGGAACGGATCGTCGATCACTGACTCGAAGGCTTCCATTCCTCCCGCTCACCATTCCTTGCCGGTCCACATTCCTCTGCACGTCCCTCCCCCCCTCGCCCGATCGATAAGACCCGAACGGCCCCCACGATCGCCAGATCAATCCACAGGATAAGAGGACTGCAGTGCTGGGTGTTTCTCGGAGGCTCGAGTGTGGCGCACGATGCGCCACTGGGGTACGGTACTGGCGTAAAAGGTGGAGAGCCGATAATGTCCAAGTGTGGGGCAGCGTCCGGTGAACCCCATGCACACAACCAAGGCGAACCAGGAAGTGCATGGGCCCCACAGCCACGGACGGCATCATGTCGACAGACATACACGGAGGCGCCGCACAGTGGATACGAGGGCACCCGCGTCGTCCCTGCCCTTGTAAGGCCGTTACTCCATGCGGACGCCATCGGATGGATGCCTCCCCTAACCCTAGGGACCTTGCCCAAATCTCAGAGTAGTCTAACAACTTGGCAGGTGCCACAGTTACCAACCCAAGCGCAGGTGCGCAGGTCGCTATCTATAGACTCGAGGTGATTGGCTGGGCGGCGGATGGTGGGTCGGGAACTTTATTGACTGGGCGTGGTGAGTGTCTGCGACCGTTTTGGGAATAGATAGCTTATCTTGTCCGGTCCGGAGAGTAAGCAGGCGGCATCTCTTCCACTACCGTCCGCTTGACCCCTGCACGCTGGTACTCTTGTTTCGTCAGTCCTTTGCGCATAAAAAATAAAAAATAAAAAAACCTAAAAGTATTTGGGTACGTAAGACGGATCCATGTCCGCCTGCATGCTTTGCATGGACTGCAAGCCGCATCTCCGCAAGTCTCCACTGCCCGCCTCCGTGGAATGCAGTACAGGCCGCGGCGGCTCGGAGACGGATGTGGCGTCGTGCTTACATCGGTGTAATCGGTCGACTGTCGGGGAACGCACGGCCGCGATCAAAGACATGGGCCGCCGGTGGTGGAGGGGTGGGGTGACCTGTGGCTTACTGTGGATCCCTGTGGAGCACAGCGATAAGCAATTCAGGGTGAAGTGCTGATGATTCAGGGGGCAAGTGGTGAGCATGGTAAGAACGTAGGAGTGTTGCATTGCAGGTCTGTAACTGGATCACATACTGAAAAGCGGAACTCGAAGGACGAAGTGCCGAGCGGGCCATTCATGGGATGATGTGGGTGGGTTGTAGAAGGGAGAGAGGGTCTGATCATGTGGCAGCCTCCCCCTCATCATCATCATCATCATCATCCTCATGGGCTCATCATCGCATCGGTGTCAATCATTCATGATGATCCGGTGGACGGCAAAAGGCCCGAATGACGGATTTCCATGATCCAATTTTTCGGGCTGACGAGAGCACACCACCCCGCATTTGGGTGTCTTGGTTCCTACTTTGTTTTACTCTTCTGCCTCAAAAATAGTCTTTGATGCGTCTCTTGGCAGACAACTAACAAGAACAGACTGGAACATAGATGACGCAGAGACTTACCCAGTGCGCCATGCATTTTTTCATGGGATCGGAGCGAGACAAACCCAACCTTCCTGGTATCTCCGCTTCTGTGCCCTGGTTGGGCGGCTTTCATGTGCCCATGGTCCCGTCTACCGCCCCCCCCCCACTCCTCTGCCCCTCGCATTCCCCTGGATGCGATATCTCGTATGTGTCCCCCTCAGCCTCTTTATCCAATCAGAGGTCTTCCAGCTGGACCGAGCTTATCTCTGGTCCCATTTTTCCTGGAGCCAAATAAAAAAATCCATAATAAATATTAATAAAATCTTTTTGGGCGGAGGCACCAAGGGCAAGGCGAGTCGGGCCGCCGACCAACCAACAATGTCGACGACATCAGTCGTGTCAGATTTTTTTCAATGGGCCAGTCTCAGGTCTCACATTCTCAGCGAATAACGTGTGTTCGCTGTGCAGACGAGCAGGCCTAGGCTCGTACCCCGCCCCCCACCCGCCGGCCCGACCCTGTTTGCCACTGTTGTTCATTGCATGTGCATGGCCCGGTCGGGCTAGAGCGGAGAGATTGTTTCCTCTGCTCCCTTTCCTTTTGTGGTTTAACAGTCGCTTTTTTCTCCCTTGCGTCCCTGGGATGTCCGCACACTTGGGCGTTGATTGAAGCGGTCGAGATTTGAGAGATTGAGTCGTCCAAACGGATGCTGGCCAAACAAACCGCCATCCATTCCCCTTGCGAGAAATCATCAAAAGAAATGAGCCAGGAGCAGCAGCCAGTAGTGTGACAGAACGGCATCGAGGCGGGCGATTGCGGGGCATGAAGCTGGAGAAACACTAAAGTGGAAACCGCGAGTTTCTGATACACATCCACCACCATCTCTCTCTCTCTCTCTCTCTCTGTGTACCACAGAAATCTCCACGTTCGGCAGACGACAACGAGACGGAACAATCCGTTATCCTATCGTATCTCTACACACCCTCTTCCCCTTCTCTCTGTCGTTTTCTCGAAGGACAATCTCGCAATCACTCTCCCACCCTCTTGTCGTCTCTTTGTCTTCTGCCAATCTCTCTCTTTCTCTTCATCTTTCATTCCCTCAATCTATTATCCGCAATCTTTCTCGTTCCCACCCCTTGTCCTCTTTCTCTCGTTCGTGTTTCGAGTCTGTTTGATTACCGACTCTCTCGCAAGGACATTCTTTAAGGCGCAGTTTGCGATCATCCAACGCCTCTTTCTCTTCCCCACACTCACCCACATTCTGTTGATCACATCATCTCCACCTCTTCCCTGTTTTGCTCAACGACTTCATCGTCTTGCTCTTCGGTCTCAACATCACGGCTACCGCATAGAACTTCATCGTCTCTTGTCAACACTGCAGCAGTGAACTACAACGCTCCTTCCTAACCACCACCACCACCCTCACTCTCCCTCACTCCCTCCCGCCCCCCCGACCATCTCCACCATGGTCAACCTCACCTACGGCATCCTCGTGCCTCAGGAGGACGGCTCATATAGGCTGGATCCGCTCGGTACCGACATCGTGTCGACCATCAATGGCACTGCCTCCGTCTTCGACCCGGGAGACATCGCCTGGGTCCTTACCTGTGCAGCATTGATCATCTTCATGGTGAGTCTTCACAGTGGCATTCAGATTCTAACCCATTCAGATCCCCGGTCTTGGTTATCTCTATTCCGGTCTCGCACGCCGTAAAAATGCGCTTCAGCTCTTATTCCTGTCCATGGCGTCGCTCGCCATCGTCTCGTTCCAGTGGTTCTTCATCGGGTACTCGCTTGTCTTTTCTGAAACTGGCGGCAGCATGCTGGGCGACGGAAAGTGAGTTTCGAATATCTGGAGGGGAGGGGGCGAGTCACGAGTTGGAGCATTTTCAGCTCAGCGGAATGGTTTCGTGGCACCTCGGTGGCGCCTCGGGGCAAAAACAATGGGCACACGACCGCGTAGGTGCTAACACTTTTTCTTCAGAAATGTCGGATTCCGCGGCGTCCTCAACCGTCCCGTCCCAGAATCGAACGGCCGGCTCCCCGAGATTGTCTTTGCTACCTACCAGCTCAGTGAGTGGCACTCACACGACCAAATCAATTTCTAACCCTCCGCAGTGTTTGCAAACCTTGTTCCTGCAGTTTTGCTTGGTGCCGCTGCTGAGCGCTCGCGCACCCTTCCTGCCATGATTTTCATCTTCTGCTGGACCACACTCGTGTACGATGTCCTTGCCCACTGGATCTGGAGCAGCAACGGCTGGGCAGCCAAGTGGGGTATCCTCGACTATGCCGGCGGTGTTCCCGTCGAAATCGCCTCGGGCGCGGGTGGTCTCGCCTACTCGTACTTTATCGGCAAGCGTCGCGGTTACGGCACTGAGCGTGTCATGTTCAAGCCGTCCAACGTTTCGTCCATTACACTCGGTACGGTCATGCTCTGGGTCGGCTGGATGGGCTTCAACGGTGGCTCGTGCTTTGCTGCCTCGATCAAGGCCGCCATGTCCGTTTTCAACACCAACCTCGCCGGCGCTGTTGGTGCGATTGTCTGGATGATCATGGACTTTAGGCTCGAGCGCAAGTGGTCCATGGTCGGTTTCTGCACTGGTGGCATTGCCGGTCTTGTTGCCATTACGCCCGCTGCCGGATACGTTGGAGCCCCCGCCTCGGCGCTCATTGGTCTCGTTTCTGCCGTTGTTTCCAACTTGGCGACCAGGATGAAGGTTTCGATGCGCGTCGACGACCCCATGGATATCTTTGCGGTCCACTGCCTCGCCGGTATTGTTGGTGTCATCATGACCGGTATCTTTGCCCAGGCTTCCGTCGCTGCCAACGACGGCTTCTCTGATATTCCGGGAGGCTGGCTCAACGGCCACTGGGTCCAGATCGCCAAGCAGCTTGCCTGGGCTGCCGTCGGATTCTCATGGACGTTTGTCGTCACGATTGCCATCATGTTCTTCATCAACCTGATCCCCGGGTGCAAGTTCCGCGCGTCCGAGGAGGCCGAGATTGTCGGCATGGACGAGGTCGAGCACGACGAGTACATTGCCGACTATGCCTATTTCCGCCGCGACCCCGACGCCATGTTCGGCCCTAACTCGGACGTCAACTCGCTCTGGCGCACATACACCCCGCAGGTTCGCCGCGCCGAGGCCGAGATCTACCGCTCGCGCACGGCGTCTCGCGAGCGCCAGATGGAGGAAGGCCGCGCGCGCTCCGCATCCCGCCCGCGCGGACGTCCTCTCGCCCCGATCCACTCGACGGAAGAGGAGGAGCACCACGAGCGCGCCCGCGGGGTGGCGCACCACGATGAGGACTGCGCGAGCTCAGATGCCACGCAGGGCAAGGAGAATGTCGTGTCCGAAAAGGTCCTGTCGGCCCCCTCATCAAGAGAATCCATTGCCGCTGCGCCCCCGCCAGCATCGAAAGAGCAGTAGAAGTTCTTTTCCCCTGCATCAATAAATTCTAGACAAATCTAAAACTCCTAAAACTCCCGCGGAGAACAGGTTTTCCTTACCCTCGGCATCATCGCCCTCGGCATTATCGCGATACCCTCCACACCTACCGACTTCCTCTCCCCACCCCCACCAACAGATATATGAAACGAAACGACAATCTAGTCGAGCACATACCGTACCATCCTTTGGGTTTTGTAATTGTTCTTCCTTTTTCCACTGTACATTCCCCGCCCCCACCCTGATCTCACCCACCTCGGCATTGTGAATAGCAGGCATGCACCGTAGATATGAATATTGCTGTCATCATCATTAGAGCCAAACTAGCCGAGCAGGGGAGTGGAGGAGGTTCTGATGTCGCGCGAACATGGCTCTGAGGTGCACCCCATGAAGAGTTGATCCTCCACAGCTCGATGCTGACAGGCTGACAGTGGTGATGCAGTGCCACAACACGTGGCGATTGTGTGGGCGTGGCACAGCTGGCCAGCTCGCCACCGTCGTTGATCGAATGGTAGAGTGTCATCCGTGGTCTCGGGCTGAGAACACAATTCGAATGCGGCTGTGCTCGGCGAGTTTCCATCATATCGTCACTCAAGCGGCCGAGCTCGGGCTGGTACATGTATATGACTGACCTGCAACGCTGCACCAACATCTGACAGGTGAGACGGTGCGGGAAGGGTATCTGGACCCCCCAGGACATGAACTTGTTGTGACCACCTCCCCTTTTCAATTTCAGATTCCTCCTTTTTCGTTAACCTTGCTGTTCATTTCGCACCATCGCCCACTTCCTTTCCTTTCACTTGTCATGCCCGGCCGCGACCACGACCTCGAGTACGACCCCGCCGACGACGCGGCATGGGCGGCGCTAACGCCCGAGGTGATGCCGTACCGGTCCATGCTTGAGGAGTTTGAGACTGTGAATGTGCTCGCGCCGCTGGTGCGCTGTTCCAAGTGTGGGTTGAATTGCTGAATTGTGCTTGCGATCTGGGAGCGCGCCGATGACTATACGGCTCTGCATTCATTGGCTCCTCTTAGACGCTGTATTAGTGTATACCCGCTGACGGCAGTGCCGTTCCGCCACCTCGTGTCGCTGTACGAGACACACGTGACGCACACGCCGATGATCCTCGCCGAGGAGTTTAGCCGCAGCCAGCAGGCGCGCATTGCGGACTTTACGACGAGCGCGGACGAGCGCGGCGTGTTCTGGATGGAGCCGAAGCGGGTGCGCGGGATCAACTACAATGTCTCGCGGGGGCAGGAAGAGCCGACTGATGAGAAGGAGGCCCTCGAGGAGAAGGACGACGCACGGGAACGCCGCGTAGCAGAGGAGCAGGACGAAGAGGAGCTGGCGGGATGCACGTCCGCGCTTGCCATCAGCGACTATGCAGCGTACGCAGGCAAGATTGCGTACCCGTCCAAAACATACCACACCCCGCGGCCCCACACGCGCCTCCCCCCCACGCTCGCCCCGCCGACAAAGACCGCGCGCCTCGTGCGCGGCAGCCTGATTGCGCAGATGGCGTCGCCGAACGGCCCGAGTCTCGCGGACGCGGCCGAGCTCGTCGCGCCGCACGTGGACGGCGTGGACCTCAACTGCGGGTGCCCGCAGCGCTGGGCGTACAACGAGGGCATCGGGTGTGCGCTCCTGCGGAAACCCGAGCTCGTGGCCGACATGGTGCGGTGCACACACGACCGGCTGGGGTGGGACTGGCCCGTGAGCATCAAGATCCGCGTGGATACCGACGAGAAGGCGACGCAGACGCTCGTGGACAATGCGATCGCGATGGGCGTGTCGCATATCACGATCCACGGGCGCACGCGGCACCAGGCAAGCACCGAGCCCGTGTCGCTGGAGGCTATTACGCGCGCGGTGGAGATCGTGAATGGGCGCGTGCCGACTGTCGCGAACGGGGACCTGTGGGAGCTCGAGGACGCACGGAGGATGCGCGAGACGCGCGTCGATGGCGTCATGGCCGCGAGGGGCCTCTTGGCCAAGTGAGTACGCGCGTGGTTCTGGTTCTGACGACATAGCCCGGCCCTCTTTGCCGGATACACTTTGACGCCGGTACATGCCGTGGAAAACTTTGTAAATCTCTCCCTCGACTATGGGTTTATTTTCAGTTTGTTGTGAGTAAAAGTAAACCGCGAGCGCCCGGTCTGGGTTCCCTCCTGTGCCTTGCAAGACCCTCGCCGAGGGCTACGGAGTGCAGTAGCATAGCCACAAAGACCTCGCTTGCACATGTTTCACTTTGCTCACAACAGCCACCGCCACGTCTCGTACATGCTCGAATCGCGCTTCGTCAAGCCCGAAAAGACGTACTTCAACGCGCTGGCGAGCTCGACCCAGGTCGTAGAGTACCTCGCGGCGCGGGGCGTCAACTGCGGCGAGCGGCGGAAAATCAAAATGTGGGACGCTACCAGGGGGTACTCTCTTCTGTGAGCGCATCGCCAGAGGGAGCATGTAGATTGTTAGATTGCGGGATTGTATGCATGTGCTCGTTTTAGAGGTCAGCTCATGAGTTCTGTAAGCTAGACAGGGTGGCCCAGGGAGTCTCTGTGGGCTGTTGTAGCCGAATTCATGTCTTTCAGATGAGTCATAGACGCCATGTCCCGACCAAGGATCCTGCCTTCAACCTCACGTCGTGTCCCCAATCAGTGGTGACTAATGCATGCGACCAATGCTAGTGATACAATACAAACCCCGCCTACTTGCGGACCGACTTGCTGCGGCTGTCAGCTTGGGTTACACTGTGGGTGGCAGTGGAACATTGGGTGTGGTGTGCTGTGGTAGTGTGGCGACCCAGAAACTCGAGCTCGAGTCGTCTTCCAACCCTCTGGAGTTCGATTTCCGCCCTCCAAGCTCCCATTTCAGACGCCCGTGGACTCCAGATCTCGCACGCGCACGCTCAAAAGCGGCACGACCACTGGATAATCGGAGAAAAAGCTCAAAATGGCAGAGTATATATAAATACTCTTCCGAAACTGCCACAATCGCGTTTCGAGCTCGATTTCCACGCCCATCTGCATCTCGAAACTCACTCGAGAAGGCTTTTAGCTTCGTTAATCTTGCCTGCTAGGTACGGCGATCCGCCCCTATCGGGATGATCCGCGCGGCGGTTAGCAAGGCGACGGCGGGGGCCCTTACGTCGGAGCTCGGCGTCGGAGTTCCGACCCCGAGCTCGGACTCCAGAAAACTTACTTGCGAGCATGAGACGACGATGCGCGGTCTTGAGCTTGTCGGCGGTGAGGGGCTCGCTGCGGCGTTAGCATAGCAAAGGCATTCAGAGGCAGTGGACGTGATCATGAACATGAACGAGCAGAAGAGGAGGAGACGGAGCGGGTATAACGTCATGTTCCGAGCGAGTGGAGGTTGATGGCAACGGTGTGCCTCTGCAAGAACGCCCTGTTTCCAGTCTTGGAACAGGACCAGAATACTGCACGTCCTCCGGAGGAGTGCAGGGGGCTAAGCCGAGGCAGTGCACCCTCGCTCAAGCCGGCTCCACGACGCCGACGCCCGCCCGAACCGCAACTCCAACTCGGACTCCTCCAACTCAGAATGGTGGCGATGGTGTGCCTTGGCAAGGAACGGCGTCCGTCTCCATTTATGGAACAGGACCAGAGCACAGGACCTTCTCCGGAGACGCACAGCGGGCTATGCGGAGGCAGTGCACGCTCGCTCCGAGCCTGCTCCACGCCGACTGCGCGCGCGACTCGGGACTAAATCCAAGTCCGAATGGAAACACAACTTGCCTCCCCGCCCTTCTCGTCTTTCCCCTCCTTCCTCTCCCCTCTCTCCCCCCTCCCATTTCGCGCCTCCCCCCCTCACCCCTCCCACCCCCCACCCCGACATCTACGCGCTACCCACCGAAGACCGAGGATCTGGATCGCCTCCAGCTTGTCCATCTTGGCCTTGAACCCGCCCTTGACCCATTTATCCGCGCCGCGCGCGCCGCCCCGCATCATCTGGTAGACCACGCGGCCGCCGAATCCGGCGCCGAGGAGACCGAGGCCGATCGCGAGGGTGGACATGTTGTTGTGTGTGATGTAGTGTCGTGAAGTGTGGAGGTCGACGACGAGCGCTTTCGATCTTTCATCGACTTCTTTCCCACTTGGGAGATCAGGCTTCGGCTAGATGCTCCGACTTGCGACTGCAGACTGCCAATTGCCACCCGACGGATTAGATCCCGTCTCCCACGTGGTAGACTGCCACAGTCCAAAAACCTTTCTGGCGAGAGTCGGAGTTTCGGGAATATAGCTATTCATGCCGCAGGTAGACAAATTCGCATTTCGGATGCAAATGTTCCCCCCACTTTAGCAGATTCTCGTGCACCCACCACTGGGCAGGCGAGGGGGGTGACCCCCTGCCTGGGCTGGCCTGGCCTGGAGGGCGGACGCACGCAGCGCTCAAAGTCTTTACTGCTCCGTCGCTGTATCCGTATCCGTCAACACATCGATCAGTGCGTATACGCCGTCAGGCCCGTGAGCGAACGGTACGGGGTCGGGGCGGGATGGGTCGACATTCGGAAGCCGGCAAACGTGCGCGACGACGAGAGAGCGAGGGAGGGAGCATTTGGGATGATGGAGGAGAGGAGTCAGGGGGAGAACGGACTGGGGTGTTAAGTTTTCGCTAGGAAATTTGCACCCAGCACCTGGCGAGGACGGCCAGATCCCCGTCTTGCTCCTCTCATCTGCTCGTTGAACTGCACGTCTTGCCGCCGATACGACCCCTCCCAACCCAACCCAACCAAACGCACTAGAGACAATTTTTCCTAACACCCCCCAGAAAATGGCTCCCGTTAAGAAGTCCAAGTCGGCCAAGGCCTCCGAGAACATCAACTCGAAGCTCCAGCTTGTTGTCAAGTCGGGCAAGTTCACCCTCGGCTACAAGCAGGCCCTCAAGCAGCTCCGCAACGGCAAGTGTGAGTGTTAGACATTTATGAGCCACAAATTCGGTGTGGTTTGTCGTGTGCGCAATTTTTGTTGCCACAGCGGGGCGGGTTGTGAGTCGCGGACATGGGAGATCAGAGCTTTTAGCTGCCCGCTCTTCCTTGTTCGCTACTCGCAACCGGTACCGTGACGCCACACCGCCCGCGTGGTCGGGGGCTGGAGCCTCGGCTGAGAAGGACTCCCCGATTGCTAACCTGCTAGCCAAGCTCATCCTCATCTCGAAGAACTGCCCCCCTCTTCGCAAGTCTGAGCTCGAGTACTACGCCATGCTGTGAGTAGCCGCGACACGGCAGACTCGAATCCTGAATCCCGTTCTGACTCGCCCAGCTCCAAGACCTCGGTCCACCACTACGACGGCTCCAACGTCGACCTCGGCACCGCCGCCGGTAAGCTCTACCGCGTCGGCGTCATGTCGATCCAGGACGCCGGTGACTCGGACCTCGTGAGTACAAGAATGCAGAGCAATGAGGACAGGACAGTGGCTAACACCCCGCAGCTCCAGGTCGAGTCGGCCTAAACGGATCCACTCCCTCCGCCTTACTTTTGAGGTTTTCCGCCAACCCCATCGAACGGGTCTAGCTAGATAGACAGACACCACCGTGTGCCCCGCACGCGGCAGATGGGCGCGGCCGATGGATGACGGGTCGATGTCGATGCATTATCGATACTGGCCATTTTTGGTGTCGATGCATTGTATTCCTACGGCCCAGCGTTGCAGTCAGAGATTCCGCGGGACTCAGAATGTGTACTCACAACTAGAGATGGTAGAGATGGGTAGAGACGGAAGTGAGGTGCGCTGCCAAGGAGACAAGTGTACACAAATGCAACAGCCAACATAATATAAAGCTCGAACTCGACTAGACTAGACTGTACTAACTCGCCCCAACCAACTTCTCGCCACTGCGAACCCCCACCGTCGTCGGCGACAGCACACTGCACCCGACGGCTCGACACCGCTACCGACCAAAAGTGCCATACCCCTCCTGCTCTCGCTCCCTCTCGCGCTCCCTTACGTCCCCGCGGCTCTCGACACTCCCCCAGCTCCGCCCAAGGAACCGCGCGCTCGCCGAGCGGCGCACGAGGTCCCCGGCCCCGCTCGCAATGTCTACCGCCGCGCCGGCCGCCGCGGCCCCTACCCCAGCCACGCCCGCCACGCCGGCCGCGACGCCGCCCACGAGGCCCTCGACATTTACGCCGAGGTCGAGCGGGGTGAGCGTCGCGGGGGGCAGGTCGATGATGCTCGACTCGGAGACGGACGAGCTCGTGTCGGACGCATAGTCGTAGTCGTAGTCGTAACTGTAGTCGTAGTGACGGTGGTCGTACGCCGCCTCCTCGTCCCCTTGGCCCTCGCCCTCGCCCGCGGGGCGTCCCAGGCCGAGCGCGGCATACTCTCCGCGCGAGCCCTCTTCGTCGATACGCGGCGGGCGCGACGACGACGACGAGGAGAGGAACGCATGCGACGCCCTGCGGCTCCGGCTGCTGGCGCCACCTTTCGCGGGCGACCGCGCGTCCTCGAAGCCCTCCAGCCGGTCCAGGCGCGCGAGCTGGCTCCTGCCCGCGTCGTCCCCCTCGCTTCGCTCGGTGCGCTCGCTCTCGTTACTCGACCGCATGCCCGGGAACAGCGAGTAGTCGCCCCCGCTGACGCGGCGCCCGGGGACAGGCGTGAGCGCCGGCGAGAGGGCGGAGAGGGACGGCGAGCGCGCCGGCGGGGGCCCGCGCAGCGCGAACAGGCGCGTGGGGACCAGGCGCACGAGGAGGAGGTAGAAGAGCTGCATAGTGTCAGTCAAGCAGAGGAGCCTTTCGCACGACTCGCGACTCACATATTCGAATATCGCAATAGCGGCCGTCTGCAAAACATCACCGTCAGCATACCAAAAGCGAGCAAGAGCCACGCGGCATCTACGTACGATAGCAAGGAACACGCGCCCGACAACGAGCTCGCCCCCAGCCTCGCGCCACATGACCTGGTAGCACACCGTCCAGACACACCCGCACAGCGTGCCGCCGACGCTGGCGAGGGCCCACCCGCCGCGCGCGCGCCAGCGCACACTCTGCAGGATGCCTGCGAACACGGCGCAGCGGAAGACCGACAGCAGAACGAGGTACCCCGGCAGGCCGGGGTGCGCGGAGGCGTAGTAGGCTGTGTACGCGAGGTCGGCGAGTCCGGGCGGTATGAGCGGGAGCGGGCGCGTGAGTGGGAAGCGCGGCGGCGCGAACAGCGGGGAGGCGGGCGTCGGGGGGTTGAAGGGCCGCATTGCGGGGTGGGTGTGGAGCCGTGTGCGTGTGCGTGTTGCTGCTGGTGCTCGTGCCGGTGCCGGTGTGTAGGTGTGTAGTTGTATAAGTGTAGTTGGGTGTCCGGCGAGAGACGGAGAAGGGGGGGGGGGGCGGGAGGGCGCAGCACCCGGTCGACGGTCAAACGTTGAGCGCGTCCGAGTCGTGTGGCCCGTCCTGTCCGCGTACCGCGTTGTCGAGACACTCCTATACAGACAAAGGACTAGAAAGACCAATCGAAGCAGAGGATGGGGAAACGGGAGGGTAATCAAAGTGAGATAAAAGACGAAAGATATAGAAAAGTGACAAACGTTCGCTGGCTTGTTGTTGTTGCTCCAAAAGCGATGAGACGGCCAGTCCCCTTGAGTACATAAGTGTAACAGAATCGGGTTGGATGGCTCGGGTGGCGTGTGTTGGCTGCTAACCCTTGGGATCCTGGGGCTGTTTGGAGGGGGTGTGTGTGTTGGATCCTGGCTGGACGCGCCTGATTTGATTTGAAACACCAGTCATGCGGGCACTGTACAGTAAGTACTATCACTGTCTGTGATTCTGGCAACAACATTTCTTTTGGATCTTGCTATGCATTCTCGTTGTACTGCCGTTTGTAATACATATATATACATACACTCTCCTCTGCGTTACATCTTTTCCATTCCCGTTCCGCAATCCATGGTATAAGCATCATGTTGTCAAATTAGGCTACAGCCCACGCTCTGGCTGTTTATTGGTTGTCTCGTCACATGTCACACACACACTTTTTGAACAGATGCCAAAGCTTGCATGATACAAACACAACTAGAATCAATCGCACAGCCCATGTATATCGTATCGTCATTACACTGTGTGTATTTATATCTCCGAGTCTGGTCCCAGGCACACTGAGTGGATCACTTCCACGCCGGTCGGATGGGAGCACCGCTGAGCTGCTGCATGGACGCGCGTGGGCGCAGAGACGCGCTGCTACCAAGCGTGCCGACCGACACAGAGTGGCGGAGACTGCGATTCCCGGGAAGAATGCTCGTGTCGGCCAACGAGGTCATGCTCGAGTTGGCGGCTTCCAGAGCAGCGACCCGCATCCGGACGGGAGGCTTGCTGAGTGCGCGTGTGGTGCTCGCGCTCAGCGGTGATGTCGTGCTACCTCCCCTGGGGGAGATGCTCGTGTTGGGAGAGCCAGACGGTGACGGGATGAGCGACTTGCGCTTGTAGGGGACACCCGACTTGTGCAGCTTTGAACGCTCACGGCGCGATACGGACAGCCGGCGCTCACTAGTAGACTGGGCAAGGGGCGACGAGCTGTTCTGAGCGGGGGACCTGTCGACACCGGAAACGGTACTGCCGTTGCCGTTCTGGGCGGCCGCACGTGCAGCGGACGCCGCGGTCGGCTGCAACAGCGTCGAGCTTCCTAGCGGGTTACGAGGAACGGGAGGAAGTTGGTGAAGTTCCGCGAGCGCAGAGGACGGACGGGAGAGAGGGCGCGACGGCTTGCCGAGGCCAATAGGGGTTGTTTTGCCCGACGGAGCTGACGGCTGCTCAGGGGTAGACACAGAGGGCACCTCGAGAGCGCCATTGCCTGTGGACAAACTAGCGCCAGCGCCAGTCCTGCCCATCAGGATGCGGTGCTTCTTCCACTCGGGCATGGTGTCAAAGTTCTCCGCAGACGGAGATGGTGGCGCGGGAACAGATACCGGCGCAGAGACGGGAGCGGGCGGAGGCGGAGGAGGAAGGGGGGCCACCTGGAATGGAGCTGGGGAAGAAGTCAAGGAAGGTACGCGGAGCGCACCCCGGAGTGCGGGTGTGACGAGTGGCTTTACAGTGTCCTGCATCTCCTCCCATTCGCCAGAGTTGTCGTCCAGCGGGACAGTGGAAATGCTGATGCTTCCTTGTGACGATCCCGGGTGGAAGATGTGAACGTCTTCGAGTTCACTCTCCTCGGCGAACCGGAGCGTCTTTGTGGGCCGAGGTTTGCGCGGAGACCCATGGCCGACAACATAGCCGCCCTTTTTATCGCTTGCTGCCAGCACGCGCTTGACGGCGGGCGACTTGGGCGAGGCGACCACGGGCTCCTGAGGCACGTTCGAGGTGTGTGCGATCGGAGAGTGTAATTCGGTCGCCGGGCGCATGGGAGTCGCTGGGAAGGAGTCGGTCTTGGTGACCTTCTTAAAAGTGTCGCACACTTCATCCTTGCACTCGTCGACGCGGACCCCAAAGCTGTCCATGAGGCGCTGAACTTCATGCGGTAATTGGTGGGAGTGCATTTCGACACCGCTGCGGTATTCGGCAAACGCCTGCTGAAGGCGGACGAACGCGATCGCACAACTTGCCAGGCTCTCCTGAGCGCAGGCAAGGGATGCGCGGTACCCTTTCTCTCGCGCTTCGGCGACTGCGGCGAGATAGCGTGCCCGCTGGAGATCGATCTGCAGCTTGAGGTTGTTGGCGCCCGTTGCGTCGATGCCTGGAATCGTGCGCTCTGCTGTAGCCTTGAGGGACTGCTCGATCGACGACGTCAACTCGGACTCGCGGCGAACCTTGTTCTGGACTGTGCGGTTGTTGCGGTAGGCGTCCTGGTACCAGCGGACAATCTGTTCGCCAAACTCGCGCTCCTTGACGCAGCTTGCGTCCAGCTCATTGCAGCGAGTTGTAATACTGCTCGCGCCCAGCTCGGCGCCGTCCCATCTGGCACGCTGCTCGGCACCCTGAGCAATGTCATACAATGCCGACTCGATCTTGAGACCAATCGGCTGCACCGCATCGTGGATGCGCTTGCGAATGTCGTCCAGTTTTGACATGGAGAGAGACTCTGAGCAAGACTTTTGGTTCTCCAACAGGCCCTCAAGAATCTTGATCCGTTGGGCCTGCTCCGCAATCTTTTCGAGGTATTGTCGGGTTGACACCTCGTGACCGCCGACATTGCGAGTGACGCGCATCTTGACGTCCTTGGCCTTGTTCGCCCATGTCAAAGTGTTACTCGTGTCCTCCATGTCACGCGATGAAGGTGAGACACAAACAATCATCACCGTGCGGCAGTTTCCGCCAAGGGAAAACTTGAGAAGCCGGGTGAGCTTGGAGTTTCGGTAGGGGACGTGGGGGCGAGAGCGGGCGCGCTGTGCTGCACAGAGCGCGCTGATGCAGCTGCTAAGGGCAAGCAGGGACTGGTTGATCTTTGCGCCTTCCTTCATGCGCGCACCCATGTTGTGCGTCGCCGATGCGCGTTCGCTTCCTGCGAGGTCGACAATCGAAAGAGTGGCAGACGAGGTATCCTGTAAGACGGTCTCGCGGTCCATGTCGACATCGGCGGCGCGGCTGCTCCGCGTGACGTTAATCTGCAGTACGGCGTGCGATCGTGACGACTGGTTGTTGGCGTTTGTCGACGACGTGCTGCGGCGTTCATTACCGAGCATGACCAGGTCGAGCACTTCCTCAACTGATTTGGGCTCCTTGATGGTGACATCCGCAATGGTTACACGCTCCTTCTCGTTTTCCAACAGCTTGAGTCCCCCTGTTGGTGTCTGCGGAAAGTTGTCCGAGAGGAGGTCACGAATCTGCTCATTGTAGAGCTCGACAAAGGACAGTTCCAGGTGTGTAATGTACTTGTCCTTTGTCTCCTCGATCCTCTGGAAAAGATCGCGCATCGTGAGCACAATAATTCCAGGATCTGAGGGGTTACCGCTGATCGTGTGTGTCTTTCCACAACCAGTAGCCTGTGCGTTAGCCTTTGTACGCGTAGGGGCACACACGGGCCCGCACTCACACCGTACGCAAACACGGTCGCGTTGTAGCCGTTCAAAACACCCTCAAGGAGTGGCTTGGCTGTGTTCTCGTACACCTCCTCCTGCGTCGACTCCATGCGGAAGACGTGGTCAAACACATATCTTTGATGGTCAGCACGAGTTCCCGCTGGACCCTTGGCTACACCCACCGACGGTTCTTGTACCTTCTCCCGCCGCCCATTCCCCTACGGAGCTCGGCACCCTCCTCTGGCTTGTCAAAGTCGATTTGTCTATTGTCGATGACGGCTATAACAGTTAGGCATGCTCAAAGCCGCTCAGCATCCTAGTGCTCACCAACAATCTCGCGCAGAGCACCCCCGCCAGCGGGTTTACGTGGTGCGCTCGCAAAGTTGCCGCCGCCGAGGAAGAATGGGGTCGTCACTGGCGACGCAAGAAACGGTACCTCCTTTTCGGGGTGCCATGGCCGTGGGCGGACTGGTCCGTGCATCAGCAAACAAGAAAAGCAGGAACGCAACAGAGAACAGGCAGGGAAGTACAGCATGTGTTGAAAGTGGGACTCACTGCAAATGCGCATGGCATTGTCGTCCATCAAGTACGCCATGATGGCGAGTGGGTTCAGATGGAGCAGTTGTTGTTGTTGAGAAGGGAGAGCGAAAGCAGAAACAAAAGGAGGAGAAACAAGCCAACAGTGGTGATGGTGGTGGAGCAAAGGGACGTTGGACGAAACTGCTCAAACTGCGTCCGAGGCAGCAAAGATGTTTTGTTGGCTCTCTGCGTCGACTGCGAAATGGCTGCTCTCTGCGAGGTGGAGGTTTGCGTGCCTGCGTATGTTATTGTTTGGATTGGGCGGTAACAATAATCGTTCTTTTTCCTCTTCTGTTGTTGAAGCGTCTGAGGATGAAATGGAGAGGGATCTGTGCGAGGCTGAGAGGGAGTGATGTTCTGGGACGTTTCGAGTGTCTGTTTGGCCCTATTACCGCGAGTTGCCTTGTTATTGTTGATGATGTCGTTCTCTTGCTTGTGTTGTTGTTGTTGTTGTTGTAACGATCTATCTACAATCGTATCTACTTTTTCCGTAGATAGTTGGAGCAAAGAGAGGGAAGGAAGGACCAAGGCGGAGATCGGAGAGTGCTCAGAAAGGGTATGTGCGGGTCGCTGTGAAGAAAACAAACAATAAAAGTAAATGAAACCGGAGGTGGAAGTGAAGACAAGTTGAGAGGATTGAGGACAAAGTAAAGGAATGAAATGGGAGATGGATATGACAATGTCTGACTCTTGTCTTTCCTTTAATTTCTTTCTTTCCTGTGTGGTTGATCTCTTGTTGGGTGGGTAGCCGCTGGGGGGGTGTTCTTTTCTTTGTTGTTTGTGCTTCTAGGAAGGAGTAAGGTTGCCTGCCTGTCGTTGGCCCCCAAATGTTGTTGTCATTCATTTGAAGCCATCCTGGCTCACCATGTTGTTAGTCTACGGTAGCAGGGGAAATAGCGGAAGTAAAAACCAAGGCCAAAAGCGCAAAATCAGTCACGTCCACGTCCACGTACCCCCCCCTAAACCCTTCTCCTAGCTCCTGGGCACAAACATTCCCTGTGCTCAGCCAGCGACATGCACACCAGCCCCAGCCATCATTCTTGAGTAGATTATTTTTTTGTATTTTTTATTGTTATTAATCCCAGATTCCCACGTGGCAATAATTTGTGTCCCTAATTGTTCCGGTAATTAACTCACTCTGCAATGCCCGGTTATTGTCGCTCTCTCGCTCTGTGCCTAGGTCCGGAGTATCCGGGCATCTGCATGCAATTGCCTCTGGTAGACTGTACGCTGTGAGGTAGCTGTAACAACTATGGCACTAGGTACAGTAAGACAGGAATGCCCGAGTGCCCGGACAAAATACAAGCCGCGGGGACCGATCCGGTTGTACGTCGTCGGTTTCTGCCGTCCAAACCTTGTATAGGTAGAACCAGCAGCTGTCAGCTGTCAGTGCTCTCCGCTGTCGTGGTCTGGAATAAAATCAAAATCCCACCCACTTTTGTTTCTTTGTTCTCAATTATCTCTATCTTTCACCCTCTACTCTCGTTCGATCAACACCAACAGTGACACTCACAATGGCCTCCCTTGCCTCCCAGGTCGTTCTCCACCCTACGGTCTCCCAGGCCATGGCCGTCCTGGCCACCACCCTCGGCCGCGACAAGGTCAGTTGACACACCAAGAGCGACTAAGTGGCATGAGACGTAATGTTGCTAGCGGCAGTGAAATGCCGATGCACATTCACATCCATGTCCATATCAATGTCCACGCCGCTACAATTCCACCTTGACATGAGACTGACACGCCTAGACCTACCGTTTGATCCAGTACACGTCGCGTCTCCTTGCCTGGAGCCTCGCGCGCCACGGTGCTCCCGAGCTCGCTGCGCGCTTTGACGCCCTCAAGGCCGCCCTCGGCTCTGGCCGTAAGCGTGAGTAGGACTGCATCAAGACTGGCCCGCGGGGCTTGTGGCTGCTGCAGCGGAGCTGACGACCAGTCATGCGTGTGTTCAAGCCGATCGAGAACCTCCAGTCCTCACTCAACATTTACGAGCGCCCTCTGTACGTGTCTTTACAACTAGTGTCATCTAGGGCTTTGTCCCTGTTGTTTCCCACCGCGCCTGTGCTCACACCGCCTCTACAGCAAGGGCAAGCCGTCCGCCGAGTGCCTCGCCCAGATCACGCAGTTTGCCCGCCAGCTCTGCTACACCGTCTTCCTGACCACCGACTCGCTCATCTGGCTCCAGGGCGCCAAGGTCCTCCGTCTCGACAAGGAGTGAGTAGCTCGGTTCTCTTCTCCGCTGCCGGGAAATCCAGATGGGAGAAATCCAGATGGGAGATGCAGCGCCCGTGGATTTCGGGGAAATCCACATTCACGATGAGACGTGAATTTCTCGTGGCCGCCGGTTACCACAGCCAGCCGATAGGGAGCAGAGGAGTCCTGTGGCTGTGGGTATGGCCTTGACCCAGGTTTCGTCGTGACATGCCTGCGGCCAGAATGTCTGTCCCTAGTGGCCATCTGCAGATTGACCAGCACATCCGCAGCCGCTGAGCTAACGCTCCAACAGCAAGTTTGCCCGTGTGACGCGCATCTCGATGAAGTCGTGGATCCTCGGCATTGTCCTGTCGCTCATCTCGTCGACGGCGTCGCTCGTCAACCTCCGCGCGCAGTCGCGCCGCTTTGCGCTTCAGGCCGAGGTCTCCCGCCGCGAAGTCAAGGAGAAGGGTCCCGACGCGGCTGCCGCCGAGGAGGCCGAGCGCCGCAAGCAGGGCCGCGCGCTCCTCGCGCAGCGCCAGACCATCATGTCCCAGCTCGTCACGGACGCGTTCGACTTCTGGATCCCCGCCAACAACCTCGGCTACTCGAACCTCAACGAGGGCGTCATTGGTCTCCTCGGCGCCACCACGTCGTACATGGCCCTCCAGAAGAGCTGGCGCAAGGCCGGCGCCGCCATCGCCAAGGCCTAGGCCTGGATCTAAGTCATATAGCCATAGTAGTAGAAAAGTGGACACTGCGCTCGTACAGCGCACCGCGGGAAAACGAGCAGAAGGCCCAAGGCGCGTCCGGACCCATGTCCGCGTCCGCCAGAGCCAGAGCAGTGTCTGGAGTAGATTGCGATCAAGAGTTCAGTGGCTGGGGGAGAGAATGGGCCGGGGTAATGCGATGCGTCCCCGTAGAAGATGCACGGGCGTCCGTACGCACGATATGCTATGACTTGTATGCTGCAACGCAGAGCTACGCGTTGGACAGGCTGGGGTGGCGTGAACATGGAATGCTGCGTCCGGTGCCGTGGCCGCGGAAGCTCCAAATGGTGGTGGTCACCGCCGCAATGGATTGATTTTATGGTTTGTGGATTTCGGGGGTCGGCCAACTCCGTAGCGTCATAATTTCAATTTCGGCCACACCACCAATCTCCACTTTATGGGTCCGGTCGCCCGACGCGCGAACAACAATAACGGCAGAACCGCACGCACGAGCGATCGAGCATGAGTCCCAGCACGCCCCATGGTCCGGGCACGCGCACCATTGGGGAAGAGGCGTACTCCGAGGCCACCGTGGCCACCGCGGCACCGGCACGAGTACCTCCCACCGCCTCCGCCTCAGCTCTCCAGGAGCTCGAGCTCGACACCCTGCGCAAACAGTACTTTGCGCTTGTGCCGGCGTACCTCCTCCGCATCCCCGGTGCAACGACGCTGCGCAGCCCCACGGGGCAGGCGGCGCTCGTCGCGCTCGCGACGGCACAGGACCCCGCGCAGCCTGAGGCGGGGTACCGCAAGCAGTTCTGGAAGCGCGTGCTGGGCGCTGTGGAGGCGAGCTTTGGTGCTGAGGGCAACGAAGGTGGGGATGGAGGGGAGGAGGACGAGGATGGCGTGAGTTGCTCCATGTCGAGGGACCTCAAGGAGACCGACACTGCTGAATGGCCGCTGACGCCGACGGCAGGTCGACGAACGGATCTACGAAGCCGTAGCCGACGCGATGGCCGCCCCGCTGTCGCTAGTGTACGTGCCCCCCCTTTCCCCTTTTGCTCCAGAGGCTAACAGCAGGCCGGCGCCGTCTCCAAAAACGTTCATCTACACTACCCCCCGCAGCGGGGCAGAGCGGCGGATAACGCTGCACGAGGAACAGGTCGCCGTGCAGGCCGGCACGACCGGCCTGCGCACATGGACCGCCGCGCTGCACTTTGCGCACCACTTTTTACGGGACGCGCAGGAACTGTTTGGGCGTATGCCCTCCGCGGTCGTGGAGCTCGGGGCTGGGACGGGGTTTCTGTCCGCCGTGATGGGGATCGAGGGGGTGGATGTGATTGCTACGGATCTGGGCGACGAGGCTAGCGAGGCGGAGGGGGATGGCGACGGGGACGCCAGGGAGGCAAGTGGGGAGAGACAGACGCCGCTTGGCCGCCTGGCAGCCAACATCGCAACAAGTAAGTGGCCCCCACTCCAGTCTACTACTAACAAGGCAGATAAATTGGCCATCCCGGTCCTCCCGCTCGACTGGGCCCATGCGTCTCTACCACCCGCCGCGCGCCCCGCGGCATGGAGCACGGTCCTCGCGCCCGTCGGCGGGCGGGGCGCGCGGCGCGACGTCGTGGCCGCGGACGTCATCTACGACCCGGACATCGTGCCCCTGCTTGTTGACGCAATCCGCGTGCTCCTCACTGAGGGCGTTGCGCCGCCCGCCGTGGCCGTGCTGGCTGCGACGGTGCGGAATGAGGATACGTTCCGGTTGTTCATGGACACGTGTGGTGGGTACCCCATGAGCTGTGCGGTGCTAGAGCTGGATGTGCTTGAGCTGACCTGTAGTGTCGTCTGGCCTCGTGCCCACGCTTCTGTCCCTTCCGCTCATGGACCCCGAGACGCCCACATTCTGGGATACCGCGCTTGATCGGGGGACGAGGGTCGAGATTGTGCGCATCACTGTGCGGTAGGGGTAGCGTGTAGCCTGGACGGTGCACGGAAGATGGAGGATGGGCATCTCATGGTATGGTATTCATTGCGTGCTGTATGCCAGGGACGTCACTGTGCCGATTACAAGACAGTCGGAGTGGCGGCAGCGACCAGTAGAGGGACGCCACATCCTTGTTGTGGGACCAGTGCGCCGTCGTGGGGTGGGTTGCCTTGCACTTGAGATGTCCGGTCTGTATTTGTTGTCTTCATTTTTGTCTGTGGAGTGTTGGGGTAACGCAGTCTGTTCAGTCTATTAGTCTATCCCGTCCATCAGTCTGTCCAGTCTATCAGTCTGTCCAGTCTATCAGTCTGTCCAGTCTATCAGTCTGTCCAGTCTATCAGTCTGTCCAGTCTATCAGTCTGTCCAGTCTATCAGTCTGTCCAGTCTATCAGTCTGTCCAGTCTATCAGTCTGTCCAGGCTCTCAGCTTCAATCATTTCAGTCTATTCAGTCTGCCTGCACTGCCCACGCCTACCATGCTCTCGCGGCCATCCAAGCAACCCCCTTTCACCGCCCTCGGCCCTGCTTGACTTCATACATGCCCATTACTCTATCTACCCGCCTAGTCCTTGTTGATAGCGCCGAGCTCGTAAAGGTACGAGCCAAGGAGCTTGGTGCCCTGCACCACGTCAGCAGAAACCCCATCTATCACTCACGTTGATGTAGTTGCTCGTGTCAATCTTCTCGTTGGTCGAGTGCGCGCCGTCGTCGCCGCGACCGACGGGGAGGAGGAGGACGTTGAGGCCGAGAATGTTGGCAAAGTCGAGCGTGACGGGGATCGAGCCGCCCTCGCGCGTGTAGTCGGGCTCCTGGCCGTAGACCTCGACCGTGGCCTTGTGCGCCGCGCGGTATGAGTAGTGGTTGGGGTCGGCCTGTGCATTAGCTTCTGGGGGTCTTGCACCGCAGACGCCGCAGTCTTGTTTTTACTCACAATCCAGGGCTCGCCGCCGTGCGTGAGGACGACCTCGCAGCGGTTCTTGGATCCAATCTTCTTGAACTCGTCGTTGACGTACTTGATCACGAGCTCGGTGGTGTTGTCGATGCCGAGGTTGGGAACGAGGCGGATCGAGAACTTGCCCTTGACGGCGGCGGGGATGACGGTCTTGGAGCCCGGGGCGGAGAAGGCGCCCTCGATACCGTGCAGCGAGAGCGAGGGGTTGCGCATGCGGCCCATGAGCTAACAGTCAGTCACCGCTGTTGGCTTCCAAGGGGTGCGACCAGCGCACCACGGTGTTCTTCTACTCACAGTCTTGATGGTGTCATTCGAGAGTGTCTGGTCACCGCCAAGCGCGCCGTGGATGTCGGCCATCTGGAAGTGGATCTTCTCAAACTTGTCCTGCTCGTCGGCAGTGACGGGCGCGATGAGCTCCTTGACGCCCGGGATGAGGATCTCGCCCTCGGGCGAGACGAGCTTGGACACTTGCAGAGTCAGCATTGCATTGCATTTCGGGGTGCCTGCCCGCGAAGCAATTCCTTCCGTGCAGTTAACTCAGACTCACTGAGAAGGATGAGGTCGGTCATGGGCTCGTGGACGGTTCCGCCAAAGACGCCCGAGTGGAGGTCGCGCGCGGGGCCCTCGATGCGGATCTCGTAGTAGTTGATGCCGCGGAGGCCGTACGTGAGGCAGGGGGTCTTGGTGTCGAGCCAGTAGTTGTCCGAGATACACATGCAGTCCTGGCCCGCAAAGAAGCCGTCCTTTTCCGACTCGATAAACTTGTCGAGGTTGACGGACCCGGCCTCCTCCATGCCCTCAAAGACCATCTTGAGGTTGACGGGGAGCTCGAGGCCGAGCTGCTTGTGGGCATCGAGCACGTTCAGCCACGCCATCACGGGGCCCTTGTCGTCCGTCGAGCCGCGGCCGTACAGGCGACCCGAGCCCGAGGGGTCCGGCGTGAGCTTGAACGGCTCGTAGTCCCAGCCGTCCTCCTTGAGCGCGGGCTGCACGTCGTAGTGCCCGTAGATGAGGAGGTTCTTCTGCGGAGCGAGTTAGAGAGAGAGAGAGAGATAATAAACCGAGCTGCTGATCTCGGCACGCACCTTCTTGGGGTCGTTGCCGATCTGGCCGATAACGACGGGAGGGAGCGGGACCTCCTGGTCGCCAATCTTGTGGGTGCCGATCGCGCGCTTCTCAGCCTTGACGCCGAGCGCAGTCAGCTCGTTGAGGAGGAAGTCGGCCATGTTCTCGACATCCTTGACGTAGCTGGACATGTCAGTATGCACGGCACGGCGCACGCGCGCCCCCGGCGCCCCGGGTTCGACCGAGCGGATGCGGGCTTGGGCGATATGAAACGTACTCGAGGTTGCCCGAGACACTGAACGTCAGCATTTATCGCAAAATGAACAATTGACGACAGCACTCCCCACAGCTGTGAGCATGCATGACCCATCCAAACTATGGGCCGCACACCACCGCCGCTGGCGGCCTGTTTCCTACTCACGAGGGGATCTCAACAGCCTTGCGGAGACGGTCGATGAGCGCCGCCTGGTTGTCGTCGACAAACTTGAGGAACTGGGGGTTGGCAGCCATCGTGGATGAAGTGGATGTAAAGTGTCTAGCGGGCGTGCGCGGCGCTCGGCGTGCAAGTAGATAAGATGAAGATGGAGATGATAAAGGAGCACGAGCAAAGACAGAAGATACGAGTCTTGTTGATGATGCGAGTGCTTTGGTGTAATAATGAGAAGAAGGGTGAGAACAGAACATCTATTCCTATTCACGAGACTGACAAAGTGTGTGGAAATCTACAATCAGCGCTCAGCAAGGGCCAAGCTCCGCGCGAAGCGTCAGTGTACAGTTACAGGCGTAGCACCATATCACCCTTGGGAAACGTCACCGATCACGCCGCCGTGCCCGTTGCGGCTGGCAGGTCCAGTACTGGACAGTGGGCAGGCTGCCAGGCTGAGCCGGCTGAGCCGTTGCTGCCCACATGGTACACTGTACAGGGACACCCAGGACTCCCACTCTGCCCTGCAGTCACTACAGTGAGAATCAGGAATCTTGTCGGCCACGTCCGCATGGTACACCCCAGGGGCATGCAACAAAGAAGCAAGAGATTTGATTACGTATTCGTATTATCCGTGTATAGATTAGACCCAATCAGTCATGTCCCGAACCGAAGCACCTATCAAGCTATCAAATGGCATATAAAGGGAGACACAGGACGGAGAAATGGGGGTACAGGTGATATCGTGAAGCTCCCAATCAGTACTACTCAGCCCCACCAGTGGACAGCACACATTCCGTTGACGACTTGAGTCATCCATCGGTGGCACCGCTATCGTCTTAACTGCGCTTCGAGCGGAAGGTGGGCGAGTACGAGATCGTTATGGCTCTTTGAGCTGAGCTAGTGGGCACACCTGATAAAGGTGGGCGGTGGGCAGGCTGCTAAAGTTGAGCACACAGAGCAAGCAAGACACACGTACACACAGATACACAGAACACAGAGCTATGGATCTGTGGGCATGTGGGTTGGACTTCGCCTTGAATTCTTGTGGCTCGCGGCTCACGGACGACGCCACGAGGAGCACGTACAACAAGTACCAGTAAACAATTGACAGCATGACAGTCCAGACCCGCCTCTGTGGCTCCTGGGGTGCTCGTGACTGACCACATTCCATCTCGACCGAAGCGACCACTGACTTACTCTGACGCATTCTCTCACTGTCTGCCTGCGAGCTGTGAGCCATGGCTGGGTTATAGCCTGTTCAAAGCCAGGAATGAGGATTGTGTTACAGGCTCACACTTTGTCACAGATCGTTTACTTTGTTTCTACGATTTGGACAAGGGACAAGTGTCATTCGTGGTACGTGCAGACTAGCAGACTGCGGTACCGCGGTACTACTGTTAATTTTACAACCCAGCTGTGTCTGGCCGTCTGGACTGTCTGGCCGGGTCTGTCCAGGCATTTGAACAATACATACAGGAGAACAAAAAGGTACACGCGGAAAGAAAGTGATTACTCGATTACTAGATTACTGCCACTGGGGCCTTGTGACGCGACTGTTTTCGTTCCCTGGCTTTCTTTTTCTTCTGTTTTCCTTTGACTTCGACAACTATTTTATATTGAAACACAAAGGACGCTAGCAAGTCATCTCTCTCTGTCTCTCTCTCTTTCTCTCTCTCTTTCACTCCCTCACTCCCTCACTCACTCCCACTCACCCCCGCCTCCATTCGCTCTCTCGCTGTCCCCCTCTCTCTGCCTCTCCCACTCTCTCCTCTGTGTTATATTCTATCTCGCTGTTTCTGTTTCTTTCTTTTCCTCTTTCATCCCCATCACACGACTCTTCCTCATCACCACCTCCAGTGGAAAGCGAGTGTCGTCCCTTCCCCCCCCCGCTTCTCTTTTACGTAGTGTTTGTTATTCCAATACCCCTTTGGATAGTCACTCCTCGCTATTCATTTGTCGTTGCTCTTCTACTCACCATTCTCTACATAATCAGTATACCCATAACCCCCCTTTCACAAAATATATACCGCATACCCCATTCATCATGTCGCCCTCCCGGCCCCCACTCCATCCTAGGCGGAGGTTCTTCCGCCCTCTAGTGGCTCCATACCCTCCGCCCGACCCGGCAACAGTCTTACAGGCAGCGCAACAGCTCTCGAAGGTAGCCAAAAAGGCAACGGATGGAAACAAGGCCCGGACGGTACGTGGATGCTTTCTTACGATAGCTGACAGGCTAGAACCAGCAGAACTCGTCTATGATCCTTGTCGGTCCCTTCCCCTCCCTCATGCTCGACCTGTCTTCTAGCAGCGGATCCAGCGTTGGTTCTTCAGTCCACCGACACGACAGCCACCGTGGCATGCCTTCCCCGCCAACAACTCCTACTCGGCTTGGTGGCTTGGCCGACCCCCTGGTGGAGTCCCCCGCGGGTTCAACGGACTGGGTGGCGTACTCGACTCCCCTGGAAGGAGACGAGGATCTTATCCTCAGTGAGGAGGTCAGCATCTGCAGCGATGCTTCGTCTGGACGCTCGGCGCCAGTGAAGTACGGACCGGCGGAACGAACAGTGATCACCCCCAATAATGGCAAGCCTTCACCGCCTCGTGACCCTGCGTGTGATGCGGCCTTTACGCGTATGCTGGTGAGTATCGCGAATTTAACGAGCGCTAACATACAGTTGCAGCAGCTCGATATCCGTGGTCCTTCACAGCGGGCAATGTTCCGTTCGCCGCCTCGTATTCTTAAGTACAATGCCCCAGCACCAAAGAAGCCCACGCCCAACCGCATCATCCCAATTCCCTTCGACCCCGCTTCCATCCGGTCGACGTCGTCGAACTCCGTGCGGAATGCTGAGGCTCCTGTGTCGGGAACTGCAGCTTCCTTTTCTGCCAGGTCCGCGGCTTCCTTTGACTCGGCCAGGACGCTAGTGCCCGATGATATGGACAGCAACCCCCATCGCCCTGTGGCTCGCGTGTTTGAGGAAGCCGACCTCTTCTCTGACTCGAGGCTAGCATGCAGCGCATGCGATGGCCGAGACAACCGCATGTTTGAACTCAAGCCGTGCGGCGTGAGTCTGGTCGTGTGTGTGCGCATCGCTGACTACAGGATCTGGTGTGCCCTACCTGCTTCTCCTCGTCAATCGCCGCGGTGTCAGTCACGCAGGGAGCGTCCAAGTGCCCTGCGTGCCTGGGGCGAGTAGCCTCTTTCAAGCCGTATAAACCTGGACATAATGTGGCGGTCCGCGGTCCTTGCCGAAAGAAGCTTCCCGACCCGGTCGTGGACGACAGTTCGGAAGCCGATGGGCAGACTGTGGTCATGCGAATTGACAACGTTGCCTGGGTAAGCTATTCACCTGGCGTTCGATAAAGCTCATAAATCTCACAGGACATCGAGCCCGCTCTTGTTGAGAAGTTCCTCCCTCCGGGGACTCTGCCCGTTGGTCATCCCCAACCCATCCACATCTGCATTGACCGTCGCGATGGGCGTACCAAGGACTTCATGGTAATGTCTTATGGTTTGAATCTCTTCTGACAACAGTATATCGAGGTGGCGTCACAGGCTGCTGCCCAGCGGGTACTCCAAACGCGGCAGAATTCGTTCATGCCCGGCGGCCGTGTGACTGGTGGCCGCAAGCGAGCTGTCACGATCACCCAGGTCACGCACAAGGAGCTCCTCACCGCGGTAGGTACAGCAATGTGAAAAGCACCTAACATCAGATTCGTCCCAACTCCAAGGCCGAGCTCGACTCGCTTTTGGAACTGTGTGAGGCCGCACTCTCGACCCCGGCCCCTCAGCTTCACATGGACGCCAGCGGCCGCGGGCGGCTGCACGCCTCAGTGGGAGTCAACGGCAAGGTCCACTACCTCAAGTACCGCCACGCCCCCTTTCACGTTCTTATTTCTCTCATGAGCAAGCTGAATGGCCCACAGTCTCCAGTCTACTGGGACCTTTTCCGTATGTTAGTTATAATGGAAGACACTAACATTCACAGGAATTGCCTCTGGTGCAATCTCGGCCCTCGCCAGCTCGCTCAAGCACTCGCGCAACGACATCCACGGCGACCGTGCCCTCCTTTCGCAGCTCAACCGCATGTTTGATCAGTACTTTAGCACTCGCCCCACGGCGTAACTTTTCCCCTTCCCGAGCTTGGGTGGCACCAAGTGTGCAAAAGCCTCACACACTTTTACTCTCACGATTATACTATACGATTATACTATACGACTATACTACACGACTATTCTCACACGTTCTTTGTTGTAGAGAAAGGCATTAACCATGGTTCCCTGTAGAGCGTGCATGTATCCATATGTAATACGGTGGTGGGGGAGGGGTGTACAGGGGTGTCGGCATGAAGTGTCACAGATTCTGAATACCGAACAGCAATGTCCAGGACGTGAAAGATCGACACCCTCCAGCTGGCAGCTAGCGAGAGGGTCGAATGTGTGTGGCGCATGGCGAACTGTGACATGAAGCGCCTCAATCTCAATCCGTCTAACCTGAAATGACTGACTCCACCTCATTTTCGGTAAGAAAACATCAACAAACAGATCAACACATCAACAGATCACCACAATCACCGCAACCACCATTCGTGTCGATCATGGCCTATAATGTACATCCCTCGACGATCATGCGCCCGCCGATCATTCGTTGAAATGTGTCTCTGGCGAGATGGCCGAGCGGTCTAAGGCGCTGTGTTTAGGAGCAATTTGATGTCTCCTCCGCAGTCTTCGGGCGTGGGTTCGAATCCCACTCTCGTCAATTCAGAGGGGTCACACCCTCCGAGAAGCACCTTCATTTTTTGCCAGTTTTTGTTCCCCGCTATGTATTGTATGCATGCTATGGTCCTTGCCGTCTTGCACATGATACATTATACAACTGGAGAGTGCAGAGCCCTACGCAGACTGGACCATGGAAGAGACACGATAGCTAGAGCGTGATTTCATGATTGCTGCGTGTCGATGGGGATAACCTGGTGTGCACGGAAATGTGGCGCTTGAGCGCTGTGTGTGTGTGGGTTTCGTGTGTTGTTGAGGAGGATCTCGTCCCATGTCCCGCAGCCTTCGTCACGACTCGAGCTGTTTGTTTCAGATGAGCGCCATATGGCAAAGAGGGTGAGGAGGTAGCGAGAGCGATATCGAGGGCGATGTTTTTCCATGGGCTTTGACAAGCTACAAACGAGAGCAGCAGAGTGTGGTCCCCGGTCTGCGGCGACTGTTCTACTACAGTATTGTACACTACGGCCGGCTCTGACGGATATCCTTGCTGCCATGGCATAGATTGATTCACTGCCGAGGCACCACGTAGGGGGATAGTACGCAAGTGACAGAGGGGGTAGATGGTTGCGGGGGTGAGGGATGGGGTCGGATGCAGGGGACTATTCAGCATACAGTACCGGGCCCGAGCGCCCAGAACAGACGCGCACTGGCACTGCTCGCGGGAGCGCCAGTCGGGACAGCCACTACCGGCGTGTGGTGCTCTAGAGGACTGGTGGTGGATCCAGCCGGGCATTGGTTGTCAGGTTGTTGATGTTGTGTAGCGCGTAGTGCGTAGCTCGCGGCTGTGGGGTGTCGACCTCCCGAAGAAGAGAAGTGCGAATTGCTCCTGGCTCCTGGCTACTGGCTACTGGCTATTGACAGGGCATGCATGCGCGGCACCGAGGGCAAGGCATAAGCCAAGCCAGTTGTCAGTGTCGTTAGTGCGGCCTCTCAGTCCCCGCCAACACCCGTGACGCTGCTGGGTAGCAGGGACACGGATACCGTAGTGTCTGTGGAGTGTGTGTCTGCTGAGTGCTAACAGTACAATAATGAACATCCACAGTCTAAGTTCGTACCCCTCCCTCTCTAAAAGACCGGAAATGAACGCTTCATGAGACTCTCATGAGATATAAGAGCGCAACGCTGTGAGATCTGAGACTTGAGGAGCTAATGTCCACGCGAGCGTCCCGAGTGTGTGTGTGTGTGTGTGTGTGTGTGTATGTGTGTGTGTATGTGTGTGCGTGTGTGTGTGTATGTGTGTGTGTGTAAGAAACGACACTCAACGATGCCGAGACTCGGCAACACTGGGTCTGGTCTGGGCAGAATCCTCGCGCAGTGCTCGATCGTGCACACTCGGCAAGACATAAAATGTGTGCTTCTTGCTTCTACAATGTACAGCGCACAGCACAAGGGACGTTCACTGCCCAGACCCGCACCGAACGCATGCCACGCACGACGCCACAGCGCAGAAAGCAGCACAACGCTGATCGCCACTATTCGACGTCATGACAATCCATCACCCTGATCGGCCATCCATGAACCGCCATCCAGTCTCTGAGAGCATGAGAGTTTAGTCCAAGGGCAGACGTGCAATGGTCACTCACTGAGGGACAGTGTTGAGTCCTTCGTCCCTTCGTCCTTCACTAGATCCCTCAGGAGTCGATGGCTCGATCATTTTATCATTTTATCACCTGGCACATGCTGCACATGCCATGCAAGAGGCGCCAATGACAATGACACAATTCAGCATTTTTGGCTGGCTGCGCATGGGAAGGGGGGGTGTGCCGTGTTTCTGGCTGGCACTCTGTCCAAGGAGGGGGACCCCAAGGTTCATTTTTCTCTTCCCTTCTCCTCTTCCCTTGCTCCCCAGCCCCCCGTTTGTATGGGAATGCGGTCGGAGGGTTTCCCTAGCTGCTCATCGATGCACCTCAACCGCTCTCTGCCCTGCCGACCCATCGACCATCTGCGACTAATCCCCCACGAATGACGCCGATTAAAGAATACTGTTCCACACCCCGTTCCTGCCAAGACAATCGCTGTGGAGTGGGATCCCCCCAGCCAGCCCAGCCAAAACTTGTATCCATAATTAGAACCTCCCCCCTCCCATTATGCCAAATGGAGCTCGCGCCAAGCGCGCAGTGGTGCGCGGGGGTGAGTGGTGTTATAGTGTCAAAACAAATACTCATATTCCCACGACGACACGACAGCAGTCATTCAAAGCATGCTTTTATGCGCTATCCGCTGCATCCGCTGCTTTTATGACGCTATACCCATGCAGTCCATCCAGGATCTGGACCGCAATAAACTAATCTAACTAAGGTTCAGCGATGCAGCACAGATGTGGGGTTGAAATGGCTGCTGTTTTGTGTCTTTGTTTGTGCGCTGCGTGTAACGGGGAAAGGGGGGAACTGAACAGAAGAAATTAATCGAAACGTGCAAAATGGGTAACCCCCCCCCCCCTTTCGTTCGGAAAGGAAGTGGAAAAGCGGGCTGGCGCGGGCGAGCCGAGTTTGGAAGGAAAGCGAGAGATTGAGCGAGCGAGGAACTGTGCATTGCAATGCATTGCAGACCTGCGATCTAACGCTGCTCCACCCCCAGACGTTTTTTTTTTTTGCTTTCCATTGTTATTGCAGCTTCTTCATTCTCCGTCATTCTGTTCTTCGTGCTCCACTCTTCCGTCACCAGTTGCTTTCTCAATCGCTTTCTCTCTCGCTCTCTCGTCTTCTCCACCTTCTCACTCACTATATCCTCTCTCTCTGTCTTCTTTCTTTCTCTCTCGCTCTTCTTTTAATTCGAACCACAACACTCTCTTACACGCTCCGCCCCAACACGACCAACACCAAGCCTCACGATGGGCACCCTCTCAAACGAACCGCTGTCACTCTCGCCAGCAGCTTCGCACGTCTCTCTCGTCGACCCCGCCGCCGCTGGGCCGTCCACAGCGCACGCCGCCTCGGCCGCCTCGGGCACGCACACGCCCGTCTCGAGCTCGGCACTTAACGACAACGACGAGGCGCTGCGCCGCCGCCCCGGCCGCGCAGTCACGGTCGATGTGGTCGGAAACCATGATCACGATCATCACGCTCCCGGCTCGCGCAAGGGGACAGGCGACTCGGCGCGCCGCTCCCGCTCCGAGCCGACACCGTCGGCGGCTTCGGTCCTCCGCCGCGTCACCACCTCCTTGTTTACCCCCGAGCGACCGGTTGCCGCGGCGCCGGGGTACTTTCAGAGTTTCAAGGCTGCCATTTGCAGCTCGTGGGTGTGAGTATGAGTGCGAGGAAGTAGTGCCAGGAGGTACTGGCCGGGAGCAAGGAAGACTCGAAGACGGGTGGACCGCACAGGACTGCACAGGATTTGGTGTGGGGAAGTGGCAGGGTAAACAACATGCGTGCATTCTCATGGCTGAGGACGTGTTTTCGCACTCAATTTCCTTGTCACTCTCCACACCGCATCGTCCGCAGTTGGTCCGCTGCTGCGGGTACTGTCCCACAGAAGAACTCGAGATGCTTCTTCCGATCGGGATTTGCAGCAGTCGAGCTTTGTTCTCTGTTCGGAAATCTCTTACCGCGACTTAGTGGGAGCGGTTATTGAGCGTAAAGTGGGACGACTACGCGCTGAATTGTAGCGTGCCCATCCCGTCGACCGCGTTACAGGCGCGGTTCGCGGCGGGCGGTGGCGGCTTCATGTGGCATTTGACACACTCAGAAGCTTATGTCCCCTCTCCTTGTACGTTTGAACACTTGCTGATCCCATACAGGAATGTGCTGCTCGTCTTCATTCCTGTCGGCTGGGCGCTGCACTTTGTCAAGTCTGGCGGCAACCACTCGATCTCGGATACAGTCGTGTTCGTCATGACATTCATCTCCATTATCCCGCTCGCTGGTCTCCTGGGATTCGCGACCGAGGAGGTGTCGATGCGTCTGGGCGAGACGCTGGGTGGTCTGGTGAACGCTACGCTCGGCAACGTTGTCGAGCTCATTGTCGCCATTATCGCCCTCGTCAAGTGCGAGATTGATGTCGTGCAGTCGTCGCTTGTTGGTTCCATCCTCTCCAACTTGCTGCTGGTTCTTGGCATGTGCTTTATTGCCGGTGGTTTCAAGTACTCTGAGCAGAGCATGAAGGAGACGGCCGCGCAACTCAACATGTCTTTGCTTCTCATTGCCGTTTGTGCTGTCCTCGTCCCGGTAAGTTGCCAAACTGTGCTACATGAGCAACTTCCACTAACCGGCCCCAGTCGGCATTCCACTTTGCCTTTTCGAGCACGGACGGCTCGTCAGACGAGGAGAAGAAGGACCTCCTGAACATGTCGCACGGCGTGGGCGTCATCCTGCTCGCGCTTTACGTCTTCTTCATGCTCTTCCAGATGTGGACCCACTCGGATCTGTACTCTGACGACGCGCCCGGCGTCGAGTCGACACGCTACCGCCCCGAGATTGCAAACCTGCCCGGACGCGCCAAGACCAAGGCCCGCCGCATGGCAAACTTCCGAGCCAAGAAGCGCGACGAGGAGCAGGCGGACGTCGGCGACGAGGAAAAGTCGCGCTCGGTGATCGAGGGCGACGCCAAGGGCGAGGGGGAGGGGGGCGAGGCGACCTCGAGCGAGACGGCTGTGCCGCGCGAGGGATCGACCCACACGGCCGCGTCGTCCGAGGACGAGGAGGAGGTGCCTCAGATGAACATGCCCGTCACCCTCATTGTCATGGTCGTCGTTGCCGTGCTCGTCGGCGTCACGGCCGAGTTCCTCGTCGACTCTATCAACGGCATGGTCGAGTCGAACCCGTCGCTGTCGGCCGAATGGGTCGGTCTCATCCTGCTGCCAATCGTCGGTAATGCCGCCGAGCACTTTACGGCCGTGTCCGTCGCGGTCAAGGACAAGCTCGACCTCGCTATTTCCGTGGCTGTTGGCTCGTCTATTCAGATTGCGCTCTTTGTCATTCCCATCTGCCAGCTTGTAAGTCAAACAAGTCGAGTGGCGCGGTGGCTTCTGAGCTATCTACCGCGACTCTGCCTGCCACTTCACTAACGCCCAGCTCGCATGGTGCATCAACAAGCCCATGACCCTCCTCTTCGACCCCTTCCAGAGCGTCATGCTCTTTTTCACCGTCATTATCGTCAACCAGACCATGGCCGATGGCCGTTCCAAGTGCGTGCACCTAAATGGATGTGCGGTGGCCAGTCGTATTGTTGTTGAGTGATTGCTAACGTACTAGCTGGATGGAGGGCATGGTTCTCGTCTTCTTCTACCTCATTATTGCCGTTTCCTTCGTGCGTAACAATACTATAGCTCCCGTGGAGGTGGCTAACAGCTCAGTGGTTCTACCCCGGCTCCGACCCCATTATCGCCTGCACGTAACGACAGTCTCTCTGGCCGGCTCCCCCACACTGCGGAGACAGACGGGCACCAGACGAGACGGACTCGTGGCGTCGACTGTGCTTTTACGTGTTTCAGTCGACACCTCCCTCTTCTGTCCCCCGCAGCTGAGGCGCGTTGGTCACATTTCCTCCACATCGTTGGTTCGCGGTTCGTTGTGCCTCATGTCCGCGTCCCCCTCTTACACACCATACAACTCGTACCTTCCTTATACTCCTAATTACACAATACACGACAAAGGGCCTTTGATGGACGTATGAACATTATTCATGACATGCTTGGAAAGTGCATGGGTGCGTGCCGGCGCTAAAGATTGCATTCAACAGTCACGATGATCAAGTCTCTCTTATATCTTATGGATTCTACCTTCTTCGGAATCTTCGTCATTGTGCTTGCCGTCGTGAAACGCTGCTTACTCTCACTCGGCGTCCTGGGGAAGCTTGTACCCGGCAACAGTCAAAACCGCGCTCATGGTGACCTTGGCAATGGAGACAATCTGCTCAAAGTCGTATCCCTCGCGGTCCGAGACGTCGCCCGAGTTGTGGTACATTGGGTCTGCGATCCAGCCGTTACGCTCAAACACCTGCGTCGACGGGAAGCCGTATGCGAGGAACGACTGGTGGTCCGAGCAGCACGCGGCCGTGCGCCCGACGACGAGCTCGGGGGCGTACAGTGCCGAGAGGTTCGAGACGAGGTATCCTGCCTCGGGGAGCTCGATGCTGGGTGCATGTCAGTGAGAGTCATGGGGGAGGAAACAACCAGACACGCAGACTAGCTGTTGCCATGGGCCCAATGCCACGGGACCTGGATCTGGACTCACGACTCGGGAAGGCCGAGCTGGAGTGGCTCCCCGGGGACACGGTACGCGAGCATGTCGGCCTGGATCTGGAGGATGACGGTCGCGTTTGACTCTTTGAGGTGCCTTGCAAAGTAGTGCGATCCCCAGAGCCCCTGCTCCTCGCCCGAGAAGAAGACGAGGCTGAGCGGCTTTTCAAACGTCAGCTTGTGCTCGGCAATCGCGTTCGCGACGGCCAGCACGTGTGCGGACCCGGAGCCGTCGTCGTCGCCGCCGGGCGCGCGCACGTTGCCAAACGACCCGCGCGAGTCGTAGTGTCCGCTCAGAATGACGTGCTCGGTCGAGTTGGTCGTCGCGGGATACGTGCAGATCACGTCGGGCGAGAAGCCGGCGAGGTACGAAAAGTACTCGCACTCTGCGCCTGTTGCCTCCATCTTGTCTGGGATGTATCAGCCCCTGAGCAAGCTTGCAGTTTTTTTTTTTGTGTGTGACCCACGCTTGATCCACTTGGCGGCGACGCGCGCGCCCTCGGTGAACGAGTGCCGCGAGACAATGTCAGAGTCCTCGCCGGTGAGATACCGCACGTCCTTGCGCACCGCGGCGGCCGAGAGCGTGTTGACGACCGTGGCAATGTCGGGGTCAAAGCGCAGGCGGCGTGTGACTTCTGCGAGGTGCTTGGCGTAGTGTTCCGGAATATCGTACGCGAGCGGGACAGGCGAGGCGGGCACGCCGACGGGCACGAGGCCACGGGGCAGGAACGTGTCCATGAGCGGGAGGAGGAGGCGGGGTACCGAGAGGAACATGCCCCTGTCCGAGGTATAGATGCCCGTAATGTTCATGTCGTCCACCTCAGCCTGAGGCACAGCCGCCACCTCCTCTTCGTCCTCGTCCGCGAACACGACCTGCTTGTTCGAAGCATCGCGCCGCTCCTTCTCCTTCCCCGTCCCCGTCCCCTTCTTCCGCAACGCGCCGTGGATCCACGCATTCTCGCTCGCCTGCATCGCCGCGCGGCGCACGTCGAGCTCTGCGGACGCCGCCGAGATCTGCATCATGGCCGCCTCAAGGATCTCGCGCGTGCGCGGCGCCCCGCGCACGCCCGCGTGGCCGACCCACACAATCTCGCGCGCGTCAGCGCCGGCGCCGGCGTTGCTGGGAGCGTTAAAGGGGACAATGACCCCGTCGTCGAGCGACTGCGCGGCGGCCGACGCGATGCTATCCGTGCAGTCGTCGGCCGGGAGGAAGAGGTGCTGCCCGCCGTAGACGCCGTGGTAACTTTGCTGGAGGCAGGCGGGGAGGGCGGGGGTGGGCGTCGACGAGGTCAGGAAGAGGGTGCGCGCGTCGGCGAGCGAGGCGAGGAGGAGAAGGGGGAGCATTGTTGCTCGCTCGCTGTGGATGGGGTGGTGTGGTGGAGAGCGGGGGATTGGAGTGGAGGAATGGAGGATGGAAAGGGAGATGGAGATGGAGATGGAGATGGAGATGGAGATGGGCAGGACGGAGAGATAAAGAATGGGTCTGTGCCGCATGGGGTTGGCCACCTGACGCAATCAATTGACACTAATGAGGCGCAATGAGGCGGCGGCAACCACCCTGGAGTACTGGAGTGACGGTCGGAAACTCACCATCCGTGCTCACCACCACCACCATCTCCTGGGTGGCAACCACTCTCGTTCTGATAGCGAGGTCCGTAATCTGCATGCATATCGAGCACTGCAATCAAGTGTCAACATGTCTTTTACATGCCTTTTGCAGCACTTCTCTCTCTCCCGGTGAAGGCAAAAAAGGGACTGTGGTATGGTATTGGTATGTCCTGGGGGGGGCTTTAATACTTTTTGCTTCCGCGTCCGCTCTCTCGCATGTAGCCCATGGCGCCCAAACGTCATTTCTCGAAGGCATCAACAAACAGGAAAAAAGAGACGAGCAGGAGTTTGTTGACGCCTCTGGCCTCCACTTTTGCCTCATCCCCCATCGTCCCATCGATACATCCCAGCTACATCCCAGCTGCAGCACAATGACAGGCACGGGCACAGGCATGAGCACGAACGGCACAGACCCGGAACGGGCGACGCGCACGCTCCCAACCATTCTCGCGACGCGCTCCGTGTTCGGCATTATACCCGCCACGTCGAGCCGCAACGTCGCGTGGAGCGACGACGGGCAGTGTCTCCTCGTGACGCGCCAGGGCGTGACTGTTGCTGTGCGTAGAGTAGAGTAGAGTAGAGCAGAGTAGAATAGAATACTGGTATTGTTCTGACGGCAGACACCATACCTAACGACGACGCTGCCGAAACCGGAGCTGATCGTCGACACGTCGATGCAGGGCGGCCCGCAGAAGGTCGAGGACGACGACGACGGCGGCGGCGGCGGCGGCGGGGACGAGATGGATGTGGACGAGTCCGGGCGTGGGGGAGGGCGCAAGCTCGCGCGGCCGCGTGGCGGGGAGATTGGGTGGTGGATGACGGCCGTGGGGTTCGACAAGGCCAAGGTGCGCGAGGAGGATTTTGGCTGGTCGGACATTGGCGGTGAGTTTTATTTTCTAACACCCAACTTTCAACTGACGCAGTAGACGAGTTTACGGGCCTCATGTCCGATAGAGACAAGGAGCGCGCGGTCAAGTGCGCTGCGTGGTCCCCGTCGGGTTTGAGCAATCTCGGCACGCCCATGCTCGCCGTCATGACGACCACGGCGCAAGTGAGCGTGTTTGGGCCCGGGGACGACCTGTACACGAAGCAGTTTGTCGAGGTGAGCAAAGAACACTAGCCGAGCAACTTCACCAGTGAAGCTGACGCTCTAGATTGCAGACCTTACACGCATAATGATCGACCTCCTCCCCGAGGAAGACATCATGACGGTGCGCGGCATGAACCGGACGCGCGCGACGGCGATGGAGTGGTCCGCCGCGCTGCCCCTCGACGGCATTGTCGGGCTGGACGGGAGCGTGCTCGCCATCGGGAACCGTGCGGGCGGCATCGAGATGTGGGCATGCAGCCCCGTCGGCCCCGACAAGGAGTTTGAGCGTATCGCGACGACCGACCTGCCGAAACCGTGGGCGTCGGAGATTGTGTGGTCCAAATGGGCTGCAGTGAGCGATACCGAGTGTGAGCCCAAAAGCTGCAACGAGCATGAGCTCACGAACAGGCACGGCACAGGTCGCGATCGCCACCACCGATGGCGCCATCTACCTTTTGCCCGTCACGCGCCGCGCTGCCGTCGCTGAAGGCGCGTTTGACATTGAGCTGGGTGACTTGCAGCTCGTCATCCCTGCAACGTTGCGCGTCCTTACGGCCCTGCAGTGGCTTGACGTAGGTGCGGAGTCTGTGTTTGCTGCTGACCTGCCAGGACGACTTCCTCGTGTGGGCAAACGCGGGCGCGGTACACTTCAAACATCTGTCGTGGCCGGCACCGAAAACCGTGCGCCTCAAGCGCGTGGGTAACTGGGCAGGATGCAACGCCCTCGGGGCGTGTGTCGGTGAGTTTCCTCCGCCAAATCGCGTAAACTGACAACAGGACTCCACCGCAAAGGGACATCACTCACGGTCGTCCTCTCGACCCTCACACACCACATTATCCACAACATTACGACCGAGCCGGTCCTCGCGCCGGCCATCGACTCGCTCCGCGCGACCCTCGCTGCGCGCGACGTGTTCCTGGACTGCACGCGTCGCCGCCGGCGCGGCTTCTACACCTCGAATGACAGAGAGTACACTGCACACACGGCCGGATGGGGCAATCTCGATGCGTCCGGGGACATTGTGTCGTGGATGGCAGAGTACGTGGGCCAAACAGAACACGCAGCTGACTCTATCAGACCGATTACATTCCACAACCTCGATAGCGCCACGGAAGTGAGCCGCATATCCGACTTTGTGATTGCCGATCTGAAGACGAGCACGGAGAGCCGAGACGCGATCCTCGCCGCGCTCACCACGACGCTCAGAACCCCAGTCAGCTGTAAGCGCCAGCACAATCGTGCAATCGTACCATTGTGCTAACCAACCCCAGTGCTGCACCACTCGCCCCTGGGTGTGCTCATGCCGCACCTCTTGCGCATCCTCGTGGCCGACGAACCACTGGGGCAGGCCCTCTGCGATCTCGTGTCCGTCGAGGCTGTACGCGAAAAACAAACCCCTGAGGCAGTGACGGCGGCGACCGCCGCCACAGGCAGCAACGCGTCTTGGCGCGCGCTCATGACTGGCCTCTGGGGCACCCAGGCGCCCAACTCGCTGCGTCTGCTCCTTGTTCTTGCCCATTGGGGCCAGGTATGTCGATACCCCGTGTGCCCAGTCCTGACGGTTGCAGCGCAAATTCCCGAACCTTACCATTGAATACAGCGCGGTGATCGATTCGGTGGAGCGCAAGATCAAGCATGCACTCGCGCACGCGGCGCTGGTGTGGGCTGGGTCTGCGGCCGGGGACGCCGTCGGCCCCCTGGACGCCCAGTACCTCGGGCACCTGTTCGACCTGTGCGCCGGTGCTGGTGCCGACTCGGAGCCGCCGCTGCCGGAATCGACGGCCCGCCTGCGCCCGCTCGCCGCAGACTCGGGCGAGGGCGCGTGTCCCGCCTGCGGCTGCGCGATCAAGTTTGGCGGCGGCAGCTCGGTCTACTGCGAGCGCGGTCACGAGTGGGGTGAGTACAAGGACCACAATGCAGAGCAAATGCTGACGGTGCCTAGAACGCTGCTCCGTCACCCATCTTCTCATTACATCCCCGGAATACAGGCTCTGCACGGTATGTCCCGCTGTCTCGCTTCTCCCGTCGCTCGACGCGCTCAGCGACGAGGGCGCCAACGTGCTCGTGCGCACGGCCCTCGAGGCGGCTGTTGTATGCCCGACGTGCGGCGGCCGATGGGCGCGCGCTGTGTGAGCCGGGACAAGACAAAACGGGAACAAGACGGGCGGCCAAAGGGCCGACGGAGCAGATTGAAGGGGTTTAGTGGGATACCTGTACTCGCGGCAGTGGGATATGCTAGTGTACTTGTAATCTTAATCCAGGCTGGAGAATGAGATGGGCCAGTGGCGAAAAAGGAGGGGGGGGAGGGGGAACACGTGCTGAAGCTGGAGATAGGGCATCGGGATGCGAGGCGCGGCACACTGCCACGAGTGGGAATCATTGCCGTCTCCGAGTCCCCCCTGTCATACACACACTGCGTCGCTCCCCTGGCTTCGCCTTGGACAGTGGCCGCAAGCCCATGCTCGCCACGCTCGCCAGGCCCATGCACAGGCAGCCGCGACGCAGTCGACCAGTCGACACACATCACCAACCTGCACCGCTCAAGCCCCTGGCACGACACCATTTCGTCACTCCACTTTCGATTCTGTTCCCTCTACTCTTCAAGTCGACTCGCCCTCGAGGCAATTCACACGCAATGTGCGGAAAAGTAGCACCACAATGGACTTGCAAATGCAAAGTAATCTGTAACGGACAAACAAACGTGCCCCGTCGCCCCGGTCCGAATGCTGCTTCCGCTTCGGAATACTGTCCACAAGCCTTAGCTTAGTGAGCGCGTCCGTCTCGGGGTTTCGGGGGCTGGCGTCTGCACTGCGCTGCAGTGCGCCACACCGTGCCCGACTCGGCCCAGCTCAGCGATATGACTCGTCGCACAGGTTCTGATCGTTCTGAGGCAATAGATCTTCGCTGCGTCCTGAGTGAGTGAGGGAAATAGAAATAGAAAAAGAAAATCAGTGTGCCACTCAGGACACTCAGAGCACAGCACACGATGTCGTTGCCGGCGGCATATCCCAGGGGCAGGAGCAGGGATCATGCATACCAGCTGATCTCTCGCCTCGCACCTCTCAACCCCGAGCGCTGAGCCCGAGCCCGAGCCCGACCCCCTACCCTCTACAACCTCCTGGTACCCTCTACAACCTCCTGGTATCCGAGGCGACAAAACCAAACCAAATCGTATGGGCACGGGTTAGTAATTCCCTCTGGTATAGATTACAGATTACAGATTAGACACGGGTCAACGGGTCGCGGCGGTGACTCGCGACTGGCGTCTGGCGTCGTGCTCCGGGTTGCTCCGGGATCTATGCAAGTGATTAGTGATGCTGGAGATCTGGGCGTGTCCGTCCCGAGTCTGTCCGAGGGTCATGTCAGTGTTGTGGCGTCAGAGATCAGAGAGCGCGTGCATGCATACATGCATGCATGCATTGGTGGATGCTTGAAGTGGAATAGATGCGATGGGACGATATCAGTGTCGCTGTTGATGTCGATGAAGGTCTCGCTGTTGGCGCCGTTGGGGAAGGATAGAAGTGGTGGGGAGGGAGGAGTCGCCGAGCGGCAGTGTCCACCCACCAGCAAAAGCCGGCAGCCAGGACGAGTGTTGATTCCCTCCCGCCGAATCACAGCCAGCGAAAAACGAAAAGCTGGACCAGCGCGTAGCTGCACACCCCCCCCGTGATCATGACGTCATCCTTTCCCTGGCACCGACCAGCGCCCAGCGGCAACTTTCGGAAAACAAGAAGCGTGCATTTTCGGACTCGACCTGAAGCTTTCGTTTACCGGACATGCCGGAGATGCTGCAATGCAATGCGATATCTGTGATTCATGTGACTCTTAGTCGATCTGTTATACTGTTATCCGCGCACCGCGCTCCGCGATTCACCGGGATATGGGATGCAGGATGCAATGTGCGGGCCGTTCCGGACAGAAAGACCAGGTGGAGATAGCGAGCTGTAGCGAGGGTGGATAGCAATGTGTGGTGGTGTGCATGGTGTGTCACCCTTGCGGCCTGATTACTTCTGCTGGCCTGCGTCTGCAGTACGCGCACGCAGAGGATACAGGCATTGACTGCACAGTACTGTGGCAACGTGTATGCTCCATGCTCCGTATCTCGTACCCTCGTACCCTCGTGCGCTCGTTCTCTCGTCTCTGCTTGCATCTGATCGTTTGGCAGGAGCCGAGTCATATGAGTCAGAGAGGGGGCGCTGAGTCGTCGTTGCACCCAAAAAAAAAAAAAAAAAAAGTTGGATGGCGGTAACCTGCAGATAGCTGGTAAGGGGAGCTGTTTACGGTATAAATTGTGTCAACAAACGACGGTACGACTAACCCCCGTCCAAGAGTCCCACAACCACTGCAACCACTGCAACGACAGCAACCACCACCAACCACCACCATCCACAACATCATTCATAACAGCAACAACATCGCAGAGGACACAAACACACCACAATGTCGCTCCTCGCCACTGTCCGCCCCCTCCCGCTCCCGCTCCCAGCCCACCTCCCCATGGCAGCCTACGGCCGCATGGCTTGCGCCGCCGGGGTAGCGCGCCTGCACATTCCGGCCCTCAACTGCCGCACGCCGCTTGGCAGCGAGGCGCGCGTGCGGCGCGACGCCCCGGCGCCGGCGCCGGCCAGGCCCGTCGTACTCCCTCGTGCATCGTCTGCGTCCGTGTCGCGGTCGGTGTCGGCCTCTGCGTCGGCGTCAGTGTCGGCGGGCCGCCTCGGCGTGCGCGGCCTGCACACCACCGCCCTCCGCTTCGCGACCACCACCACCACGACCACGAGCACTACGACCAATTCCGCCCCGTCCATGCCCCCTTCGCCTCCTAAGCCCAACTCCAAACCCGAGACCCAGGCAAAGACCCAGCTGCACGCGGACGCGACTCGCTCGACGGCACTCAACCCCACCGTGCGCGCGCGCGAGGGCGGCGCCGCGATCGTGGGCGACGCATCCCGCGGCGCCGAGGGCCCGCACTACAATGGTGAGTATCCAGCGAGCACTGCTGGAGCCCAGGTAGACATTGGCAGTGGCACGTGCTTACCCCCCAGACAAGATGCCCGATGCGGCCGCGCCGCTGTCGGACATGGCGGCGGGCGGGTGGACGATGATGAACCCGATTTACACCGAGGAGGAGCTCGACAAGGTGCAGATTGTGGGCCGTGAGCCGGTCACGCTCAGCGACAAGGCGGCGCATGGCGTCGTCAAGATTCTGCGGTGAGTCCACGATCCCACCAACTGGCATTCAGGATCTGGAGGACGTGCGTGCTGGCGAGAGATACGGCGGGGCACACTTTGCATCTCCATTGCAGCATGGGAACGCCAAGGTCCAGCGCCTACGCACTGTATCTCATATACGTGCGCACCGTACGTATTTTTCCTTGCCGTGCACGTCAGGTGGACGTAGCCCATCCATTGGCGGCGATCACAGTGCGGACGCGGACTGGGACCTCCGCGTACTGTCCTCTACTATGGTCGGTGATATGACGCGCCGGGCGCGGTGACATTTTAAGTGTCGTCACCGCCCTGGATCCGCAATCCGCACCATCCACTCAGATTCCGTCCGTTTGTGGCAGGAACCAGGACCCCAGCCCACCACTGAAATTCTTGTCTCCTTTTCTTGTCGCTGACGTACAGCCGCCTCTTTGACCTGTTCTCGGGGTACATTGCCAAGGAGATCCCGCCCGAGGTGCTCGCGCAGAAGCCGATTCCGATCGCCGAGCTGCGCGCCAAGGGCGAGCTCCTGAGCGACAAGGACTGGCTCGTGCGCATCATCCTCCTCGAGTCGATCGCCGGCGTGCCCGGCATGGTGGGCGGCACGCTGCGGCACCTGCGCTCGCTCCGCCTGCTGCGCCGCGACGGCGGGTGGATCCACACGCTGCTCGAGGAGGCCGAAAACGAGCGCATGCATCTTCTGTGAGCTCCCCAATCTTTACCTTACGTGAAGCTAACATTATCGCAGCACCTTCCTCGCCGTCTCGCAGCCGACGTACCTTACCCGCGCGATGGTTATGGCCGCACAAGGCGTCTTCTACTGCGCCTTTTTCGGGACGTACATGCTCGCGCCCAAGATGGCGCACCGGTTCGTCGGCGCGCTCGAGGAGGAGGCCGTGCGGACGTACACGCACTGCATCTCGGACGTGTCGCGCGGCTTGGTTCCGGAGTGGAGTAACAAGCCCGCGCCGCAGATTGCGATTGATTACTGGCGCATGCCCGCGGACGCGACGCTGCTCGACGTGATCAAGGCCGTGCGTGCGGACGAGGCGACGCACCGCTTTGTCAACCACTCGCTCGCCAACCTCGACCAAGAACGGGATTTCAACCCGTTCGCGCTGGCCGAGGCGTCGCCCGAGCTCCGCGGCACCAAGGCGGGGTTCACGCGTGAGGAGAGCGCAGAGTTTGCGCGCATGGCGCAGAAGAAGATGATGGGCGCGCCTGCGCCTTCCCCAGAGAAGAAGGACAGCGAGTAAGCGGCCGGCCGCACCATTCAGCATACGGATATGTACAGTACAGGAGTCAGGCAAAGAGAGCCAACGGATAGGATACGGTGTACGATACATACAGACCAGGGAGGAATAATATGCAGATACAGATACTGTGATGTGGGTGTGCGTGTGGTTGTGGTGGCATTGCTTGAGAGTGGCTAGAACGAGTGAAAAGTTGGGCGGGAATAATATGGCCAAGGGGGGGAGCCCAGTTATCTGACGGGGTTGCTGTGTCTCCGTATACTTTGCAGGGTGGATCACAGCTATACATGCCCCTCTGGAGATCAAATGAGCTCTCATTGATCACTGCATCGCTGTATAATACCTTGTCAAACCATGGCTCGTGGTGCGTGGAATGTGGGAGGTGGATGCGGGCGTGCGTCGCCCCGTGGCTGCGTGGTAGACACTTTCCTCACCAACGACCCACGCCCTCAGACCGCACCGACAGCAGTATCCAAGAGCGAAGGGGTTACAGGGGGGACGGTCATCATCATACAGAAGGGCAAGCTCCATTCTTTGCGCCCTTTAGTTCCCAGCACGCCTGGGGGCACACGGAGAAGTGTCCACCTGATTCACTCACCTTACCCACAGGCCCACAGCACACCAGCACACATAAGTGGCACGAGCACGATCCACGCAAAACCGCGCCCATGGCAACTGTTCCATGTTCCATCATGATCGATCGACATGCACGACGCCTCGCATCAGCCAGGACAAGAACCCATCGCCACTTGCATCCATCTCATCTCTGAAGAAGACGAACCAAAACAAAATAGAAAAAAAAGGTAAAAAGTGTAGATCGAAAAATTCAATTGAAGATCAGGTCCCACCGGGAATCGAACCCGGATTGCGGGAAGACGGGGGGGTCCGGGATCCTGCGCCTCCTTGAAGGAAGGCAGAAAACCAGAGCAAGCGTAAAACCGTCAAAATCCCACGTACTAACCGTTATACGATAGGACCGCGATGCTTTCTTTTGCGCGCTGCGGGCGGGGATGCAGGTGATCCGGGGGGGCGAGGATACTGCATGCCTGCCGTTTGCAATACCGGGGATGCGAGGTCGGTATTGCTCTTTTTCTTGAGTACCGGTGCCGCTCAGCCATCAGCCATGCCTTTCCTGCATGCGATCCGTGGATCCGTGGCGTGTGGCAGCTATTCGGTCGTTGTGGATCGCTGGATCCCCGCTGCGCCCGCCCCAAGGCTCGCTGATGTGTCTCTTCGCTAGTATGTCGGTTTAGTATTACCGCCTCTCAAGAGAGAGCCTTCCAAAGAGGAACGGAGAAGCGGGGCTTGTGCTCCGGTCCTTTGTCTTGTTGAGAACGTTGGAGGGAAGGGGGTGGAGAGGACGCGGAGGCCGCGACGGTGTCTGCGGCCCTACGGTATAGCGACAGGTGATGCAAGGGGCTAGGAAGGAGACAATCGAGACGAGGCGAGTCGCAAAGCGCAACGCGCACGGCGCAACGTATATGTGATAGTCGGTGGGAAACCGCAGGCACCCAGCTGGTCCCGTGGTCCCGCCGTTTGCCGATGTTCTGTGACGCGCTGTGAACGAATTTGCGTGCACGAGGATATAAGGTGACAGACGGTTGGTTGCGTGGTGGCTTCAGTTGGACGTGGTGCCCGTGCAGAAGGTGTTTGCCCACTAGACAGAGTCCCCGAGTCCGGGCCAGCGTGGACGTAGAGTATACTCTGCAGCAACAATGAGTAATGAACGAGTGACGTGTGCTCGGCTCCCAGCAACGAGGCGCGCGTCGCGAGTGGAACGCCAAGCAGACCGACCACACACGGGACAGTCAACAAGGGGATTTCGCTGTCAGTGGGAGGAGCAAGGGACCAGTACAGTGCCCGTTCTTGACACGGTGGAGAGGGCACTAGGACGCAATAGACTCGCTCTCGGACGGGGACGACGGAGGCATGGATCGAGGGAGGACAGGACACAAGTTGCCAGGACGTGCAGACGATGCACTCACTGCCCCCGCCATGTACAGTATAGTAAGTAAGTACAAGTTGTAGGTTGCAGACTGTACAGTGTACACTCCGATGGCCTGCTGGGTGGGGATTTCAAGTATCCCCGGTTGAATCGGCGGTCGGAGACTTGGGCGCGCGTCACTGGCTGGACTGTGTTCCCATGACGTATGGGACCGATAAGCCCACAACAAAACGATCCCATGAGACAAGACCAATTCACCGCCCATACACCCGTGACCGTGATCACCACCAACCTCGTCGTCCATCTCTCCGTCTCTATCACTCACTCCCACTCTCACTGCACTCCGACTACCACTCTCGACCCCTCTCCCACTCCCGTCGACCCGACTCCCATCGATCCGACTCACGAGCAAGAGCGAGATGACAAAGTCCCCAATTACGTGCCACGGTGCGTTACCACCCGTTCACGCCCCCCCTTACACCTCGCCTTCCCCCCCCCCCTCCCCCTTCCCTCGACTGACACCAGTCCTCGACGCATCGATCGGCAAGCCCGCGGCCGGCGTGTTTGTCGAGCTGTCGTGCGCGGACGCGGAGCGCGTGCAGCCGCTTGCTGTTGGGTGAGTCGTGCGCAGCGTGTAGTGTACAACGGGTGGGGTCACGGCGTGGTCGAGGAGTCGTATTCGTATGGACATGGAGTATTGGTGAAGTCAAGAGTCAAGATTCGAGTGCAGGTTGAAGTCCAGAGTCAAGTCCAGAGTCGAGTCTGGAGTCAACGACGGTCTCCTCCCGTCCAGCTGATCCATGTCCATGTAATCTGCGCCGGCCTGGAATGCGAGCGGGAAGCAGCCGCAGACTTTGCCCTCCTCCCTCCACGCCGTCTCACAACCGCCCCTCTTGGGAAATACACACACAGAGAAACTAACACCACAAAGCCAAACAGACGCCGACGGGCGGTGCACGACGCTCCTGACCCCGGGCACGCCCCTCAAGCCGGGCGCGTACACTATGACGTTCCGCACCGCGGGCTACTTTGAGAAACGCGGCGTGGAGAGCTTTTACCCTCACGTCGAGGTGAGTGCGCCAAGAGAGGGTGGGGGGGGGGGAGGGGGACGGGCCGGGGATGACGCGAGCGACGAGGATGAGGACAACAAAAAGGGGGCCCATAGAACGCCCTCCCGCTGACTTTGCAGATTACGTTCTTGTACAAGGATCCCAGCCAGCACTACCACATCCCGCTCCTCCTCTCGCCGTTCAGCTACACGACGTACCGCGGCAGCTAGTCGCATTCTGCAGCGGCGTAGCGGTGCCCGAGCGCAGGGCGGCGCGGCGTGCGAGGCCGTAAGCGGGGTGACCGTTGAGCGGGCGTGCAGATGAGTGAAGGGCGGTCGCGAGCACACAGACGTGCAACGCCCGCACAGCAGACGATCAAGCAAAGCAAAGCAAAGGCAAGGAGGGGCCCTGGAATGTAACGAAATGTGGGTTGGCCGCATGGGTTGGGCGGCATGTCTCGCACGGTTGGGGGCCGCGGGGTAGTGACGATGGGTCGACGGGGGCATGCACAGCGCGTGGTGTGTACAGCGGTACATACAGAGGTATACGGTGCGGGTGAGGTGGCGTTGGAGAATGTGGAATGTGGACTGTGGGGACAGTGCAAGAAGCAAGAAGAAGCAAGAAGCAAGCAGCAAGCAGCAAGAAGCAAGCAGCAAGCAGCGTACGGCACACAGCGTGCAATGCTTCGTGCTGGTGGCGTGTGGGCGGTGGGCGGTGCAGCGACAAGGTCAGGCAAGCAACTCTTGCTCTTCTCGGGAATGCAACCAACCATCAAGCTAGATTGCTGGACTGCTGACTGCTCTTGGAATTGGCTTGGCGGTGCAAGGCATGTTCTGTATGTGGCTGTGCTTGGCCATTTCAGTGTCAGTGTCTGCTCGATCACAATCCGTGACCGCGCTCAATGATCAATCTCCGAGTCGGTCCGGCGGTCCTGACTGATCCCCACGTTTTTTGCTGTCGGATCTATCAATCTTGACCGATACTGAATCTCTGCGCTGCTACATAATCTCTTTCAGATCCCGCTCATCCAGCACAGCCTCTCGAACACCTGTATCGTAGTCTCTCTTCGTCGGATCAGCTCAGCAGATCAACAGATCAAGCTTGTAGATTGCAGTGCCCGTTGCCCCATTGCGCCAGTACCACTGCCGTCACAATCTATAACGAAGCTGCATCGTCATTCAAAATTCTGCTCTTCTCTCTCTCTCTCTCTCGTTCAACGCTCACGCCTGAAAAAAGTACCATCTACAGAGGGAATAGCTTATGTACAGTAGTCGGTCAGGGGTCGTAAATCTACGCGGAAGCGGGACAGGGAGAACGGAGGGGTGGGTGTGGTGATGGTGGTGGGGTAATCGCGCAGCGAGTCAACCAAATTTCAGTCAACCAAATTTCACAGTGCGAATCGAGTCTAGAGTCAAGCCCCGGCGGAGGCGGTTTCAAATGTCCATGTCAAAGTAGCGGGTGGTATAGCGGCAACGTATCGCAATCACATGCCGTCGTAGGAGGGGCCGGCGTCTGGTTGATCCGGCTGGTCGTCGACCCGCGGCCGCTGACCTCGGTCTCGCATTTGCTGCAGGCGGTAGGCTTTATACTGCGACTCGGACATTGCACTGCCGTCGGGGTTCGTCGGAAGCGGATGCGAGATCGCACACTCCTGGCCCTGCTCGGATTTATCTGACAGTCAGTAAATGGTACAGGTGGGATGGGTGGGTGGGTGGTGTTACTCACGGTGCCGCGTAAGCGCGTCGAGACGAGCAAACTTCTTCCCGCAGCCCTCACACTCAAATGGTCGCAGGCCCTCGTGCAGCAGCATGTGTCGCTTACAGTCATGCTGCCGTGCGAATCCGACAATCGCCTTGGGACAGCCCTCGTACAGACACTTGTACGGTCGTTCGTCATTGTGCGATCGCAGGTGGCCCTTGAGGTTGAAGTGGCGGGTAAATGTCGAGCCACAGCCTGGAATAGGGCACTTGAAGATACCACTGTTGGTGCGTCGGCTCTGGGATGCGACCTCGGTCGCCATACTCGTGACCTTGAGCTTGGCGACCTTGGGGCGGGGGTCGCCAAAGTAGTCCATCATGTGCTCAGGCATGTCCATGTGCGAGTGGTGCGAGTATGACGAACCCTGCGACGAAATGGACAGGGCAGGCGAGGCGGAACGCACCGACGAAGCAGACGAGTGACGCGAGTGCGAGTATGAACGGCCACGCATCGACGGCGGGAGAAGCGTGCCGTCGTTGGGGTTGGTAATCGCCTGCAGGAAATCGGCTGTCGAGCCTCCCTGTCCAACGCCCCATCCAGTACCAGGTCCACCAAAGCGGCCAAAGTCCTCGCTCTTCACCGCGCGCCGGTGCGTGTAGTACTGTCCGCCGCGGAGACGGCCAGGAGGAGTAATGGCGCCTGGCATCGTAAACTCGACACCGTAGCCGGGGGTACCCGCACCGGCAGCGTGGTGCGTGCCTTCGGCAAACGACCGGCGGCGGGTGGTTCCGCCCTCTGGGATGAGGAAATGAGACTGGGGCACAGGCTGAGCAAGACCTTGCGGGTACATGTAGCCAGGCGACGACGTCGTTGAGCCGCCAGTCACGCTACCACCGTGCAGACCGAGCTGCTGGTACACAGCCATGGACGTGGGCGAGATCTGGCCAGACTCGTACTTGAAGACCTCGTTGTTGGCCGCAGCAGTGTTGATATGGGCGAGGCTGGGGTCGATGGCCGGCTCCGGGCCAGGGCCGGGAAGCTGCCGAGGGTCCAAGGTGAGCTGGCCGTTTGCCTCTGCGGCGGCATTGTTCATGCGCCAGGCGTTGATCCACTGCTCCTGGCTGCCCATTTCCTGGTGCGGACCGGGAGGCGGCGGGTGGGGCTGCTGCTGCTGGAAGTGACTGGCCATGCTAGGGTTGTTCATCACCTGGAACATGGCCTGGCGGTCAAACTGCTCGCCGCCCTGGCCGTACGACTCGGACTTTGCGCGAGGACGATGACCAGCGGGACCAGTGCTGAGGTTGCCGAGGTCGAGGTTCTGGGTCCACTGTTGGGCATCACGGACAAACTGCTGCTGCTGCGAAGGGATGCCGGGTCCGCCAGTCTGCGACATGGACATGGCAGCGGACTGCACGCCGTTCTGCGACTGCTGCGACGCGTTGCCTTGTGCTGCTTGCTGCTGTTGCTGCTGCTGCTGCTGCTCATTTGCACGGCGGAGAGCCGCATCAAAGACGCCATTGCCCTCCTTCAGGCCGCTAATCGGTGTAGAGGGCTGGATGCAGATCATAGGGCCGTCGGCATTGGGAGCAATAGGACTGATCCCAGCCATGCCCGTGAGGGCAGGGTTGGCGGGGGGAAGCAGGCTGTTTCCAAACTGGCTGTTAGACTGCTGCTGAGCCGGGATAGCCGCCGCCATTGGCTGGTACTGCGGGGAAGGAGCAGAGTTGGGGATAATCAGCGCTGGTGGCGACTGCGGCTTGGAGAATGACGGGGAGCCAGAAGTAGAACCAGGGCGGGCGATGGGGGGAGAAGGTGCAAACGGACTCGGCGAGCGAGCCGAGTCGGGGAAGACGGACGAGCCAGCAGAAGGCTGGTCGGGCGCGATGAACGGAGAAGCAGCGCGCGAGTTGTCGCCCGGTGTTCCCCTGCCGTGTGACGACGCGTTCGAGATGCTGAGCCGGGTCAGAATGTGTTCAATCTTGTTGTTACGTACATCCGCTGGAGCTCCTCAAACTGATGGGGGTCGTCAAATGGTGTGCCGTTAAAGCTTGCGCGGCGTGAGCCGTGGTCTCCTTCCTGCTGCTGCTGGAGCAAGCTGTTGTTCCAGTCGCCAGTCGCGGGCGTCGATCCGTCGCCACCCATGCCTGGCTGCTGCTGGAGAATGTTCTGATGCTGTTGCTGCTGTTGAAACTGGTAGCTATACGCAGGATCTTGAAAGTGCCCAGGCGTTCCCGGAGACGAGTGGCCCCCGTTAGCAGAAGCAATCAGTGTGCTACTGCTAGCTGGGTCAAAGGGTACGCTGTCTTTCCGAAGGCCGTTGTCCTGGCGCGTCTGTTCAACGCGATGGTCACGCGGCTCGAGCGACTGGGGTTCATCGGCATACTGGATTGGTGCGTCGCCCAGGTTTTGTGTGTAGAATGAACCGTACTGGTCGCCAGATCCCGAGTTGTAGCTTGCCTTGGATGGCAGGTCAAATGAGCTCTGCGTCGACGGACGCTGCTGGGTTGAGAAGAATCCCTCAAAGGAGGGCTCCTCAGATGCCATTGTTTTTGATGAGGGATGCGGTGGTGGTTGGTCAAAGATAGGAATCCGCGTAAAGCGGGAGGTGTGACTAAGACGGTCAGCGCGCCTGCTGCGGCGTTGCACGACTTGACACGATAGCCATCGCTTGGCCCCAGATCTCAGGTGGCGGCAGTGACCCAGCCTCTCGCCTGAGCGGACTACGCCCAAAGGCGCTGGCTGTAATCCTGGATCTCCTGGGCGGCTGTTGCGGCTGCTACTCACTAACGAGTTTAGCGGGGGGAAACGGGCCCGCGAAGATCTCTCAGCGTCCTATGAGGTGTTTGGCGTCAGATGCACAAGAGACGCAAAAGTTGCCAAAAGACGTTCCACCACGATGGTGGCGAGGTCGTGAGCAACGGGTGGAGCGTTGGATGAGGCCAAGTTTTGTTTTGGGGCGACGCTGCTGACAAAAGAAGAGCGTGGTGTGTAGTGTTTCTGTCAGTTACCGTGAGGCCCCCAGTTAGGTGTATGCGGTAGAGTGTGAATAAAAGGAAAAGTGCGGTCGAGATCGAGTCAGATGCTGCGACTGGGAGAGGTGCACGACGCTTGATGCGATGAACGAAATTAAAAAAAAAAGAGCTGACAGAAAGCCTGGCGGATGGAGGAAGGACGAGCACCAAAGGGATGCGAGCGAAGCACAACGTGTGCGGTCCAGCGATCAGCGAGCGACTGCGCGAACCAAAGAATGCGGGTGACGGTGGGTCGACACAGCTGGGGAGCGAGGGGGGGAGCGAGGGGGGATCGACGAGCGTGAGGGTCACAGACGATCGGGGAATCGGATGTGAACGTTGGACGATAGAAAATGGGGCGGCGCGTGTCGGATGCCTAACGTCGAGTGCAGCGTGTGCACAAAAAAAGAAAATGCTCGAGTGGGGGAGAGGTGGATCCAAGAACTCGAGAGCCGAGAGAGAGAGAGGAAGAGAGAACAGTATGAAATGATGAGATGGTAACAAATAGGACAAAGAAAAAGGACGAATGGAGGGAAAAGGGACACTGAGAAAGAGGTTGAAGAGGGCCTTTATGAGATGGAGATGGATAGATGGAGATGGGATGAGAATGAAGTCAAAAGGGAGGAGATGAGGAGAAGATATCCAAAAAAAAAGGTAGACGGAGGGGGGAATCGAATGAAGAGAGGGAGAAATCTAGAGAAGTGGTATGGATATGGGTAAGACGGGGGCAGAGCAAGATGATGATGATGATGATGATGAGAGAAGGGGGAGGGATGGGGGGGCTTAGGTAGGTGGGATGGCCTGAATGGGAGAGATATAGATAGATAGACGGGGGGGAGGGGAGCAAGGGACACGGAGGAAAGAGCACAGAGAGGAAGGAGAAAGGGAGGAAATGGGCCAAGTGAAGGATCGAGGGAGGGGCCTGAAAGGGACCCGGGGGCCTGTGGAGAAGGAAGGAAGCAATATTCGAGTGTTGGGTGGCTGCAGGTGAGTAAAAGAGTGAGTGCTCGAGCGAGGGGTGAACGAGCAGAGGGGCGAAGGGGAGGAATCTGGGTAGGACAAAGGAAAAGCCGGCAGGAGAGCCGTGGCGGAAGAGGCAAGATGGGGGGGGGGACGAGAGAGGGGAAAGAAGACTGGGAAAGGGTCAAGTAGGGAAAGAGCAGAAGGGGGACGGAGGGCGGAAAGCGCAGAGGAGGACCGGCGGGAGGAGTTGGTGGGTAGATCTTGGAAAGGAGAAAAGACCGAACTCGACAACGACGGGGGGGCTGATTACTATTTGAATATTGTTATCATGAATAAATAGTGGTAATACATTGTAAACCGTACTAGCAGCATGGCAGAGTGCTCTACGGCCGGGAGGTGGGAAGAATGGGTTTCATAAATGAAATTAGAACATTATGAAATAGACACACTACTACAGTGTATTCACTGTGGGGAGGGAGCAGGATGAGGCATGCATTATACAGTAATTGAAGCGTGCATATAACGTGTGTAGCATGTACAGTAACAGTCACGGTACAGTGTGCGGTGGCAGGGCAAGAAAGGGCAGATGAAGAGGACGGAGGGACGGGAGAAACGGCACATGAACAGAGGCACAGAGCCGAAAGTGAAGGAAGGGGAAGACAAAAAGTGGGAAGTACCAAAAGAGAGAGACAGAGGCAAAGGCTAAAGAGCGGCACGAGGCACCGTAGAGGATGGAAGAGGAACCGGGCAGAGCGGAGAATGAGTGAGTTTGGAGTTTTGGGTTGTATCAGAATGAAGGCGAAGGCAAGAGAGCAGAGGACAAACACAGAAAGGAGAGACGTAGAGTAACCTGGAGAAGAGAAAGTGTCAAACAGGTACAGCATGCCCCGAACATTGTAATAATTTTAAAATAAAAGTACGTTTTCTTTACTTTTGTTGCTATGCACAGAAAAATGAAAGGAGAGAGACGCAGATGAAAGGAAGCCAGTAGAGCTCACACAGGCCTCACAGCCGCCACAGAGAAAAAAAAATAAAAATAAAAATAAAAAAGGAACGGGAAAAGGTCCAGAGTTGAAAAAAAAAGGCCGGAACGAAATGCAGAAGAGGAGAGGACGCCGACGAAAGGGGTGCACAAAGAAACAAGGAAATCGGCTAAAGGGCAAAGAGGAGGTGGGTGAGTCGTGAGAAAACATCAGACGAGCGGGGAAGGGCGGGCATCTTGGGACTTCAATGAAGCTCAAGAGGCAATGGAGGCCATTGTGCATTAATGGGAATGAGAAATACCGCAAACTACGGCCCAATATCACGGGGCCAATATCACGGGGGAGGGGGAAGAAACAGGAAGTGAAGACTCTTGCCAGCATATGGTTATTCCACCGTGCTAGCGTCCTGCCTCCCGCACGTCTGTATTTAATACAGTAGTATGAGGCATGAGGGCAACCAAGACAGGTCACCTGGTGGCCTGTTGGTTGAGCACGGGCGAGAAATGGCGAGAATGGTGACCACAGGTCACAGAGATCTGCTACTGTATAATAGTTGTGCGTGGCACCAATGGCCGCAAAATGCACCACAAGACTTCTTCCTTTCTCTCCAGCTAAGAGACCGACGTCCCTCAACGTCGGCTTATTTTTCTCTGCCTTCCCTTTCCTTTCTCCCTATGGCCCTGTTGTTGTACAGGCTGTATTGTATTTAACTTCTCTCACTCAACACGTAGACAGGAGACTTGCAGCTAGCTTGCAGAGAGCAGGATTGCGGTATGAACGGACAGCGTGGACAGATATCGTTCAGACCCCCATGCAGCTTGAACCGCCTTGAAGCCAGGAAGTGTCAGATGTCACCTAGCGGCAGAGCGGAGGCATCTGGTTTGGTTCCAGCGACTGGGTTCTTGCTGCGCTTGCCCTCTCTGATCTCTGATCTCTCTCCCTCGGTGTCTCTCGGTGTCTCTCGTTCTGTGGAAAAATGCCACAGGGTCGAGGATATAAGATTACCTGGGACAGCATTGAGGGTTAAACATACCTCACCCAGTCAGGGTGCAGGGCACACAGGAGCATGAAGCAAAAGGGCCAACCAGCATCCAAAGAGAGCTGGAGGGGCCGGGAGGAGAGGGGTAAGCCAGACTCTACAAGATTCAAAACACATCCTTCCCCCCTGCCCCCGACCTACCGCAAACGCGAGACGGACATCATACAGGCACTCACACTTCTCTCCTCACCCAAAAACCCCGGAAACACAGGACAATGAACAAGCTGGTCTACTTTTTAGCGGATGCCCTCGTCCCTTGTTTCCTTATTCCTCGGACACTTTGAAAATAGGCCTCGTAATGTTTATGCCATCGTCATTGTTGTCAAATGCTACAATAAGCAGCCACCACGCGTAGCTATACTTATATCTCTCTAGATCTGCCGAAGCTCCCAAGACAGGTGCGGATCAAAAAGAAGCAAACATGAAATAGATCGTAACCTCTGTCCGTCCGTACCTCCTGCCAGCGCCTTCAGCTTTTACCCTGGCATGTATGGCATGTACATCCACCTCAAAAAGGGAGGGGAAGGGAAGGAAGAGCATTCAACATGTCGTATACAGGTCCAGGGCTTAAAGAGCACAACCGAACAAAAGATAATGGTAGCCACGTCCACCCGTCTTTTGGACCGACGGCAGGGAAGGAAGAGAGGAGAGAGGAGTTCTGTGGCGCTGTGGCGCTGTGGCCTGGGCGTGGCGCGTGGCTTTCAGATGGTGGTGACGCTGATGACGACGAAGGAGGTCAAAGAGGCGTCGTGCGGCAGGTGGACTTGATGTATTCCTTTGCTGTCAATTTAAGCTATGTATTTACCCAGAAGCGCGGAATGGGCGTTCAGGCGGCAGGCATCAGGCATAAAAATGTGAGGCAAAAGAAAAGTTAAAGTGCAGAATGGTGTTCGGGTCCGGGCGTGTTTGTCGCCATTCCGCCATGCGCCATACACGCCTTGCCGCCATGCCGCGCATGCGGGTCAGCAAAACGCCAGCCTCACAAAAAAAAAAAAAAAAAGAAGAGAAAATGGTACTCTTGATTAAAATGTCCGCATTGCGCATAGATGGTTATGAGACAGGCGTTGGCTTGCTCTCGCCCTCTGTGTTACTCTCTGTAGCTCTATAGCTCTTTTCATGGCATTACAAGGTCGGATATTCCCCCCGGCGTGTTCACCTCACCTCAGTGGAATCGTGTCTCTCCCATACCTGTTAGTACCCTACACCCCCAGGAGCTGAAGGGATCGAAGGGACCTAATAGGGTGCTTTACGCGGCATGTCATTTAGGATCACCCGAGTGATATGGCGCGTATGGCCTGGATTGCAAGGATCGCCTTGGATCGCCTGGATGACCTGGATTGGCTGGGCTGGAGTCTCCTGGATGAGGTTAGACAACCTTTTTGCATTTGGTGGCGTGCACCGCCTCATTCTGTCATGGACTGTGTGTGTTTTGTGTGCGTATGGGCGTGTGTGTTTGAATGGATATTAGTCAGAATGTAATCAAGAGTTTCATTAATGCTGTCCTCATTAGTCCCTCCTTCTCTACTTGTTTCTGATATAAAAATGATCAGTAATCATTACTGTATGGTTTCTCCACCATCCCCATAGCCTAATAAAGGACAGGGGGAAGCTGGCGTAAAAGGGGGAAGCCAACAACGCGCGTGGGATTGATCCTAATTCTAAATGTTCAAAACCGATTTTGTTGCACCGCTTTTTACCTTCCCAAACCCTTACCTCCTCCTCCTTCTTTCTGAAAAAAAAATAAAAATCAAATCACGAAACAGTACCATTAGACGATTCAGAGCACAGCCTCAAAACAAAATGTGTACTGTACAGTACAACCCACTGCAGAATTGCAGAAAATACCCCGAGCACTGCCACACAAGCCCAATCATCATTTTTGTATCGTAACTCTGTTTTTTGATTTGTTTGGCTTTCATCGCCTCCACCGCCCCCCTTTGGCGTTTCGCGTCGTCGTCATCGTTTTGGTTTTGCTCTGTTACTCTCTTTTCACTCATCTCGTCGACTCTCTCTCTCTCTTACTCTCTTAATATCTCTCATTATCCCATCTCTGACACGCTCATTTCTCGTGTTTCATCCCAACAACATTCCGGCCAGTACCTTTTTACTATTGCAATCCAACACGCAGCGATGAACACGCCGCGTTCTGTCGCTTACGGCTGGGCGGTAAGAATCCTTTTTTCTCTTTTTGTGTCGTCTTACCTTTTTCCGCTCTGCACCGCCTTCAGGCCCACCTTTTTAGGCCTTTGTCCTGCCTTTCCTCCCTTGCAACTGTGCTCCTCATGTTCCTCGCGGTCCTCGTCCTCCTCTCACTGCCTTCCTTCTTCCTTCTTCCTTCCTGCCTTCCTTCCTGCCTTCCTTCCTTGCTTCTTTCTTTGCCGTCTTTGCTCCGTCATCCCTCCCTTGCCTCCCATCCCATCCCCCGCTCTCTTCGGGGACTTCCTTCTCGTCCTGTTTCTTCGCATGTCAACAAAGAGAAGCGCTCTCACTGACCACATGTTTCCTGCTGTCTCCTTCCTGTCCACGCGCGCGCGTTTCGAATCAAACCCAACTCTGCTCGAATACCCAAAACTTAATCTTGGCCTCTCACGTCGTGTCGCGTCTCGTCGTCATGTTGTCTCTCGTCTTGCTTATCCTGGTGTCTGCCCTCTTGTCGTCGCATCGATGACGTGTCGTGTCGTTCACACGATCTTGCTCCTTCTTTACGCTATGGTCCTTCCTCCACGTCCCCCGCGCGCTCTATCGCGCGCTTCGTGCAACCAATGGCAATGTACTGACCTTACCTACTTGAAACACAAACCCTCGTCTCTCATCTGATCATTTTCTGAACATCATCACAGGCACTCACCGTCGCTACTGGAATCGGATACTACATGGCCAAGGGCGTCAACGAGGACCGCTGGAAGGACCAGCGCGCGCGTGGTCTCCGCTCGACGGACCGTCTTGATTGTGGGTACATGCGCAGTTCGAGGTCGGGGAGTTGCAAGCTCGGCCTCCACTCGTTTCCAGCTCCAGTTCCAGCTCCAGATCCGGTTCCAACACTGGGCGACATTCATACTTCTGTAATGTCGAGGCAAGTGGAGGGGCAAAGAAGGACGAGGAGGTAGCCGGTGGTCATGTATCCCAGGGTCCCAGATTTCGTCTCGCGTCTTGTGTCTCGCGTCTCGTGTCTCGCGTCTCACCTGTTGGGACGCGCTGCCGAGATCCGATGATCGTCATCAAATCGGCGAATTGCCGCACCGGCTCTGAGCTTGAATTATGAATCTTTCCGGTCGGCATCGCCTCGAGTCCCGGTGCCAGCCGGACCTGGAAGTGGGTGGTCTTGCCTCTGGGCTTCCTCGCTTTGCGATATCTGTGTTCTTGGCTCTCGGTTCTGGGTCATTGGACCTCGCGGTAGTATCACCTTGGTTCCAGTGGTCCCGGTAGGCGGGGCTCGTGGTGGCCTCCCTCCATTCCGCTGCCCTGATTCCAGTCGCCGCCGCCCGAAACTGTAGTAGGGTGCATTTTGCCTGTGTGGCTGTGCGATCTGGCCGACAGAATCCATTCAACTGGGATGATGCTGTGCCGATCCCAGATGCCGTCCCATTGCCGGCCAAAAGCTGGCGCGTCAAGTTGGCCGATGGCGCTCGTGCCGGCTCGGCATCGTAAGCCTGGCTGCCGGTCGACCCTTCGCCACAGGCGACATGGATGCCAGCCCGCTCCAGAGTTCCAGGGACTAGTGCCTCGTGCCAATGTAGCGTATGAGTCGGTATGACGTCTGGCGCGTTTCTGGCCAAAGGCTGTTTCGGTCTGGGGTTCCGGCGAGCGATGCCCCCGCAGAGCTCCAGTGATCTATTCGGGAATCTCGTCTAGATCAGATATACTACTGGTTGGACTGCACATGCCGGTCCCAGGGGAACCTGTGAACGCGGCAGACTGCAGACTGAACTGTAGCCAAGGTCTACTGTGTGCATTTGGATATCCCCCCATCTGCTACCGTTTCCATTGCCGTCCCCATCCCCAATCCATGCCCCACTCCGCGCACTCCGTCCTACTCCCATGATCGCCTTTCCATGGTGCCGGTCCTTTCTCACCTCTTGCCGTCTTCCTCACGATTCACTTGCAACGCAGTTACACACCGACTGTCCCCCCCCCTGCGTTCCTCACCTCCGTTCCGTTTCCAATCCCACATCTCCACAAGCTGACCAACAGGGAAGGAGAAGGTCGCGCAAGCCGAAGCTGAAGCCGCAGCCGCAGAGGCGGCCAAGTCTAGTGCTGACGGTGCCGCCGGCCACTCGCCGGCAGTCGCGTCCAGCGACAAGTAACACAATATCAGTAAAAGGACAAAAGGGAGATTATAGGACCAGGGAGTTGGTATCATCCGCCGCGTGCGGCCATGTCATTAGCATTCGGCATTTGCTAAGACGGGGAGAGTTGCTGCCACCATAGTGTTAAGCCCTAGGGAACTAAGCTGCAAGCCATGAACATGAAGCCATGGGCGTCAAGGAACCTCAAGGCCATGAATCCATAAAGCTTAGTCGTGTACCAATGGGCGGGAAACAGACAACGGGGACATGGACCTGGAGCACGAACACAACACATGATCTTATGGACTCCTCAACACATGCTAGCCCCCTCGGTGGGGCGGCATTCCAGATCCCGATCCCACGATCCCAGATGTCGATGGATGCCCCCTCATCCACTCATCCAACCAGCCCACCGGGAGCGTGCGACGTCTCCATGCCCCATACCCCCCTGCCTCATGCCCCACCGCCGACCGCAAACCCCGAACGAACTGTGATGACCAAAGGAGCATGTGGCGAGTGCACTGTTCGGTGTGTCTTGGTGCCTTTCGTCCGTCCGCCGTTCATTGTCGTTTATTGTCGTTTGCTGCTGCTTCTTGTTGCTCAGAGTCTCAGTCTCGCTCAGTCTCGCTCAGTCTCGCTCAGTCTCGCTCAGTCTCGCTCAGTCTCGCTCAGTCTCGCTCATCCGCCCCCACTGTACTCAATCAGCGTGCAGACCATCCTCTCCACCGAGCGAGAACGCTCACATGTAGTCATAGAGTGTCCTGAACGATGCGTCGCGCAACTACCGGGCTTCATCTGCATCGCGCCTCTCGACAGTGCATGAATCCCCATTCACTGGTAATGGGGATTCGTTCAGTGACCCACAAACAGTTAACAGTTAACCGCTACTTGTCCATCCTTGCGCGCGCCAAAGCCATCCAACCCAATTAGTACCCCCATCCACGTCAGTATCACACTGCAACTCTGCGCATTCGCCAAACAGTCGAAAAGCGCGGCCCCCGGCGAGTACTCGTCCCGGCCCCTTGTCTCCAACCTGATTCGCAGTTGATGATACATGTCAAGGCGTTGCCAAGCGTACAACAAAGCGCAGCGGTGCGCAGCGGTGGATCGCGTTGGTGGCGGGCCCAGCAGCGATGCGATGCGATGCAGGGCATCTGCGCGACAGCCAACGCAACGCGACGATGCGGGGGTCGCTCTATCCCCACACAACTGGACGCCAGCGCCGGGCGGCGGATCATCTAGCTATACGAAAGTGTGTCGGATAGGCGTGCGGGTGTGTGTGATGTATGGTCGAGGGTGTGCGAGTCGGGGGCGGGTCGGTGGGTGGTGTATAGTGTTGCGCGATCGGGTAATGCGCCCTCCAGCCGCGCCGGCGCGGCATAGAGTGGTGCGGGGCCGCGGCGAGTATAGCCGCCCGTTTTACTCGGCAGCGGCAGCAGCGGCAGCAGCAGCAGCGGCCTCCTCCTCCTGCTTCTTCTTCTCCTCCTCTTCCTGCTTCTTCTTCTCCTCCTCTTCCTGCTTCTTCTTCTCCTCCTCTTCCTGCTTCTTCTTCTCCTCTTCCTCCTTCTGCTTCTTCTCCTCCTCTTCCTTCTTCTTCTTCTCCTCCTCCTCCTTGATGCGGTTGATCTCGATCACGCCCGGGTCCTCGTACCGCCAACGGCCCTTGAAGCCATGCACAACGGCGTCAAATTCCCTGTTAAACTTGCCGTTCTCGTCGGGCCACTGCGCCGCAAACGTCTTGGACGGGAGGATCCTGTGCGGGGGTCAGCCACTACTGCCGCTTCAAAGATCTTGTGTTCTGCACTCACAGGACGTCGCCGACACGAATGGGCTTCTCGACGCGGATGAGGTCCTCAGGGGAGAAGCCGTAGCGCGCAAGGAGGTAGCGGTACACGCAGTCTGTCCAGACACCCGGTCCGGTCCACTCGAGCGCCCACTCCTCGACATACTTTTCGCCCTTTGCCTTTGCCTCTGCCTCGTCCTTTTCAATCTTGAGCGTCTTTTCGAGCGCGCGCCCCACAACGTCCAGAAACACCGGGTGGCCGGGGCGCGCCTGCATGACCCACTGCGTGATCTGGACGGCGCGCGACACGCCAATGGTGCGCCAGTTCCAGCCGTACATGATGGCGTCAAACTCAACGCCGACGACGAGCGCAGGCGGGCCGAGCTCGTTGCCGTCGTCAATCACCGGGTTGTCGTACACGTCGGCGTCGGGCGCGGTGGCGAGAGACATGACGCGCGTGAGGGTGCGCAGCTTGTCGGGCGTGCGGATCTCGTATGGCCTGCCCCACTGGTCTGCGGGAATCAGGGGCGCAGCTAAGGGTGGAGTTAGCACCAAGGCCAAGACAGCTAGAGGGGTAAAACTCACTGTCTGAGTCGGCGTAGATACCGCCCTCGACGAGGAGGACGAGGTACCTGAAAATGTCGCTCTTGAGGACGATGCGGGGCAGACGGCGCCAGATATTGTGCAGCTCCGTGCCACCAAACACCTCCTCGACCCACTCCTCGAGCGCGCGGTCGTCAAACGCCACGAGTTTCGTGTCGGGCATCTTTTTCTGCCACTCGCCAAACATCTCGGGCAGGTTGCCCGGGTCCTTGTCGGTCGTGACGAGCTGGGCCGGGGCGGCGGGGTACTCCTTTGTCGGCGGGCGCAGGGACAGACGGTTGAGCGCAAAGCTGAGCCAGTCGTACTCTGGGCTCCCGCTGCGCGTGAAAAACTTGGAGTACATGGCCTCGAGCTCCTCAGTGTAGCCCGCAAGCGTAACGTTGCCGACCTTGAGGCCGTACTCGTCAAAGTGCCGCTTGTCGTCAAACTTGCTCCAGATCGTGCCGAGGTAGTCGGTCATGTACCGCTCGATCCCGTCAATGGGCACAATGTCGCCCGTCTGGTGCGGCTTCTTGACGCCGAGGCCTGTCCCCGTCGACGGGTCTGGGCGGGGCGCCCCGTCAGTGTCGTTGGCGTCCGCGTTGTCAAGCCCCTCCGCATATGTCGGTGGGCGGTACGGCTTGCCGTCGCTCGACCACGTCGCGCTCGACGCCCACGGCGAATAGCTCGTCCGCGTGTGGAGGAGGAACAGCGACGCGACGATCACCGACACGCATACGAGCACAATCACGAACCGTGGTCGCTGGCAGTAATGCGCTAACATGGCGGCACCGTAGTGGAACTCGTTATGCGCGAGTGGAAATCAAGGGAACGCGAGTGGCGGCGCTTGGAATGGCGGCGACGATTGGGTAGGGGGCAGCAGTGCGATACCCAGATGACAGGGAGCGAGAGCGCGATAGAATGTGGGGCTGGCGTCGGGTGCACTGAGGGCGGTGCACACGGGTCCCGTCGACGTGTGCGGTGATGCGGTTGCGCAGGGGGTAGTGAAGGGAGAGTGGAGGTGGGAGGGAAAGAATATGTGGGCTACGATGTTGTCACCGTATTCTTGCAGGGAAGGCTAGGTTATAAAAGGAGAGTGGTGAAGTGGGAGTTGATGTTACTGATGCTGATGATGGTGTTGATGATGGTGAAGGATGGTGTTGTGGTGAGCAAACACTAGATATGCAGGTTACCGAGGTCTTAAGAATGGGAGAGACGCCAAAAGGGGCGCGAGGGGCGTTTGATAGAACGGATCCAGGCTGGCTGAGGCTGCATGGGCCCTGCGAAAAAAAAAAAAAAAAAAAAGGGGAGATTTAACTGCGTTCCAAAGTCTGCGCTGCCTGAAAAATGGAATACCTGAATGAATGCCTGCGACCTGCCTGGCCAGGTGGTGGTGGGGGGGCGGGGGGGCGTATATTTAATACAGTAAAAGAAAAATGCAGGGTGTGGAAAAAAAAAAAAGAAAAAAAAAAAGGGGGGGCGGGCATGGTAACTGTTTCTGAGACAGTGTGAGAGTGGGAGGACTGTGCTACTGTGGTACTGTGGACTGCGACACTGCGACAGCCTGTGGCACCGTCCCTGGCATTCTCGTCTATGTATGGCCTGGCCACGCCACGCTGCCCCCACGGGCCACGGGCGTGTCAGCTGTGATTCCGCAGCAGCTGTATGCAAGAGGCAGCAGCAGCAGCAGCAGCAGTCGTATTATACAGTAGTCGTAGCAACAAAGGCAGGCACGCAGACAAAGGCAGTGTACGCAGCGTCTTGTCATGTCATGTCCCGTCCAGGCCCCAACCCAAAGCCAAAACCCACGTTTCTCCGTTTTGCCTCGTACGCTGGTTGGCCTCGTTACACGTTCGCCGCAGCCACCACCACGACAATTCAATTAAATTGCCACAGAATCCAGCTTCCAGACTTGTCTGGGGTTACGTTCAGGAAACAAGGGTAATGAATGTCTTACTTGGACGGGCGTATTGAATTGATTCCAACTGGTAGATGGCACTCTGGCTGTCTATGTTTACAGCCACAATTTGTGCGTGCAGTATACAGAACAGCCGCTGTAGTCGTTGCGGAGCATGTCGACGACCTTGGTGGAATACGGAATAAAATGGCGGCTGTGAACGTGGCAATGACGAAACGGACTTGCCCTTTTTGTCGGCCACAGATGCAAAAGGGCCTCTAACCAACTGTACAGTACATGTATTTATCGTACAGTACTGTTCTCTACTCTACTGTAACTCTCGTACTCCACGTACTGTACAGACCATTGCATTGTGTTCAGCAATGGCAAGAGCTACGAAGCAGAACGGGACACGAATGCCGTCCTCATCCTCGTCCTCACCCTCCTGGGATGAAGTGGGGCATTGACCTTAATAACGATTATGTAGCCGTTAATACACGCACAGTTTTAAAGAGTTTAAAATCCCCACCAAATTAGACAGGACGAGCCGCTGTCTCAGGTCTCATGATGAAACGCTATCCTATTGACGCTCCCTACCTGGCCATTCCGCAGCACCACCAGGGAACTGCAGCACGGCCCACAACTGGTACGCAGGTTTGTGGCAGTTCAGTTCAACGCATCACATCTCACATCGATCACAGTTAGCGGGCCAGAGACTCCAGATCTAGACAGCCCCATGGATCCGATATAAGACGCGAGGGGCACCACCCCTTCCAGAAATCCATTTCTTTAGTCGTCCTCCTATAACGGATTGGTAGCATGAAGATATGTGTAGTGGCCAGACGGCGGATGCCCGCCAGCGAGCCGACAGCCTGATGCGGCGTCACTGACTGGAAGTGGTGATCGCAGGGGTGATCTCCTGGTACCAGACTCCTGGAGCTCGCCACTGGCCAACCCCCGCTGCACCGTCCCTCAAAACTATCATTTGTGCAGCTGCCAAACAACCGCCGATTTCCTCCCTGCTCCCGCCACTCGGCAGTGCCGGTGTGACATATGTCAGGTGGCTGCTGGCTACTGGCCAGGCTGACCAAGTCCATGGACATCCACTACCGCTGCGCGTTTGCAAACATGGCACCCGAGGACAGTGAGGAGCTCGTCGACTACCACTCGGCCGAGGACTCGTGCGCCACGCCCCCAGCGGCCAGCGGCATCCGTGACTACAAGGGCTGAGGAGGCAGACGGCAAGAAGAAGGGCAGCTACACCACCTACGGCGGCATCCACTCAACCCGCTTGTGGTAAGTACAATGCCAGCATGTGTGCTGACACCGGGAAGCTATCCTCACACGCAGTGACTTGCCCCTCATGCTCCTCAAGCTTGAACCTAGGCTCTCACGGACGAGTAACACTGACAGGATGTGAACAGGAAGTGGGCTTATTCCTCCCTGATGGTCTCTAGAGCACACCTCCGTCCGTCGGGCTCCCAGCCTCGACATTCTCATTGCCCTCGTAGGCCTCCTCGCTCCTTAACGCCCTGGCGGGGGCGGAGCGGCGCCCGGAATCATCGAACATCGTCTTCGCTAGTATATCGATTCGTATAATCGCCTCTCAAGAGGGAGAATTCCAACAGGAAGATCGCCCAGGAGCCCCAGGAGCGCACCCCGTGACAATCCGCCTACTATAGTGGGATTTGGGGATGCGCCAATGTGGCCGGGGTGTCGAACATAAAGCAGGGCTCGACTCCCTGGCGGAGAATACGACGAGCGCGAGAGCGTGAGTCGCTTTTTGGATCGGTTGGGGGTTGAGAAGGTGTGGGAGAGCGAGAGAGAGCGAGGGAGGAAAGCGAGAGCGCGCCGATGTGCGATGTACCGTCACAAGCTGATCTGTTTAAGCTGCCCGTGGCCTATGGCGGAATAGTGCCACAGTGGATGGCCATCTCTGTCCTGCATCCCACGCGCGTATTTGGTCTGCCGCAGTGCCAGAACTACTTGCAAGGAATCACCCTACTGCTACTCGGTGCGCCTGCGCGTGGTGTATCGCGCGGCGGGGCCGGGTCGCGGTGAGCCGTACGTGGTGTGGCGGTTGGCGGTAATGCCGCGGTCGGCTGTGGGGATAGTCGTTAACTAGTCCTCCGCGGGGTCCGATCGTCCATGTTCGACAACGAGACGAGTCGAGCCTGCTGTCTCACCGTACCGGCCATAAGGAGACAGGTAAGGGCGGTCAGAGGCTGGATGTCGATGCCAAAAAAAAAAAAAAAAGTATCTCCCGAGTGTGTGGCGGCGCAGTCGGCGATCGGCGGAGAGATCGGCCCCTAGGAACGGTAAACGTCCGGTCGCGTGGCCAAATGGTACGGCGTCTGACTACGATTCTACAGTAATCAACAGTATCAGGAGATCGCGGGTTCGATCCCCGTCGTGGCCTTGTCTGAGTCCGTTCGCGGGCGCGGAGAGCTTTTTGGGCGTTGGGGGAGATGGCGGGTGAGGAGAAGGGTCGGTCGCCGGTCGAGAAGGGGCCGAAGACCGAGGTTGAGGGAGAGAAGGGAGAGGCAGGGGCCGACGTCGGGGTCGAGGGCGTGGTCGAGATCCAACCGGGGCGGCGAAGATGAACAACCAAAGGCGTCACGGGTCACAAACCTGCTCTCTACAGGTTAGTATCTCGCAACATGTTGAATACTGAGGGGTCTTGGGGTGCTGCTCGCCTCTAACCGCTTCGATGCATTATCATCTCAGTCTCGTGAGTCTGTGGTAAGTGGTACAATCTGCATCGTAGTCTTTTCTTGAAGTCTTGTGAGTCCTGTCGTAAGCTCAGCTCTTCGTGTACAGCCATAATTCTGCACATCTCCGCGCGTGGGGTCCGTGCGCCGCGTTGGAATGGTGAGGGGCGAGGCCAGAGGGGATGTCGTCGAGGCGGCGAGGCGGCGGAGCTCGGTCGGTACCGGTGGACTGCCGCGAGTGCGTCGTGCATTGCTACACCGCGTGTGGGGGCGGGTGGCGGGAACGGGAGCGAGAGACGTCTAAGGTGTGTGAGCCAAGTGGCCTGAGGACAGCCGGAAGGACTGACGTTTCGTTTTCTTCTGATTTGCTACACACTCGTTTCCCTCTTATGAACTTGCTAACGCGCCAGGCTACATCGCGGGGACAGAAACGGGGATGGGAACCGGGTCGGGAACGGGGTCGGGGTCGGGGATCGGTGGGCTGCGATGGGGTATCTGCGATCAGAGCCGGTGCCACTGTGCGGGGTACTCACCATGTATGACCGGCGCCACCTTCTTTCGTTTTTGCGTTGTGAAGTGTTTTTGGGGGGGTTTTGGAGCGGGGTGTCAGAGGGCTGTGCGCCTTGATTTCGCTGTTTTTGGGGGGCTTGGGGAGCGGCGGACAGAGGGTAGTGTCACCGTGTCGAGGTGCCTCACAGCGGGCTTGGTACGCCATGTATCCCCATCAACAAGAGCAGAACGGAACGGCCAGGACAGAGGGTAGTACACCGTGTCGCGCATGGCCGAACCCACGGCGGGCAGACAAATCCTGGTATGGGCTTTTGTCCGCCGCCCGCCCGGGGTTCAGCCGCACAGAGGGCTGGGCGCCGTGTCGCGCATTGGTCTGCCAGAGGGCTGGCGCCATGGCTCCCAGAGAGAGAGAGAGAGTACTGTAGAATGGCCTGGCAGCGGGCGGGGCGCCTTGCCTCCTCTCCGAGGATTGGAGCGGCCGGACAGAGGGTCATACCTTGTCTCTACGACTGTGGTGGGTGAGTGGATCCTTCTTCATCGTCATCTGTTTCTGTGAGCTGTGACGGGTGCCTGGTACGCGAGGTCGGGAGGGATGGAGGGAGAGAGGGAGGCGGCTGTGCTCGATCGCACGCGTTGCGGCGATCGTGGCGCTGAGGGTGAGGATGAGGATTGCCTCAGGGTCAGTCACCAAATGTCGTTCAGACAAGCGCTTTTTTTTAAGTTCGATTCCGGCCCGACCTACCTTATCAGCACGTCTTATCTCATAGCTGTCGGCGCTGGATGCGGTACGAGTCGCGCCGCTCGTGAAGCAAAGCTAGTGGACGTTCGGCCGCAAGTGGGTAGGCAGTGTCGCGGCCGAGCTTCCGATCCCCTGGCCAAAGCCCAGGGATCTGCCGCCCAGAAGAGAGGAGAGGAGTTGGAGTTGGAGTTGGAGTTGGAGTTGGAGTTGGAGTTGGAGCAGTTGGAGTTGTGATGGGATGAAGAAACGTCGCAACCCGTCTGCTCTTATACCTTTCTCTGGCCGACTGTTTGTCAACATATGACCGGGCGGCGAAGTCTTGCAGTGAGTCGATCCATCTGGTTTCCTGCTCCTGTCCAGTGTCCCTTGTGCTGTGTCCGATGTCCTGCCATGTCTCCTAAGGCGCCACTGCAATCGCCCCTGCGGCACACAGTATATTACAGATACCCCAGATACCCCACAGTTCACATCACACATCACACATCTCACATTGGAACATGTCACACGTCACCACGAAAGCAATGCCGTGGCTAGTAAAGGGTCGGGGAATAAGGGAATGGGTATAGCCATGTGACGGGTGACAATCAGACGGCACAAAGTGGCCATGTACGGGCGTTCAGCGGTGCCCAAACATGTGCATGTGAGACATGATTATCCGTCGTGAGGCACCGAGGGCCGTGGGGCGGGGAACCAGTGTCAGCGTGTGACATGCCAGTGTCAGTGCCTCCGTCAGTGTCAGTGCCAGTACCTCCGTCAGCCAACAGCCACATGCCGCCGAAAAGTAGCGCAGCAGACAGCCCGGCCGTGCACTCCGGTGTAATGTTTAGCACTCCGGTGCGAGACGAAACACAAGCACCACACACCTATGTATGTCCGCCCAAATGCACCCTTGCACCGAGCTGCAATGTCCTGTAACAGTACGGCGTGCACAACATTACAGGAGCGCAGTGCGACGACGAGCGGTGGGGCAACACCGCGCCGCGTGCACGCACTCGTGCAGTTACGTGCGTCGCGTCTGGCCATCTGTGCAGGGGTAGAGTAGACGGCGTGCGCCCGCTACACCTTGTCACATGGTGTGATGTCCTCCGGCGCGCCGTGCCATCGGGTGAATCACCCCGGGTCTTGGCGGTGGTGCTCTGTGCTCTAGATCACGGGGGGGGGGGGGGGTACCGAGATTGGGGCCTCCTGTGTGCTGTGGGGTCGCTTGAATATTCCTTGCGCCGGACGCAACGCGCGTGGATGTGCCTGCAAGGGCGGTTTGGGCAGGAATCGTAACTGGGGAACTGAATGTCCAGTGCCCGGGGGTGCCCAGGCTCAGCAAGATGACAGTGCTGAAGTCAATCCTCAGAGTATATACATGGTACATGCACAATGCACACCCCTTGCGCCGATGCACTGGTGTGGAGTGCCAATGTCGTCAATGTGACACTCCACAGGACATGGAGTGTTCCCACTGTTCCAATCAGTGTTCCAACCAGTGTTCCAACCAGTGTTCCGACCAGCGTTTCAACCAGTGTTTCCAACCAGTGTTCCAACCAGTTGAAACCCATGTGGGATCGGTGTAGCTTGCACAGAACAAAATCAGCCTCGTGTAGCTAGCTACCAGCGTGTCAGCTGCAGTAAAAAAATGTCAGTGTGCTGTGAGCAGGAGACGGCAGGGGTAAAGGTCGGGCCGTGGATGGATGTGACACTGCACAGAAAATCGGTGGAACACAATACCTATCTGCTGTGCTCTCGATTGAAAAAATCCGGGCAGCAGCAGAAACGAGATCTCGCGTCCTCCACCGCTCCTGTATTTCCGGTGCTTTCGTTGCATCGTTGTGCGATTCCAAGTGCATGACATGTGCTTTCCCGTTGGACGCGGCAGTGCTTTCATTTCGAAGATCCCAGCGAACAGAAGCGCGTCCCGCAAGTCGAATAAGAACGCGCAGGGAAGGGAACGGCATTGTTTCGCTGCCGCGCTACAGTTGGAATAGCAACGCTCCCTTCGGCCGTCATCAGCAAACATGCCAATATCAGCTTTGCAGCGGTAAAGAGTGAACTGCAGCCCGTAGAGTAGAGTGAAGTAGAGTAGAGTCGACGCGTACGTCCAATGAATGCAGATGGGGGAAGAAAAATATGGTAATGCCTAACAGAGTCAGGATCGTCACAGCGGTGCACACCTCGGAACAACTCACTCGTCACTTCACACTAGTCTCTTCACACTTCACGCTTCTCACTTCACACTGGTCACTTGAAATCCACTCGTTCTGGTCTCCGTTTCGACCTTATCCATCTACCCCTCGACAGGCTTGCGTTCCGGCAAGTCGACCTTTTCGGCACTCAACGGACCGAGCAGCGGGCCATGATACTCGCGCCGCTTGTGCGTCGGGTCGCGGTTCCGCCGCTCCGTGATCACCAGGAACGTGCAGCTCGCAGCGGCGAACAGGCCCAGCATGAGGAAGGGGTTCGGGCCCTTGCGCGCCGGCGCGGGCGGGCGTGGAGGCGGCGGTGTCGTCGTCATCGTTTCTAGGTTGGCGAATAGAGAGGGGGGAAAAGGTGCGGCGGCGGTGGCGGCGATGGAGATGTCACAGTTTCTGGTAATGCGATGCTGTGCGTCGTGTGATTTTAGAGTGATCATGTCGATCAGGGATCAGAGGAGGTGGAGGGCATGGAAGGGAGGGGAGTGGAATGGGTAATCTCGGAAATTTGGTTCCGTCATCCCTCATCGGAATCCAGTCTGAGGCTGTGGCGCGAGCATGAGATTGTTCATGCTTGGTCTACTGCTTGTCCACCGCCCAGGTCTTGATACGGTTGATACCGATAGTAGCATCTAGACATGGCGAGAAGCGGGAGACTGAGATTCCTGATTCTGCATTCTGCATTCTACGCCATCTTACTCTTGGTTCCACCTATGATGGGAGCCGTGTTTCCGAGGGAAGGAAGCCGTCGTCCGTGTGGTGCTGATGTCGTCGCTGCCGCTAATTGCCCGCCTTCGTTATACCTATCATTCAAGCTTTTCACAGACGGACAGCAACCTTTGCAATACCACACTAAACTCCAGAATGCGCTCAAGTATTTATTGCGTTGTAGGAGGTTGTTGCTAGCAGGAAGGTGGCAAATGGCGACCACCGACAGGCAGATCGTTGTGTGACGACTGGCGCCAGTCCAGTTCATACATACCAGCGCCTCGCAGGTCTATTGCTCATGTCCCACAGAGGGATATTCCCAATATACTGACAAAACCGGAGAAAGGGAGCAGTTATCCGGAGTGCCTGTAGTGCCTGTAGTGACAGAGGAGACCAGGAAGCCAGAAATCTACCCGACGTCCGCAAAGTCTATTTCCATTGTCTGCTGCTGCGACCCTCCTCCCCCCTCGCTCCCAAACAGAGCATTGACGACTTGGCAGCGTCCCTTGAGAGCTGGCCCAACATAAAAATGTCGTACACATGTATCCGCTTTGATCTACGTTCAAGAAACACAGTGAGCCACAAGGAGATATGGACGAAGCGTCGTCCTATTGTCCCACCACCTGCCCTCCAAACCAACACTGCCATCCCCCACCAACCATCGTCCAGCTCCTCGCGCTCTTCTTCACTCCTCCAGTAAGAAAAAAAGACTGCTTCCACTTCAAGGAAGGAAGACTGGACGAGTTAGGAATCGAACCAAAGACCTTTCCAAATCACACAACCGCTGGCCACGCGGCGAACGCAAATGCGAATGGAACGCTCTACCAACTGAGCTACACGCCCCACGACGGCTTGTGTTGGGATTACGGACTTCGAGGGTGTCTTCCTAGGGTCACATGACCGTATCTAGGCCCCTCACATACAGTGCGTCTAGTTGTAGTATTTGTACCATCTACTAGACTAGTATGCACTCTAGATACCGCACATTCACTCATTCTAGAGCGTTTTCCGGTCTCCGCTTCGGGGGTATCGGCGTCGGAGCTCTAGACGGTCCCCTAGGCCGTACGGTAACTCCGTCTCCGTCGCCGAGGTCCGCCACCGAAAAAGTCAACAGCTTGGGCCCATGGTGTGCAAGTGCGAGGCGTGGCGAGTCGTGGCAGGCTGCGTTACCTGTCCCCATGAAACGAGTTGGACGAGCGGCCTATGTGGGGCAACTAGCTGTGCTTACACCTTTCGGAACGCATGGTCTCTTGCATTACGAGGTGCCGAAATTAGTCGCAACTCTGGAAGCGTTGGGGAATGTCTCGGTCACTACTGTTGAGAGAAAGGAACTACGAGTAGGGATGGCCAGCACAAGCTCGTGCCTTTTTGATGTTGTAGACGGTTTTCCTCGTGCGCTAGCTGTGATGTCCATCCAGGTACACTGTCGCCTAGGAGTTTGGTCTGCGGACCTCCCGTGAAATGTAGGGTTTTGTGCAGGTATCACCAGCTCTCGTCTGCTGTCGTCTGCTTACACCTGCCTGCTGGTGTGGCACAGCCGGCACTCGTCGGACGTGTATCAAGAGCCCCGCAGGGGTTGCTCTCGCTGACCTGAAGCGGTCCAGCCTGGTATGCCTCGAGAGGCACGCTCCGTACCTGTGCCCATGCAGAATTAGCGCAGGCAGTGATCGCATTGATGTCGTTGCCATTGCGCTAAGGGACGGAGAGCGATGTTGTGTCATTGATGGCCTCTGTCAAACCTTTGCGCCACTCGTGTGCCCAGCGAAGACGCGTCGAACTGGTGGTCAGGATATGCCTTTCAGGCCGTGAGTGAGCTAGATCAATCTGAACGTGATGGCACCGGATGTATGCTTTATAGCATGTGCGGGCTATACAGTTAGCAATCAGCCGTCCACCGGCTGTGGCGATAATAATGAATGTCAGTGTCAGTAATAATGTCAGCGGTAGTGGAATGCCACACACGAGAACGGAGACAGCGCGGGTGGCGCAACGGCTGCCTCACAAGTACATCGGCTGCGTGCTACTAGATCTCATGGTTGACTTCAGACTGTGATTTTCTGGTTTTTCTGGCTCGTACGTGATGGCAGACAAACTTGGCCTCGGATTCGGATTCGGACAACGCGATTCGGAGAGATAACGGAACTCGAATTCAGGCGCAGTGCGGGCTGGCGGTGGCGGAGCCGCATTCTAAGGGGGTCAGAGACCACAGAAACAACACGAGGCCACGCCCCCACACTCCCCGGCACTCTCCAACACTTACACCCCCGTTGTCGCACACCCGCACACCCCCACACACGGAGCGGCGCTTACCACTTCTTGGCCGTCGCGCTGCCGCCGCTCATCCTGCGCTCGTGGTACTCCTGCTGGAGCTTCATCTGGTGCTCCATGGGGTGCACGGACGAGTTGCCGCCGCCAAAGCCGAACCCAAACGACTTGGTGGGCGACGTGCCCGTCTGGCCGACCGATGCGCGGCGCTTGACCTCGTGCGTTGGGAGCTCGTACCACTTGCGGGACTCGTTGGGGTTCATTGTGCGCTGTGAGATGTGCGAGGAGACAAGTATGTATGCGGTCGAGTTGTTGCGAGCTTGCAGGCGTTGTGTTGAGAAGCAATTGGCGAATGTGACATCAGTGCAAGTGGAGTGGGCGCCCCTTATATACGACTCTGCATTGCACTCGTACTCGTACTCGCGCCTGGTTCTCAGAACACCGCAGCACTACAACACTGTGAATGTGAATGTGAATGTGACTGATGAGTAACCCGGGGGCAGAGGCACGAGGCCGAGGTGGGACGTCAGCGGGTCTGACAGCATCGGTCCCAGCCACTATGTACACTGCGTACGCTACAATGTAATAGAGGTTGTTGTAATGGTCACATGCATCGTCTCGGTCAGATGATGTCGTCTGTGTCTGCGGACGGCGTTGCTCCGGCTAGCGCCTGTTGCTAATGTTCTATTTGGTCCTCCGTCGTTACGCCATGTGTCGAGTGCCATGTGCCGACTACCATGTGCGTGTGGCGGCCCAGTGCGCCGATCGTCTCTTCACTCCCGAAGACGGCAGTGGCAGCCCCAGTCGCCGGACTGCAAGTCTGCGCGAGACAGCATGGCCCGCTTGGACACTGACAGAAGGGCCCCACACGCTACCCCGCGCGGCGACTATCAATGAGCCACGCAACAGCTGACGGATATACCATTTCCGAAATTCGCCACTGTGACCAGACCCGGCGGGAAGACACTCAAATTGGTCTTCCCCAGCTCCCAGGTGCTTTCTGAAGACTGAGCCCACTGGACTTCATATTTTCACGTGGCAAAAGAAAAGCTACGGAGAAAAGATCGAAAAGAGAAATAGGAAAAGATGGCAGCAAGGTCGAGGATCTCGAGACGGGGCCCGCTCTTACCGCGTCCTTGCGGCATAAAAGATTCCCACAAATTGTAACCATCTCCGACGCCGCTACGCGCCGCCAAACAACTGGCCAACCCCCTGCGGGGCTCGAACCCGCGATCTTGTCCTTAGGAAAGACACGCCGTACCAACTTGGCCAAGGAGGCGATGTTTCGGGCAATTTAAGGCTGTCTTTTCACTGCTGGCAGCCAAAGGCAGAATCTGCACGCTGCATGCTGCAGGGGGGCATTCGGGTAGCGAAAAATATGGGCAGGTGCGTGTCTGTCCCCGCTCTATGCGGCCATTTTTATTTACCGTTCTGGGCATGTAGATAGGGAGACATGCATCAGAGAGAGTCGAGCGAGGAGAGATTAGGCGGCGGGGTGCCACTTTGGGATGTACGTGTGTGGATCCGTGCGGGGTCAATCAGTGATGGGCATGGGCTTGATGGACTGATGGGCTGAGGTGATGGCTAATGGCTGATGGCTGAGGTAATCACCACATCTCTCGTCGCTGAGTTGGATGTTTTTTTGCAAGACGCAGTAAAGCATGAGGGAGAGAGATATATTGCATGCATTCCAGAGAATAATCTATATTGCATAAACAAATGGTGTGCATCCTGGCCGTGAGCCTGCCCAGAGGAAGATGAGCACCCAAGTGCAGGGAGGTTACGAGGACACCTTTGGATGATTTTTGTCCAAAGCGCTGCGCACAGCAACAAGATCCCGAGATAACCAACCCGGCAGAACTTTTCGCCAACACGAGCACGCTCACCGCAATCGTTGGCTATCACGCAGCAAATATAGCCAAGAATCGGCGCAGGATAGCCAACAACTGGCAACCAAAACTCGGCCTCCACCGAGACGAGACCCCGCGAGCCCCGCCCGTCCACCCCTGCCCCTACCCCGCGAAATACCGGCCCGGAGGCCCGGACCGCGGCTCAAGCCGGCTAGGCGCATCCACCATCAACATCGTGCTGTGGGATGGTCGTTATACATAGAGAAACGCCGTGTGGGCAACACGACTGGTGTCTTTCACTCACTTTACTTCCTTTTACTTCGCTGTACTTCTCTTCACCTCCTCCCATCCACGGCCACGACTATCACCACAATGTCCCCCACTTACGACGCACTCAAGCTCCCGGCGCACGTCAAGACCGTGCTCCTCACCGGTGCTGGTGGTGAGTACCCCCACGCCAGGGTGTCCACGTCCCTTCTGGTAATCCCCACGCGTTGCTCACCCGCTCCCAGGCTTTGTCGGGCGCGAAGTCACCAAGCTCCTCCTCGAGCTGCACCCGACGCTGCGCATCATCACAACCGACGTGATCGCCCCGCCGCAGCTGACGACCGACCCGCGCCTGCGCATCGTCCAGGCCGACCTCGGGGACACCGCGGCTGTCGCGGCTCTTTTCAAGGGCGAGGAGATTGGCGGCGTCATTGCGCTCCAGTATGTCGAGCTACCACACACTTTCTGCTAGGCCTGTGCTCACACTCGCAGCGGCATCATGTCCGGCGGCTCGGAGGCAAACTTCAACCTCGGGTGGGCAGTCAATGTCGACTCGCACGTCAACCTCCTCAAGGCGGCACACGCGCACTCTGACGCTGTATGGAAGCCCCAGGGAAAGAAGATGGTCTATGTGTTTATCTCGAGTCTGGCCGTGTATGGCGGGCCGAAGTGCAAGCCTACGGACCATGTGATTCCTGCGTGAGTTACTGCGCTCTCGGCTCTGGGACCGCATTATCATGCTGACAGCCAAGGGACACGCCCATCATCCCCGGCACGTCGTACGGCGTGCAGAAGACGATTGGAGAAATGTATGCGTTCGACTATGGACGCAAGGGATACCTCGACACGCGCTCCCTGCGTCTCCCCACTGTGGCGATCAGGACCGGTGCAGTGAGTCCCGCGTGGCCGCGTGCCGCGAGGCTGCCCGCCATCTCCCTCCCTCTGTGCTTGCATCCCTAACATATTACCGCAGCCCTCCACCGCCGCCTCGTCGTTCATCTCGGGCCTGATCCGCGAGCCGCTCCAGGGCCTGCCGTCTGTGTGCCCCATCGCCTCGGGGCCCGACGACCCCATCCTCGACAACATGCCCGTGTACCTCTCGCGCGCCAAGACTGTGTTCCGCAACATTGTGTGGGGGCTGTGCATGCCCGAGGAGAACTTCAAGTACGGCAGCGGAAGCCGCAGCGTCAACATCCCGGGCATCACCGTCACGCCCCGCCAGATCCTTGAGGCTCTGTGAGTGGCGCCTTGGTAGTGAAAGGAGCGCAGCTTACACTTAACAGGGCGACGCACGGCGGACCCGAGGCGACCAAGCTCGTCAGCTACGAAAAGGACCCTGCGGTCATTGCCATCTGCGAGACGTGGGCCGGGTCATATGACAACTCGGAGTTTATCCGCATGGGCTTTGAGGTTGACGATTCCAAGACCGGGTTCGCCGACGCCGTCCAGGACTTCAAGGCCGAGCTGGCTGACGAGAAGAAGTAATTGGGGAACACGACCCCGGGTAGTGAAGGTAGTGTGAGGCAACGATGCAAGTGCATGTTAGTGATCGCCTGTCGCCAGTTCCTGCACGCTGAGATATATGCGCTGCAGCACATCGCATGGACTGTTGTACAGAACCTAACTCCTAATAGTGCATCGTGGTCGCGTGCCCGGGAGACCTCGTGCTGCCCGATTCCAGACACTAGTCCTCCCCCGATCCCACACAGCCTGGCAGAGGGTAGTTCACCTTGCCTCTTCAGAGAGCAATCTTCAGAGCGGCCGGCGGATCGGGAGCGTGGCCTGAGAGAGGGTAGTAGACCTTGCCTCGTCAGATCCTTGATCTTCAGAACGGCCGTGGGGTCGATCGGTGGTGGTCTCGATGCTGGGCATGCGGCGACGATTGCAAATGTGGACGTCATGAGGTGGTGGTAGTGGTGGGGAGGCTGTGGCCGTCGCTGACGTTGTCGCTGGCTTGGGCGTTTCAGTGGCAGGGTTTGCCGAGGTCGACATAATCGTCGGGGTAAGGCGTGGCTTAGAGAAGAGAGTTGTGGGTTTGGAAGTGGGTTCCGGTGTGGCCGCTGCGTGGCGAGGCGTGTTGTAGGCCGTGTTGGTGGCGGTGGTAGTGTGGTGCTGTGTCAAAGGGACGGAGGAAGGCAATGGGAAGGGCGCCTGAAGCAGTGTATATTCGGTGGAGCTGCTGTAAGAATGCGAACCGATCCACGAGCGGCGCGGACGCGCCAAGTACTTACTAGTGTGTGTGACCTTCAGAGCGATTTCGAGTGCTGGGAAGGAAGCAGCGCCGCGGCGCCCTTTGAGGAGTATTGTCTGACGCGCTGCCACGTCTTGATGTCAGATACTGTGCTACGCCACAACTCCACTCGCACTCACCAGCCTGCGAGGGCGGCACTCGGCACTCGTGCCGGGGACACGACGCTGAAGTCTTCTCGAGGAGAACCGCCCCTGTGTCTATGTGTCAACTATGCGGAAGGCAGACCGCGTAGCCACAAACTGCAACGGTCCCATGCTGTATCGAATCGTCGCTCGAAAGCGGAGCGGAAGTGGAAGCCAGAAGTGAGCGAGTACCGGTCACGAGTATACGGTAGATCAGTGTACCTGTCGTCAGAGCGGGTCTGATAGAGGGATGGGCGCCATATCCCTTGGAACGACCTGGGGGCATGGAGGTAGGAGTGGTCTGATAGAGGGCTTGGCGCCATATCTCCGTAGAACGACCAGAAGAGGATTCGTTGGTCTCATGGAGGGCTGGGCGCCATATCTCCCCAAGGAACGACTGGTAGAGATGTAAGTGGAGGTGAGGAGGTGAGCCTTGAGCCGAGTGTCTGATAGAGGGCTGGCGCCATATCTCCCAAAGGAACGACCGAATGTGGCGTCTTGACGCCAGCCTGTTGCGAGTTCGTATCGGTATCTGTGGTGAGCAGTGGCCTGATAGAGGGCTGCTCGCCATATCTCGCAACGGAACGGCTCAGAACGGAAGGGATGATGGTCTGATAGAGGGCTGTCGCCTTATCTCCGGATGGAACGACAGTAACTAGACCACGAACACAGTGCCGACCTACAATCACGAGCCACTCGTGACTCAGTGGGGACACTGAGTCCGAACTCAACAGCGAGTCGGGTCTGATAGAGAGCTGTCGCCATATCTCTGGAGATACAAGGATGTATCCTTAGAACGACTCGACGGTCCTGTACAAAGACGGTTTGCGGGGAACAGCCTGACAGCGGGCAGAGCGCCTTGTCTCGTCTCCGAGGATTCGAACAGCCTCACAGAGGGCAGTGCGCCTTGTGTCCAGAAAGCTAAGGGTCAGCGTGGAAGCTGTGGGGCTTGCTGGTGTCTCACAGTATGTAGTGTTGTGGAGTGGAAAGGAATTTGGAACGGCCGAACAGAGGGAATGTCGCCTTGTCACGTCTCCGAGGATCCGAATGGCCTCACAGAGGGCTGTCCGCCTTGTGTCCAGACTGTAGGGTTAGCACTGACTTCCACAAACGTTGTAGCCAAGACTTACAGTTCACCTGGCTATGGTGTGGGAGCACCAGGGAGCGGCTTGACAGAGGGCATGTCGCCTTGTCTAGTCTCCAAGATTCGAGCAGCCTCACAGAGGGCAGTGCGCCTTGTGTCCCATGACTGCAAGTCAGCGGGCTTCCAAGTGCGGGTTTCCTAACAGTATAGCAACAGCAGTATCGGGGCTATACCGCTCAGCCACAGAGTGGGACGGCGCGAACGAGGGCGAGAAGAAGAATAACCTGGGTTAGCACGAAGAGAACATCGCATCTGTCGTCAGCATGTCCGCGGGAGGCGAGGTTAAGATGTTATGAGTTGATAGTTAGCAGTGTAGTCGAAACAGGTGATGAGTAGAGGCTAGAGTCTTGAGTGGGGCAATGTCTGTAGGTTTTAATGGTCGTTCGGTGAGCTCATGTTCGGTGAGGAGCACCTACTGTAGAATGAACAGAAGAGAAGTGTGGATGGGGGATGGGCTTTGGAGACTCTATCCCTGCTCGTTTATGTATCATTCAACGAGCATGTGTTCATGTATACCAGACATGCTAGATATGATGAAGACAGTACAAACAGCAGCGCACGACAGGAATGGCACACTGTCTCATAAACGAGGCAGTCACACAAGATCACAATGATGCGCACAACTTGCGCACAAAATGTCACGCACAGTTACTGTCAAGCCTTACGCTGTAACGCCGCCCCGATGCCACCACCGGATGTCCGACTTTCACAGACAGTCCGAGCATTGACTGTGGTGTGAATGTTTGTGCTTGTGTGCGGTCCAGTGTCCTGAGCTGTGAGCACAACCGGTACCCCATGCACCGCGGATATTCACAGTGTGCAAGATCGTACTGCACGAACATGCACAGTGCACGATGGTGATGCACTGGATGGAATGAGGCTCTGCTTCCCGAGGTACCGCCGACAGGGTTCGGACACGCGAGTAGACCTGAGGCGGAGATATCGCCCTTGGTGTGATTCACGGCGGTACTGGGGACCGCTCTTAGGACTCAGCACCGCCAGACTGATTCTCACCCGTTTTTCTGACCTTTCACTTTTGTGATAGTGTACGACACGCGATACAGCACTAACGCCGGAGCGCGGCACACTGGCCTCACATGTTACCTGTCTACCACTCATCGTTTGTGGTGGGCACGCGAGATGATCTTGAAACACGGCGCGCGTCAATGCTTTCCACAGTTCGCTAAAGAAGCACCTCCAACCCTCACGTGTTTCTCTCAGTGTTTCGGATGCGCACAGTGCCAGTCCGCCGATGCTGCTCTCTTTGTGATGCTCGGCTGTGATTGTATTCAGTGTCACTGCCTATTCACACTGAGGAGCCACAGAGCAAAGAAAGTAAGATCCAGCGAGATGGAAAACGGGCGTGGGCGCGAGCTTAGGCGGTGTTGCGTGTGCATGTTGGGTGCTGTACGCGGTACACGTCTGGGCAGGCTAATCTGGGTGAAAATTTCCATCTTGTTCCTGTAACTCCTTCCGGTACTCTACTCCTGTCGCAGATCTTCACGTGCATCACAGCATAGTTGCTAGTTGCTCACAGGCTCATATCGAGGTATTTACTGCTGTGGGTTTCGGCAGGGCTGTCAAACCCGCTGCGCTCATCGTCGTCGTGATGAATGCGCACCCCCCGCAAGCGCAAACGAGACTCATATCAGGTCGCCGGCCCATCATGCTGCTCCCATGCGGTTCAGCCCAGGCTCCTAACACGCCAACCAACAATTAGCCACAGCATCATCTCGGGGTTAGTTGGTCACGACTCTCACCAGGAACACACAAATTCACAGTCTATGCACTATGCACAGAGGTTACATGAGCGGTCACAGCGTGGATGCAGTGTTAACCGAGACACAGAGTCTACATGTATTAGACAGCGTCAGCCTACTGTCGGAGCGGTGTCGATTCAGTACTCCGATGCGGTGAAAAGTGTAGTCTGGACGTCTGTGACGACCTGAAACTGTGTTGGCTGTCCGTGACGTGATCTGGACCACTCACTGCCAACACAAAAAGCCGATGTTCCGATGTTCCGAGGTCGAAGTTATTAGTATCTACTTACAGAATACCGTACCTATGTACAGTGCCCCTACCCCGAGTTTGCGTATCGCCAGTGAAACTCAGTGAAACTCAATCACACAAACGTGCTGGCTTGCCTACACATCAACAGGAATTGTGGCGGCGACACCACTCGGAAGCTCAAGGGTCATAGAGCCTGAAACATCGTTACTGTTCATCACTTGAATACATCCCCAGATCCCTGGTCCACTTGGGTGTTCCCCTTCACCGCTTTCTTCCAAAAATCTAAGCCCCGCTCTCTCAATCGACTTGGGAAAAGGACAGTGAAGGCGAAGTGGATACAGAACGGATGGTAGTTAAACATTTCAGTGTAGATAAGGTGAGCCTGGAACGGTGCTGATTTTATACAACAAATTTGTACCACCATGTATCTATGTCTATGAAGAGTTTTGGTGTGTTTTGCCACACATGACAATGAAGTGGTATGGGCTTGAATGAAGGCAATCAAAGTAATGGCGACACTAAGTAGGAAGACGAAACTCGAACGCCAAGGAGGTGACGAAACACATCAATCATCTTCACTCGGGTAGGGAGGAGGCGTGGATTGAGAGCGAAGTGACTGCAAGTGCCTCTCAACAGGTTCGTTAGAAGGTCAGCACAAGCAAAGCTCTCCTGCCAACATATCTGGCGACAGAACAGTGCTGTAACGCACTTGTCAATCACTCCTGGGGGCGCCACACAAACGAGGAAAAAATGCGGGGCCCAACTGTTCCCTCGAATTTTCCTTGCGCGTCACACAGCGATCAAATATTGACACAAGAACCTGACAATCTGCTTACAACCAGACATTACTTCACAATATCCCTCCACCATGCTGTACGTTATCGGCTTGGGTCTGAGCGACGAGAAGGACATCACTGTCAAGGGCCTTGAGGTGCGTACAATGCAGGGGAAGCCATTGCAGTAGATGGTGTCGGACTGTAAGGTCGAACGCCTTTCTCCATCCAATGCTACTGTGTCGTTACCCCTTTTCCTGTCTCCAACTCGGTCTCTTGCTGATATTACAGGCCGTCAAGAAGTGCGAGAGGGTGTACCTCGAGGCTTACACTTCGATTCTTATGGTTGAGAAGGAGAAGCTTGTGAGTGGGCCTTTTTGCCCACAGCCTACGGGGACATATCATGAGCATCAACGCTGACGCTCGAACAGGAGGCTTTCTACGGCCGCCCGATCATCACGGCCACCCGCGAGACTGTCGAGCTTGAGGCGGACGAGATCCTCCGCGATGCGGACAAGGTCGACGTTGCCTTCCTTGTCGTCGGTGATCCTCTCGGGTAAGTGATATTGTGCGAGGCAGGAATGGGTAGTGGTTGCAGACTCCATTGTGCCTTTGACAGGTCGGGGGGTCATCTCGTGGGCGTGGTATCAGGGCTACTTGATCAACTCGGCGAGTGTCCCATAAAACTACTGGTTGGGAGCTACCCAAGTGCTCTTCGCCTTGTGTTTGACAGCTATATCACCGGCTAACACGCAGTGCGACGACCCACACCGACCTCCTCCTTCGCGCCGACACTCGTGGTATCCCCACGCAGACCATCCACAATGCCTCCATTATGACTGCTCTCGGATCCACCGGTCTCCAGATGTACAACTTTGGTCAGGCCATCTCGCTCCCCTTCTACACTGCCACCTGGACCCCGGACTCGTGGTACGACCGTCTTGAAGAGAACCTCAAGTTTGGCATGCACACCCTCGTGCTTCTTGACATCAAGGTCCGCGAGCAGAGTGAGGAGAACATGGCCAGGTGAGTGTGATGTGGTGGTCGGGTGGTCGCCCATCAAGCCCCACCGCCTTGTGTCATGTCCACGTTCATGCTAATATTTTAGGGGCCGTCTTATCTACGAGCCTCCTCGCTTCATGAACCCGTACCAGGCTTTCTCTCAGATGCTTCTCACCGAGTCGAAGCGCCACCCCCCGGAGGGCACGCTCGACGAGGATGACCAGCCCATCCCGGTCACTCCTACCTGGTGCGACCCCGAGAAGACGCTCGCCATGTCCCTCAGCCGTATCGGTACGCCCACGCAGCGTATTATTGCTGGAACCATGGCCGAGCTCGCTTCGCTGGATGAGGAGGAGTTTGGCGGACCCCTCCACTCGGTTGTCATTGTTGGTAAGCGTATCCACCCGCTCGAGCTCGAGTTTGCCGGCCGCTGGTGCGTCGGTGGCGAGCAGGGCAACTGGTGGAAGGTTGCCAAGGACATTTATGGTGTCGAGAGGGAGACTTTCGACTACTAAGTCTAAGTTAGAGAATGCATAGCTATAGAGCGGTTGTCTGAGTGCTGCTCTAATCGTGGAGGCGTCTTTGTATAACATAACATGCCCTTTCATCCCCTGGATCTACAATCTATACCGCCTCAATCTGCTCCCACTCGTCATCTGTCTTGCTCTTCAGCATGTCCACCTCACTGTCACTGCTCGTGGTGTCGCTGTCGCTTTGGGCCTCCACAGGTCGGGGCAGGGCACCGACTCTTGTCGCCTTCGTGACGGCACCACCACAGCGGAGGCACGTCCACTTAGCTGCGCTCTCATCTCCGCCTTCAGCGGCGAAGCGCTGCGCATGCTGCGCGAGCTCATCCGCAATGCAGTAGTAGCAGTACTTGCACTCGCCCCAGCAGTCTGTCTTGGCGGGCACGAAGATGCGGTCCTCGTTGTCTCGCTGCTCCTCCTCAAGTTGCGGCAGCTCAATATCTGTTCCGGGCAGTGCGACAGATGTAGATGTCCGGCGCAGGTAGCATGCCGGGCACACAGAGAGAGGAATACCCGCCAGTACACCCGCGTGAGCGGCAGTAGGGACCGCCGTCCCTGTCTTGCGGGCGGCGTTCGTAGCCGCGTGGGCGGCTGACAGGGCCTCGTAGTCGATCGTTGTGGGCTGGCTGAAAAAGTTGGTGACGGGTGCAAACACCTTGACGGGGTTGAGGGACGCCGGGAGGCTGGGGATACGAGGAAGGGCAAAGATGAGGAATTCCTGGAGTGTTAGTAGACAGTCAATAATGCATGCAATTAGCAGAGCTGTGACGGCGTTCCTTTGCTCAAAATTCGGGCATCACCGACGACCGCAGCCGGTTCAACTCACAGTCATGATGCCCCACACGAGCTGGCGGTTCATAAACTCGTACGAGACCATCCTCGCCAGACGGGGCGCCGAGGGGACGAGACGGAGCCCAAGCATGCGCATGAGGATGGAGGGATACCGCCCGTCCCAGAGGAACCAGAGCCATCCGGCCAATTCCCAAATGCGCGAGGCGTTCTCGGCGCGCACGAGCCAGTTCCACAACTTGCGCCGGCGATCGTGCGAGGGCAGATCGGGCCACTGTCGGGACAGTGCCGCAGTGCGGCATCGGGTCAGGAGGTAGTGTGGGAGGATGGGAGGATGGGTGACGAGGTACAAGAGAAGGGTTGATCGTGCCGCTATTTGTCAGCCTTGCGCGATGGGAACAGGCGACCGTCATTTTTGTCGCGTCTTTTCGACTCAACTCACGTCGTCCAGGTTGGGTTGTGGATGACAGGCGGAGATTCTGCAGCGCAGCGCCGGGACTCGCAGCAGTGGGACCAAGGACTCCGGCACCAAAGCACAGGAGCTTGAGGATCAGTTCGATTTCCGGCTTGAGGCTGTCCTCGAGCGGAGACTGTGAACCTTTGTCAGTATCCGTTCTGCGTTTCGCAGGGCTCTATGTGTGGACTTCTATCCAAGACCATTTGTATGCTACCACACACGGAGCCTAGCACGGAACTCACATGCAGGCGACACAAAGCGTTTGTTACGCGCTCAGCAAGCATTAACCCCACTCCATCGTCCAGGTTGTCGGCGTCCACCTGGTTCACGAGGGGTGCGCGGGGCTCGTAAGCTCGGCGCGAGGGTCCAGCTTCCATCACTGTGGCGACGCCTGAAGGCAAAGCGGAGGAGGCGGCAGTCGTCACCGTAGTGTCCGTCGCCATTGTTTGTTCGTTGACCAATGCAAGATAATGAAGGAACAATGCTGAGAGACGAAGGGAGCAAGAAAAGATGGTTTGCCGTTTGACTAAAGCTCGATAATGGTCTTGCGGACTTGGTGGGCCGTGGACCGTGGCCGGAATGGCAATAGCCGAGAACGCAGTCGGTGGGCGCCGATGTATTTATTTTGATCCCGCTAATGAGACACAGTTTGATTCCGCTATTCTCAATCAGAATGCCTTCTTCTAATGCGCCATTGAGCGATCACATGATCGCGCGCATGAGCTACTGGCGCGACTGGGGCTAGAGGGGGGTGCGTGCCACTTCAAGGTAGCGTGATTCTCGCGTGCTACAATCTCGGCGCTTGGCGTAGCTGTAGTCGGCGGCGTGTGACGTTGAACGTTCCAAGTTTGAACTTGATATCGCGATCCTGCATCTTGTTCGATTGTTCATTGACTTACACTCCATCGCGTAGCACACAGAGGGCACCACATTCACCATCACCCCCCCATCATGCGATTGAGATTAGGCGGCGACCAACGACGGGGCTACCGACGAACAGGCAGCGCCTCCTCCCAACGACTAACCCCTTTTGCCCTCGTCACCGCCGCCCTTGCCCTCGCTCCGACGGCAAACGCGTTCTGGTGGCCCTTCAAGCAAAAGCGATTCACGTCCGAGGCGCTCATAGATGCGGGGAGTCTTGGTTTGGAAGGAGTCAAGGGGCGAGTAGTTGCTCTGGCTGATCTTAATGGAGATCAAAAGTGAGTCTACCTGGTGTGGAGGTGTCGAGAGCTTGGAATGTTCAAGGTACAATTCGGATTGGGGCAAGGTGCAAGGTCACAATACGGCTGAGCGCCAAGTACACGCTGGTACGCTGGTGCCAGGAGATCCTGGGTACTGGGAATCGCCTTATCAATGAAGGAGATCCAGACGAGGGGTTACATCACCGACATGACTGACAACAGCACCGACCTCTTTGTCGTTCTTGATGACAAGCGCACCATAGAGGTTTATGTCTGGAACCGAGGTGGGTGCACATTGACCCTTTCTTCAACAAACTAATCCACCAGACACGTTCAAGTACCGACTTGGGCAGCGGTTGACGGTTCCTCATGACGTCTCGAACATTGTCCCAGCAGATTTCAATGGGGATGGACGCCTCGACATTCTTGTGATGATGCTCGATGAAGGACCTGGAGGATGGTGGTCTGGTGGAGGATCAACTCAGACGGAAATGAGGGTCTTCTTGGGAAGCGACAAGGGACTAGGTGAGTATCTATTCTTCGATGGTTACGCTACGCTGTGGTCTAACTGTCTCAGGACTTGGCGAAGGGTTAGGCTATTGGGACCTTGAGCCATCGTCAATGAGGCAGCCGATTTTGTACGATGACGATACATCCATGCGCGCCTCGCTTCTCGGGTTTGCCCCAAAGTCCGGACGTGAGGGGCCAGTACTGCAGTCGTGGAGGAATAACGGCTCCTTCTTAAATGTGTGGCCAACACCCTTGTATCCCACAGACCAGGCATGCGAGTTTGCCCTCCCGCACTCTTCAGCGTTTGTCGACCTTGATGGAGACTGCCAGCCTGACCTCATCCTCCACTGCCAGCGCGCAGGTGCCAACGATCGTGCTCTTCAGGTCTTCCTCAATCGTGGAGATAAGGGCTATGCCATGGCACAGATGTTCAATCTACCCACCGGTAGCCGAGCGGTTACATATGCGGATATGAGTGAGTTGCCACACGAGACTTGTAACTGATCAGTAGACCGCGACGGTTCCCTTGATCTTGTGTTCGCGACGTGTGACAAGCATTTCCCAACCAGCGGGATCGGAACCAACTGCCGAATCAATATTGCATACAACCAACAAGCACCACTCTGCTCTTCTGAAGGAAGCCGGTTCGACGACCAGGGGCGCCTTGCGTGCCGCGGTTGGGGTGATTTGTGCCGACGCGATGAGTTCTTCAACTTTGAGTTTACAGAGGACAGCGAGGTATGCACCCAAACAGATATCAAAACATGGACGGCGCGCTAATAGCTCCAGTACTTCACGTCTTTCCCTATCACAGACGTATTTGGGGAGAATGCCGAGCTGCTTGTAACTGCTCCGGGGACGCGCGACATTCCCCTCTCGCTCCGGCCTGGCGACTTTGACGTTGACGGCTTCCCCGATCTACTCGTGGCCGTGCGGGATAGCAAGACGAAGGACGTTGGAGTGAAGGTATTACACAATGTTCCATGCGGCAAGGCCGCGGGGTGCGTCAAGGGGCGCAAGAACCAGCGTGGGTTCGTGGCTGGTGGCGGCAACGGATGGCAGGCGCTCGATGCCATCAAGGATGCGACCGGCGCCGCCTGGATCGATCTCGACGATGATGTGAGTTGTGTTATAATCGACCACCACAACTAACGGCCAGGGATCCCTAGATATTATGGTGCAGCGGACTGGCAAACAGACTGGCGAGCGGATTACATTCATTCAGAACAACTTTTACCACGACGCCTTCTTCCTCAAGGCCCAAGGTGAGTCGCTGTGGTAATTGAGCCTCACTGATCCCAGTGCTTAACGGTGCATGCGACCACGGCAGCTGCCAGCCCCTAAATGAGGGGAAGAAGTACTCTGTACGTCGCGCGGGAGGACAATGACATCGCGGCTGACAGACAGGGTAACGGAGCGAGCGCTATTGCGGCGACTTTCAAGTTTACAGCGTTTGATACATTGGGCAGACGACATGCTCAGCAGGGTGCGCACACGACGTGTTATTGCCCTGAGGATCAAAGACGCTGACCGATATCAGTTCCGCAGCTGCCGCAAACTGCCTATCACGCGCTCAACTCTCCACACACATTCATTGGTCTGGGACGCATGAACAACTACGTCGAGGTAAGCAGCTTAGGCGGGCTCTCCCGCACATCCACTAACTCCACCAGAACCTTTTCGTTGGCACCACGATCAACCCCCCAAACAACGTCCACACGCTAGAGCAGCTCATCCCCAACTCGCAGGTCATCATCAACCCGCCGTGGCCAGGGAAAAACAGGGACAGGGGGAAGCGGGTGCTTGCGCGGTCGACCGAGTGGCGAACGGAGCTCTTCTTGCATCCAGGCGACTGGGTCCCGTGGGTCGCTGCCGCCGTGGTCGGCACTGTCGTCACCCTCGGCATGGTCGTTGTGTGGCTTGGAGAAAGAGAGAAGAAGGAGGACGAGAAGGAGAGGAGGAGAGCGCTGCACGCTATCAATTTCCAGGCGTTGTAACACAAGACAGTATGCATAGAGATTCATGGATCACCGTTGATATCGATTCGGCGGACGTGTAAATCAGAAGGAAATCTGAACAGTCGGTGTCTGAGCATATCATGGATGCAGTATACGAGTGGCTGCTGATTCTACTTGTACAGTGAACAAACTGTCTTTTGAGCCCGGAAATATGAAACGATAAAACAACAAAAAGATGCGTTGTCGCCTCAGAAGTGTCAAAATGCTGTTGTGCAATGTAAATGGGTGTACAGTATGGTGCTTACTGGCCGGCTGGTGTCGGCCAATCCCGGGCGACTCGCTTTCGGATGCAGTCCTCAATCTGGCGCAAAAGTTGGTCGAGGCGGTACGGTTTGACGACCACCTCGTCAAAGTCGGCCATTGCTTCGTCAATGAGCGCGTGCCGCGCGTTGCCAGCTGAAACGAAGTCAGCCTCATGGTGAGGAAGAATTTGGAAGGAGGGCTTTTATGACACTCACTCAGGGCAATGATAGTAACGGGAGCGATGATCTGGGCGTTCTCGTCGGCGCGAAGGTGGCGGGTGGCAGTGTATCCGTCCATGACGGGCATTTCGAGGTCCATGAGGACACAGTCGAACGGGCGCTCCGTAGCCGATGGGTGCGGGGTGGGGATTGGCGGTTGTGGTTGTGGTTGCATTGAGGCGCTGCCTGAGCCTTGTTTACGGATCTTCATCACGGCGCGGACCTTGTTCAAGCCTTCAAGCCCATCACTAGCGACATCAACATCAAAGCCAATATGCTTGAGCTGCCGCGCGAGAGCGTTCTGGTTGATAATATTGTCCTCAACGATAAGCACGCGTCGGCGGGGGCCTGCGGCCACCTGGGTAATGAGCTTTCGCCACATCCGCGCCCCCGGTGCATTATCTATTCTTCGCCTTGCCAGGCCGTTTGTTTGGCTCTGCTGTTGTTGATGTGGTGTACCGTCACCGGCAGCGTTTTCGGCCAACACGGGGTGGGCACGAACGAAAAAGCGGAACATGGAACCCTTGCCGGCCTCGCTAACGACCTCGATGCGGCCGCCCATAAGTTCGGTAATCTTGCGACAGACGAACAGGCCCAATCCGGAGCCGCCGAACACGGTATGCGTCTTGGGGCTTGCCTGCGAGAAGCGTCGGAACAGGAGCTCGAGTTCGTCAGGAGTCAAACCTGGACCGGTGTCTTTCACTGCCACAAAGACATAGATTGGCGTCTCCGCCGTGAGTTTGATATCATAGGATGTGGGGAATGGCTTTGCACATGATGATTCGGAAGGAGGCTCGACCCCGACATCGAGCAGAAGTTCGACATTGCGTATCGCACTGCTGGCCGTAAACCTAATCGCGTTGGCTAGGAGGTTTGTGATCCTAAACGTCAGCCCTTAACAATATAGCAAAATACGTACACTTGGCCCAGACGAAGGGGGTCAGTCATTATACCACGGATTGCAAGCTCCTTAAACGATTCCGACACCTGGAGTGAGAGCGAGATGCCCTTCATGCGTGCCTCATTCTGGAACACAGAGACAATTTTCTGGGCCTCTTGGAAGACGTCTGTTTCCACGTCAAACATTTCTGGGGAATAGAGTCAGAACAGAGCCAACAGACCAGAATGATTACTTACGGAGCATGTCGAGCTGAATCTTCCCAAGAGATAGGACATCGTTGCTGATGCGTTCTTGAGTCAGACCACACTGGTAAATGCTATCCAGCGCCTCGAGGTCTTCGTCGATGGTAAGAAGTTGCTGCTGGGTCGGCATAAAGTTGATCCCCTTGTCCAAGCTCTGCTTGAATTGCTCGTGAAGGACGCCCAGGTTGGTCTTGACAAGAGACGCACAGTGGCTGGTGTTAGTAACGACGTCAGACCCTATGTTGTTAGTTTTGTTAGGTATACTTATCTGCATCAAGCTGCTGATCGGATTGCGAATCTCGTGTCTGCACCCAGTCAGCCAAAAACGCATCTGCGGTTGTGGCGGCGGACTCACGAGGTGATGTCGATAAGCAGCTCTTGCTGTTTCTTTGCAGCTTCGGCCTCTGCCTGCCTCTTCTCCGCATCGATGACTCGCTGGCGCTGAAGCTCTTCGTTTACCTTGCGCTCAGTCACATCGACCTGATGTTAGGATGCTTCATGTCCATCCCGCACTCACCAAGTAGCCGACGAAGCCTTCCGCTCCATCCTCGGGGCTGAGGCCAACGATCGTCACCGAAACTGTCGGAATCAACCCTTGATTTCCCAGCAGTGTCGATATCACTCACGGTGCCTTCCGTTCTTCCATAGCGCGACGTCATGTAGTTTCCTACTACCCCCCGCAATGATGAACGCTTCATATGCGGCACGAACGCGGGGTTGCTCCTCAGTTGCGAGGTAGACTCCCCAGTCAGTGATTGGTTTCACGTCCTTTGGATAACTTGTGAGTTCGTGCCAAGCGTCGTTGGCGTACGCAACGTATCCTTCAGTTGTGGACCGGAAGATGCCGATAGGGGAACCTAGGGTGATTAACAACGAGTATTAATACCCTAATACTCACGATCACATATTGACCGCAGTTCAGCTGTCCGCCTGTCAAACATTTCTTCGAGCAACTTGCGGCGTTTTCCTATCTGTAGCTGGATATGGGCGCGTGATATCAGTTCACGGGCATTGAACGGCTTGGAAATGTAGTCTTAGAGCCATCAGCATGATACTGTATAGACAGCCTCTTACCATCAGCGGCCAGCGCGTAAGCTCCCTGCGTTTGCTGCAGAGATTGAAGGATAATGAATGGTACCATCTCCTGCTCCTTTGTGCCCTGCCGAAGAGTATGGAGGAGCTCAAATGCATCGAGCTGCAAGCAAGTCAGCATATGCAGCTTGCTATTCACATACCCTTGGAAGTTTGGCATCGGCAATGATAATGTCAGGCTTGGCGTGGGGAAACTTTGTCAGGGCCTCGTGGCCATCACGGGCTTCCGCGACCTTGCAGAACGGTTCAAAGATGGAGCGCATGTATCGCAGTGTCTCCAGGTTGTCTTTAAATGAGCACACATCACGAATCACAACTTACTGTCCACAAGCATGACGACGTCGTCTGCGGCGAAGAACAACGTGCTGGGATCGATACCCTTGAGCCTGCGGACATGACCTGCTGATTGGGCTTGTAGGTGCGTTCCGCGGCTGAGATAGTCCCCACTGCTGCCCACGCTCAATGGCGTTTCAAACTTCCCACTGAATTCAGATCCCCCAGGTGAGTCGCTGGACACAGTTGCGCGGCTGTGTCCCGAGTTGGTCAAGGGCGAGTACGACGGGTCCCGGCTGCCGTTCATGCCCGCCCACGCCAGGTGCCACCGACGAATGTCCTCTGGGGCCATGCCACCTGTATCATCGTCGGCGCTACTCTGGTCAATGACATCGGGGGACAAGTGATCCGTCCCCAGAGGAAGCCGGACGGTGCAAGTTGTGCCGTCTGTGAAGTGTTAGATGGTTGCGGTCAATGGAGCACCGTGACACTCACGAGACCCGTCTTCAGACTCTTCTGCTGTGCGACTTTCCACCTCCAGTGTGCCATGGTGAATCTCAGCCAGTTTCTGAGCTTTCAGCCTTTGTCAACCACCTTGTGCACTCACGTTGGTAAATGACAGTGCCATGCCGGTCCCCTCGGTGAACATGTGCTCCAGCTCCAGTGCCGGAATACCAACACCAGTGTCCTTCACGAAAAAGACCGCTTCAGTGCTCGTATACTTCACCGAGACAACAATGCTGCCCTCCTTTGTGTACTCGCACGCATTTCCGACAAGGTTGAACAGCATCTTTTCCCACATTTCGCGATCAACATAGACATCGTGAGGCGTCACGTCGCAGTCGAGAATGAGGTCCACATGAGCGGCGTTTGCCGTGCTGCGGAAGAGAGCCTGTGCACGTGAGCGAGCCGACTACAAGGCCTACTTACCGCAAGGTCTCTGGTGACCTTGCCAAGGTTCACACAGCGGAAGGACGTTTTGAGGCTGTTGGCCTCGAGGCGGCTGACGTCCATTAGGATATTGACCAGGCGCGTGAGCCGGCGACTGCACGGTTATGTCAGCTGCATTGCCTTTTGATCTTGTCCCCAACTTACACATTTCTTCTAGCTAGCACCAGCGCATCTCTCTGCTGCCCAGGGGGCATGTCGACTAACACGTCGTCGAGCGGCCCGGCGACCAGATTGAGTGGCATGAAGAGCTGGTGCGATACATTGGTGAACAGAATATTCTTGGCCCTATCCAAGGCATCGGCGTCCTCCATGCGGAGCGCGTCAGCCTCATAGGATCGCACAGCCAGGAAGTTGTCCGCAACGCAGTTCCGTAATCTGACTGTTAATACCAAAGTCCGAGCGTGAGAGTTAGCACGAATACACACGTTTGCTTTAGTGCTGTCAGCAGGAGGCCGAAACACAGATCGCAACTCACAATGAATAGCTCGTAATCGCTGTCAAATGCCAGTCGACAGCTTAGACCAAGAATGAGAATGAGACTCGGCACCTTTTGTTGATGGTTCCGGAAAATGGGGATCACGACAGCTGCAGTGGGCAGCTCATTCCACACACGGACGGGGTAGTCGTGTATCAAGGTCGAGCAATCTGCCACAATAACAGGCTCCCGAGTTAGGATGGCTTCGCGAATGGACCACGGAACATCTTCAGGTTGGGGAACGGGAAGCGGCGTGCTTCGTGTCGATATAGGCGAAGCGCAGGCGCTGGAGGTGGACACTGTGCAGGAGTCTGTGACTGTTCCCGACCCACCACCCTGGGACGAGAAGGATTGTCGCGTGGATGTACCTGAGGCTGACAAAGACAGCAGGTTGAGAGACGCTGTTGGAAGGTTATCTCCCATTAGGGCCTCGACTGAGCTTGTGTTCGGGATCGAAACGTTGATTGTTGCTGGAGCTGATGGGTGCTCGTGAGGAACTCCCACTGTCCCCACTCGCGTCAGGCGGACGGCCTTTGATGATGGACAGGAATGTGATGTTTTCTTCGAGCGCCGACTCGGAACCTGGCCTGCTAGAGTCAGTGCCACTGTTCACTGACAGACAAACATACCAGATTCGGTGACAGTATACAGCATCGCAAACGGAACGTCCCTTGGATCAGTCTCCAAGGACTCGATGACAGCGCGGTAGAACTCGTTCAGCGTGCGCAGGGTGGCTGGGCTGTATGAGTGGGAGAGGGTTTATTGGAAAGAAACACAGGAACTCACCCGTTCGCACGCCAATGTCACTGATTAATGCAGCTCGTCGCTCGCCAAGCACACGTTGTGTGGTGTCTCGCATACCATGGAAGATGCCTCCGAAGCTGCCATCGGGTTCGTTGAGAGCAAGCCACATCTGCGATTGGTACGTTTCGTAGGTAGTATTGTCGTCTTCTGTTAAAAGAATCAAGGCTGTGATTGTGTCAACGTCAGTCAGTGCGGTGAGCACGTACTGTCCTCCACGAAGAGTGGAGTACCACCCATAACAACCTCTGTCATGGGGCCTAGCGTGCTCCATAACTCTGAACAGTCAGTGATGCTGGAACTTCAAGATGGCATCTGCCACCCACCTGCCCACGCTTCTCTACCGCTCAAACCGTACGCGTCTGGGTGGTGTGGAAGGTTCTTTAGTTAGTATACGTCATGAATAACCTTCGGTACTCACATCCCCGTACATTTGGTTGTAGATCAGAGTAAGATCCTTGCCCCACCAGATACCGCCGCACAAGGGATACATTTTAAGGAACTGGACTGGCAGAGTCAGTTCATGTCTCTGGCTCCATGCAGCCAACTCACTCATGACATCCAGTGTAGGTGACCACTTCCCCCGTGGACCCAAGGCCGTTTTGCTCCAGTCAGTCGTTTCGAGAAGCTTATCCGTTGCATACGGCCGCTTGCCGTCAGCAGTCCACAGGCCTGTCGGTGGCTTTTGCCTGCTAACAGACCCGTCGCTGTGAATGAAAATCGGACGGTCGGGGGACCATTGCGTCTTCTGGAAGAATGTATCAAGATTGGGATAGGTGTCGTGCTTCTCTGGTTGTGGCGGTGTGAGCGGCGCAGGTGGCGGGACATTCATTGACTTGTTCGCCGGAGGGAAGAGTGTTGGTGAGCCTAGTAGCCCATGGCGTGGAGGTTGGGGAGGCTTGGCTCGCGTCAGAGCACCAGGCAGAGGCCCGACTGTTTCTTCGGACGCTCTGGGTGTTGTCGTCAGGACCACGAATGTGTGGGTCGTTATAGACAGCCGTGATCCGTCGACTATCTGCGTTATTGGCATCGAAGTCTTGGTGAGTTCCAATGGCGTTACCGTGTCCCCTTCTGTACTCGGAAACTCAAACTCGAGGATGATCGACGAGGCAGAGGCAAGCCCCTCAGTCTTTGGTGGTCGAGGTTCGTGGTCCTCAAGATGCGGTCCGGTCAAGGTGTCCAGTGACCGAAACGTACGGACGTCAGGAATCAACTCTTGGACTCTCTCATCGACGTTGGGGTCATCGCAGCCTGATAGCCAATGGCCGAGGCGACGCAAAGAGTCGAGGGAGAGGAAGTCAACCAGAGAGTCACTGCCACTATTCCTGAATTCAGGATCCCCCCTATCGTTCTCAGCCGCTCGAACACCTGTTGCCAGTAACTTCCAACTCGAGTTGGTCCACACGGGTCTCAGAGGATGAACAGTCTGAAAGAGAGACAGCGGGGTCCATGGCAAGTCCATAGGAAACGACGGCTCGGTACCAGAAGTGTGGTGGACCGTATACGGCGTATGCGGGCTGAACGGAGACGAGTATCTATCGGGGTTGTCTGGTGACGGCACAGAGGAGACGAGCACGAGGGCGGGATGGGGATATGACTAGAAAAGTTGTCAGGCTACACTCCGCATCTGATAAGATAAGAGGTGTACGCACCTCTAGAAATGCCAGGGGAAGGACCTCCAGGTCTACACCAGCGTCGCGAAGTATCTGATACGTCGACCTTGTCGGCGGGTCGCTCTCAGTGAGGCTGTAGCCGACACTTTGCCACGAGCGGCCAGGGCCGCGAGTAACTTGAGGGGCGTGGTCCCCTGCCCAGCCGGTGTCCAGGGGCCCTAATGGACTCCCCAGCGTTGTCATAGGCCACATCGTGCTACCTCCATTGAGCGGCGAGCGGTTCCCGGAAGGTTTTGCGTGCAGATCAGGAGATGACGCCAATCTGCTCCGGAAGACAAACAGAGAGCGGTCACCCTCCAAGTTCTTCCAACGGCAGCGACACTCGAGTGGACTTGCGAACGAGGTGTGGGAGGACAAGTATCTCTGTCAACCGGTCCCCAAGGTAAGAGCAAACCTGTCGTTCAACGTCGGGTTACGGATATCGTGTGATCAAGATCAAGTCGGGATGGGCGCAAAGGAAGGCACGTAGAGACAATGACCAAGAGTCGCTAAAAACAATCAAAATAACGGAGAACAGATACAAAGCTTAAAGCCAAGTCGACATTCCGAACCTTGACAACGTTCCAGCAATCCTTACCGGATACTGTGATCAATGCACCTCCACAATACCACCCATCAAGGTCATTGGGTCATTCTCCTACTGACCGTGACTGATGACAGGTGGCGAGTCCTGACTTTCCTGGCGGCTTGAAAGGTTCATAACGAGATACAGCGAGGCTCACGGGGCCATTCTGAGGGACATCGCCAGGCTCCAGTTGTGGAATGTCAGGATCTCATACAAGGAGCGAAATGGAGAGATGTGGTGGCGTTGAGACCAGATTGAATTCAGGGCTGCCCTCGAACGAAGTTCAATGGGCGCCGCCGGCAATATCAAAGCAATTCAAGCCCACCGATTTAATGGAGGCAGGCATGGATCGCCAACCAGGATGTGGCTTTGGCTTGGAGATGCACGCTGCCAACTGACAGAAAGAGATGGTCGGCTGCGGCAAGCCGGGGCCCGATATGTCCGTCTGTGTGCGACGTGCGACAGATTCAGCTCGTGTCCGCTGAATGGACTTGGACTTCGGGCAAGATAAAGCGACGAGAACAAATGTGAATGCCTCAGAAGGAGAGGAGGTTGAAGCTTGATGAAGTGGCAATCTGGGTGGTGTTACTCTGTGGAGTGCTGTCGTGATTGTAGTGTTGCTCCGCTCCCATCTACCTCAAGGGTTAGGCATACTTCTGCAGAAAGCATTGCGAGGGCGCGCTCTCTCAGCCTCTGTGAGATCCCAATCGAGCATACCCAAAATAAACATTCGCCGCGGTCCTCGTTTATCCAGAGTCCTTCCTGCTAGAGGTTTGAGCGCTCTCTCTTCAGTGGAGAACACGCCATGAGCATGGTGCAACATCAAACACCGCCTTCGGTCATTGATGGCGTTGGTCGCTCGTTCTGATGACGGCCCAATGCCTCCGTTCCCGGAGGGCTGATTAGAAGTTTGGTCAAACGACCACTCGTCAGCGATAAATTACAGCTGTGGGCCTGCAGCTTCTGGGACACTCTTGTGTGCAGAAGGTGAAATGTATGCATACAGGTGACTCCATGACATAAACTGCAACGTTAGCAGATAGCTCTTCAAACAATGATATTGTGCGCCACATACACATTGTATTGCCGGAACGGGTGCAAATCGACTTGCCTGTCCCGCTGCACAGCCTCCTACTGTGACTCCTCTACGGGGCGAAACGCCATGAGTTGCCCGATAAACACGGGGGTCGGAAGCATGAAGACGAAGCACGACGCGAAACGCAGCCCAGATTGGATACCGCTGTCCTCCATCCGCGACACGTAGGCGTGCCAGATGACGATGAAATCTCGGATGACGAACGCAAAGGAGACAAAAGTGAGGGGGGCGACGATCATGTCTCTCGGCAAGCTAAGACGTTCGGGGGCGCGGTAGAGGAATGTGAACCACTTGCCGACCAGAAAGTTGAAGATGGTGCGTGGTCGGAACAGCGACGGTGGGGGCGGAGTCGATTCCCCAGACTCTGCAGTTTCCGCCGAGGTGGAACTGTCATCCTCCACAAATGGCCGGAGATCCAGATCCTCGATTCCAAGATCCAAATACGCTTCCAGAACGCGTGTTCGTCGAAAGAGGGCAAAGAGAAACACTGTCGGCGAACAAAAGATTGCGACCTGAATCAGAGCTGCGGCGGGTCCAAATGCATCGACAGCAATCGGGTCCGAGGCTGTGGGCTCGCGAGCGGGCTGCGAGTAGTACTCTAGCATAGCGTGAACGCCTGCCAGAAAGTCGCGAAGCGCAAAGAGGGCAAAGATGACGCCAAAGACGATGGGCGCAAGCGCTCGTGCTGGGCGCCGAGTTCGCGTCGAGCCCGAGGAATCGCCTCTGGACGGGAGGCGCTGCCGTAGCTTTTCCAGCAGAGAGGACAAGCGCTGGGATATTGTCTCCCTCCCCGCCGACGCTCCCTCCCCCGTCCCGTCGTCGAGTTGCTCGTATTGGTGTGAAATGTTGGGCAAAGATAAATAATATGACTATGGCGAATGTCAACAAAGACCTTTACTGTCCTCATCGCTTTGGCTTCTGCTTGGGGTTGCGACCGAACTGTTGTTACAGCATGGAAGGGGCTAACACTTGGCGGCATTTTCCAGCGGACATCTGTGGATGTCCGTCATGACGTCATGAGCCGCCCAGTTTACAACTCGCTATTGTGTCGACTGGCAACCTGTCAACCCGCGAGGGCGTGAGCTTCTATTTGACGTGTCTCGTCGCGTTCAAGACTCTCATAAGCCTAGCTTCTTCGAGTATCAACTACTACGGCAACTCTGATAATTGCGGGAGCGACTCTCGGTGAGCTTCGAACAAGTGACAACAATTCGCAAATCTTATCCACTCTGGTGAGTACTATCCGATGTGTATGAAATAAATCGAGGGGGGCACGTCCGAGTAATGCGCAACCAACTTCCTCAGTGAGGAGGACAAAAACATTCTCGACGCTTGGAGGGAGCGCAGGGCAGATACGGCTTCATCAAGAGGATAAACCCAGCGATCAGCCCGACAGCGTTTGCACAAGGTCTCCAGTATTCGGAATTGGAGCGTGAGAAGTGCATAGACTGAGCTCACTCGGGGCCTGGACTCCGGAGTCCGCGATATCGTCGCCTCCTGACCGATTCTTTATGACGCGGGAAGCGGGATACCGACCACCTAGCACGTGAGCTACGTTCTCTCACAGGTCCTTCCGCAACGGGGGAGGGGGACCATGTGTGTCTGGGAAGGCCGAGCAGTGCTCCGGGTGACTCGGCCTTCTTTCCTCGTCACCTCGCTTACCGAACGCCGCGCTTGTAGTACAGGTTCGGGGATATCCAAAGGGCGGCGGGTCGTGTAGGAAGGGTGGCACTGAGTAGAACCACAACACAACAACCTAACAGGTCAACAAGGCAACCTGTCACTAAGGAGACCGGAAAATCGACGATTATTGACTGACAGTATGACGTGTCGCTATCCAGCTCTGTTGGCTACGAAGCTGCTCCAAGACAAGGTTCACAACAACTATGTAGCGTTCTCGAGAACGGGCCTCACATGCTCGGGAAAGAAGTGAAGACGCTTCGAAGTCTCTGTCGGCTCTGGTGTGTGGTATCGTGCTGTTTTGATTAGAACCCACAGATCGACTGGTCTCCAAAACGTCATAACACACAGCGAAGAAGCCGAGGAATCCTGCAGTTCGGGAACGGGACCTTAGATTAACGCGGTTGTTGTCATCTAACGAGTCGTTTGGCGGGAAGCTCGGCGTGGTGTCGGCAGACAACGCCATCGCTGTGTTTAGGGCCTCTGCGGTCTACGCCTTGTGAACAATCGCTGTTTGTGGTGATGCGTCGGAAGTAGAATGCCGCACTCCAAGGACCTTTGGAGGGCACCCAAGAACAGGAACAGGTTCAGTTGGTCCCGAGTTGCAAACATTAGTGCCCATTTGTTCGTGTCGTTAGCAGCTCTAAAAAAGTAGAAAGATGGGCCAAGAGGGCAGAAAACCAGTCAAGAAGCACTTCTGACCATCCTCTTTCTTGCTGTTTACAGTTGATGGTGACTAATGGGCAAAGTCTATATGGCAGTCTCCGGCGAAGAAGCCTGGTATGTGTCCCCCAAAGAGATACCTGTACTGTATGTAGTGCATGACTTTAGTGACGTTGTGAGGGAAGGGGAATCCAGAAACGGGCAGTTGCTCGTCAGTGGCACGTCAAGTGACAATGCGAATCTTCCAAAAAATCGGTGCCGTACACAACGATCTCTCACGCACGCGCAACAAAGCAACGCTCCCGGTAACTGTTTGTACGTACACCCTTTTGGCTGGTTACCATCGTCTGTGTCAGGTTTTCTTTCACGTTTCGTTTCGTACTGGAGTTCACGAATACGTCTCACATGTCTCGTTCCCGCTCATGATACTCCGGTGACTTAGACCGAATGACCATACCGTAAACCTGTGACATTAAACACAGTCAGTGGTGGTGATCAGGTTCGCCGACATTCTTCCTCATCAAGAACTTGTCTCTGCGCTCGCAATAAAACACGTTGAAGCTCACACTAAAACACTTTGAGGCTCACACGATGCAATTACAAACTAACTCCTCTATGTCAAGCAACAACTATGCACACGAAACATCTCTGCTCGGAATATTAATCGTGTGCCTCTTCCTGTTCAAAGTCAGAATTGGGGTGGGAACTGAGATGGAAGCTGGAACGAGGCATGACGGTATGCATGCACGAGAGTTTATTTCGTGCCAAGATTCAACGGGATTCGTAGTGCTTGATTGCAAAGCCCGCCGGTCGTGAGAAATCAAGGTTCTTCTGTACTTCTGTCGTGGTTCCAGCAGCTGTGATGCTGGGCCAAAATGGAAAGATAGCGCCTGCCGTTATCGTTGTGGCACGCACCCACGCATTCTGTCCCTTATGAGGCAACTGTGACGACAATATGGTTGGGCAATTAACCTCCGAGCAGTATCGATAAACAAGCCGAGTCTGTGCGGTTGCCGTGGACGGGAATGTCTTGTTTGTTGGAATGCCGGCAGGTAACAGAAGGCACCACACGGACTAAGTACTTGGTCGAAGGCCGATCCTGGCCTCTGGAACAACAATATCGGGATAGGTCCAAACGTTAATTTGGAAAATCTCATTCCATCACGGACATTGCGCCTGGATCGGTTTGTTTGTGTTCTTGATGATGTTCATGTTGTTGTCAATTGTTTGTTTGTCTGAACAGCACATGACTTCCTCCCGTCCTGTCTTGCATCCCACAGATTATCATGACGATGACCGTGTAGCCACATCGTGGAAACGGGAGTGTGTGAAGCTGGTCTGACCTCATACATGGTGTGGCAGAGGAAACAGTATTGCAATGGTGGTGATGACAGCAAAGGCGACGCACTGCAGTATTTAAAGGCGCAAAGATGAGAAACAGTTGACTGCAAAGTGCCTCATCTCGGTCCTCAGGAGTCCATCCCTTTGCCCCCCGCCTGTCACCCTCTACAGCACTCCCTGTGTGGCATTTACAGGTTCTTGATCACTCGTGTCCACCACCAACACCAACTGCCTCCTTCGATACACCTTGGCTTCGTCCTCAGCAGTGAGTTCAGCAGCCAGGTCGGATGTGTTACTGGCTGACCCGTCCAGAACATGACTCGCCGTTGGCAGGCCGCTCTCCTTTGCGCCCTAGCTCTACAGTGGGCGGCTACCGGCGCCCCTACACCGCAGGAGGACTCCACACCGCAGGAGGACTCCGACTGGGTGGAAATCACCGATGACAGCCCCGCTGATCTGGCCTTCAGAATTCCTCAGTTCCTTGGAGCGTCGCTTGACGTCGCTTTTGGTCCACCGTCCTCTGTCGCTCCGTTTGTCAACTCGACTGCTCCCGAGGGCGACCCCCAGTCGGCTGCTAGGAAGGCTGCCACAAGCGCCGATCCCATCAAGGTCGACGGCCCAGCTTCACAGGGGCCCCAGTGGGGAGCGCAACCTGGAGAGTACCTCTACGTCTGGTCGGGTGCTGAGGGACGTGTCCTCAATGACCGCCTCGTGACTCTCGACTTCAACAGGAACAGCCCCAACTACGGTCGCGTCGTGTCCCAGGCCGAGGTCACGTCTGGCAATGAACCACACCACTGTGGGCTTTCCGTTAACAAGAAGCGTATGCTCTGCGGTGGCTTCTTCTCCTTCACAAAGAACCAAAACGACATTTTCGTCTTTGACCTGTCCGACCCCGCCAATCCCAAGTATCTCCGTTCCACTTCCAGCGATCTCGGCGCCGTCAACGACGACTTCATCCCGGTCAGCGATGGCACCTTCATCCTCAGTCAGATGGGGAGCAAGACCGGCGGCACTCCTGGTCGCATCGTAAGAGTCGATGGGGATGGAAATATATTGGGGGTGTTCCCCGAAGCCAACCAGTCACTTCCCCGAGGGCCTTACAACCCACACGGTGTTGCTCTCCGTGAGGACCTCAACCTATTCGTGAGCTCCGACTTCCTTGGCCCCGAGACCGCTCTCAACTCGTTTGCAGGCGACCCCCAACTCCGGAACACAATCCGTGTCTGGGACCTTCTCAATATGAAGGTCATGTACAGCTTCTCCCTCCCTCAAGGCACGGGTACTATGGACGTGAAACTTCTTCATAACAGCGGCCAAGGTATCGGTTTTGTGGGTGGAACGGGCAACGGACAGATCTGGGTATTCAACACTGCGACAAGGACTGCCAAGCGTGTCATCGACCTCAACGTCGACATCGTCCCCTCCTACTGGCTTGGCGTGTTCTCAATCGACTCGCAGATGATGCAGATCTCGCTCGACGACAGGTTCATCTATGTTCCCTATACCTCCCAGCCGGACCCGTACACTGGCAAAACTGGCTTCTACTCGGGAGTCATCGTCTACGACATCAGCGACCCGTGGTCCCCTCGCCTGCTCCAGAATGTCGCGTACCCCAAGTATGCCGGACCTCACCTCGGCCAGCTTTATGGCGACCGTCTCGTCACTGCCGGTTACTTCCTTGACATGGACGACTTCGGAAAGTTCCACTTCAACGGCGACCATGTTGTTCGTGTTCTCAATGTCAACAGCGATGGTACCCTCACTGCGGACCCCAACTTCCAAGTCGACTTCAAGATTCTTGTGCCCGGTGTGAATCTCCGCCCGCATGGTCTTGCGACTGTTAAGGTTTAAAAGGGGACCCCGACCCATCATACACGCACCTAATCCCTATATTCTGCGTCAACACCACCTTCTGGTGCCAAGGCAAAACAGTTCGTCGATTTGATTGTATAGTTTGTTCGAATTTTGTCACTTTCCAACCTTTCGTTTCTTAATCAATTCAATTGTTAACGCCATCATCCATGCTGTGGATGTCAGTAACTTCGCGTCTATTCATGATTCATGTTGCCACTGTCTTCACCAACATCTTCGGAAGAACTCCGAGGTAGGCCAAAATCCCCCAATCCATTATTTTAGATGCCGAGTCAATGTCAGGGCCATCAGATGCGGCGTTGTTCGGTTCATCGGCCCGCGTGCTTCCAAGATTTGTTGGCCCTTATCTCGCGAAGCCATCCTCCTTTTTCTCCATGTCTCATTGAGGTCAGAAACCAACAGGTTGCGATGAGCACAGGACAGGACGAAACGACCTCACTTCACTCTTCACCACCCTCCGGATCTGGGCCGTCATCACGCGCCTCTGACGATCAACGCTCTCGGCGGAGCAAACGGAGCAAGACGGGATGCCTGACGTGTCGCCTGCGGAAAAAGGTGGGCGGCCCCTATTCAGGAGAATGAGACGATTGCTGACTCACAGCGCTGCGATGAGACCCGGCCAGTGTGTGCAATGTGCACACGTCTCGGACTCGAGTGCTTGGGCTTCTCCGATCGACGGCCGGACTGGATGCGGAAGCAGGAGGTGGTGTCCGATGTCATTGCCGGCATGTAGGTCAACAGCGCCGGTTCGTGCGCTGACGTCAGGAAGAGAAGTGTATCGGCAACCAACGCGGCCAAGATGAACGCTCACTGGTCTGATAGGGCAGCCAAGAGGCTCGCACTCGAACAAGAGGGTACGGTCTCCTCAGTTCCCAGCCCTGCTGGGCCGCCTCCATCACAGTCCATCAGTCCGGAATGGAACCAACAAACCGCACTCTTCCACGACCTGTCCGATTTTCTGAGCTATCCTGCACCGCAGGCGGAAATGGTCGATGCCATCGATACTCCGCTTCCTCTTCCAGGACAGAGCCATGCGGCGGATGCCATGGTCAACCTGGCCAACAACAGTCAGGATGCCATGGCCGCACAATCGCGAAGTCCATCGCCGCCAGGCGGCCAATTGATCGACCCAGCGCTCCTCACGCTTCTCGGACTAGGGTCTCAACCACAAGAAGTCCAGTCGACCTTCTTTCCCCTCATCTCACAACCGTCCAACACTCTTGGGACCACCTTTGCTACGTCCGCCACCGACATGAGGTACTTCCACCACTACCTCACAGTTATCATGCCCTACCAGTGGATATTTGAGCGCAAGGTGTTGTCCGACGTAGTCGCAACGTTGGCATTCACGAATCCCATGGTATTCGAATCCCTCACAGCCCTCGCGGCTCTCCACATGGGAGCGAAGCGGAAGCGCTCGAACACGGCTGCCCAGATCACGTACGTTGACGAGGTCAGCAATTCAGATCTGGCATTTGCCGAGACGTCTTTGCAGCGAAGCATCCAGAACTTGCGCAAAGTCAACTTCAATCAGTTTGGAACACAAGACATGGTCGTCGCAGCCATGTCGGTCAGCAGCTTCCATCTTTTCGACGGCGGTAATCGCAAAGGGTGGACTGAGGCGGTCGATCTGTGTCGGAAGAGCTTGGCAGCTATTCTTCAAGGATGTCGGGACTGGAACTCGGATGATCCTGGGTAAGTGACTCCTGCTGGCGACATATTTTGACATTCAGATCCAAGCTACAGCTTTCTGCTTTGGTCAAACGACTTGGGCATCTGCTCAGCCCGCTTATTTGGACGGATATCCTGACGTCGGTCACGGAAGGTGTGGCCTCGCAATTTGTTTCTGTGTATCGGATTCTCCTGCTGGACGATCAAAGCGAGGACATGGGCGATCTGTTGAAAGAGACAGTGATGGGGTGCGACAGCACGACGGTGAGTACAGCGCAAGGAAACTATAATACAGCAACATCTAATCCATAGCGACTCGCTATCGCCGAGACCATCGCGCTCTCGGAATGGAAGCACAGGGCACTGGAAATGGGACGTCTCTCAATTCGCGAGTTGATGGAGCGCGCAACGTCCATTGAGCGCTTGTTGGCACAGCGCCGATGGCGTGAACGGCATCTCTTTGACTCCGATGAGCCTCTCACACTCCAACGACGAGAGATCAGTAATATATTCTTCCACAGCGCCAGGGTGCTGTTGGCAATAACTATAAACGGGTGTTATCCTGAAGGTGAGGGAGTAATTCATAACCAAAACTGACAACAGTCACCGAGGTTGCATCAGCCGTACGAGACGTCGTCAACGCGTTCCAGTCACTTGACCTGCTGAACATGGAGGGGGCGGACCGCGCGCTTGTCTTTCCTACTGTCATCGCTGGCTGTCACGTCAACAGCCCTGCCCTTCAGAGCTTCTTCAAGGACAGATTCCTGCGTCTTGGAGAAGAAGCCGTCGCCTTTGGAAACACTAGAAATGCCCTTCGCCTCATGGAAGAGGTGTGGGGAAGACGCGAGATGGCCCTGCCAGGCGAAGAGATTCACTGGCGAAAGGTCATGTTTGACCTTGACGAGGAGGGATTGTTGTTAATCTAATCTAGCTCATATTTGTCGTTCACATTGTATCATGCAAACTGCCCAATACCACTACTCGATCTATGTTATGAAAGTTCGTCAATAGCCTTGCACTACAATCCTCTCGACAGTCGTTTGGCCAACCATGCGACAACTTCATCGCACAGAACTTTCTGTGCGTCCTCTTCCTCAACGCCGTGTGACGCCTTCTCCAAGACCTTCCACTCTAGCTGTCCGTTGCTCGCTTTCTCCCAGCGTTTCAGCAAGACAGTGTGGTCTGGAAGCACCGTGCAGTGGTCATTCTCGGACCATAACGCCAAAACTGGCACTTTAAGCGCGCCAAACGACGTCGAGAGGGGATGAACGTGAAGGGAGCCGTCTGGGACATCCGGGAGATCGCTCGAGAAGTAGTCATCGTCGCCGCTGTCAGTCAGTTTCAGCTAGCAGCTCTCAGTACCCACCCGACTCCAATGAGACTGTGGAGCCTGTAGGCCGTCATCCGTGCTCCCGAGGCCTCTGTGAACTCGTCATCCAGAAGTTGGCTTTGCCTGCCTTCCTTGATCAGCTGCTCAGCAATCGGCAGCTGCCGTCCCCATGTCTCGTCGCGGTGCTTCTCGAAGAACTGGCGGTCCGAGGCTGGTGCCTGCAGGATGCCCCCCTGCACTTCTGGCTCGGTTCCGGTCGACAAGTAGTGGATAACGTCCTGGCACCCCGTCGAGAATCCCATGAGCACAATAGTCCCCAGTCCTGTCCGCAGTTAATCTCAGCTCGGCTGAATGCAGTATCTTACCTTGCGTTCGGAGGTGCTTGACTAGTGCAGCAAGCTCATCACGGTCCCTATCCAAGCTGCCCGTTCCGAACCCATCGTAACAACTGGACCAGTAGATCTGAACGCTTTGCCGTTAGTCCTGATAAGGCAATGACGTACATACAGTCTCCACTTTGCGTCCTTGAGCGCGTCTGATAAAGGCAGCAAGTACGCGGCATCCAGTAGGCCACCGTACAGGCCCCCGATGAACACGACGGCTTTGTCAGATGACAGGTCCCCTGAAGTGAAGTAAGGCCTTTGCTGCCAGTCCGAATCGGGGAGGGGGTATCGAGAGAGTACACCAGCGAGGGACATGTTGTTGATTGAACGGTTGTGAAATCCAAGTTGGGCGCGGAAGTTGAGCTTTTACAATTTCACGCATGTGCGCGAATGTCAGGGTTTGAAGAGGATGCAATGGTCCGACAACCGAAAACCAGAAAGAAGGCTCTCAGTGTGGGAACTTGATGATCCGAAGCGCGATGTCCATATCCGAAGTTGGCGCTGAAGGCGGCAACAGTTCCAAGAGTCAGTCCTTGCCAAGCCTTTGACGCATCATAGCTTGGGAACCTGGAAGCACAAAAATACGCATTGTGCACAGCCGACTTGATAGCTCTCAGCTGATTCAACCCGACTTCATTCTGCACAGGGCTCGGCAAGGGCTTTCAGGACATTTGCCTGTCCTTTTTGTGAACAATTTTTCCGTGTCTTTGCTTGCCGGCTTGCCCATCTCAAAACCACGCTTGGCTCTTGGCCGGAAGCCAGAATACCAACATGGGAAGCGATACTCAAATGGTACTAGCTTCCTCTCCCCGTTCGTGCCGTCCGCATGGTGGTGAGAGCCTCCCGCTTTTGACGGCTGTCGGCCGACCCTTTACATTGGTGGAGCCTGAGTCGGTCACCCTATCAGATAAGGTCCACCACTCTGCGATTGACGCCAGATTGTAACGACAATAGGGATCCATCACGTGTGTAGCCGCCCAAGGCGCTTAAAGATTTGTTGTTTTTTAATCGCAGGAGACTTTTTGACCAATGATACTTGATAATCGGCCGACCCCGGCGGCTGATCAAAGTGTCTGAGGCAACAGCTGTTGTACTCACTGATTCTGTTCTTTCTGTTTAAAAGACCACGACCACGATGCTGTGGCTGTCATCTATACCTACCGCCACCCCCGATTACCAGCCATGAAGGTGGACCAGTCCATCAACCTCGCCGAGACCGCCGGCGCTGAGACTGCTGCCGTGGACGACAGGGCGAGCGACATCAACAAAACAGAGTTCTCTGATAAGGTCGATGATCCCGAACAGCAAGATGGTGTCCGACAGGCGGAAGCCATTACCCAGTCATGGTCCAAGGGCGCGCTGATGACGATGTTTGGCTTGTTAGTAGCTGTATTCGCTACTAGTTGCTGGTCCTGACACAACAGCTTCTGGCTCACTTACGCCGTCAACGCGTTCCAGTCTTCCATCACGGGAAATCTGTCTGCCTACGTTACGTCGGCATTCTCGGAGCACTCCCTCATTCCGGTCATCTCGATTGTTTCCAACATTATGAGCGCAGTGGCCTACATGGTGCTCGCCAAGATTCTCAACCTCTGGGACCGCAGTTATGGATACCTCGCCATGTGCGCGCTCGCTACTCTGGGCCTGATTCTCAGCGCAGCCTGTAAGGATATTTACACCTACTGTGCGGCTCAGGTGAGTATCTGGAGCCGAGGGACTTGCAGGCTTTGGTCTCTGACCTTCTCAGGTTTTCTACTCTATCGGTTTTATTGGAATGATCTTCTCGGTCGACGTCCTCACGGCCGATACCTCGCATCTCAAGAATCGTGGTCTGGCATACGCGTTCACTGCATCTCCATGGATCATTACTGCCTACGCTGGTCCGAAGATCTCGGAGAAGTTTTACGAGACCAATTGGCGCTGGGCCTTCGGCGCGTTTGCCATTATTCTTCCAGTTGTCTGTCTCCCCATGTTCGTTTTCCTGCAGTACCACAAGCGTCGTGCCGCCCAGATGGGTCTCGAGGTGAAGGCTCCTTCCGGCCGCACCTTTATCCAGTCCCTTGTTCACTATGTTGTCGAGTTTGACGGTAGGTTTCTCAAATTGCGAATCATTGCTGACAGCAGTTCTTGGCATCTTCCTTGTTTCAGCCGGTCTCTCTCTGTTCCTTCTTCCCTTCTCCCTCGCTGCTTCTGCGGCCGATGAGTGGCGGTCTGGCCACATCATCGCCATGCTGGTCCTTGGCGTTGTTTGTCTCGCCGCCTTCGTTGTGGTCGAGCGCTACGTTTCCCCGATCCCCTTCATTCCATTCCGCCTCCTCGCGAACCGCACCGTCCTGGGCGCCTGCATGCTCGGCTTTTCCTGGCAGATCGCATACTACTGCTGGGCGAGCTACTTCAGCTCATACCTTCAGGTCGTGTACAACCTGTCCATCAGTACCTCGGGTTACATTACCTCCATCTACGACGTCGTGGCCTCGGTCTGGATGTTCCCTGTCGGATACGCCATTCGCAAGACCGGGTACTACAAGTGGATCCTTCTCATCGGTGTACCTCTCTACACGCTCGGTGAGGGTCTCATGATCTACTTCCGTAAGCCTGGCCACTCGGTTGGTTGGATCGTCTTCACCCAGGTCCTCATCGCTCTCGGCGGTGCTAGCTTCACGTGTATTCAGCAGGTTGCCGTGCTGTCGGCAGGTACCCACAACGACGCAGCTGCCATGCTTGCGCTCCTTGGCCTCTTCGGCTACTTTGGTGGTGCAGTTGGCAACAGTGTCTCGGGCGCCATCTGGACCAACACATTGCCCGACTACCTCCTCAAATTCCTCCCCGAGGAGTCCCTTGCCGACTGGGAGAGCATCTACAGTGACCTCGAGATCCAGCTGAGCTATCCCGTCGGAGACCCTACCCGTACGGCCATCTCGCTGGCGTACGCGGAAGCCCAGAGCCGCATGCTCATCGCCGGCACCTCCATCATGGCTCTGGCTCTTGTTTGTGTCCTGTTCATCAGGAACGTCAAGGTGTCGGAGATTGAGCAGGTCAAGGGTGTCATCTTTTAATACAGTAGTCTTTTGTCTTTATAATCGGTATGCATGGCTGCACATAGACGATGGTTGAATTTTGGGACCATGTGCCGCAGCTATCGCCACAGACGATCTCGTACACCGGAAAAAGTTCGATCTCTGCCACATGCCTTGCGACCTTCTTGTCCCCATGCCGAGTGCCCAAACGCCTCGCCAGAGGCATCAATGCATGCAATGCAATGCAATCAATGCAACGCAGATGGGAAGTTGGCCATTGCTGTTGTTGGCCGGTTGCGGACTTGCCTGAGCTGTCCGTTAAAGCAGCGGCGGGGTTGGTGGAGTTTGGCTGTGCATGACCCGTGATCGTGCGTAACATGACATTCGATCGGAGAAGCCCGAGTCGGCATGCTCGGCTACTGCAACCATTCAGGAGAGTTAAGTGACTGATGGAAGCCTGGTCCTGTGGCCTCTAGTGGAAGGGCAGAAATGCAACAGCAACACATTTATTACATCGCTAAGTACAGAATCGAGAGTGGGGTAAGCAAGGGATTTTGGATGCTGAGAGTGTCCTGAGCCGCTGGAACAAGTTTATTATGAACAGTGCATTCTTGATCTTGAACTTACTTTAACACTTGATCATTCCTCTCAGCGTTTGCCGCGACAACCAGCGCGCCCCAGCCATGTCCGAGCCAAGTTCTCTCGCGTCAACCGCGTCGACAGCTACCATGGCGGGAGCTGGAGACCACCACAACGATTCGGACAACAAGACGATAGATATCGGTCTTCAATACGACAAGGGGATTGACAATTCACTGCCGAAACGCCCGTGGCGTCGGAGCCCAACATCGTGGGACCGCATCGTCAACCACAGCTATAAGGGCGCCGGTACCGAGTCTGATCCGTTCATCGTCACCTGGCTGCCAGACGACGATGAGAACCCTAAGCGGTTTCGTGTCCTCTACAAGTGGACCATCACAATCATGGGTTAGTTCCAACACATGAGATTATTCCATTTTTTCAGTTTGAAGTGACGTGACGGAGACACTCACCGCATAGCTGCGATCGGAACGTTGTCTGTCACCATGGGAAGCTCCATTCTCTCCGCTGCAATGGCCAGCATCAAGCGCGACTTCCCCGGCCACAACGACATGCAGTACATCATGGGTGAGTCTTCCAGTCCAGTCCAAAAATTGTACATTGGAGGGAAAGGTGGGGCCAACTGTGGAGACGGGCAAGGGTCTTCGACAAAGTGAATGCGGGGTATTCTGGCCCATGTCTCGGCCTTCTCCGTGTTCTGTCCCTTGATGTTTAGCGGGCAGCTGGACCACGTTTGCGCCTTCACACATCACCATTACCGCTCTCCTTCATCCGCGATCCTGTGAAGCTGTGAATCTCAGACCGATTCAGGATCGGTGAACGAACGAGGAACGTTCCGAGCCTGCCTGCATGTCGGTTTTGCCCGTGGAATGAATGTGGCGCTTTGTCTGATGACTGGCCACTCGGCCTTTTCCATCCAATGTCTTCGGATGTGTCTGTGACAGATCCGGTGCATTGTGCTGCGTACTGTGCAGACATGCGTGGTTCCATCCTTCCCATAGGAGGTCTCCAATAGACTAATTGCTAATTATACAGTCACTGGAATCTATATTCTGGGATTCGTGCTGGGTCCGTTCCTCTGGGGCCCTGGCTCCGAAGTCTTTGGCCGTCGCCTGGTTTATGTGGTCTCGCTCGTCCCGTTTGTCGCCTTTGATTCAGCTGTGGGTGGCGCCAAGTCACTCATTGCGCTTCTCATGTTCCGCTTCTTCGCAGGAACATTTGGATGCAGCACGATGACCAACGCTGGTGGCATCATCTCGGACATGTTCGAGGCCGACCAACGCGGCCTTGCCATGGGTGTCTTTGGAGCCATGCCATGGCTCGGTCCGGCGATTGGTCCCATTATCGGTGGTTTCCTTGGTACCGCGGCCAGCTGGCGTTGGGTCGCTGGAGTTGCTGCTGCGTTTGCTGGCACTGTTGCCATCTGCCACATCTTGTTCCTTCCCGAGACGTACCACCCGATTTTACTGCGTGAAAGGGCCAAGCGTCTATCAGAGGCGACGGGAAAGGTGTACCGCTCCGAGCGCGATGCCATCAAGCCCTTCAACACCAAGGAGCTTATTGTCACTCAGCTCAAGGTGCCGTACATTCTGCTCTTCACGGAGCCTATTGTGTTCATCCTCTGTCTCTAGTGAGTGGTTCCACCAGCACTTGCGCTGACGTTACTAGCATGGCATGTGTGTTCGGCATTCTCTATGTGAGTACCTTGTATTTCTTTGCCTGGCTTATCGTCTAACGCCTCAGATGCAATTCACCTCCTTCCCCCTGGTATACCAGGGCGTCCGTGGTTGGACTCCTGGCATCTCTGCACTCGCGTTCCTGGGGACGTCAATCGGATGTAACCTCGCACTGGGGTATATGATATTCTTCGGAAACCCAGTGTATGCCCGCCAACTCAAGAAGGACGGCTACATGGCGCCCGAGACCAGACTGCCATCAGCCTGTGTTGGAGCAGTTCTCATGCCGTGAGTGGCAATGTCTCATGGTTCATCTGACATTGCAGGATTGGCCTATTCATGTTTGCTTGGACTTGCGTTCCCGCAAAGATCCCTTGGATTATCAGCATTCTCGCCACAGTTCCGTTCGGTGCGGGTATGGTTCTCGTCTTCCTCGCCTCGCAGAATTATCTCGTTGACGCGTACCTCCCCACTGCGGCTTCGGTCATGGCCGGCGCCACTGTGGTTCGTTCCCTCATCGGTGTCAGTGAGTATTCCGCTCCCCCTGCCGACCTGTACACTAACATTAGTTCTTCCACTGTTCACGCTCGACATGTACGATGCACTGGGAATCCGATGGGCGTCGAGTCTGGCAGGCTTCATTGGTCTGCTCTTTACACCCGTCCCATTTCTGCTCCTTATGTATGGCCGCAGGATCCGCAGGATGACCAAACACGGCCGCCATGCCGATGACCACAGCATCGCCCTCGCGCAGGAACGCCGCACTTGCTGCGGCGACGAAGATGTCAACAACAACAACGACCGGAACAACAACAATAACAATAGCAACGGCAACGACAAGATTGGACATTCTCATCTAGAAGAGGAGGATTGTGTGCTCGATAGGGTCATGAGTGTCCCTTGATCACGGTGTGTACATTACAGGTAGAGGTAAAACACTGGCATGGGCATTGGGGGTAACATTTGGCATTTGATCGTTTATCATTGCATAGCGCTCGACATAGGTAACCAGGTTCATAAGCTTATAAGGGGATGTCAAGGATGGTTAATATTCCAGTACAGACAGCTGGGCAGCGGTGGGCTCCACGTTGCGCGCTCTGACTCTGCACCTCGCACGTCTTCGCTTCGTACTGTCCTACGAGCGAGAAGAAATTGTTACTTGTTTAGAGCTCCAACATTGACAGGAATGACTGTCTCATCAAATCATACAATACCCAACACGCTACAGTTACTCTTCTGTTCATCTTCATCGTCCTCTCCAATTCACCAATACGAATAGTATTGTGGTGCATTGGAGAGAGGCTTAGTCACTGACGGGGCGCACAAGGAGAGGCATTTGCGAACCCACGTCCTCCTCCCCCACGACCCATGGGAGCATCACGATGCTACAGTGTCAGCCATTGGGTAATCGACGACGACTTGGTGCACAATACACTCACAAGCTCTTCCTAATGATCTCGGGGTTTGAGGGGAGAATCTCAAACTTGAAGTTGCGAAGAAGAACAAAGAGGACTGCCTTCATCTGGGCAAGGGCGAACCGGTAGCCACTAGTCAAAGTCAGCACCGCAACTGGGAAGGGTGTAAGCTTGGATCCTTACATGCAGTTCCTCGCACCACCATTGAACGACAGGAGGTTACCATAGCTACCAGGCACCTTCATCGCAGGGCAGTTCTCGCGGTCGTATCGGTCGGGGTTGAACTCGTCGGCATCGTCGCCCCAGATAGCGGGGTTACGATGAACGGCAGTGAACGGTTCAATGATGAAGGTACCCTTCTTGATGGGGATGCTGGTGGTGAAGGCCACCTTACCATCCAGGCCAATGATAGGCGCAGAAATTGGCAGGTGGCAGTCGGCAGTGGACTGACGAATAGTCTCGGGAACCGGTGAATCAACGCGGAGTGTCTCGCGGATCACGTTTTCGAGGAGGGGAAGAGCATTCAGTTCTTCAATGGATGGCTCGTCGTTGGGAATGGTACGCAGCTCCTCGCGGAGGCGCTGCTGGAGCGGCTGGTTCTGCGCCAAACGCCAGAGACACCAGCTCATTCCGTTGGACGACGTCTCGGAGCCAGCGAGAAGGAACGTCGATACCTGGTAGATGATCTCCTCGTCGGTGAGGCGCTGGCTGTCCGGAAGGTCATGGGCCATGTTCGCCTTGACGATGAGTGAGAGGAGATCCTTGCCTGTCTCGGTCGACTTTTCCACGGATCCTTCGGCAATAAGGAGCTCCCGCTTCTTCTGAGCAACAAGTTCCTAGTTGTCAGTAAGGGATAATGATGCCAGACCCATGCATAATGCTCATGGACTTGGATGGACTTGTGGAACTTACCCTGCCAATGGCCATGGTAGCAGCCAGACTGGCATCAACAGATTTGTGGCGCTCCGTGGGCTAGGCGTTAGCAGTGCGAGGCGGTGCAAGGCGGCGGTGAATGCTTTCCCGAGCACATCACGCAGGACATGATGTGCAAACTCACAATGATATCGAAGACGGGCCAGACGTGTTGGAGAAGGGCGATAACATTCACACGCATGAGATTGGATACGGCATCACGGAACGACTGAACGATCGGATTCGGGCTCTGGATGCCTTGACATGGGGGTCAACTTTTGTTCTGTAACCATCTTTGAGACTTACAGCGGAAGTTGTAGTCGAAACCAGCGACGCCGATGACGTCGAATGCGAGCTCGGTCAAAAACTTGCCCATGTCGATCTTGCGGGCACCAGGCACAACATCCTCAGGCTTGGGAGGAGTAGGAGCGGCATCGCGCTTCGTGTCCTCCTCAATAATGCTAGCCAGACGGTCACGGAGCTCGTATGCCTTCATGTAAAACGTCGGCACCATTTCACGAACCGCAGCGGGCGAGAAAGCAGGATTGAGGATACGACGCTGGCGCCTGTGGTCGTGGAATTCAGCCATAAGAACGCCATCGCCTGTCAAGCGCCTGAGCATGCGAGCCTGGGTGGGCGGCTTGATGAACAGGTCAGGATTCCGCTGCAAGTATCCCAGTGCACTCAAATCCGATGTAGCGATTCCGGGGGCCTTTAGAACGCCGATGCTGGTTCGGATGGTCGGTCCGTACTTCTTAATCCACGCCTGATGAACCGTGCCCGTGGGACTGTTCACGACGAGAGGGAAGTCACCAAAAGCCAAGCTATACGGAGGGGGACCAGGCAGCTTTTGAAGGGGGGAAAGGCGAGCTCGAATGTATCGGATGAGTAAGTGAGTGGCGAGGGTGAGGACCAAGCCCGCAATCACATACACCCATAGCGGCTGGGAGAAGAACACAGGAGGCCCCGAGGCCTTCACAAGGTGCTCCGTAGGTGCCATTGTTGGTGTCGGAGCAGTTTTGTTACACGTGCGAGAATAGTCAGAATGCAGGAAGGGGGCAAAGTGAAGACAACGTAAGGACACCAAGGCCGTTGATATAGCTGCAACGTTTTAGACTAGTACATGCATTGTTGAGCGGCGCCGTAAGTTTGGATGCTATGCATGTTCCTCCAACCAAGCGATGTTGAGACGCGGTGAACTTGGGCCGAACCGACGCGGGCTTCAGTAGCCCGTAGCCTCGGCAATCGGACGCACACGTCACATGCCCTACGGTCATGGCCGTCTCCACACTAAACTGCCGCCATCCCTTCATCCCTTGACATACGCAGTGGTCCTGACTGGCGCACACGTCGTGACAGCGGCGCGGCCAAAAGGGTAGCCGGGCTTGACGACGGGTGGGTTTGCGGATCGGGGAATCGCCATCCTTGTCGGATGCGATGCGGACATCTGAGACATGTGACTCACTACGATCGCTACTTTCCTTCATGCCGCATCCCCGTGACAGATGGCCGAATAGAACAAGGCCGACGCTCTAGAACTGAAGCCACCAAAATGGCCCGACTGCCCGTGGGCGCCATTAGCCGCGCCTCCGTGGGGACTCCATGGGGCAATCACCTAACAAAGCGGCATGTTTGTTCTCAGAATGAACATGTCGACACCGAGATCCGAATACCACGGAACTAACTCGTGGCTTACAAGACGTCCAGCTTCCAGCTTCCAGACATCCAAATTTTCCCTTGCGCCTCTCGTACCTTCAATAGAGTTATATCAAAGCTCACCTAATCTCGTGGTCGGTCCTCAGTACTTCTCCTTGGTCAACTGTCTTTCGCGTATTAGCACCGCTTTCGAATGCCGAAAAGCACGATGCTCAGCTACTCGCACATGAATTGGTCACACTGAATGCACTGAACGGGTCTTGTCACCCCATGGTAATAAGTAAATATTGTCATAAGTGGAGACACTGTCAGATGCACGATTCAGGTCCCACGAGAAACCCACATCTGTAGCGGGGATAGATTACAGCTCCACCACTTGTGGACCTCTGGGATATGGGACAGGGGGGAACTGCGCGGACGCACCGGATGGATGCAGATGCCCGCATGTTCAGGACCCAGATGGTCGCCGAGAGGGTCGCCGAGAGGGTCGCCGAGAGGGTCGCCGAGAGGGTTGCCGAGAGGGTCGCCGAGAGGGTCGCCGAGAGGGTTGCCGAGAGGGTTGCCGAGAGGGTTGCCGTGTGACTGTTACAACTGCTACGTGCTGGGATCGTGGATAGTGTGTGTGCGCATGTGTGATCGTTGGCATCGACCCAATTTCTACTTCAAGCGCTTGCATCGTCTTGATAACTGGCACACTTGCACCCTGCGGGTCGTAGGGTGCGAGATATCTGAGAGTGCATGTTGAGACCAATGGAGTAGGAGCCAATGTCCTGTTGATGTTTAGTTTTCAAATGAGGCCCAGTAGACGATGAGAGGGTCTCGTAAGGTGCAATCGTGAGCAGGATGTTCCAGGATCACTTCAAAGATGGTAAGTGAAGTTATTGTTCCCCGTTACCAACGACAGTAACATGTCGACTCTGAAACGTTCACTGCCCTCCGCTCGGAGGGCGCAGTGTTATTAGCGTGGGAACATTTTCGCCGCCTCAACGTCTCTAGCTGCTCCTTGGACGGGGACATGAGAGGAGCCTGGACAGAAACTGATCAGAACTGTACCCGGTTCACGTCTCTACTAACTTTGAACAACTTCGGACATTCTGTGACGCTCAAGTCCACGGTCAAGTGACGACGTGACTGAGGGTAGACGTCCGCAACAATGAACATTAAAAGCTATCATCTTCTTGAACAACACGGTTGATGGGCCCCGCAGTCAACATTTGAGTGTCGATCACGAGATTGGGAGGCGCTTGATAATCCGCGATGTGGAGTTTGACGAAGGGCGATCGCAAAGTCAAGTCAATTGAACATACAGTAGTGACGAGAAGAGACATTGTATGGTCAGGCAATCGAACACTTTCATACGGTTTAAATCCAAGAAGAACAATAGGCAAGGACCGGAGGTGGATGTCGGAGGCAGCACAATTATCTGGGAGTCAATTGCCACGCACGATGTTCCACAATCCCTGTGGTGGCGACGGCAACGGCACTGACCTCCAAGAAGGATCCATTCAATGTCCGATTTACTGCCCTGCCGCACATCGACTGTTGATAGTGCTTGAACCCTCCGTCAACGAGGGTGTAGGCGGGCGTACATGGAGGCATGATTCGCCACAAGAACGTGATTTGTATGAGAGGCATGTGCGCGACGAGTGCCATATTGCTGCCGATGAGCTTACACATCATAAACAAACCGCCGATCTTCTGCAGATTACAGCACATGCAGCACATGCAGCACATGCAGCACATGCAGCACATGCAGCACATGCAGCACATGCAGCACAGCAACTTCAAAAATACCTAAATATAGCCCAATTTATCACCACGTGGTGAGCCTGTGGAATCACGTGATCGTGATGTCACCATCCTCCGTGCCGCCCACCAAGGACGTGACTATCCAAGTATAGGGGTACAAGTAGGATTTGTCATTTCACACTTGCCCATCTCCTTTCCACATCAACGCCATGGCGACCAAACTGAAGATCTGGGGACGCGGCAACTCGAACAACGTGAAGAAGGTGTTGTGGGTAGCGAACGAGCTCGGGCTTTCCTTTGAGAGCGTCGCCGTTGGACACGGCTACGCGCCGACGAACACGCCAGAGTACCTTGCTCTGAACCCCAATGCGCTTATCCCGACGCTCCAGGATGGCGATCTCGTAGTATGGGAGTCTAACGCCATCGTGCGATACCTTGCGGCTCAGTATTCCACCGCCGAGAAATCGCTGTGGTCGTCGAGTGCCAAGGTCCGCGCGGTTGAGGACCAGTGGATGGACTGGTGTTCGACCACCCTTGCCCCCCAGTTCAGGACCGTGTTCTGGGGCGTCCTGCGTACGCCTCCCGAACAACAGAACTGGGACGAGATTAAGGCCGCCATCCAGCACTGTAGCAAGACCCTGGCCATCCCGGAAGCCACGCTCGCCAAGCAGCCTTACTTGAGCGGTAACGAGTTTGGTATCGGCGACATTCCCCTCGGTTGCTTCGCCTACGCGTGGTTCGAAATGCCCATTGAGCGTCCCGACACTCCGCACCTCCGTGCTTGGTATGAGCGTCTCAAGCAGCGTCCGGCATACCAAAAGGCTGTCATGATTGCACTGTCCTAGATAAGTGGTAAGTTGGTTGTGTGAAAAGGTGTTGACCGTCAGATATCGTGTTATTCGTAAAGTGGACAATGAACCTCCAGCACGCTCCATCTGTGTATGCTGCTTGTGTATGGCGCGAGCGAAGTCGCCTTGGGCCAACCTTCAACAGGCGGGGTGATAGAAGACTTGCGAACTGCGAGGTTCTGGACTGTGACGACACTCAGTGTCACTAACCTCATCTCAGAACTGATATCAGAACGTCAAACGCTAACCCCCTAAGCTCGTAGCATCTGCTCAATTAATACCATTACATGTCAGTGTATATGACCCTATACAGAAGAGGCGTCTAAAAGCAAATTCCCAGAGACTAAATGTAAATGAATAAAGTATGATCGTGGATGTCGTTTCGCCATCCTAGGCAGTTGGCTCGCAGGTCGTAAATGTGGAGCCCACCCTAGTCGGCTCGAACGTCGGTGGGTGGTGCGGGGAACATGTCGTGGAGACCACGTGGGGAAGGAATACGTGGCGCTTTGTAAACCTTGTCGATCCTTGAAGAGTAATGCTGCTCGATGACATTGCGACGCAGTTCTGAACCTGTCAGCTTCACAGTGCTCGTGATAACATTCTCCTTGGACTCACTTTGAGCCGCGGTGAGAAAGCCGCTTTCAGGTGTCCAGTCGTCAGTTGTGAGGACGATAGCCTCGAGGAGTTCGGTGCTCCTGAGGCCCTCTCTCTTTGCGAGGGAGTTGAGCTCGTTGAGGCAGAGCTCCACCATCCGTGTATTGAGGCAGAGGTCCTCGAGCTCCACGAAATCGATAGTGTGGCGGCGTGCGAAGGCGGCAATGTTGACGGGGTGTACGACGATGACCATGGCAGGGTTTGTGTGGTTGGGGTACGCTAGGACGCACCCGTTCATGACAAACAGGCAAGAGCGATAAATGGCTTCCAGGCGTTCCAGGGCGACATAGCGGCCGCCCGACAACCGGACGTGATTGCGCACGCGGTCAATGATCGAAAGAGTGCCGTCCTTGTTCCACTGGCCAATGTCGCCAGTCTTGAACCAGCGGTCGTGGGTAAACGCCTCAATGTCCAGCTGCGGACGATTGAAATAACCTTTGAACACGGCAGGACCGCGGACATAGACCTCACCCTGAGGAGGGTCATTGGTGGACAGGTATCCCAGTCCTTCCTCGGGTCGGTCGACGAGCTTGATCTCGGCACCGGGGACGGGGCCACCGACAGAGCCGTAGGTCACCCACGACGGGTGAAGAACACAGGCCATTGCTGTCCCCTCGGTTAATCCGTAGCCCTGAATCATCTTGACCAGCGCTGCGCTGAGGAAGGTCTGCGTCGATCGAGCAAGCATCGAACCACCGTTGAACAAGGTGCGTAGCCGTCCCCCGGTCGATTGACGGACTTGGTTAAACACGATGGCGTTGGCTACACCGGCCACTCCAGGGATAGACTTTTCGATGGCGCGGCTCTTCGCCTTGATAGCGAGGTTGAAGACAGACTTCTTCAGCTGCCCCTGCTCTTCAACCTTGGACAAGATTCCCTTGCGAAGAAGTTCCCACACCTGGGGAACACCAATCATGATTGACTGCAGTGTCAGCGTGATGTGAGAATTGGTGTTGCTGTTTATCCGAGACTCACCGGTCGTGCTTCCTGAATGTCATTCTTGCAGCCCTTGACGCCGGCGTCCGTAAGACATTTCAGACGGCCATACGCGATCGGCAATCCAATTGTGATGAACGTCATTTCCACCACAAACTCAATGATGTGCGCTTGTGGCAGAAAGGCCAGATACATTTCCTCCTTGGCGAGATACTCTCCCATGAGAATCTTGACCGAACCGACTGCGACCGTTAGAGACAGAAGGAGAACGCGGCAGCAAGAATGTTTAAGAAACAATATTCAGTATTCAATACGCACCTGCTGAACAAATGTTGCCGTGCGTGAGGAGAACGCCCTTTGGTTTGCCACCTATCCATTATCAGCTCACCAGATTCAATTTCGGGACAACGCCACTCACCGCCACCGCTTGTGTACATGCAACAGTAAACGTCATCTCGTTTGGCGCGCTGTCCCTGATAGGGGTTGTCCTGTCCAAGCTGTCGTACATCATCGATGTGAACGATCTCGAGATTCTTGCACCAGTGGAAGCTGTCAAGCGTCGCCTGGTCGGCCTCCCCATCGTAGACAATCAGCGTAATGGGGGTCTTGGCAATCACGCGCTCGAGGGTTGGAAGCAGCTCTGCGTTTGTGAAAATAGCCCTTGCGCCGCACTCGGCCAACGAACGACCGACGTTTTCAACTGTGAGGGTGTGGTACAGCGTGCAGATTGGAACCGCGTTGAAAGCGCATGCTTGTGCAATTGTCATCCAGTTGACGCTAAGGGCGGTTAGTTTGGCACTAGCGATGTCTAGCCGCCTGCGAACACCATATGCTGCCCAGTCGCCGATCACACTCACGATGAAACGCTGTATATCGCAAAGAACCCCCTGGCGGACCGCGTGCCAGCTCCCAACTCGCGAAGACCGCTTCCGAGATCACGAACTTCCTGGAGTGCCTCGGTGTGGGTCATCCACCGGTAAGGCGACAGTCGAAGCTTTTCGGTGAACTTGGACGCTGACTTGCTCGATGTCGTCGAAGTGCTGCCTGTCTGCCCACTATATGTGCTCATGTTCGAACTACCGACATTCGAGCTCGGAGAGTACGGTGGTTCATTGTACACCTCGAGAACGTCTCGCCAGCCAAAGGCGACCTTGTCGCCCCATGTGCGGCCGGCGTACAACATGATGTCGTGAACAGTGTCGACCCCCTTGTCCGGGCCTGGGACTGTGAGTTCCACACACGCATATACCCAGCCAGAATCGAGGACATCTTCATTCTACCGCCATCGTTGACAGCGACCACGCACGTCGCACAAGGTCGGCTTTCCCAAGCCGCCTCTCGCTGCCCCGGGACTCGCGGTCGATACTCACGAAGTGTCAACTCCTTGGTGCAGAATGCTCTCCGCGCGCGCGTTTCTCCCATAGGCTTCGGCTTGTCGGCATCAACCTCCCAGCTGGCGGACTCGTTGCCTTTTCGCGGCGCCATTCTGTAAACATCGATGTCTGGTGAAGATGAAGATGAATCGTTGCGGTAGATCATACTATAAAAGTGTGCCCAGCCTGTTGACGGTCCTTATTTGTCTGGGCAGAGGAGAATCTCACATGAACCTCCGCTCCGACCAGGTACTTAATGAGGGGCGGACGACGCTAATAATGGAAATAAATACGTACACCTCTGGTGCCTGTTGCAAACGTTGCTTCCACTCCCTGCAGCCTAGTCGCCTTGACACAGAGTTGGATCACAAACTCAATCTCACTCTCCAGAGTGAGAACCGAAGCAGAGCCCTAAGGAACTCGGGCTTCTGAAATGGGAATGTTGCCACCAACGCACAACGCCACTGGGATTGCGGAGCTTCCACATGGTGGGGAAGAGGATGGGGGGAGGGCCGATCAGTGGCGGCAGGAAGTGCGGGAGTGAAACTCTGCTCCGCCAGCGACTCCGCCTGCACGTCCCGACGCCACCCCCAGACGATGGCTGTCTTTTCTAGGAAGACAGAAATTGCCCAGTATTCTCAAAGAAATACAAATACTTTGATCTGATCCGTATTTTTTGTCTTGGGTTTGCCGGCTTGGCACATGAGGCTCGCAGGTCTTCCAGCTTGTGAGGCTCGCTTGTCGCTCGCCACGGGAAGGCACCAAGTGTCCCTGGCCCTAACCCAGACCGATCTGCGACAGCTGGAATACAAATTATTTGACCCGAGATGGCAATGTTTGGTCCCCGTCCCTGACAGCTTACTTCCGCACCCAGTGCGCCAGTCCAAGGCCCAAATAGCAAGCTGTTACGTTGTTGGTAAAATGTCAGTTGTCCGACGAAACAAACGATACTCTTTGTGGTGCTCAACGTCTTCCCGAATGGTAAATATGGTGATGATTGATTTGTCGATCGTCATCAAATGCCCGCTGCCTTCCAAGAACGCAATCTGATCACACATATACAGTACTACTGTATCTCCTTGGAAACTCGCCGTGCCTATGGGGGCTTGTTCACCCCTCGTACACGTCGTAGTAAGGGACGCAATCGTTATCACTGTTCCGAACTAGTCTCACTATGTCGGTCTAATCCCCACCCAAGCCAGACCTTCTTTTCAGTCTATCGTGTTCAGTGCCTGCAGTGCCTTGCTTCCACACGTCATCTTCTTTGAACCATGAACCACGCCTTGTGCCTCCAACTGCGACTCCTCAATAGTCATCATCCGTCGTTCTAACCACATGCCTGGAGAGTGGACACTACTTGCGGTTTTCATCACCTGAATAGCCTCCGAATCGTTGGCCCTACGGTGCCAACGACGATATGTGACGATCCTGATCCGCACGGCGCTGCTGGACACGGACATCCAAGCAATCGTGCCTTAGGGACTACAGCGTCCCGGTGTTGCTGGAGTGGCAGTTTAATCCATATAATCCTTCTTTCCGGGATTGATTTGTATCACCTTACTATCTTGTGTCTCAACCGATGTGAGCGCCGAAACGGTGTTCGGCTCCTTTCATTGAATCATGGCATCTCGTCTGTGTTCTTCTTACTACAGTACCAAGCATTAGGCATGACAGGGTTATTGTTCCATACGTTGGAGAATGGGGGCGCCTGGCGGCGCATTCCAAAGTCAAGCTGGCCGATCCTACATTAAGGGATGGGTGGCTTTGGATATTCTCCCCGCCCCATTGACTGAATTGTGATCTGTCCTTGCCCAGGTTGGAAGTGCGGAACATCAATTGATGGCGGCGACGTCACTCCCGTTGTAAGACATCCGCTCCACCCTCTACCCTCTGGCGGAGAATATGACGAAAGTTCTGGTAACAAGAAGCTTCTGATCCGGTTCCAGGGAATCGACAACCAAACCAGTCTTGTGGTACGTGTCAGGAGCGCCTCCAAGCTCCAGCCATGGCCAGTCATTGTTCGATCAATACCACGGCCTTCCGAGGATACTTAAGTACAAGTCAAGACAGATTGCAGGCTCTCGTGAACGAGTCTACACGTTCTTGCAGCAGCCCCCTTCTACACCCTACTCTACACAGGAACACCTTAGCTCATTGATCGCTTTCTTACCATATCGACAACAGCGTGAAACGTGGAAGCTTTAACAAGCTAAAGCTGTCACGCTGCACTGTGGCTTGGGGACATCAAGCTGAGCCGTCTCTATTCTGTCAACGCTTCGCTTCTCACGACCTCGCTGGTACATACTTAAGGCGAGACTGGAGAATCTGGTATGGATGTGGCAATGCAGTTGCGACGCAGGTCGCTCCAGCAGTGGGGCGAGTGGGGGCTTGAGCGCGACAGGAGAATCACTCATGGTGCCAAGTCAACCAGACGACCGACTCGAGAGCATTAGTGAATGCGAAAGCGTTGTGTAGGTGTGGTGATGGCACGTCTGTGGAAACGCAATTGACATGAGAAGGCCTACCACTGAAGTAGCAACCTCGTGGTGTGTTCTCCAGATACATTTGGGCCTAAAAATCGATAACCTTTCGCAAGAAGTTTCTCAAGAAGTCTCGACCTCACATGTTCAACGTGCAAGGTCCGAAGTGGCCGGTTCAGCCAACCTAAGTCCTCCAGTCTATAACTGGCTTTCAAGTGTGACTGGCACCGCTAGGCTGTCCTCTTTCTAGCCCTGGAGATTGGTCAACGAACTTGATCATTGACTATATGGCTAGCCCTACAGTGCAAGTCGACCTTATCATTCAGATCAGCTACCTGTGTGAATCGCGTTAACCTCAGATCCATCACATTGATGTCAACTACCCGGTGGCTAAGGGAAATGTGGGCGAGGCTTACAGGGGGTCAAAGGCATGGGTTTTGCCGCTTCAACCCATCGGACTGTCTGCAGCGACTAAACCATGTCTGGACCTCAGCATCGAATCACTGGCGTGCTTGGACGGGCTTGATCCCATTCGACATTCTAAACCTTGAATCAACCACTTTCAGATGCTCGAGTCGGGGCTCTGACAGAATTCACTAACCAGGCAAGCGCCAAAAAAGCAACACTGTCAAGTAGGAAAGGCGCGTTGTGTCTGGTTCCATGTTGGGAACCCAGGCACCAAGGTCAACTATGGAAGGTGTGACAAGAATTCAAGTGGACTAGTTTGCCTGGCCTGGGCCACAAGTGTTCTGGTGAATGGTTATGCCCTGGGTGTCCTCGTCTAACACACACCATCATGCGCTTCGCGATCCATGAATTGTTTGTCTGATTAATGAATCGTTATCCCAAGGAGACTAGCAAAAACTGAAAAAAATCCACACTAACTAGTGGACGTGCGGACCATGAAGATGGCCTTGCAGTAGTTTTCGAAGGTGACCGAATTGACAAAGCAGGCATGGAGGTCCTTTGTGGCGATCATAAAAGGGCGAGCAAGCTGACCTTCTCAACGCGTCCTTGTCCCTATCTTGATTCAACAGTAAGATAATAGACATGTTGTCTACCACTTTCACTGCCTGCCTGGTGCTGTGGCTGTGGGGAACACTGGTGCGAGCCGGTTTTGTCATTTGCACCACCACTGTTGCGTCCGTCCCAACCTACAAAACGGCCAGCAGTAACGCTGCATGTGTCGTCAGTACCAGTTATCGCCAGTGACAACGACTAACCCTCAGACCGCCTGCGCTGGGTTTGCTTGGAGTTACTACGCAGCAGGATCCTGTGCGTGTAGCCAGAACCCTCCCAATAATGCCATTGCTGGCGTGACCCCGAACTCGGCTCCGACGACCACATGCCCTTCAGGCGGCTACATCGTAAGTACAGGTCTACGTGTGTGTCTGATCGTCTAGGCAACCAAGCTGTCTACCACCTTTGTTTACAACACCTGTGCCACGACAATTACTCCCGATATTCGCGATACCGCCAACCTTGTTACCTCCTGGTCAGCAGTGGCGTCTCCAAACGAATGTTTCGCCCTGTGTGCCACCAAGATTTACGCACTGCTTTGGCCAAACACTGGTTCCTCTTTAGGCTGGCGCTGCTTTTGCCTGAATTATCAACCTGTTGTTATTCCAGTAATAGTCAACTGCAATTCGGTCTCTATCTACCTCTATCAGCACACCGTCCTTCAGGCCTCACAAGGGCTGGCTCGCCGGGCCTCCCCTCCTCTTGTCACTGGTGCAGGGGAAGCCTTGTGCCCTCGGGGCCTTAAGCCTTGCCGCATTTCACCTGATAGCGACGCCTACGAATGTCTCTCCACCGACTTTGAACTCTGTCAGTACACTTAGATAGCTTACCGGGAGCGTGACTTACCTCAGATTCCTGTGGAGGATGCGTCCATGGCTCCGTGGTTCCGTCCCCAGGCGAACAAGAGACTTTTGGAGTCGAGTATGTCACACTGGCTTGAATTCCGCTGACAATTCACAGCTGCACAGACCTTGCTGGAGTCAACCCCTACCGTGTTGCCTGCGTCCGCGGCCAATGCCGTGCCTCTGGGTGCAAACGAGGCTTCGTTTTCCAGAACGGTCTCTGTCGTCGGCAAATTGCTGTCTAGATTTTCTTCGAAGAGACCGAAATCGGCTTGTTTATCGTATTCGACTGGTATGGAGTCCTTTCAGTGTCTCATCCTGATGCACAGTGTCTCATCCTGATGCATGAAGATGATATTGTACGTTGTTCAGCATGAGGCCAGCATCAAGCTAGCAAATCATGTCTTTTAGAATGGTGCAACATCGCCGAGTTGGAAAATCGCCACAGTCCATACTCGCATCATGGGGGCCATGCAACGGAACCAAATATGCTCGTCGGGCATCGCCGATCAGCACTCTCCGTTGGCGATAAAGCATCACCGTGTCGCCAATATCACCCTGTCGCCAACCTCCACATTACTCTTCGCCAACAAGCTCGGCGATTGTCTGCATCATTGGCAAGCTCTAGGTCGCCAATTACTACACCCATGACTCTCCGCTCACCGTTATAAGAGTAGCAACCTGGGAAAGCGGTGCTTATACCCCCAACTAGTGCTTAGCTCAACTTCCCACCATGACTGCACCCCGTCCCATCGTGGTTCTCGGTGCAGGCGTTATTGGCCTCACCACAGCAACCCGACTGCTCGAAGCAGGGCACGAGAACGTCCACATCCTGGCATCGCATCTACCCTCTGATCCACTCAACGCGCGCTACGCCTCTACAATCGCTGGTGCGCATCACCTGAGTTTTGCGGACGACGGCGATGTGCAACAGAGTGAATGGGACTGGAGGAGTAAGTGTCCCCGCGGGCTACTGGAGACTGACCTTAGCTTTTGAAGTCCTTTACGACGAGTGGAAGCGTCACGGGGAAGCTTCGGGTCTTATGCGCCTCACTCAGACCGAGCTATGGGTTGGTTCATCCACCCACTTGAAGATCTACGAGCGGCATCCGGACTTTGAGGTCGTTGACACCGCCCTGTTGTCCACCCCTTGCAACCACGCGGTACGCTTCACGTCACTCACGGTTACACCATCCATCTACCTCCCACGCCTCCTCGAACGTTTCCTCTCCTTAGGGGGTAAACTGCACCGCGTGCACGTACATTCTCTCTCGGCACTGACCACGCCGCCGCTGCAAGCCTTCTACGGAGCTGCTCCGCGAGCTGTCTTCGTCTGCGTGGGTATCGGAGCACGCGACCTTGGCGGTGTGAAGGACACAACTGTCTTTCCCACACGCGGCCAGGTCGTCGCTGTGCGCGCGCCATGGATGAGGGCCGGGACGACACGTCAGGTCGGATCCCTCGCCGGCGGCGAGGGCGGCAGCAGGACATATGTCATCCCGCGCGTGACGGGAGAGGTGATCCTGGGCGGCACCCGAGAGGTGGACGATTGGGAAGCGTACCCCCGCAAAAGTACCGCCGACGATATCCTCAAGCGTGTCCTCGAGGTCTGTCCCGATATCGTCCCACCCAATCAACGCGACTCCGGAGGCGTCCAAGCACTCAAGGGCATCGTGACGGACCATCTCGTTGGATTCCGGCCCTCCCGCAAAGACGGTATCCGTCTTGAGCGCGAGGACGTCGTTCTTGGCGGTGACAATGTGGCCATTATCTACAACTACGGGCATGGCGGCGCTGGATGGCAGTCGAGCTGGGGCACTGCCGAGTCCGCGGTTCGCCTTCTTGATCCTTGTAAGCCCGTCCTTACAAGTCGCTTGTAGTCGGCCGCTCCCTCTAAGGCAATGTGCACAATCAGTGTTCAAGTGGGTCGTGAATCAGCATCATGAGAGGCTACCTACTGCGCAGAAGAGGACTCCACTAATGTTCATTTTCTCATCACCTGGAATGTTACTGACGATATTGATCCGCAAGGTCGCTGACAGTTGTGCTTCAACTTTTGTCCGTCCGTGTTGATGGAAGGAGATGGCGTCGAGCACCGCAATGGGCGGACCGTGACTGCTGTGGAATGTGTGGGCCGAGAGTGCGAGTTTCTGAAATGCACAATAGGGCTTCCGGTTTGTTTTGTGTGTCAGTTGGAAGTCGATTCAACCCTCGCCGCACGGTTGTTGCTGGTTTGTGTCAGTGGCAAAAGCACAGTGTCTCACCCATCAGGGCTACTACATTACATGACTAACTTGAAGATCACAGCCACAACATGGTTGTCTGGAGGGAATCCCAGTAAACGTTGGTCGCGAACAAAAGATTCGTGGAGCGATCCGAGCGAGCGCCTCGACACACGCACAATGGGTGACAAACAGGTTACGACATCAGACATGATGCCTGAAACCGTCGTCCAATTCTGCGTCGAGGATGGAGGATGAAAGATGGTCCAGTGCACGACGTCTTGTGTGTATACAATGAAGACACGTGAAACGAAAACACACAATAGTGACATCTCTGATCGCCCCTTCCCTCGCCCATTTGTTGTCGTTGTGGGTCCGTTCGGTGTGTCCTGGCAACTGGTGGCATACTTAAACGGGTCGTCGTTCGTCTTTACATCAGTTCCATATCCCCTCCTCTGTTCTGTCATACACAATTCCTCCCTCACAATCACCCATCTATTCCTAGCCCTCCTGACCACCTCAATCCCCGTTTCCGATACCAAGATGAGCCACATTGCCTACCTTACCAACCTCGACCTCTTTCCTCTCTCCGTCTTCTACGACGGCGTTGTTGCTATGGACTTGGACCTCAGCAAGGCCTCCGTTCACGACTTTAAATTGAAGGCCCAGCAGCTTGACATGGTACGGTCCACTCTTGCACTAAGAGATTTGAAGTAAAGTGAGGATGGAGCTGATTTCATTTCAGGACATCAAACATATGACAGTGACCTACTTTAACAAACACCTCGATTTTTTCACCAGCCTCGACAACTGCAAGACGTGCCAGGCTGAGGACACGCTGGTTAGAATGGACGCGCTGCTTGAATCATATGGTATTATGATTCATAATATGAGCCAGCTCGGTACAGAGCGTAAGGCGAAGGACGATCAGGTCAAAGCGCTAGCTTCTCAGTCGTCAGAGGCCAGCGGTCCTGCATCCGCCACTTCGAGCTCGACAGCCACTTCGCCCCACACAACCACAAATGACGCTACTTTGGAGATGCTGTTTGCAGGAAGGGACCTGTACGTCGCCTGGTACAAATTGGTAGAGCAACATTATGAGACTGTGGTCGGCATGGTACCAACGCACGTCCTCCAATGTCGACCTGAAATCACCATCCTCAAAGACGTATGTGTCTCTGATCGCTGGCTCCTCCGCCACCTCCTTGAATTAGCAGTACTCTGACTGAACAGCAACTGCTCCGGCTCCTCGTGGCCGCTGCTTGTGCCCACCACCTCTCTGTTCCCTTTGATAGGATCGCGGAGACGCTTCCTGAAGTATGTGAATATTTGGAGACCCCGCTGACATGCACAGAGCAGTGAAGATACTCAAGTAGCCCTTCCTGCCTCTGGAGCTGGGGTTGACATGCCAGAGGAATCCCACCGGGAGGCAGCGGATAGCTCCCTCCCTTGCCCGGACATCGACGCACCGGCTTCCAAGTCCGATGTGGCTCTATCTCTGCATGAGAGCCCCCTTACCCCACCCATTTTCCCTTTGGACACCACCGTTGGCCCCGCCAACACTCCAGCCGCTCCACTTGAGTTTGACTCGTCCGAGCGAAGTGACGAGACTCCAGTGACCGTCGAGGCGATTGTGGAACAATTCACACTGCTGTTCCTGTCGAAGAACGCAACGGAGCAGAAACAACTCTTCGAGCAGTATCCGGAGCTCACGTTCGTTCCCGAGCTGATCGAGATTCATCGACAGACTGTTGCGCTTGAACCGAGCAGTTCGGTCGATGCCCCTGTGTCCACTGCGGATGCCAGCCTGCTCGAGAGGGCGGTCGCGCACGCGTCCGCTACTGCAGGTACACAAACCCAATATTTCCCCGTCGAGTGGCTCCCTATCATCGACAGCTGTCCTGACTGGCCGATGAAGATGGAGATTCTCAAGTACCTCAATGAGAACAACTGTGCGGAACTCGTGGACGAATTGCAAGCCCGGATGGCTGCGACTCTTCGTAGCATGGCGCTCCAGGCCAAGGAGCTTATCTGCGATGAGTCTGCGGCTCAGGCAGGTCATATTCGGGCTCAGTTGGAGACCGTCCTCCAGCATGATCAGGCTCTGCTAGTGGCTGTGGAAGTTAAGATGAAAGGAGAACAGCCCAAAGCAAGGAATGAGACTGGAAAACGACATTGGTCGAAGTTTTGGTGTCACTCCATAGAATTCATGAATTAGATATACAGTAATTTAAAGCAGTGTCGTTGATTATCTGGGCGCCAGCATTCCACGGTCTAAAGCACTGGTGGAGCTCTCGCTTTAGACCAAAGGGGCGGAACGAGAGAGGCGGAACAACATAATAAGCATATGAGGACCTGAATAGCGTGAACCACTGGGTGCCCCGTGCCAGCGGGGACCTCCGTTATTGACTGTGACCAGACCTTCCATCGGAAGAATGTCTGTCGCGCTCAAGGCGATGCAGTTTAATACATCAGTACATCAAGTCCCGCGCTCATGGAGGGGGACCAAACAGGGACCATGGACTTCGTCAGAGCATGGAAGCCCTCGTTCGGGAGTCGTACAAGGTCTAAATACCATGCACCCGCATGGAGGTCTAAGATGCAGATGCTTGCTGGCTACAGACCGGAAGCTGTGCTCTGAATGCTCCATGCAGATGGTGTGGACGGTTCGGGGGCGCTATAAAGACGAGCCCGTCCCCCAATACGGTGCGTCTTCTCACTATCTCCCATTCAACCCACTTTCAGCTCTCGGCGCACACGATACACCACCATACGATATGCCGTCCGTCCTCTCACCTCGTTACTACTACTCGTACGACTACACAGACGATGGTCTTTCTGCCGCCGTCATTGCTGGTATCGTGATTGGCGGCCTGGCCGGTCTCGCCACCCTCATCTCGCTCATCATCCTCATCTGCTGCCTGAGCAAGCGCCGCAAGAGGGAGCGTGAGGCTCGAGAGAGGGCGCAGATGCAGTTCGCCAACGCCCAAGCCCAGCAGCCACTCATGATGTACTACCCCAACCCTACCGCCCAGCCACAGCCTGTCGCCCAGCCCGGCCAGCAGCCCATGTTCCAGTACGGACAGCAGCAGCCCGCGTACGCTCAGCAACCGGCCTACGGACAACCCCAGTACCAGTACCCTCAGTACTCTGGATCGTCAAAGCCTTAGTCCGCCGTCGATCGTTCTCGCCACCATCCTATATTCCGTCTACATCGCTTCTCTAGGCTTCCGCCACTACCCACCACCCGCATAATCGAAGTCAAATCAAAATAAAGCCCAACGCCTCTCTGCCCGTTCCATCCAGCACAGTAATGTGACCAACGGGTCGTCGTTGTAGCACTATCAGTCGTTCAGATACCTCGATGCACCGTGGATATGTTACAATCGTACATCCTTGCAAGTAAAAGAGTACGTGTCGAAACCCATTGGCTCCTTTACGCCTCGGAGGGCGATGAAATTGAACCACCGAATGGCTTTGACCCCATTTACCCAACAGTGCACATTACTGCTGCCACCCGCTTCCCAACTGTAACTTGCCAGCTCACTGTGAGGGCTCATAGTCCCGCTCGGGGCTGAAGCACTGAACGCTCTGGAAGATCGCTATGAAGCAGGAGTTCCGCCGTACATGAAGTATCCAACAAAGTTCACTTCCGACGGAACCCCTTGCCCCCCACCCCTGCCGGAAGGCGGATACGGGTACCTGTCATAGGTAGGCAAGAAGGGAGTAGGGACTCTGATGTCTAGGGCCCAATACGCGTAATTGCACATCTCATGTTACCTTCTACGCGTCGTGGCCAATGAAGACGAAGGTCGTACAAGATGGAGAATGGGACGACGCGTCGCGGTTGCGAGAAAATTGGCAGGTTCCTGCATGAGACGAACGCTCTACGGAATTAACAGGGGGTGTTTGCAGAGGCTGGTGTGCTCCTAGTAGCGCCGGGAGCGGTGGCTGATGATACGGATCCCGACACCTGAATCATGAGCCAGTTTCATGCTCCTAGAATTTCTCCTTCTTGTCGCAGGGCCACGCGTCGTTGGAGACAGATTGTCCGGGGTACATGAGCGGGCCAGTCGATGAGTGCCCGGAGGAGGAAGGCGGAGCGGAGACCAAGGGCGTGGACGGGCTCGAGCACTCGCTCGGCGATGCCACTGAGAATCCTACCACAGAGCCGGAGCCAGCGCCGGAGCCAGAGCCGGAAGCCGAGCTGCGGTTCGATCCTTCCCACGACGGGTCGTACATGGGCGGAAGCAGTTCCTCATCGACCGCACCGGCATCGCTGTCGTGCCGAACGAACCGATCCCGCGAAGTACCGACAGCCGCCTCACGGCCTTTGCCGCCTCCGGGGCCGCCACGGGTCACGATGGCGGCGCCAGTGGTGTCATTCACGACCGAGCTCACCCAGTCGGACCCGCCATTGTCATTGTTCGCGATGGCATGGTGGAAGGGAACGACGTTGTTGTCATCCTCGATTTCGAACTTCTCGTCGAGGTTACTATTCCGTCAGCTCACAGAACCACCAAGCAGCCTCACCGATTCTTCACCCTGCGGCGGTGAAGTAGGTACGCCACAAGTCCAATGATGAGTCCCAGTCCAAGGATGCCGCCAACCTGGGTCATTAGCACTTGGTACATGGCAATAGTCTCCGGCGACGCGGACACTCACAACTCCGCCAACGATTGCGCCGACTGGAGTCTTGGCCTCGGATGCAGAAGAGCTAGTGGGGTTCGTGGGAGCAACCCCCACTGAAGTCCTGTTATTAGTCAGCTTCTCGGTCGCAACTGTGAGAGCCTACTCGTTGATAGAATACAGTTCGATCGAAGAAATGTTGAACCCTTCGCTTGTCGAGTTGTAAGGTGAAAGATTGAGGGTATAAGAAACGTCCGGGTCGAGGGGAGCCATGTACAGAACATTGTCAGGATTAGGGCCTCCAAGCTTTCCAAAGCTGGACGCATTCCGTTCATTGTAGGTCATAACCGAAGGCCAGTCCGGATACATGGTCACTAGGACAGGGGCAGGGCCGCCGCTCCCTTTCAAGATGAAGTACAGTGTCTTGTCAGGAATCGTAATGTTGAGGTTGGTGTTGACGACCGCAAGACCATTGTCCGTAACGGCAAGAGCCTGGCGATTCGCATAGTTGAAAATGGGATCGTCCGACACTTGGGAACTGTTCACAAACGACTTGGAAGTGATGACCAGATCCTTCTCCGCGGCTCCCTTTGGAGCTTCGACACCCGTTGTGAGAACCAAGGTTGAGGCAGACTTGATACCACCTCTGAAAAGAACCTTCTGTTGCGCAAAGTTGCCAATATCGACGCAGACACCGGAGCCATCCGTTTTATAGGGCTTACTACGGAAAACTTTGTCACCGATGGCGAGGTCGACTTGCGCCTCCAACTCGCCATACAGACAAAAGGATTGGCCGACGAAAACCAGAAGCCCTTGAAATATCGTGATGTTGCTTGGATCGGAATAGAGAACCCGGTCGCTTTCGATGGAGAAATCGCCGTACCAATAAACAAAGGGACTTGTGGCGGGCATGGTGACATTGAATGCGAGTGATTGAATGACATTATTGTCAGCGATAGCCTCTTGAAGGAAAAGGAGGCCCGCGAGGAACGCAAGAGACATGTCGAATGAATATCTCATGATGGTGAATATGAAGAGTGAGAGTCTGTGTAGTGCAAGAGGAAACGGGAGATTGGATGTCTGCTCACATTTAACTGACAAGTTCAACCCCGAGCCCAAGTGGACCAGATGGCAACAACGTTACCGACGCGGAGAGTTTGTGCCGCCGTAGCCTCACTACTTCTGGTGGTGGGCAAAGTGATATATGTTATTTCCATCCAGTTACTGAGACAGAAACGCCAAGTGCAGGACTCGGGAAGCTCGGACACTTGTGTGGCAGAGTTGTAACGATTCCCCGTCTGTTTACAGGACCTAAAGAGTATCGTAGCGGTGGGAAACCCGTTCTAGACCAAATCGACATCTCGGAGCCATGTGTTGAAATGATGGGGAAGGGGACATTGGCTGGCGGAACAAGACTGGGTGAGGGAAATGGAACTGATGATACGGTCGCACACCATAGACGGAGAATGTCCCACCTTTCAACGTAAGACGCGACGCAACCCTCCGAACTTCACCTACTATGCCTATCAGAACGATCCAGAACATCTAGCGGTCAACCTCAGAACGGCTCGATATCGTTTTAACCTCCTTGAGAGGAGAGATCCCGTCGTTTTTGTGAAGAGACGCGTCAGAGGTCAATGGGACGGGCAAACACCGATACCAGCCATCGTTGTGTTTGACGTCCACCTTCCATCAACTTGGCAGTGAGGTCACGTGACACTTGTTCCAGTCTATACAGTCCTGGCATCCCTGCCAAGTTCAGGAGATCTAGTTTACTTGTCTCTCTCGCCATTGCCGGTTGTTCTAGACACGGTCACACTCAGCGACCTCTTCGATCGTCTCGCCATTCGCATGGTCAAACCTCGATACATTGACGGGAATCCTTCGAGACCGAGCATGGCCGCGCTCACGCCTCTCTGGAGGGCAGTACAACAGTGGACGGACTGGACGAGCTCGAGCTCGAGCTCGAGCTCGCAGCATTGAGGCCGCCATCGCGACTGGCCCTCTCCCACAACGGGTCGTACATTGGTGGGAGGATGACCTCGTCCAAAGGCTCCTCCAGAGGTACCATGTATCCGGCGTCGCTTTCGTGCCGAACTGTGGGGCCGCGCGATGGCCCAGCTTCGCTCGTGGTTGTCCCGTTCGCGTCGATCCCTTGGGCCCGTTTTTCGCCATCTGGTCTACTGCGTGGCACCAGTCCAGGCTCACTGGTCTTGTTCACCACAAAGCTGGCCCACTCTGGTGCCTCATTGTCGGCAGCCTCGCTGAACGGGACGACGTTGCTGTCGTCCTCGATTTCAAACTTGTCGTCGGGGTTGCTGGGGCGTTAACATTCGTGGCGGTGGCTGATGGCCATGCACCCTCTACACTCTGCAGGGGAAGCACACATGACAAAACTGCCGACGTACCGATACTGCAACCGGCGACGGCGGCGGCGGACCAAGCACCATACCAGTCCAACAATAAGTGCCAGCCCAACCAGACTACCTGCCTTGAACACGTTAGAGGCAATCTTGCCTAGGAATTTGCCTTGCTCACAATTATGCCTGTCAAGGCACCAATAAATCGCTTCCGAGCCCCGGAATACCAGTCATCGTTTCTCTGGACGTGTGTTCTGTTGTTAGTCTACCCACCGTCGAAAAAGAACTCACTTGTTGAGCGACCAGAATTCGATTGACGTGAGGTTGACAAGGTTGCCAGGCTCTACGGGCGCGACTGTCAAGATATAAGGGTCGGCCCCGGACAAGGAGCCCATGGACACAATTTGCTCAGTACCAGGGGTCTTAAAGGTGGACGCGTTTACTGTCCGGGTTTCGGGAACCGACGACGATTGCCTTCTGTTTGTATATCGTGCCTCGTTGCCTCCGTCGCCTTTCAGGAAATAGTAATCTGTCGCGAAAGGAATGGTAATGTTGAAAACGTCATCGATGGTGAGACGACTGCCCGTAGCAAACGCTCTTTCGGGTTTCGCGTACACGAAGAGCGGATCCGTCGACGGGTGGCCATCCTCTACAAACCTCTTGGAAGTGACCACAATGCTCTCAGTCGTGTTGACTGGACCGTTCATACTCAGTGTAAGGATAACGCTTCGCAAAGATATTATTCCGCTATGAATGACGATTCCAGTTCCCCTCGCACCTCCAATGGTGCTGATCTCGAGGCAGACGAAGGTACCGTTTGTTGGGTAGTAGGACACTTGGGCGCCGCTCATCGAGGCGCCGTTTTTCAGCCCAACCATGCTGTCAAGTTCTCCATTGAGGCAGCACGAGTAACCAGCGTAGGTAATCGCCACCTGGTTGCCTGCCCCGTAACGGCTGTCGAAGTCGGGGTCGCCGGTTCCCTTTACCCGCGGATCGTATACAACCCGCCCGTCATCTGTCGCCGTGAAATTGTTGTAGTTCCATGTGAGAGGGTAGCTGGTGGCCGGTAAGGTGATGTTGAATTGGATTGCAAAGGCTGTTTGGACGAGGGATGAGCAGCCGACCAGGAGGAGAATGGCAAAGAGGGCCATGGCGGTATTAGGCCCGCCGAGAACGATGTAAAAATCTGCTGCGGAACAGGAAGAGGGCATGTAAAAGGCGGAACAACTTGTCCATATATCTGGACAGAACTGGTCGGCAGCTGTACGAGAAAGAGGCTGTGGACCCCACTTCAGACAAGGGCATCTTTGTTATAAGCCGCTCTCAATCAGAAAGGCTATGCTTCCCAGGATCCATCCCAACCAGTGAGCTCGAAGGGCATCAATATATGTCAGTGATAATCTGTTGTCCGTCCCCCCAGCGGGCTGCAGGGCCCAGGAGGGTCTGCTCCACGCTGAAGCGGACGTCTCACAGACATGTGACGGACTCCTGTTCGTCTGCACAGCACATAGCCTGGAACGACTGCCAAGAAATCAGTCGGCGGTGTCAGGGGACTCAGGCCTGATAAACACGGGTTGTGCTGCGGATGGCTAGCCGCTCACGGGCTTGACGAATTGACGGATATGTCAGGGGCCTGAGGTACGATGTTTCTGTTCGTCGCAGCATCAGTTTCCACCCTGCTTTAAAGCACGCAGCCGTCGATTGCGGGGACGTTGGACGCGTCATGTGAGTAAACACTGTCTGGGGAAACATGCTGATGCTGATTGCACAAACAAGTATTGTGAATCACGCAAGGTTGAGTACCGAGGGGCTACGTTTCGACCTCCTTAAACCTTGCGGTTATCCTGCGACTGATACGCATATGGGCGCTAGACGCTACAGCGACCACTCCGCGTTTTGGAGCACGATGCGATACCCATCGTGGTCCTCGAATGTCTTGCCCTGCCGGTCCCAGTAGGGGTTGAACGACTGCACAGCGCGGAAGCCGAACTCTTGGGCGCGGCGGCACGTCGCCTCCCACTCGGTTGTATCGGGAAGGTAAAACACGGCAAGGTCCTCGGGAGTCGGCGATGGCTTGACGGGATGCCCGGGGCACGACGTAAACTCGAAGTGGTACTGGCTGCCGGGCGCGCCGAGCATGATGCCGTCGAAGCCGTCGTGGCCGTCGAATCGGTACAGCACCGAGAAGCCAAAGATGCCACAGTACATCCGCTCCGTGGCGGCGAGATCGGTGACGGGGCGGGCGATGCGGAGCTTGGCCTGCATGGTTTTGCGAGTGTTGTGGGGACGTTGGGGACCTTTGTGCTTGTCGAGGTACACCGAGTTCAAATATCCCATTGCATCCATCATATAGGTTGTATCAACGCTTACCATGCTTACCAAGTCAACCATGTCAGACCCTCGAAGCTGTGCGTACGTCATTGGAGCCCCCAGGATATAGTCACTGCCAAAGGCATGCTGCTTGAGGACATGCCGATTGTTCTCGACATCTAGCATCAATCGAACCTCCGTCGCCGGAGCCGACCGGAGCCGATGAGCTCCCGAGAGGCACTAGCTCCACGCACGCAGATCTCACAGCTACCGTCCAGAACTCGAAACCGATGAAGGCAAACCGTGTGTGTTGGCCATAGCGTGTCATAGCGTGTCATGGTCTCACAAACAACAAGGAAGCAGTTAGGCGGGACAGACAGATTTAGTTTTGCTTAACAGAGTGCACATATTCAGTTGCGGATCGGTCGGGTTCAGTGTAGCTTCGTTCATCTCAAGATGTGTAGGAGATTATCAGACTATATATACTCGAGAAGGTTGTCGAGAACGTCGTATCGTACAAAAAACCCAAAGTGTGCCGCGTTCATTCTAATGTATCTACTGGCGGCACATACGCCGTGTGTGCGTGGTAAGCGCACGTTTTACTGAGCCTTGTTCGAAGGGTAAGGCTCAAGAGGCTTGTCGAACGAGTCGTGGGGCGAGATGCCGTCCTCGATCTGAGGCGCAAACTCCTCCTCGTCGTCCTTCCAGAACTTCTTCTTGCCGGCCGCGAGACGCTGGGTCCACTGCGGGAAGAAGCCGCCCTCAATGCGCCAGGTCCAGGGCTCCTTGTCCTCCTTGTTGGGAGGAACAATACGGCCGCCGGTGCCGATCTCAATGAGCCAGACGAGAGTGTTGATAAGGATGTACGAGCAGATTCCGCCAATGAGACCGTAGGCGATCGAGTAGGTGAAGGGCATGACGGCGATGGTAATGAACGAAGGGATCGAGTCGCCGAGGTATTTCCAGTTGATGTTGCGCGCCTCCGCGGCCATCTGAGCACCGACAATGACAAGCACGCATCCAGTGGCCCACGGGGGGATCGAGGCGAAGATGGGAGCGAAGAAGACAGCGATGAAGAAGCAGAGACCGGTCGTCATTGCAGTAATACCAGTGCGGCCACCCTCGGCAATACCGGCACCCGACTCAACGTAGGCAGTGACGGGAGGAGCACCAAAGAGCGAGCCGATCGAGATACCGAGTGCGTCGATGCTGTAGGCAATAGACGAGTTCTCAAAGTCCTGAGTGCGAGGGTTGAGGAAACCACCAAAGCGGGCCATGGCGTACATGGTACCGGTAGCGTCAAGAATGTCTGTCACGGGTTAGCACAAACCCAGCAAGATCCACGCAGTGCGCAGTAATACTCACCGACATAGAGGAACGAGATGAAGGCGAGACCAAACTGTCCGCCGTATCCGGAAATGTCAAACTTGAGGACGTTGAGGGTGTGCTTGATGGGGTTGAAGGTGACGACCTTCTTGAAAAAGTTGAAGGCGTCGTCGCCGAGTTCGGTGTGGGGGAAGTAGGTGACAGGGGTGGGGCGAGGCCACGAAATAATGGAGACGAGGAGGATACCGAAGATGATGGCACCCTTGACGCGGTAGAGCATGAGCATGACGGTGAGAACGCCACCACAGAAAATGCCAATCCACTGTTGGGGGTGTTAGCGTTCTGTTGAAACATGAGGGTCAGGGTGGCGCATGGCGCAGCTGCGCAGCTGCCACAAACGAGGCAGAGCCCTCTTCCCTGCGCCAAAAATTGAAATGGTGGACAAGACTTACCATAGTGGGGTTGCGCATCTTGTCGCTTGAGGGGCACAGACCAGTGTCCGGGTCAAGCATGCTCGAGTGGCATCCCGCGAGCTCCAGAGGTGTCGAGGTGGCACCGGTGATGAGACCAATACCAGCCGAGTACGTGAGACCAATAATAGTGAGGTAAAGACCAATGCCGACGGCAGTTGCAAGCTTGATGGAAGCCGGAATAGCACGGGCGAGCCACTGACGAATACCAAGCATGGTAAGGCCAACGAAAACGAAGCCCTCGACAAAGACCGCGGTCAACGCGACCTGGTACGGCACCAGTCCGGAGCCGTGGTATCCAACAACAGTGTACGCAAAGTAGGCGTTGAGGCCCATGCCAGGAGCGAGACCGATCGGCATGTTGGCGAAGAGACCCATGCAGAACGTCGCAAGCGCCGAAATGGCGGCGGTCGCGGTGACGAGGTCGCGCTTGACCTCCTGCTTGCACAGAAGGTAGTCTGCATTGGTAGCACAAAGGTCCGCCATGGACTCGGGAGGGCACACACAGGTGCCTCCAGTGTCCGAGACGATCGAGGCGTTCACCGAGATGATGTACGCCATGGCGAAGAAGGTCGCGAGACCAGCGCGAATCTCCGTCAGGAAGAAGGTGCCCTGGCGCTCCTTGGGCTAGAAGAATACGGTCAGCTCATACTGGAAGCCGTTGAGAGCAAGCTGAGAGGTCATGTTGGCAGCCATGTGCACCACCATTCAGACCCGACCAAACCGGAGGTCGAGGCTCCAGATACGGCTGGAGCGGTGGTGCGAGCGCGCGAAAAAAAAAAATGACTGTAGAGCTCCAATACTCACATGTCCGCTGTTCTCCAGACGGAAGTACCTCCCAAAGGGCGACTGAGCGACCTTCAAGTTGAAGTTATGGATCCAACCCATGATGGATGGTGGACGTGAGTGTTAACGAATGTGAGTGTGAATGAAAGTGATGAGGAGAAAGATTTTTGCAACGCGATGGGTATACTTTTTTACTTATGTTGTGACTTAGGGTGGTATCGGCAGTGTCATATCTCTCCCACATCTGATTTGGTATATTTTTTTTTTCCTCTACTCGCTAGCTCGCTAGACTGTGCTCTGCTCCTTTACCTGCCCAGCCCAGAAAACCACGCTATCTTGTGCTCCGCCTGCAGACTCGCCTCGGATGAAGGTTGGAGGATAAGGGATTACTCTTCTTTTTTTTTTTTTTTTTCCTCCCTCCCTCGGTGCTCCTACCCTCCGTGTGGCGGCCGTGCCTTACTTGGCGCTTGCGCAATTCGTCTTCCTGTGGCTCTGCTCTAATGCCCCCCTCACCGGTCTTGCCCGTAACGGCCTCCACCTTATCGCTATTCTTGTCATGCATCGTGTGGCTCTGGTGGACAATAGGGACGCAGGACGGTGGAGAGCGGACAAAGTTTCCCGTACGCCGTGGATGGACAACGCCACCAAAAATGTGCCGGCCGGGTGATGCACAGAATCACTACGGCGGCCTGGGCGCATCGAGGACCAGGCCATAGTCTTAGCCCAGGACAACCATAACGCTGCAGGAACCACTATCCAACCGTCCAACCAGACATCGCTTGCAGGCAATCAGAGCACCAGTTGGGGTCAGACGAGCACCTGGCGACCTGAACATGCCAGGACATGGCCCCACAGACACCAAGGGGTTGTGCCTGCCCGCAGCGGGGTTGCATGTGGACCTCCGGGTATCTGCTCCGACAGAACCGGATCTGGTCCATAAATCATCACCTATCACGCCGGAGGGATGGCCGCTGCACGTCGGTGAGCGTCTGCAGTCGCTACGCGCCAGGGTTGACCGTGAAGGCCCGTGCGGAAGCTTTCGTCAACCTACACGGTGGCCGACTTACTTTCCACTTCTGGGCCCTTTGACCCCTATTTACTCCGAATAACTCCCCCAGCATACCTAAAACATCAACGTATGCTGGGTGAAAAAAAGAAGGAAAATGTTCCACAATGTTTCGCCGAACCCATAAAGAAGTGCGGCTCTGTGTGGCATGTGTTCAGTGCATAGGACAGGCTCGGACGCAGACTGTCGGCGCTGTTCACTTCTGGGCCGGGGCACTTTCGTAATAGCGTGGGACTCATGCGACAAACGTACGCGCGGACGTCTTCCCAGTACCACGAGGGCAGATGTTTGGCTTTGATGTGCTACAGGTGCTCCTTGCGCTGCGTTAGAGCCCCGCTCCACCAAACTTTGTTGTCCACACATTCCGCAAAAGTCAATAGGCCCATGCGGGTATGATACAGCTTTTACGATAGAGGCCCAAGCAAATGATCGTTCCCATGACGCGTTCCTCTACACGTTATCGTCACAAAGTATCACATTCGAATGGCACCCCGAGGTGGCATGGTTGTCCCACACATTGGCAAGCTCATCGCCGCTTGCGTGAATGGCAATATGAAGACCACCGCGGCTGCAACAAAGTAGCAGAGAGATCCGAACGGTAAACACAACGCCGATCCACAAAAGCCGATCCTGATTGTCTGACCGGAAGCATTCACTCTTCATTTACATGTGCCATTGGACCACCACCGATGACTACAGTCGATCCCCAGGTTAAGAACTGACCAAGATTGTAGATTAGACAAGCCGACGTGTGACGGAGTCTGGACACACAGCAGATCTGACCTACTTTGTTCGACTCCTGATCTAAGTAGCGCAGAGTTGGCGGATCCGCACCCGCGGCCCGTCGTACCCCTTCTCTTGGGCGCCATCTCGGTGCCTGGCGCCATCGCGTGCGGCCCGTGTGGCGTGTGTGCTTGCTTCTCGCGGCGGCCGACGGGCACACTAGAGATTGCGGATGACTAAGTGCCGAGCTAACATGAAAGAAGTGAGACACTAAATTCGGTCGGCGCGGCATCAGCGAGACCTATCTAACGGAGTGATAAGAATATCCCGGGGCGGACATCATGGCGGACATGGCGGGGCCACGTACAGTAGGTCTATCCGGAGTGTGGGAGGTACGATACGAAAATGGGGAATGTAATCGGACAATGGCTATCAGTGACCAAGCGTTATCTTGACCCCATGACCCCATGGAGCCCATAGTTGCTGGCTGTCCGGTCTGATCGGAGATGGTGTCCACTTGGCACTTGGCGAGTACACCATCATGGTACGTGACGACTTGATCGCCTCCGTCGACGTCGCTGCTTACGCGGTCACCGGACGCACAGCTGCACATAGTATCTGCAGGCACGTAATGTCCGAGCGGGGGTGGGGATAGGGTATTAGCGGTAAGGCACAATGCACGTTCTACTCGTCGCCCCGTGGAGACCGCAATGTGCCGAGGTTGGAGAGACTTCAGAACCGACCGGCTGGCGAGATAGGAGTGTGGGGTTTGGGGATGGGATGTCCTTCTCACCGGCAACACCAAGGATTAGTATGGGAAGCGTCTGAATTCCTAGCGGCCCGCGGTGCCCAGGGGACTTTAGCGTCCTTTCCAAAAGTGCCGACCACGCGTTGACGATGTCGACACGTTCGGGGAAGCGCAACCCTGTCGAAGCAACGAACTGGCCGCCCAAGAAAAGACTCCAATATGGAGTGGGAGTGGTGCTGGTTCTGCACAGCTACAGAGCTCATTGTGCAAACTGACCCACCTCGCTGGGCATGTATTATAGGTTTCTGCATCTCGTCAGCAGCAGAGTCGGCAAGTCAACAACCTGCCAATTCCAATCAGTGCGCCGATCGTATACGACCCACAGATCAGCCTAACAACAAGTCTTCGCAAGCATATCGCCTAGTATAGTTGCCTTTCAATGAGAGAGCCTTCCAAGAAGGAAGATGACGCGTCCAGGCTACCAAACGAGTATACAGGTGGCTCCGAAAAGTGTTGGCAACATGTCCAAATTTGCACCATAGGCCCATGTTTTGGGACCATCAGTTCTCAATTTTTCTGTATGGCACTCTCACTCCATTTTTGCCTGAACAGTAGCAGAAGACCTGAAGATCAACTGCTGAGCTTTTCAGCCATGCATGTATTCTGTAGCCGAAACTACAGAGCATTAATGCATACTTTCTGTCTGCCACAGACAAAAACTTCCCAACAGATGTGATATCTCAGGTGGCACCTGATGTGGCACTGTATAAAAACTGCAAAAACGCGTGTTGATGCTAATATTTTCTTGTACACTCATGCATACACTCTATGTTAGGTCTCAAATGATAGCCCTGCTCGCTGGCTTTGAGTCTATGTAAAAATATCACATAGGTGTCATACAAATTTGCAGAGTATTCTTCTGTGGAAAACATGGGTGTATGGTGCAAATTTGGACATGTGGCCAACACTTTTCGGAGCCACCTGTACATGGAACTACGTGAGTGTATGGCTTGGAAGAAGTGTCGACATGTTGTTATCATCAGTGTCTGTCGTCCTGGGAAGCAATCTTCAGAATGTCGGTTCCAATGCCGTCCATGGTCTTGGAAAGGTGTGAGAGCTGGGTGGTCTGCCCACTACTATAGACAACGAGAAGGCTGCTGAGTGCGAACTGTGCACGCAGCCAACAGCGCCGGGCAGAGTGCCCTGTTGGGAGAAACTACGTAAGACGTCGGCCTTGATGTCAGCCTTGTCTGTCGAACAACTTACCGTACCGTTCGACTGCCTGGCGGACAATCTTGTTGGATGTCCACCAAACCCCCGTTACAGACCTTTTTAGTTTTATTCTTTTATTTTTTTTTTTTCTTCCACACTCTTTTCCTTTTGTGTTCCTTCTTCTCAACTTTCTCTCACTGCAAGGACGGCGACCTGTGCGCCGTGGGGTGCCTGTTTGATACGATGAGGAGATTCTCAGGGCTGCCTGCTATGAAATGGGATGGCTCCCAGACACCACATACCCACAGTGAAACAGTGGCTCGCTGGGTCAGAAGACGTGGGATAGCTAGAGGTGCGCAGAAACGGACGGCCTGTGGCCATTCTTTTCCGAGTACTCGCAGTGCAGAGAAGCTAAAATCAACTTTCGCGAAGCCGTGGCGAGGTAGAGTAAGCGCTGAGTGGACGCTTCTAGCTTCTCATTGATTAGCGCTGGCCGCACTGGCGAAACTACAGTAGACGTCTTGGCCTTCTTGCCAGACGGTGCGACCCTCGCCAGTGTGGGTAAGATGGATCAGACTGACACTGACACCCAATGTGACAGCCTGTATCTCCTCAGTCATCTCTAGATGCAGAATATGAGTCTGGTCGATGCCACTCTGCAGAAAGTTTTCACGCAAGGTCCAGAGTTTGTGTGTGGAGTCCTCACTGATGGTAGTTTATCCAGTATCCAGTGCCACTCGCCATCCTAGCCTGCAACTTGTCATCGCAAGTTGAACCACAGCCACAGGCTTGGGTAAAAAACCACAGTCAAGCACATATTGCTCTTTGGACCGCGAGATATAGGCAACCACAAGGTCATTGCGAGATTGATATTATTCGCTAAACATTACCAAACTGTCGATATCGGGTTACGTTTCATTCACCCATCTGAATTTGGAGTGGCATCTGGGATCTCACTGGATTTGGGTTTACCTTTGGATTGCCGGTTTCGGGTTCGGAACTCGGACTCGTCGGTCACGGTTCAGACGTGCTTCGGTTATTGAGTTTAGCTGCCTGTTGGCGTCTGCTGTCGCGTGAGTGCGAGAGAGTGAGAGCAGGCAGGGTGGGCATCGTGGTGTGCATCTCGATGCTTGGTGGAGCTGCTCTGTACGTTTTTCCTCTTTGACCTAACGGTTAATGTTCCCAGCATCGTCCCGCTCTACGATAGCATTTGAAAGCGAAGCACGTGGAATAACGGTAGGCGACTGGGTGGCGGTGAACTGTTAAGAGTATCGTGCCTTTGGATTCCGCCACTTGGACTGCACCAACTTGCGATTGTGAGATTAGACTTCATCATGCTGCTCCCAGCTCTATGTGCCGGTACCCAGCTGCGTGCCACAGTACCGGAGACTACTCGATATATATTATATACCTGATGAGTGTATCTGTGCACAGTCAGCGTCATTGTCGCTGCAGGGTGATCCGACCGCCTCATTCTTCGTGCCCTGCTCCGAGTTGCCTGTTCTTGTCGTGTTCTCGCCACATTCCTCGGCCTTCTTCCCTTCATTGCTTCTTCGCTGCCTTTCCTTGTCCCCGTTGTACAATCCTCGCTCGCTCTGTTCCCTCTGATCGTCCGTATATCTCCACATGATATCAGTGTCTATGGCACCCGGATCCTACTCTGCAACTATTGCTCAGTTTGGTCTGTTCCCACCCCATTCTTCCAGGCTTGGATGCCTAAACAGGATAACAGCGGTGCCCAATCAGACATGCCCAAATCCACACCCACACCAATGCACCAAACATGACCATATCGCCCAATTTGGCGCCATGCGTCATCGCGTCGCCCAATGTGTCACTGGTGATCTCTGGCATCGCACTAGCGGCGTGCACCCTAACAAGGATTGATATGGCACTGTGAGACTTCAAGACTGGGTGGCTAGACAGTGAGTAGAATGGGTGTTACCCGCTGGTTACTGGGCTGCCAGCTCGATCTTACCGCGTTGCTGTCGCGGTCAAAGTGGCAACGCTGTGATCCTGTGAACTGCTAACGATGAGTGTCAGCGTTCCCCCACCGAGTGAGTTGGAGTGGGTGAGTGAGTGAGTGAGTGAGGATGTGGTGACAGTGCGATGCACGCGTTTCAGCTCCTGTCCCGAGCCAGGGCGGGACGACGCTACGACCAGCGAAGATCGGGGCCACATGCGGAGCCTACCTAGCGCACGTCCTCGCGTCCTCGGACGATACGATCGCCATTTTTCTGGCCTGTGACCGAAATAGACCCCAGAAGGCGGGCCAAGTGTCAGGCTTGCGGTTAGTGGATGCTAGCTCCTAGACATGTTTTGTACTGGACGGCGTGATCATAAATGGTCCGCACAACAGATTGCGCGACGGAGTGGCTGGCTTGAAAAGAAAAAAAAAAAAGAAAGCGTCGTTGCCTTGCGTTGTAACTAGACAGGGCGATGTTTTCTCACTGTCCGCTCCATTCTGCGATCCAAGATGAAACGGCGGCCCCCGCATCGCCGTCCCGACAACATGCCAAGGTTCCAGGTTCCTAGGATCCAGAGACAATACACAATGTTCCCTGTCCCGCTGTCCGTTTCCGTTCTGTTCGTGCTCTGCGTTTTTGCGGTAGCAAATGTTCATCCCGGGCAACAAGAGCAAGAGCAAAAAGAGAAAACGAGAAACAAGAAAAAAGCAAAAAGATGGATGCCATTGTTCATGGCTATTACCAGTAAAGTTCCTTAGGTGCATCGACTGCGGGGGTTGAGTCGGGTAGACGGACAAGAGGATAGATGAGGGAGAGAGGGGAGACAGAGGGGAGGGGAACTCTGGGCGTATAGTAGATAATGATGCGTATGCGCGAGGATGGTTAGAGCCAAAGTGAACCAAGACAAGGACCATATCCCGGGGCAGCCAGCAAGGCAAGGCAGGCCTCAGCGCTCAGCTTAGAGCGAGAGAGCGAGGGCAAGGGCGCCAAAGACGGCGGCGGCCGAGATGGCGAGCGCGTCGGCGCCCGAGGTAGGCGAGACGGCAGCGGGGTTGCTGGCAGTCGACGAGGCGCCGGCCGAGGTCGACGAGGCGCCAGAAGCGTTGCTGGCGGCGCTGCCGGTAGCGGTGGCCGAGGCGTCCGACGAGTTGGCGGCCGACGAGGGGACGGAAATGGTGACGGTTCCGGCGCGCTTGATCCAGAAGCCGCGGGTCTGGCCGACCTTGCGGGTGGGGTTGGAGACGGGGGCAACGGCGATAATGTAGTTGTTACCCGGGTTGTAGCCAGTGATCTCGCCCGACCAGGTGCCGGTACCGGCGGGGACTGCCTGTCAGACACAAAGACAAAAGAAAACCAAGTTCGAATAGACTTACTGTTCTCAGCGATGGTCTTGTTGCCGGAGAAGATGGTCGAGTTCGAGTTGAAGAGGACGAGGTTGACGGGCTCAGTGTAGGGCGTCCAGACAGCAGTGTTCTCGACGTTCAAGACCCCTGGGGGTCTGTTAGTAACGTGCATAGCTCCAAGAAAGCGGGTATTTACTCACAGTAGTAGTCCTGCGAAGGAGCGGTGAACTGGACAATGGTCCAGTTGCCAGTCGAACCGCTCGACTGGCCGTTACCAGTGTTGTTAATGTCGGCACCGACCTCGCTCGACTTGGAGGTGCTGGCGGCAGCAGCAGCCGTGTCCGACGCCGAGCCGTCGGCGGAGGCGGTGGCGTCAGTGGTAGCAGCGTCGGTGGCAGCAGCGGCGTCAGTCGAGGCGGCCGACTCCTGCGCGAGCGCGGCGAGGGGGAGGGCGAAAAGAGCGACGAGGAGCTTGGAGGCAAGCATTGTGGATTATCGAGAAACGATTATTGAAACTAGAGTGAAGACTACTGAGAGTAAGAAAGAAGAGCAAAAGAAGAACAAGAGACTTTGCGAAGAGATAAAGAGAGTGAGTGAGTGTGGGTGCGTGTGTACGATGGAGATGAAGAGAAAGGAATAATAAAAAAAAAGGAAAAGAGAGAGAGATACATAGGAAACCAGCCTAAAGAGGTGTAACGATGATCCCAAAGGAGAGAACGGTGGGGAGGAGCAGCAGGGGAGGGTGAGCGGGGGGCGGAACAGCAGGGAGAGAATTGCCAGAGAGAAACCCGGAGAGGCACAGACTGTCGGCACAGACTGTCGGATGGGCAAAACAAATATGCTTCGGGTATAAAGGGATGGGGGGGGGGGGGGAGGAAGGTGCAGCCGCGCAGCCGCCGTCTGGCTGTGGTCCAAAGCGCCCCCCGCGCTCTGAACCAGGACGAGCCAGGACAGGACCCATGACCAAGGGGCAAAAACTACGCGAGCACGAGCATTTCCATCCATCCCTCGTAGGCTAGCGGCCTGGCGAAGGGGTGGCAGAGATGCAAGCCTCCTGTGCGCTGCTTTTCCTTAGCTCTAGTCATTGTGTTGTCTTGCTCCTATTTTGTGCTTTTGGATTTCTGGCGCTAGCACGGGCTGGGCAGCCTTGAAGCTTCTTGTCCTCTCCAATTATACTTCTTTGAAAAGAAAAACCACTTTCAAACGTACCCTTGGTCGTCTTGGCTCTGTGCCTGCGCTTCTTGGCCCAATTTTTAAAGTAAGCAAGCCTGGACGAGGCGTAACTGCGCGCGTAGGGAGGTGAATGGCAATGGCTGCTTGGCTGCGCTGTACTGTAGGAGCTATGCAGCGAAGTAGGCAGGTAGGCACTCTTCCAGGGCCACGGAAAGCTCCAGAATACGTACGGCTTGGCTCAGCTGAACTGAGTGTATGAGTGTCTGACTGCTTACTCGCAAGCCGCTCTGCCTGGCCTGCTGTCTGTGGCCTGTGAGGTGGGGAGCCTCAACCTTTCAGGAACCGCGGCTGTTGTTCATCTGTCTTTCTGAGCTTGCTGCCTTATTGCTGCCTTACTCTGGTACTCCTCTAGCCTGCTGTCCTTCTGTTGCCCGATTCTGCGCTGCGTAATATAAAATCAATGGTATGAATCCAATCTCGCTCCCCTCCTCCCCCTTGCTTTACGCAGCCGTGTTCCGGGTGTACGGGAATGCCCCATAGTACGGACCCGCCCGTGACTGCGACTCGTTCTCGATGATGATCCCACCGACATTGTTTCTCCTCACATGCATACCGTGAGCAATACAGATCAAGATCACCATTCATTCATCAAGGTTACACATCCGTCCTGTTCGTCATGCGTACTCATATTGAATACACGAGTACACCAGCTCGCCTTGCCTCTGAACTCTCTGCCTCAATGAGTGCAGCTCAACATGCCCAATATGCGTCCCATGCGTACGCCTTCCACACCGTGTCCGGCCCGCACCCACCATGGGATGTTCCTCGATTGCAATTTGTTCCTGGACCCTACGGCGTCCCTTCACCCCCGGCCCCGGTCCCTGTTGTCCCTACGGCTCGGCGCTGGGCAGGCACCACCACAGCAGCACACACAACCCCATTGGCTGCGACGGGCTTCCGCGTGAGGGTTTCTGCAGGCTTAACGCACAACGGCTGCCTTTAGCTACACTGTACAGTAGGTGCCAGAGTTCCCGCAGAGTGGTGCTGTTCGCAGCGCATGTTCTGAGCACCTGGGCGTGTTCTTGTTCAGGCTATCAGCTATCAGGCTGCTTTCAGGAGAGCAGGAGTCGAGACAGAAAGGACAGGGCCGAAGCTGTAAGGGCGCCACATTGAAGACGCGACGTGACTTGCTTTCTTGACCCTACCGTGTTCGCGTGTGTGTGTGTGGGTTATTTGTTTACATTTCAATTGACTAATTAGCTACTAGTGTGGACTGTGCTGGTCTGAATCGCCGCAGGTGGTTGGACTGCCCACCGCGCAGCGCTGGCCAGACTGCGCTCATTGTCACAAGATGTATTTACACTACAGTACTTACTCTTGACTGCGCGCGAACGACCAGGGGGGCGGCCAAGCTGCAGTGCAACTGAAGTTTACACCGTGTCTCGGCATTGACCAGTACAGTGGCCAGCTTTGGAGGGCCAAGACCAGCCCGTCTACGAGAGGCATGCGGCCCACTCCACCATCTTGGGCTTGGCGCCGCAGTGCACAGTCGTCGTGCACGAGACCAATCGTTCTTATTATCCTTCTTTTGCTTTTGTCCTGCAGGTCGCTGCTTCCTTCGTCCTTGCCCTCTGATCCTCTGATCCTCTGAACCCCTGCCCCCTGTTGCTTACCCCCCTGCCCTGTCCTAGCCTCAGGCCTCAGGACGTCTCACACGCGTCGCGTCGCAGTGCCACAAAGCTCACCTTTAACAGAAAGCTCGTATAGTGTAGGTGGTTATCACCGTTCGTTGTGGCGACTCGTCTCCGTCTCCGACTCCGAGCTGACCGCTGTTCGACTCAGCGTGCGAGCACGCGAGCGCCGAAGGGTGTTCGTTTCTTTTCCTTCTTTTATTGCCGTGGAGCGAGTAGTGATCTCGAGAGCGGTACTCTATCCTCGCCTCGACGAGAGATCGGAAACTTTCTGCGGCGCAATGTGGTGGTTGGTGTAGATCTGGGGTGATCGAGGTGACGAGCGGGATCGGCGCCCGGGAACGGATCGCCCAACGAGGAAGACGAAGACGAGATGGCGGCGATCCATGCGGCGATTCTAGTCGGTCCAAGGTGCAGCGGGTCCAGTTCGAGGTCACCATGCTAGCTTTGATTCTAGACCTCACTGGATCAATGGATAACAGGATACTGCTGCTGACACCGTTTCTGTTTGCTTCTCCGGATGGCTGACTGCCGATTACCATCGAGCGTTGGATGAACTGGGGGCATAATCCTATTCACCATCATATTCACCCTCGTACTGAGTTTCTCATGCCTAGCATGTACGACAGAGCACGTCCTATGAGGACAGCGCTTGCGCCGGGTAGCCTGCAAAGCTGGAAAGCTGGGAAGGGTCGGGCGAGTGGGCGGCGCGTGATGGCGCTCAGTCTACGCATTCAAGTAGCCCGTAGCCCGGATGCCGCGACGGAGTGACACTGCACTTCCGACGCACACTCTGTCTCAAAAATGTTGCGCTGATCGCACCCTTCGTCGTTTACGCAGTTCCTGCGGTGTTCCGTAACTTCAACTTCGACTCCAACGCCCTCGGCCTCGACCTTCAGCGGTGATACGTTCCAACAGCACTACATGTTCCCGGAGCGACAGCACAGGTAACCAACGTACCCCCTGTCGCACTGTCGCGCTGACTCACTGTCGCACCACACGCTGCTGTCCTGTCCGCCCAATGCAGATTTCCATGGACACGTTGCCGCTCGCCAACAATACGTGCCTGTCCTACTCAACGTCTCCGTGCCATCTTAGCTGGTCCACGATGGTCGATGGTTCCCTTGCTGTGCCTCTGGATCCCCTTGAGAGAGCGATGTCCTACATCCTACTTCGTACATGTTACTTGGTACATCTTAAATCATGCTTCTCACTTTCTTAACATGTTCCTGCCTCCATGGAGGTCAACACGAGCGGTCACCAGCCGACGCTCACCTTTAACTCGCAGGTCTGCTGGAGGCATTGCGACGACTCCCACATGCTCGATACGCCTGTATCACTACCACCTGGCGATCCTCACGGATAGTACCAGAACTGCAGCCCCCATCCAATGACGCCCCACTGCGCCGCGCCCACAAGGAACAGCGATCCCCTGTAGTCAGCGTCAGCACCAGTACGGCACCTACCCCCCTCCACCCAACTCACAGGCCCGCCCCGCGCCGCCGCCATGCGACGAGCACGTCAGCCACACACAGCCCCATGCCCGCGAGAATGACCGTGCCGACCGCATCGTACTTTTGCTGCCAGTCGAGCGCGAAGATGGCCGCGGCAATACATAGGTCGCGCGCGCCCACGAGGCGCATGAGGACCGTCGTGGCCGTGTCGGCGTTCCCGTGGTCGCTGAGTGCCGGCGCAGAAGCGGGTGGTTTGGCCATGGTAGATGGAGGGGCGGTGGTGGTGCTGCCGTTGTTGTATGGCCACAGCGCGACGCCGTTGCCGAGATCGAAGAAGGTGCGCCCCGCTGTACCGGGGAAGAAGGTCGCAAATGCGCCGAGGATGGCGTACCCCGCCCCCACGGAGAGGCCGAGGGCTTGGTATGTCGAGGGCGAGAGGTACATCGTGGTGCGTGGTGCTGGTAGGTGAGAGATGTCGAGGATATCGAGGAGGACGTGTCGAGGTGGAAGCTGTGCGTAGGTGTAAACATTTATAGTAGTATGACGGGCATGACATCAGGTGATGTCGCTGCACATGGGAGTTGCAACTATGGTTCCGGCTCGGGCTGACGTCAAAGGCTCGGCAGCCGGTGAACGACAACGCATGATGGTGGCTGACGGTAAACTTTCCGGCCGAGACGTCACATCCTATGCGGCTGTCTCGTCACGAGTGCGCAATGAGCAGTGTCAGCGTGCTGGCTACCACTGACGCACGCTGAGTGCTGCGGAAATGGGCAGCGGGTCTAGGATCGAGCGGAATGAGGATTAGGGATTCAGGCCGGCAACTACGTCGCCCTATCTCATCTTATCAAGGGCATGCACCCAGCTCCTTGTTTTCATCGGTCAACTCCTCACTGTCCTTGCATTTGTACTCTTTCCTTGTATATATCTTTGTGCTCGTTCCCGCTTTTGTAGCACGTCCTACGCGTTCTTGCCCTTGACGTACGTTCCAACAACAGTCGCAAAGTACTCCTCGTCAGCCCAGTTACTCGCTGTACGTTACCCACCTTGCCCTGGTGCTCAGCAAGCGCGAGCTCGCCCTCTGTGGGGGTCCGCTTGCCGTCCTGCCCCGCGAGCGTGGACACGCCGTACGGGCTGCCGCCATGCGCGGACTCCACGTCGCCGAGGTACGGGCTCGTGAAGCCGATAGGCACGTGGATGATGCCCATGTGCGCAAAGAACGGCATGGTCGTAAGGTGCGTCGTCTCCTGTCCGCCGTGCTGCGTGTTCGAGCTCGTAAATGTGCTCGCAAACTTGCCGACCAGCGCGCCGCGCGCAAACTGCGAGCCCGTCGAGTCGAGGAAGGCGGACACCTGCGCGGGGAGGCGGCCGTACCGCGTCGGCGCGCCGATGAGGAAGCCGTCGAGCTCCTCGAGCGCGTCCGGGGTCGCGAGGTCGTGCTCGGGGTTGATGGACAGTCCGCCGCCGAGTTTCTTGACCAGCGGCTCGGGGAGCGTCTCCTTGAACTGCAGCTGCTTGACCTCTGCGCCTGCCGCGCTCGCGCCGCGCGCGACGGCGGCCGCGAGCGCGCCGACGTGTCCGTACATCGAGTACCACAGGACGCCGATGCGGGGCTTGATGACCGACCTGCGGGGTAAGTGCGTGTAAAGCCGAGGGGCTGCGGCGGGTGCGGAGAGGAGCGGCGGCGTGGCCGACAGGGTGGATGCCGGCAGCGGGCAAGTCAAGTCCGACAGCCAGCCCACCATCTCCAATCGCACCCAGTACGATTCCCCCGCGCAGCACACGCCCGAGCGTGCGGAAGAGTAGTAGCGGACCGAGCCGACAAGCTGCAGGATGGCTGCCCAGTATCCCCTCTTGTATCTCGCGAGACGAACGCGCCGTGCTCTCTACTCACATTGTTGTTGTTGAGCTAGGTTGGTAGGAGACTGGTGAAGGACAGAGGGGGATGCATTCGATTTCTCCCAACCGTCGCAATTTTAAACCCCCGCAGCTGCACCACCGCTCTCCCGCTCCGATAGCGCGCGAATGGGTGGAGCACTGTTGATGTCGCTTGCAGGACTCCAGTGCCAGTGCGGTCGCGAGTCCCGACCTGTGGCTTGTGGGCCCTTGTAGCTTGTGGGTGTCCTTACTCATGATTCGTTACGTCATAGTTTACACTCCGGAGGAAAGATGCTCCCGGTGGCCCGGTGGATATCATTTGTTCTCTTGTTTGGTCGGCATCGGCACAGAAGCTGTCCCTGTCATGCAGGCCTGTCAGCCAAGCGGATTTGATTGCCGATGATGCATTGATGAGAATGATGAGAATGACTGTTCATGTGATCCGGGGAGATGACTTGCAAGAGACTCCGAAAGGCCGAAAGGCTGAGGGGGGTGTCGGAGATGTGGCATTGGTACGTCAGCACGAGGTGCGGGCGAGCTTGAGCGACCCAGTCATCATTCCCATTCCGCTGAACACCGCTTTGTGTTTGACTCATGACTCAGGGTTGCTGATGGCAGCGTCCCATGAGAACAGCGCACTCCGGGGCTAGCGGCACTTTGATGGGCGTTTCAGCTTGATCAGGCTCTGGAATTGCAGAGGGCTGGAAGACGCGCCCGAAGTCGATGCCATGTAAGCGTGTAGGCCGAGATCACGTGGCACTGCAGGCTCGAAGCTCGAAGCTCGAAGCTCGAAGCTCGAAGCTCGAAGCGCGAAGTGCGAATCGTTGCTTGACACTCACGATCACGCACCCAGCAATCAGAAGTGCGATCAGAAGTGGAGGTCCTGCGGTCTCTGTGAGACAGTGTGACGATATTCTGTAAGAATCATACTGGGAGTCGACAGCAGTCAGTGATTCCTAACTATCAGGTGGCCCTCGCCGGCGCAGTTTGGCGGCGTCGTCGTCAGTTGACTAAGGTCCATACAGGGGTCTTTCAGTACTTCGTCGCTACTCTACTCGCACCATCCCACTTGGACCAGAAGACCAGATATGCTCACCATTCCAAGCCGTTCGGGTCAACTCGGCACGACAACACTCAACTCGTGACATTTATTCGTTTGCTTGTTTCTCACTGCACATATAATACAACAGCACACATTCCCTAAAACTTGCACCGGAAACACTCTTCCGTGACCCACCCAGTGAACAGCACCATCTTGGTGCGGGGCTGCACCGCAAAGAAGCAGAACGGGCGGCTGAACTCGACGGTAAGAGTCGCGAGCTCCGCCATGGGGAGGTTCATCGGGGGCCGGCGAGCCTTGGGTGCCGAGCAGGATTGACCGCAGCCGCCGTGAACCCCTTGGCGGTGAACTCGGCGACGGCCTCCTGCCCCGCCTGGCCAATGTACAGCCGCTTCGAGGCCGTGATGCCAGGCAGGTGGCTTGCCTCCGCCGCGTCTTCTGCTAGCGAGCGGGACACGGCGTCGAGGCCGAACAGCTGCCTATTGTCTAGGATGTCGTGCGCCGCGCTGACTCTAAAGGGTGGGACGGTGACATTGACCTGTGGCGCGGTCTTGGTCGTCCGCCGCTGGATCGTTTCCACTGTGAGACCTGGCGAGGCGAGCTTGCCCGCCGCGACCACCGCGGTCGTGTTGTTCGGGATACCCTCCGCGCGGCCCGTGGCCATCTCGAGGCTGGTGAGCAGGACGTCGCGCGGCGCGCACCCCTCGTGCCCGAGGACAAGCACGAGGTCGACGTCCGACGTGCTCTTGACCGTCACGGCCGTCACGTCTTTTGTCGCGCGCACAATGCGCGCGTCGGCCGTCCGCCGCGCGAGGGGCGCATTGTCACTGGACCGCGCATCAAACGCGCCGTGTTGCGGGAAGGGCTCGGCCCATGTGAGGTTGAGCGCGATGGCGCTGGCGAGGACCGCGCGCGTGTCCGCCTGCAGCACGAGCGGGAACTGGGGGATCATCCACGGGGGTGGGTTTCTTCGCTCACGCATCGAGCCGCCGCTGGTCCTTGGCCGTGTCCCCCGAGAACCGATTGACGGTGCCCGCGGGGAGACCAGCACGCCACTCAGCCCCCGGCACGAGGCGCGAAAGGAGGCACACGTCGAGCGCGGCGGAGATGCCGTCCGTGGCATCCAAGAATTTCAGGAGGGCAAGCGCGAAAGCGCGCGCATACCGTGCTGGCACGCCGAGTGCGGACGCGAGCTCGCCCCGCGCTGTACCGTCCGCTGCGTCATCCAGGACCACGAGCAGCGGAAGCACGCCCACGGGAGAAAAGACCGTATGTGATTCCGAGGGCACGGCGGCGAGCCACCGCGCCGTGAAGCTTTTTACTGCGTTGGCCTTGTTTGTGAGGGAGTGGGCGATTGAGGAATGAAGTGGCAAAGGGGGGCAGGGGCGCGCTTTTTTATATCGTGATCTCGCGCATCGGGTTGGAAGGACAATGGTTGGAGCTCGCTGCTGTGGTTGATGCCGGTTGACGCGTCAGTGTTAATCAGCGCACAGCCTTTCGAACAATCTCTCCGCGAGCACTGCAGCTGTGTCCATCGTGACGCGTGAGTAAGTCCCGATATAGACGAGTAGTGCCCGCTGCCGGCATCGAAGTGGCACCGATGCTGTTCTGGCCGACATTCGCCACATCCATGATAGCGGTCAGAACAGTGAGAATAGAGACAAGATAACAAGATCAGTTAGCAAGTGTTGCACATGCATGCTAGTTGTCTGGAAGTCTGGCTGTAATCCTGAAACAGGACTGACATCAGCGGCGTCACGAATACCCTCCTCTCGTTCAATTTCTCGTCCAAAACTTTAAATTGATCACAAAAAAAGTGTGTTGGCTGTTCCCTGCTCTTGCCGCCGAGAAGTGTCGATCGCCGTGCCGATGTCTGAACTGTGATTATATTTTTTTCACACTCAGGGGGACACTTCTCTGGGCAGGTGCAAGTCACGCCAGGCCGCCAGGCCGACCGCGCCAGTACCCATTTGGACGGGACACAAACATGCACCGTGGGGGACTTGCACTTGCACTTGAACTCGTTCTCTCCTTTTCTGTTCTTTCTCCATTCCTTCTTGCCTTGGTTTCCCGCACTACTACACTCCATCCGACCATGGGCGTCCCCGAACAGCCCCCGCCATACCCCCAGGCGCCGCCGCCCCAGCAGTACGCACCGCAGCAGTACGCCCAGCAGTACGCACCGCAGCAGTACGCCCAGCAGCAGTACGCGCAGCAGCAGTACGCCCAGCAGCAGTACGCACCGCAGCAGTACGCTCAGCAGCAGTACGCACCGCAGCAGTACGCCCAGCAGCAGTACGCCCAGCAGCCGGTGCCCCAACAGCAGTACGCCCAGCAGCCGGTGCCGCAACAGCAACCACAGCAGCAGCAGCCGGTGCCGCAACAGCAACCACAGCAGCAGCAGCCGGTGCCGCAACAGCAACCACAGCAGCAGCAGCCGGTGCCGCAACAGCAACCACAGCAGCAGCAGCAGCAGCCTCAGCAGCAGCAGTTTGAGCACCCCCAGACGACCTCCGGCGGTGCCCCCGGCGGCCAGAAACAGCAGAGCAAGTGGGGGAGCAGGTTCAAGAACATGGGGAGCAAGGTGAGTGTTTGGGCTGGAGCAGTTGGTGGTGTGTGCTGCAATGGGTGCTGCAGTGTGCGGCCATGGATGCTGGAGATGGGCCGTGAGAACGAGATTGGTCGCAAGTGGTTTCATGAGCATGGGAAGGCCCTCAAAGTGGTCACAAGTCGTGCAGATAAGAGATGCGCATCGGCCCAGTCTTCCCAGTGGATGTGCTGGCGCCGTGTATGTTCTGGCAAAATGCCGCTCGCTTCTGGACTCGTTGGTCGTTGGGTCGTTGTCTGAGGCGGCCGCGGTGTCTGAGACATGGTCTCTGTGGCGGAATGTGCACGCAAAGCAAAGCTGTGTGGGTCGGCCGGGTAACATCAAGGAGTTCCCAAGGTCAATACCAAGGTATCCCCATTGCGCGCAGTGCAGACTGAGCGGCCAACAATTCGAATTTGACTCGGCCCCGCACACCGTGTACCCGTACGCAGTACTCACGCCGTAGATGATGGACTCGATGGTGCGCGGTTTCGGCTGGGGTATCGGCACCGCCATGGCGCGCCAGCTCGTGAATGCCAGTGAGTCGAGTCCAGCCGGTGGCGAGGGTAGGTCAAGTGCTGACTTTGTAGTCTGCGGCAACAAGTAAACCTCTGGTTCTCTGGCCGCCGGTGACATGACGGATAGCTCTTCCTGGGCATGTCGATGCGGTGTGCCACTACACGTGCGCAATTGTAGACGCTGCATGCGTACGGCCACCAACAGCCATACAATACCGATACCGATACGGATTCTGATTCAGATACAGACGCAGACCACCAGCATAGATGCTGTCTTATTTTACAGCCACTTTCCCATCCAGCCTTTTTAATTCTTTCCATAGAAATTTATGAGCGTACACGACATGCACGATTTGAGGACGTGAGAACATTGAACAGCCACAGAGACAGAGGCGGGGGCTGAGAGAGGCCGCGAGGACTGTGCATGCCGTGTCTTGCCCTAATCACGTGTGTTCGGATGCAAACAGCCATTTTGATAAGAGGAAGGAATCCGCAGATCGGCAGAACTGCGCATGATGAAGACGAAGGGAGCGGAGATACGGAGATGGAAGATACGAGGACGAAGGTAAAAGAAGGAACAGGCACAGGTCGGGCATGATCGCATGTATAAATGCATGACCCAAGGACGGATGCCATGTAGCTGGTGCACCCCCTGCCTTGCTTATAGCTGTACCAAATGTTGGCGGTTCGCGTTCTGGATAGTGCGGGAATGGAAGTGAGCCCCTTGACGCGCGTCGACGCCGGTCGTGACCACAACAACCAGGTTTCATTATTGTTACCGGGCTGCTTGCGACAAAAACAGCAGAGAGCGAGTACGCGAGTGACCTCATTATTAGAATGTTAGGATGGTTTTAGTATGGTTAGCACACCCGAGGTTTCGATCCCAACCACCGAGGATGAGGAGAAAGGAGACACCAGTATCCTTCCGAACCCGGTCGTGTATTGTATGATACACCTCTTTGAGCCGATTAGGGAGGAACCCTCTCGGCTGTTCGTTGGCGTGGCAACCTGCACCACCTGGTAGAGACACATTATCCTTTGGCTATGCGCCGGTGGACATGGACTCAGTTGGGCGCCAGAGAGTCTATGCAATTTTATGAAGTGCGCGTTGCGTTGCGCGAACTGACCTCTTTTATAGCTTCTCTCTAGTTCCGGCTCATGTGTGCTAGGCAGACACTGGGGAGGACTATAGGCGGCCTTTTATGAATGGGCCATTCTTTGTCCAAAAGAACACACAAAGGTCAATTCATATATCTTGAATGGCAGAGTTGTGCCATGTACTGTACAGTAAATTAGGTGAGGGCTACGAGACCATGCAGCCCAGTTCTCACGCCGAAAATGGTCTCGGGAAGAGAAGAGACTTCGAGGGACTTCGAGGGACTTCGAGGGACCGGAGGGACCGAGGGTGAAAGATGCTTGGTGGCTGCCATTGAAGGAGCATGAAGGAGCATGCAATGTAAATCATACTCGCTCCCCCATACTCGGTACTCTGGCCCCTGTTGTTGTCCCTGTGGCCCGACCTGTGGCTATCCGAGATATCATCCCCCATTGACCATTTTTGTTCATTACAATGCCCCGTCAGTAACGACCTTGCGACTCTAAAGTGTATGCATGATACTCCGTCCTCCCCGTCCCCACATCTGTTCGTCGTCTGCGTGCATTGCACCCCACTTTTTTTTTTTTTTTTTTTACCTCGCTGGAGTGAGAAAAAACCTTGTTTCCAGTTTCTATCACGGTGTTCTGGCCCCCCCTTTTCTCTCCTCTCCGCCTGAAAAATGTTCCCTTGTTGCTTCTCCCCCAACCCAAAAGCACCCAAAGCACCCAAAGCACCCAAAGCGGCCGCCCTTCGCCCTGTTTACCGGGGTTTGAGATACTCTCGACTGTATGTACTCTGTACTGTACTGTACTGTACTGTATATCTATTTCTCCGCCCTAACAATCATCTAATCCATCCATCCAATCCATCCTTTTATCTCTCTGTCGCGCTCTCCTTCGTTTTCTTTTCCTCTTTCTTTTCTTTTCTTTTCTTCACTCTCCTTTTTGTCAACGAAGTTTGACGTTCTTTCTTTTACGCTTTTCATTCACGAGATCACGAGTGCACGAGCACGCCGCGCACACTTCGCAACGGGATCTGCAATTTCGGGACAGACTCACGCGGGCGGCACGCTCCAGCCGGCCAGCCGGTATCGAGGCAATTCGTTTCCATTCCCGTTCCCGTCCCCGCGTCCCCCCTTCTTCGTCTCTCGGCATTGCTTCATTCGAAACGTCGCCTTACGCGCTGGCATCCACGGTTGTCATCGTCTCTCACCGATCTCACTTATCATTCCCCTTTCAGACCTTCCAACTCCTCTTTCCGGATCCCCCAACCTTGCACCACCGTGAGGTGACTGTCGTCGCTGACTTCGTCCTCCCAACATCGCGTTCGCGCCGCCCAATATAATATCACGACAACCTATCCCGAGCAATCCAGCCCCGCGTCGCCATGGTACGCAGCCAGCACAGGCTCCTTGTCCTCGCTGGCGTCGCCGCGATCACCATCTTCCTTACCTTCAACTTTGGCAATCGAGATGAGGGGAGCAAGTTTGGTCTGAGCTGGCGCGGCAGCGGAGCCAGCGGGAAAGCGCCGCCCCTCTCGAAGGTCAAGCCCATCAAGGCCGCGCACACTGTCATTTACGAGCGTGCGATCCATGATGGTGAGTGACTGTTACGGGACAGACGGCGGTGTGTGTTCGCCGTCCTGCACCTAGGGTGAAACTGCGGACATACCAATGTTGTGGCTGGACAGTTCTCACACAACACACGGCGTATCGAGGACCCCCTCAACCCTGCACAGAAGAAATACTGACATGTCGCAGAGGTTAGCGGTGCGCTCGCGTATACTCTTGGCCTGGCTGGCGTGCACCCCACGTTGAACAGTGAGTGGACCCTTCCTTCTATGTTGCCTCCACTCCCTACCCCGAAAGGAGCCTGGATGTCACTGGATATTGAAGACCCCTAGACACCCCCAATTTGAACGACAAGCTAACATGCTCAGTCCACATGCGACACGGCTTTGACAACGTGCTCCGTCCGATGCTCGGCTGGGAGCCCGAGATTGTCGGCGTCACAGGCAACCCCCCAGCGCTCAAGCAGTGGCTTGCCGAGGACAAGATCAAGAACCTCGTCCTGACTACCTGTAAGCGTTATCTAACCGCGTGTCTTCTATGCCAACGCTAACGTAGACAAGGCTCGGATGTCCTCAAGCCGTACCGTGCGGACATTCTTGCATCGTCTGCGCACGTCTTCTGTGTCGTGCACCACTCGGGAGGCGTGTTCCGCAGCGTCTTCTTTGACGACCTCCGCGAACTGGCACGACAGAAGCGCGTCACTATCCTCGCGCTCGGCAAGCACGTCCATGGCAACCTCGAGGCCGAACTGCGCGAATGGGCCGACGACGCTGCGTTCCAGCCGTACGCCGAAATCCCGGTTGAGACGCTCGTTCCCGTGCGTATTCCCAAAAAGCTACCAGATGCTGACTTGCCCCAAGGCGTTCGAGTACCCCAAGGAACGCACATTCAGGCAGCCCGCCATCTTCCCGAGCAAAGTCGCCATCCAGGGCAACATTGAGCACGGCAGGCGCAACTATGTTCGCATCTTCAAGGACCTCACAGAGGCTCTGGCCGGTATGTTCTCCAAGCTCTCACGACCATGGCTGACTCCTAGATGACCCCAAGGTCTGGGGCTACCGCGCCGGCAAGGAGAACGGCAACCTGACCTACTACCCTTTGCCAGATGCCAGTCCATTTGAGCTGCACCTTCTCGGCCAGATGGACAAGAACGACCCTGTCATTATCCCCGACGAGCTCAAGCACGTCGTCACGATCCACCCTGGTCTGCCGTATGCTGACTTTTACGGTCTGGTGGCAGAATGCGTGAGTTTGTCTCGATTCTGGCCCGAGGCTTTGTTATGCTAACTGCCCCAGGATCTTCTCGTCCCAGCTTTCAAGCACCGCGGCACCTTCTTCGAGACGGCGTCCTCGACGATGGGCACGGCTCTCATCACGCGCACGCCAGTCCTCGTGAGCGAGCGCCACACCAGGGCATACACCTACATTGAGGGCCCAGCAAGCGTGTCCCGCGGCATTGGCGAGCCCGAGATTGTGGCCATTGGGCGCCTGCGCAGAGAGTCGATCGAGGCGGGAAGCAGTAATCGACCCGCCCCGCGCGTGCAGGAGGCCCAGTGGCGTGCCCTCCTCGACGACATCCAGGCGGAGAATGTCGCCATGTGGGGACGCCATCTGATCCGTGCCTCCGATGCGAATGCCGCCTCCCACCACCATGAGCACGACCACAAGTAGACGCGCACCGCCGATCGATTGGAGGAGATACGATACGATACGTTCCGCGATCCCGACGCCGCGTTTCCGCCGCCCACATACCCGCGCATAGAGACGGATTTGCTGTGTGGCTCGCATGCGGTGTGCCATGGCCGCGTGGCTACAGGTACAGGCCCGTGGCTTGTGTTGTTGTGCCGTTAGATGGTGTTGTGTATGGAGAGGGAATGGTGCGATCAAAGCGCCGCTTGCCGAAGAGGATCAAGAGGTGATGGCGTCCAGGAGGTCCAGGAGGCCACTTTACATGGTCGGGCTTCCTTGTGTTGCCGGGCCGAGGGTCGATCGTCTCGGATGGGAAAGGACCGCGCCCACGCGTTTTATAGAATGATTATACCACCACTTGAGCATTTGCATGGATGATGACAGATTGACTTGTCTTGTGGATGGCAATCGGTTGGTGCTACGACTCCGTTGCTCACTGACAGTTACTCACTGATACATGCTCACTCAGTGACTGATACTCACTCACTGAACGATACTCACTCACTGACATATATTCACAAGGGACTGTACAGATGTACTGTGGGCGACACGCCCACATGAGCCAGGGATCCTACATGAGTTCAAGGACGTAGGAGGGGCACGTCTGAAACTTTGAGGCCACACATTTCGATGCCCAGGTGACTACCACATCGTTGGTGTCGGGAACCGACAACAGACAAGACTTGCGTGTATTATCACCGACAAATCGCCGCCACGGAATGTAAGGTCTATCGGCTTTTCAACGCGGCGGCCCTGTGCTTGCGCCTGCATGCCAGCCGTTCACTGTCAGCAAGTCTCATCATTTTCGCAGCATCCGCCCACCGTTAACCGGCCCCCTTCGCCCCCGGCCAAGCTCCCCGACACCACGACTTCGGCGGATGCACTGCTCCTTGAGCACATTCGTGTGTCATCCTGGCCCACCGACCTGCCTCAAGCCACACCTGTTAACCACGCGTGTCCCAGGGGCAACATCTAAGATTGCACAATCCGCTCAGAGACATGCCACACGGCACACAACAGCCACACTAATAGTCTAGTGGTTAGGATGCTTCTCTTCCACGGCGGCAGCGCCGAGTGTCGAAGAAGCGGCCGGTGTTCGAATCACCGTTAGTGTAGCGAGCTCTCGTTGGAAGGCGGGTGACTCTTTTTTTCCTTTTGGATGTCGTCGGGGTCTGCGGACAGAGTTCTGCGGGGTACGCGGGCGGCTGGTGCGACGCAGCGGGACCGGTCCACGAACCACGATTCGGAGTAACTCTGGTCCAGCGAGCTGATTGGTGAATTATGGACGCCTACCGTGCACTGCACCGCTAACTGGAGCCAGTTACTCCGTTGGTCCCATGAGGTAAATACGACCATGGCAGAGGACAATGGAGTGGCGTCCAGGTCTCGCGAGTTTGGGGGGTCGAGACGTGCCTGCCGAGACCTTCAGACCGCTTTTGGTCGATGAGACGTTCGACAATGCTTGGCACATGAGCGCGTGCCTGTGTTCTGTAGTTGAGCAGTGATCCCCTTGGCGCCCGGAAGACATGTACATTATATAATCCTAAGGGTAATGTCGGCGCAGATTACGCCTTCGTTTGACCGCCATCACCTGGATGTTGAACAGATCGTAACAATCTCATACCGATAGGATGACACTGAGGCCCAGCGCTCCGCGCGATCTCAGCGTCCGCATGGCTCTGCAGGCGCGGATACTGGGGGGTCTCCATCAGTGATGGGGAGGCCAGAAGCGTCCCCATGAGTATGATGACGATGACAAGGATGTGTGCCTGTACCGTGAGTGCGAGACGAAGGGGACGATAAGGGTATAGGTATCCCAAACCACAACTACAATAATGTACCAAACGCCACTTGGCCGCCACACACCGTCCCTCGGCGTGCACCCGTGCCAAGCCCTACGATCCCCTTCTGCCACCCCCGAATCTGGGGCCATCTGAGGCTCACTGATGCGAGAGAGACCACTGGAACGCGCTCGTCGCTTGTCCTCGTCGGGTGCGCCAACTGCATCATCGCCCTCGGCGGCCACGCACGACGGCGACATGGCCGCGGCGAACAAGATGTGATGTTTGACGACCTGCGCACGTGCTGCGGGACGTCTCGCTGGCGGTTTGCAGAACACCCCAGCGACTGATTCCGACACGGGTCGAGTTGTGCTGCTGATGCCAAGCGTTTGGCTGACGAATAGCGGGGGCTGCGTTGTCCACTTGCTTGCTAGCGACTTGGATTATCATAGCCGGCGGATCACAGACGCGGTCTTCGGAACCCCACTGCAACGCCGTCGAGTGTCAGGTCCCCCTCCCTCATTGCCGTACACTGACAGCGGTGGGAAGCTTGCCGCGCCGGCAATGCTCGTTCTGAGATTCGTGCTGGCTGTCGCGTTCAGGGGCCAGCTTGAGAGCGGGAAACGCGTCTTCTGCATCGTAGGTCACAGATAGAGATGTTGCTCAGTGTGCGAAGTCCAGGTCCGTAAATGAGATACATTCTGACGCTGCCTGTCAGGGAGAACGCCTTTGGGGTCCGAGGAAGCCATTCGGGCAAACGGACTCACTGCCAGCTCCACCCGAGTCCCGAGTCACTGTTGGAAAAGAACAGGCGAACAGGAAAGCATGTACGAAGCCGAGTGACGGGTCAGTCAAGAGTCCAAAGGGGACGCAGGCACTCTGTACACTCTGTCATATTTAAGAAATCGCCAGTCTCAAACGAATATACTGCACAATGCGATTTCTGCAGCCTTCGTCGTCATTCGATCGGCCGATACCCATTATCGCGGGAATCCGGCAATATGCCTCCCCCCCTTCTTGTCGACGACATGTCCCCAAACCCCATCCAGTGATCCTGTGAATGAAGATTGGGCGCGCGGGGGCTCTATGATCCACTCGACATCGGCGGCTTGCCGACATGCACCGAGATCCATAGGACATCGGCCACCTCGGCCAAGCCCCGAAATCAGGGATGACGGCGGACCCGTTTGAAATGTGGGGGGAGGGATAAAACGCCAAACCCCTACGAAACCCTCTCCCAGGCCTCTCCCAGGCCCCAGGCCCCAGGCCTCAGGCTTCAGGCTTCCTCTGGCACTTCCGGCCACCGGCGCCGGTCTCGATACGGTGTAACGCCGTGGCGGTCGGTGTTCCCGCGATGTACACCGGTAAGCTTTGCTTGTTTCCTTCGTCTTGCACTCTCACACCTCACACCTCACACGACCTGTGCGGTAAATGCATGGAAGTCTCGCGGGATAGCGGGCTAGCGGGCTAGGCTCGCTTGCAGACCGCGATCAATACAGAAAAAAAAAAAAAAAAAAACATGGTGGAGCGGCCCCACCCGCCACGACCAACGCTAAGCTCTAAGGGATGTGGTAAGAACGCGGCCAGGGAGGGAGGTGCGGCAATGGGCAGCGTAGTGAGGCCATGATTATTGAATGCCCGTCTTGGGGCCACTGCAGGCAAGAACTTGCATCGCTCCAAGTGCCCCCAAAGGCTGCCTGGAGCTGATCTGCAGTACCGCGTTTGTTGGTGGGGGGATGACATTTTTTCAGAGACGGAGCGACAGATCTCTAGTCTTGATCTGGTCTTTGTCGCGTTCCTCGTTGCCCCATTCACGTACCCGCATCAGGGCTCCGCAAGCCGCACGTCGCAGCCCAAGGAATCCAAGGCTTCTTTTTCCTGTCTCGTTTCGAAGCTCAGAGACATGTGGCCATGTGCTCATGTGCGGCTAAAATCAAGGCACATCAGCTGCTCTTGCTGTACGCAACGTCCCTGGGACAGGGAGCCTATTGCGTTACATTCATTCAAGCAAAAGGCGCGGTACAACGTTCTTGTGCCGGAAACGTGACCCAAGAGCGCAGTGTGCCATCGGGGTCCCGTCCGGCTCAGAATTGCGGCATAAGCAGCTTGGAAAAGGCTAGTCTAGTCAAGCCACAGACGTCGTTTGTCGTTCTTCGTTTAGAAGGCCCTCGCTTGGCAGTTTCTTCTTTAGCGTCTTGGGTCGTGTAGAGAGGTCTGGTCTGGACCGACGCGGGGTGTCTTTTCGTTCTATCTTCAGTGGAATGCATGCGTTTTTGGAATCAATCGTAGAGCCTTGCTGGTATCCACTGTGTCTATTTATTCGTTTTTGCGTTGGGGTTTACTGGTTGATCGACGTGACGTGATGGCTCCATCATCCAAAGGTGGCTATGACCGACAAGCGCATCCACAACTGCGGTAGCGAACACGTCGCGGTAGTGGCGCTACGACGTGTGTGGGACTGCCATGCAGGATTCATGGCCTTGGAGTATTGACGGTGTTGAGTGCAGTCATTTTTTTTTCTGCAGTTACGTGATGCGCCTAACCAGTACCTCTTACTCCTCATTGCTGCCTAAACTGTGGTGCAGTGGATATTGACGCGCTTTTTCTCTCCACCGACCGATCATCTCTTGGAAGACAGCCGCTCTCAGTCCTTGAAGGCTGTAGACGGCAAGGAAAAACCTGGGGATACAAAAAGGGCAAAGGTTGCGAGACATCAATTGAGTAGAAACACAGGACGACCTCGACGCAGAATTGATGCGGACGAGAGGGGTAGAGAAGTAGAACAGGGCAAGGGGGGCATGGGGGAGGGGTGGAGACAGCCCAGAGCTCAGGGCGGGCAAAGAAAGTACGGCAGAGGTCACCGGATTAGCCGTATGGGTAACCATTTGTTTGGCTAGTTTTCTTTTTTTTTTTTTTGGGTTGTCGTTTACCGCCTCGTGCTTGCTCACATCCCCGCAGCTGGACCTCGGCATCCCTCCGACATGGTTTCCGAACCTTACGATCACGACGGGCAAAGGGTTCCCCAGGTCTTCAAACGACTCGAACGCCAAGTCGGCTGCGCAACTCCGTGGGGCCTCTCCCGGCTGCTATAGGGGGAGCGAGGCGTACGTGATAGGATGAGGGTGGGATCTGGGATGCATCGCTCGAGTGCAGATGCGCGCTCTTGTCCCGAGTTGTGCCGTCGTAAGTGCGGTCGTGCCTGTTGATTGTCGGTTTTTTGGCACTACCGTCACAGAGTGGCTGCAGCAGCAGTAGCGAAGGGAGTAAGGAGCTATGGAGGCGCCATCCGATCATGCCTCCACGGGCCACCTTTTACTCCATGACCAACAACAATGGGGGAGTGGTGCTTGCCGCTGCCGCATCAGAACCAGCGCCCCCTCGTGATCCCTCATGTCCCCAAGCCGATCCCCCGAGATATAAAAGTCACGCTCCATATCTTCACATGTGGTCCCCCACACGACCTAGCTGGACGATCACCTCCTTCCATAGCATTGTCACAGGAAACACTAAGCGACAGTAAGAGGCCGAGACGCAACAGCAGTAACAACAACAACAACAACAAAATCAACACCCACCACCGCCACGAACGCAGTCCCGCACAATGTCGTCGCACGACAAGCTCGAGGACGAGAAGAAGAATGTCTCCCACATCGACGACCCCAACGCCGCGGAATGGAACGAGCTCCGCAATGATGCGATGCGCGCCGAGGAGGCTGAGATGTCCATGGGCCTTTGGGAGGCTCTGAGGACATACCCTACGGCCGCCTGGTGGTCGTTTGCCATCTCGCTCTGTATTGTCATGGAGGGTGAGCCCGTTTGCTAGTGCCATTTTGGCAGTTCTCGCAGCTGACAACAAACGCAGGCTACGACACCCAGGTCCTCAACAACATTCTCGGTCTCGACCAGTTCCGTGAGAAGTTCGGACACTACGTCCCCGGTGCTGCTCCCGGCGACGAGTACCAGCTCGAGACTTCGTGGCAGACTGCCGTTCAGCAGGCCCCCAACATTGGCTGCTTCATGTAAGTCTGAAAAGTGTCTCGTGATGACAGGCACGCACAGATTGCTGACTTTTTGACAGTGGCATCTTCGTTTCGTCCTGGGCCCAGGACCGCTTTGGATACCGTGGCACCCTTCAGATCTCGCTTATCCTCCTGACCGGATTCATTTTCATTGTCTTCTTTGCCAAGGACGTCAAAGTGCTCTTTGCCGGTGAGTCGCCTCCCTCCCCGAGACCAACCATTCTTGGGTCACATGTGCGGCGCGTACTAACTTGTGTTTCAGGTGAGCTTCTCTGTGGTCTTCCATGGGGTGCCTTCTCTTCTTCTGCTGTCTCGTACGCCTCCGACGTCACTCCCATTCCCCTTCGCGGCTACCTTACCACCTACATCAACCTGTGCTGGATTATCGGCCAATTCATTGGTGCCGGTATCCTTCGTCGCATTCTCACTCTTCCGGCTCCTTGGGGCTACAGGGTCCCCTTTGCTGTTCAGTGGGCTTGGCCGATCCCCCTCTTCATTCTCGTCACCCTCGCTCCCGAGTCCCCTTGGTACCTTGTCCGCAAGGGCCGCCTCGACGCCGCCAAGCGCTCCGTCGAGCGTCTGTCTAGCAAGAGCGAGAAGATCGACCCCTCCGCTACGGTTGCCATGATGGTCCGCACCAACGAAATTGAGATTGCCAACGAGGTTGGCTCCTCCTACCTCGACTGCTACAAGGGCACCGACCTCCGCCGTACCGAGATTTCGTGCGTGGCGTGGATCTGCCAGGTCCTCTGTGGTATGGTTGTAAGTATACACGAAAAGAAACTTGCCCCAGGGTCTTGCTTTGCTCACGCACCCCAGTTCTGCGGCTCCCCCGTCTACTTCTTCCGTATGGCCGGTCTCGGTGAGGATGACGCGTTCTCGATGAACCTCGGTGTCACCGGCATGGCCTTCATCGGTACCTGCCTTTCGTGGTTTGCCCTCACCTATGGCGGCCGTCGTCCCTTCTTCATTGGCGGCATGGCCTGGATGACCTGCTGCCTTATCATCATTGGTGGTGTCGCGTTTAAGGCCGAGACCAGCAGCGGTGCCAAGTGGGCGCAGGCCGGTCTCATCATGGTCCACGTCTTTACGTACGACCTGACCGTCGGTCCTCTCACGTACTGCATTGTCGGTGAGACCTCGGCCACGCGTCTCCGCTCCAAGACTGTCGGTCTCGCGCGTAACTCGTACAACGTTACCAACGTCGTCGCTGGTATCCTCAACACGTACATGATCTCGGCTGTCTCGTGGAACTGGGCGGGCAAGGCCGCGCTCTTCTGGGCCGCCTTCTCGCTCCTCTGCACCGTCTGGTGCTACTTCCGCCTCCCGGAGATGAAGGGCCGCTCGTACCGCGAACTGGACGTCCTGTTCGAGAAGAGGATCTCGGCGCGCAAGTTCAAGGAGACCGTTGTCGGCGAGGACGAGGGCGACCTCGACCCCAGCCACAACACCCCCGAGGAGATGGCGCGCCGCGCCTCCCAGGCCGTCGCGCTCTCTTCCATGAACAAGGAGCATTAATGAAACAAACACAACAGTCAAACAGTCGATCAATCAATCAATCCATCCATCCACCGACCCCATTCCCGTTTCATAAGCATCTATGTTCTAGTTCTTTCTTTTATGGAGGAGGTTGGTGAAAAGACGCGGGAGACGAAGGGGAAGACTGGAATTGGTAGTAGTCGGTAGTGAGAAGTAGGAGTTGGGTTTTGTATAGTCGAGAGTGAAGTTTATGCCAGACGAGTACTATTCATTGATCACGGGTTGGAGTGAGAGTTTGCTCTTTGCAATGCCCAGACAACGGTCCACTGTAGAATCAATGTCAAGGGCAGAGTACAAGTCAGAGATCAGAGGCAGGTTCTCAACGTCCCCATTGCAGAACTGCCATTCGTTTTGTCATACTGTCAGCGCTGTGCTGCTCCCTTCGAGAAGGACTCTGGCCCCAGCAGTGGATGGTATAAAAAGTGAACGCTTCTATAACACCATTTTCGTTCGACGCACACGAACCCATTCTAACCGAGCATGGGGCTTGAACCCATGATCTTGCCCTGGAACCCTACGTTGAGCACATAGGAAAGGCATGCCTTACCAACTTGGCCAGCCCGGCGGATAGTGCTGTCAGCTGGTCAACGATCGACGGCAGCCTGTAGAGTGGTGCCAGGTGCCACACTCCAATTACCCTTACCGCCTCTGCACCTCGACAACTGTTGGGGCTCCTAGACAGATGAGACCGATGGCGGGTGTTTGAGTGGTACTCGGCGTCCCCAAATGCATGGGATGTTGTTGCGCTGTTGAAACACGTTTGGGCAGCGGCTTTGGCTACTGGAACAATGGCGGGAAGTGCCACGCGATCACCAGGGAACGGCGGTGGGCGCAGGATGTCGCTCATCTCCGACACCACCTCCACCTCCTCCACAATCACCACCACTACTGCGGCCTCCTTCCCACCCACCTTTCGTCCGCTCCTACTCCGCGTTATTCAACTTTACTGCTTCCTTCTCTCACTCAGCAAGTAACCATCCTAACATCACGCACAAACATGGCAGCAAAGACGACGACAGTGACGCAGACGCAGACGCAGGAGGAAACGCCGGCGCCGGTCCTCCGCCTACGGACCGTGGACGACGCGGCGATGGCCGAGGTGAGTTCAGCACACGCTAGGTTTTCCCTCTAGGCAACGCGGCGATCATCCGCTGTCGTGAACCACTCCGCCTCCGCTAACCAGCAGCGCCAGCGCGTAAAGGAGCGTCTGGCGGGCGCGTTCCGCATCTTCGCCAAGTTGGGATACGACGAGGGCGTCGCGGGCCACATTAGCGTACGCGACCCCATCAACCCCGCGTGAGTTCGCCCTGCCCATGTCCATGGCCACCTGCGGCCGCGTGAGAGAAAACATACACTGACCACATACTCTACTTCAGCGCGTTCTGGGTGAACCCGTACGGCGTGGCCTTTGACCACATGACGGCGTCGGACCTCGTGCTGATCGGGCACGACGGCGCGGTGCTCGAGGGGAGCGGCAAGCCCGGCAACGGCCAGCTGTACAATGCTGCCGGGTTCGCGATCCACCACTCGATCCACCTCGCGCGCCCGGACATCCATGCCGCTGCGCACAGCCACTCGTTTTACGGGCGCGCGTTCTCGTGTCTCGGCCGCAATATCGATTTGACCAACTATGGTGAGTCCGTTAAAGCAAGCATCAGGGCAGGCCAAGCCCTCCGTCGTTTACTTCCTTGCTTGCCGTTTGCGTCCTCTGTCCGCTATTGTCATTTGGCTGACCCGAGACAGAAGGCGCGCAGTACGCACACACGGTCAAGCTCTACAACGACTTTGGCGGCGTCGTCCTGTCCGACGAGGAGGGCAAACGCATCTGCGAGGCGCTCGGCCCGGAAGGCAAGGGCGTCATCCTCAAGAACCACGGCATCCTCACGGCGGCCAAGACCGTCGAGGCCGCCGTAGCATACTTTGTGCGGCTGGAGAAGCTGTGTGAAGCCCAGCTCGCGGCGGATGCGGCCGGGGGCGCGCTCCAGCTGCCAGACGAGCAGATCCACGAGGTGTTTGGGGAGATCGGCGGCGAGGACAAGGCGGTCGAGCAGGCCGAGGAGCTGTATGCCTGGCTTGAGGCCCAGGACGGCGAGGAGTACAAGTTGTAGAGCGACGCCAGCGTGTGCTGTGTGCTTTGCGTCAGAGTTGTATGCTACAAGGGGTTCGAATGCACAGTGCAATGTGAATGTTCGTTGCCCACGCGTGATTTATTGATGCATGGAGGTCGGGGTAGGCCCAAACGGTGTGCTTGAGAGTGTTCCATACGGCCAAACCTCATCTCGTGTGGTAGGGAGGCGGGGTTGTCTCAATCGACATGCACAACCACGGCACCTTGGAACCATGTCGTCAACCATTCTAACAGCAAGTGCAGAACGGAGAGCACATCTAAACGCGAACGAAGAGCACATCTAAACGCCGTTGCAGAAAGGAGTGCGAATCTCGCTGTCTGAACGGGATCACGCGGATTAAGCTCAAGGGCCAGATGTGACACAGTGTCGTATGTTGGGTGCAACGACGGGGACTCAGCACCCAAAACCGAAGGTCGACTTGCTCTGTTGGACCACTCAATTCAGTGAGCCCTGGTGCAGGGACGCAGAGGCATAGCTCGACATCGAGGGGTCAGTGCGTTTGGTGCTGGTGGTGCCGGGTTCCAAGAGTTGGCACCTAATCTCCCTGTTGTGCACCATTGGACTATTCAGCCTCGTCGGTGCGTTTTATCCTTTCAATTCCACATCTGGCTGTCTGCACCTTTGGTACGCTCGGCCAATGGGCCGAGACCTTTCGGAGACGGTGTTTGCGTGTTCACTGCACGGTTTATTGAGTGCGCACTCCCTGCGGGGCATCCTGCGTGCCATGGGCATGTAACAGAATTCATTCTCTCTCCATGTTCTATGTTCTGTGGGGTACGCTCAGCCCGTGCATGTGGGTAAATTGGATGTTTCGGAGTGTTGAGGTCGAAGGGCAAGTCGACTGTTTCATCACCTCTTAGCAAGGGGCCTGGAGAGTGGGGGTGATTACTGCACGTTTGCACACTGCACACCCGCACGTCCGCACACTGCACATTGCACATTGCACACTTGCACCCAACCCACTGACCTGCACTGCACTGCACTGCACTGCACATTGCCCGCTGACCCGGCCAGCAAGCGTATGGGTGGGCCCACTCGATGTTGCAGCTCTGGCATCTTCACGGTGGTGGAGGTATCTGGATCATTGTCTTTGGGCACTGTAGAAGTGACAGAAGCGTATAAAAACGACAGGAAGGCAGAGGCGTCAACACCCCTCAACTCACCCCCCCTCTCCAGTCGCCCCTTACATACAACAGGCTCACTACCAGTGGCGGGGCGACGACACGGTAGGCTTTGACAGTCGGCACCAAGCCGCTGACACCAGGGCACAGCTCCACTGGGTCCTACCTGGAGCGATGTGTCGTCCTCCTCGCGACGAATTTCCTACCCTTCTCGGCCTTGGCTGAGATCAATATCAACTTGCACGATACCTCCCTCTCCTCCCTTGCTACGGACTCATTCCGCCTACCGATACGTCCGGCATTCTAACGACAGCATAGACACTGACGCTCATGATCGCTGACGACCGCCTTCTTACGATCCCGATCACGTTGCCATATACCCTGGCCCCTTCACCACCACCTCTCTCTGGTGACCTCGCCACCTCACCGCCCGACCGCGGGACCTCCCTCACTATCTTTGCTCTTACAGCCGACGCTCCTTACCTACCACACTCCAGTCCGAACCACTATCCACCATCTTTGCGCTCACAGCCTACGCTCCTTACCTTACCAACAAACAAACGAACACGACACTCTTTGTGCTTACCCCTTAGGCTCCTTACCCTCTCCGCCGGCACACCGATCGGCAGCCACCATCTTTGCTCTTACAGCCGACACTCTTTCACCACACCACCGACACCTCAGAAAACTCGCAAACAAATCAGAAAAACCTATTCGCTAACGGCATCAGCTTGACAGCGCAGACGTCTCTCGCGTTCGCTCATCCGTCTCGACACTCATTCCTTGCTCTTACAGCCGCCCACTCACTGCTCTTACAGCTCTACATTCATTGCTTTTACAGCTACACGTTCTTTACCCTCACAGCACAGGACGAGAGACCCCCAAACAAAACTACAAAATCCTCACGCACAGACTTACGCCTGCCGTCCTTTGCTCTCACCACAGATCACCGTTTCCGTTACCGCTATCATCATCGCCTTCGTCTCGTTCGCTGCAGCGTTCGACGAACGAACATCGAAGCTACACCCTGTTTCAAAACCTCCCCCCTCCCACATTCCACTCACGGCACGCATCACCAACGATTTCCTCACTGTAGCCATAGTTCGACACACAATCATCCACAACACCACCTCAGACTAGAACCCCGCACCACGTTTCATATCCCCTGAGCCGGCTGAGTTTATAGCTGATGCAGTTGTCTCCTCATTCTTGCAGTTGGGCATCGCCTTTCTCTACGTTGGCAAACCTGATCTCTCGTCACGCAGGGTTCCTGTACCAGCCGTATAGTAACCTTCTCCCTTGCAAGGGAATCAGACGCAACACACAAGATCAGTCAGTGCAGATACAGAGCCAGGCTGTATAGACACACGCGTCAAGAACGTGAAGCGTCGTCACCACGCACTGGGTGAGCACGATTGATGCAGAAGCATGACGAGCCCTGGTGTTGATGGACCAGAAGCACTAGCCGTAGAGAAGCACTTGCCCATAACATTTGTCTGTGGACCGCTCCGTCAGCAACACGTTAGTTACGGCCGTCAGTGATTCTGAGCCGAGGGCTAACCACAACTCCACAAACTCTTCTGACATCTATTACGCCTGCCTATCCCAGTCGCCGGCGTTGAGGGTCGTCAAGAACCGCCAGAGCGCGTCTGCCGTCTCCTTTGGCTTTTCCTGAATAATCTGACACCGTCAGTGTCCGAGCTCACTTAACCTGCACCCGAGAACTCACGAGATGGGACGCCTCCATGATGCGCTCGTTGCGTGCGCGCTTGGGCCGCCAGACCATTTCGTTCGCAACTTGCTCTCCGCCCATCCAGAATTCGTCGCCGGCCATGAGGAATCCGACGGGCAGCTCGAGATCGGAGAGCTTGTCCCATCCCCGCTGGGGCGCGTACGGCTCGGAGAACGTGGCTGCCTCGGCCCACGTCGGCGTCGCGAGCGTCACGGGGCCGTCGGGGTTGGCCGGGTCGACGGGAACGAGGTGGTGCGAGAGCCAGAGCGCGAACGCGTCGTCGTCCCACGTCTTGAAGAAGCCATTGTCCCGTACCGACTTTGCGGCCTCGCGCGACGGCCACTCGGCCCGGCGCTTGATCGCGCCCATCGTCAGCGGGTATCCCTTTGCCGGGTCGTTGATGAGCTTGAAGGGCACCATGGGCTCGACGAGAAAGAGAGCCGAGAAGAGCTCCGGGTGGGCGTGCACGCCCTGCACAAGTCCCGAGCCGCCGTACGAGTGCCCCACGCCGATGATCGGGTCGCGGCTCTTCTGCGCCGCCTTCCATTCCAGCTGCCATGGCGCTCGCTCCGCGGCCTGGATGCCCGGCAAGATGTGCTTGACAAAATTGGCGACCTCCTTGCCGGTATCGAGCCAGGTAAGCGGCGCCGAGAGCTGGCCGGCATTCAGGTCGATCGAGACACCGTGGTTCGTGTCGTCCAGAAACCACACGTCGTTGACTACCACGTTCGTCGGGCCCGATAGCGGAGCCCCAGTGCCGTATTCCGCTCCTGCGGAGGTGGGGTCACGCGCGAGTAGCGACTGCATCGTCGGGTGCCAGTGCTGCAATGTCAGGAGAGCCGGGTCGATGAACTAGTGGACCAGGGCTGCTTACCTCCTTGTTGAGACCGCAGGCGTGCATGCACACCATCGTCACGGCCCCCTCGACCGGCGTGTCGCGCCGCCATCGCTCTGCCGAGACCCAGAGAGAAGGGTGCGGGGTACTCGTCGCGGTTTCCAGGTCCCACTCAGTCGCTGACCGGCGCACGCGTACACACTCGTCCCGCTCAGACGCCAGCCGCGCATTGCGCTCCTCCTTGCTCTCGTCCTTTGGCGGCTCGGTGCTGCGGTACGGGTGTGATTCGCGCGAGAGCCCGCCCACCGTCGCCTCCTTGATGTCGCGGGGGTAGGCGGCCGGCGCGGCATGCAGCGTGCGCGTGTACCCCTTGGGTGGGGGAGCAAGGGGCGGTCGTGGCGGATGCGCGGGCGGTGGTGTCGGGTTTGGATGCGGGAGGAGCGGCAGGGGAACACGGGCAGGCGCGTTAGGCGCCGGCGCGTGCGCTGCGCCGGTGTATCGCGGGAACGAGACTACTGCCGTCGCGCGCACTCTAGTTGCGAACATTGTGGAGTGGATGGAAGACGAGAAATGGGAGAAACGACGACGCAGCAAAAAAAGTGATAACTTAGCGGCAGCAGTGGTATGTATTAACCGCCATGGTAAAACGTTAGTAACCGAGTAACCGAAGCGAGCGGAGACGGACATGGGGCGATCAATGCCCAGAGATTGATTACGATGATGACAAAGCCAGCACGCGCATGTTGTGGGGACTCCGCTTTTTCTGTCTCTCGGCCGCGGATCGCGGACGTACTGATGACTTTGATATCCAAAGCCTTATCGTGTCCAAGATCCGAAGTCTCTTCACATGCATCGTATCTGATCATGATATTATATCCTGGCCTCATCTCACACTTTTTACAGGTCTATGTTTGCCCCTCACTATACCCACCGCCTGATATGAAACTGGTCCACAGATTACATGCTGACTTGTGCGTGATGCTGACAAACAGTGACGCTCCCGGATACATGGGCAAAGGCGTGAGCGCCTTCGACACCCAGTCCGTTGAGTCTCAGCCTGATGTCTTTCCGTAGTGTACCAACTCGATCTTGCGCTCTTCGCGTTCGAGTCATGGGTACTTGTGCAAGTATCACTTCATCTATACAGTACATCCAATCTCACCATAAGCCAAGTCGGCCCTCATGCGGCGGCTGCCTTTGCTGCCCGCCTCGCCTCGGCGTCAACAAGCTTGAGCATGGTCGGGATGCGATTCCTGCCGTGCATCCGAGTCACCAGGCGCTCGGCGAGCTCTTGATCGATGCCGGCAGACGTGACATATAGCGCTCTGGACGAGAAGCCCCGAAAGACAGCACCGGGGCCACGCTCAGGTCGATCGGCATGGTCGTCTTGTGTCGGGGGAGATATCCATTCTTCAGAGGACGTACGCCGCCCCCTCCACTGCTCACTCTCGGTCTCCTCGTTCTGTTTCTCTCGTTCTCGTGGTCCATCCCTGAACGGATTCTTCGCGACGCCGATGACGACGCCTCCTTGGCGTTCGAACAGATGCCGCCCCAGGCCCGGTTTGCCTGGCTTGAGATCGACAAACCCGTCGACGATAACGACGTCCGGTGGAGTGGGACACGCATAAATAACCTCCAGAACGGGCGGGAGCTCGCGCTTGAAGAAGGATCCGGGCTCGTACGGTGCGATGTCGGGGCATGTAACTGTGAACACTGAGCGTGGGGTCGCGGAAGTGAAGGTATCGAATAAGACGCCCGAGGCGTAGCCTGTGGTGCCTGTGGGTGTCTCGACGTATTGAACGTCAATCGCGAGTATTGGGCCGGCGGGCTCGGAGGACATTGTGGTATGTGGTGCCCGGAAGGGTAGAAGTGGTTCGCGAGAACTGGTTTGTTGACTTGCGTTGTGTGATCGAGTCCAGGATGGTAACCTCCACACAGTTTGGAAGTTGACACCCCCAGGACTTAGTCTTCGAGTCGTCACCGATGATGTTGATGCATGTTTTACCCTGCTTGGCCCTGTTGTCTAGATCGCGTCTTCGCCATGCATCCCTCAGCCCTCAGGACATTCATCATGCTATGTCATTCATCACAGTCTTCCCATCTCCGACGTCATCATGACCATCGCCATCACCACCAGCATGACATGAATCGAGCTGTTTGTTTGGTTCGCTTGGTTCTCGGTACCCACTCCACTCCAAAGCCCCGCAACGTCATGCCGCCACCCTGAAACGCTTGGCGACCGTCACTCTGAACTTTCTGATTGTAGCAACACGACGCGCACAAGCACCCATTGTATGCCCAGCGGCATTCTTTCAGACTTGGCGGGCCATCTATTCTTTCCCAGTCTCTTTCTCTCTTGTTCATATTCTTCTCGTTAGAGGATAGCCGACCCGACCTTATCCCCTCCTTTCGAGTTTTTGATCACCGTACGATCCCCACTGCCGGAGTCTTCGAGTTTTCGTGTCAACAGCCAGCTGGAGCGACCGTGCCCACTCGTCCGTCCGTTTTGACCAACAGTCCGACCTTTCGTTGACCCCCCATTCACCAATTGGACGCCGCTCACCTCGCTTCCCTTGCATCTTTTCTTACTCGGCTCCTGATATCCGCGATGGACTACAACGGTCCGATCAATCCCAACCCGCGCGATGGCGAGTCCCGAATCAGTATCTACCTGTACCAGCCGTGGATGGGCGGCGCGCTCGCGGGCGTGATCACGTTTGGAATCGCAATGGTCGTGCAGCTTTTCTACATGGCGCGCAAGGGGAGTAGATGGATCCACGGGCTGCTGGCCTTTGGCTGCGTGAGTGCCGCTAGTTGCGGGATGAAGCGTTGGGGAGCCGGTATTGAGGAAACGGACTGACTCCAGCTTATGGAAGTGGGCGGCTACGCTGCACGGATCAAAGGTCACTCGAATCCGTTTGTGGTGAGTAGGAGTAGGTCCAGGATGAAGGCGGCTCTTCGGTGCGCGGTTGGGAACTGCGCGCCAGTGTGAGGCGTCACCGTGTGGCTTTCCAGTCATTATTTTTATCCACTCGCAGCTGTGCACCTGCGGCCTTTGCGAGGACTAGCTCTGCACCTCTAGAGACCAGGTAGACCGCCCACTAATGAATACTTACCGCTACAACCAACCCTTTACCGAATGTTTCCAGCTCTGACCCGCAGGTGAACGTCTTTGTGGCCCAATACTTCCTCATTGTCGTCGTGAGTCCTCGCCTTGGTCTGCCCCACCTAACATCAGGCACCTATCCCGATTGCAGCGGCAATCTACCTTGTTCTCTCCTATGTCGCGCAGCACTTCCCAGGTGGCCGGAGTCTTGTCGGAATCAAGCCGCGTCTCCTCGTTGGCGGTGAGTGTGGCTGCTGGAGGGGTGTTGAGCGGCGGCGATGTCCAACATATATCTGACGCCCCAGGCTTCGTATTCATGGACATTGCAACCATCGCCGTGCAAGTGTGCGGCGCGGCACTGGTCGGCGTCGTGCAGACGAAGAAGGTGCGCGGCGAGACCCCGCCGCTGTCGAGCGAGACGGCGGGTCACATCCTTCTTGCCGGTCTGGCTGTGCAGGTACGCATGCAGTCCGAGATCGAGAGAAACCGCGCTGACCATCTCGTAGACATTCTTCTTCTCCATCTTCCTCGTTCTGCTCATCACCGCCATCATGCGGTTGAATCGCCTGCAGACGCATTTCCGCCCCAACGCGCGCAAGTTGCTGCTCATTGATCTTGCTGCTGCGCTGCTTATTCTGCTGCGTACCGTTTATCGACTGGCGGTCGAGTGCCAAGGTGAGTTGGGGTTGTGGCCCATGGGCGTGGCACAAGGCCTACTTCTTAGGTCCACCCTCGATCATGTGCTGACCAGCTAGGATACTTCGGCTCTGCCAACTCGTCCCAGGTCCTATTCACATGTCTGGAATACCTCCCGGTTATTCTGGCGATGGCCATCTTCTGCGTCGTGCCTCTGGCGCGTTTCTTCCCTTCCAAAGAAGAGCAGGCGTACCACACGAGCTATGGCATGGACCAGGTCACCGACAACCAGATCAAAGACCACTACTGATTTAGGTATAGTCTGGCGTGGAGACATCGTTTCATCTGTCCGTATCTTTTCTTGGCTGGGTTGAAGGGGGCACTAATAGACTGGATCCTTGGAGTTGTGCGTTCTCTACATTTTTTTGTGATGCAGTGCGTTTGCACATGGGCACTAGCCTCTTGCCCTTTGTGCCCGAAGTTTGACAGTAGCATCTGTGCGGATGTTGCGGATTGACGAGGCTATATTGGGACCCGTCCAGTGCAATTTGTTCCAATGCGCGGTGTTCGCTCAATGCAAGCGTAGCTCCCCCCCGCTGCTGGGTATTGCTCCAAAGCAGTCACTAACCTCTGAGCTGTAACAGTCCAGCGGTATCTCCTGGACATTGCACAGCTCCTCCACCGAGATACAATGTCATAATCGCAATGGCATGGTGCCCTTGATGCTGCATGGACGGTCACGTCTATTCATACATCCCAAACGGAGCCGCCGCAGTCCGCCCTCTCGGCGATCCTCTACAATCTCAACTTGCAATTAGGGCACATTACACCCTCTCAGCCTCAAAGAACGCCAAGACTCCCGTCCCCAGATGGCAGTTGATGTACTCCCAAACTGTCCCCTCCGGCAACACAAATACCTCGTGCCACGTCCTCAGCTGGTTTCTGGGCCCATACGACTTGTACCGCGCGACAGCAGCCGAGAAGATGGCCGCGTGAGAGCGGTGCGTCTCCGCCCAGTCCTCCATAGCCTTCAGGTCGATAAAGACGCCCGTGGCGTGCATTTCTGGAATGTCCTCGCCCGTCGACGTTGTAGTCGTCGCGTTCCGGAGGGACAGGCAGCCGGGGGGCCGGGTCTCGAGGTACGCCATGCCCCGTGCGAGTGGCGGGGCGAGTTTGGCCCTGTAGTCTGCGAGCTGTTCCGCGTCCATTGCCGACCAGGTATGCGACGACCGGATGATCGCGACGTTGGCAGGGACGTTGACGCGCCACCGCTCCCCCTTTCCCTGCCGCTTAGTTGTTGGGGCTGCGCTAGCTGTCGCGGCCAGTGGATCTGTGGCCGCACAATAGAGGCGGTCGCGCATCGCACCATAGTACCCGCAGTACGGCGTCGGGTAGATTTTGACGCTGTCGTCGTGCATCGCGCCGCCGGGGAAGTCGGGCCAGTAGATCGTCTCGATGCGGTCCGTAGGCAGCGTGATGGTCTCGCGGTACACGCCAACGGGGTCCGTCTTCCTGTCCTCGGAGTTCCAGAATTCCTCGATCTCGGGCCGCCCCGACCAAGCGGCGTACTGCCCTGCGCCGTGCAAAAAGTACGCGGTGACGACGTGGTGGATGTATCCTTCAGTATCTGTGAACTGTGCATGGTCGATCGTCGTCGGCCCACCAGGGAGATGAAGCGCACGCGCCACCCAGCGCATAAACTCCGATTCGGCAATGGCGTCCGCTGAGCGAGCCTGTATCCCAAAAGTGCCGACCGTGACGCTCTCACTTGGCCACAGCGCGCTCCAGCGCTGTACAGCAGGCACGAAATCTGCCTTCTTGCGCACTGGAATGGTTCGGTCGGGCGGGCCATATGCGAAGGACGGAGCCGAGTCGAGCATGCGGGCTGTCGGTCGTGGACGGAGGAGGCTGGAGGTTTTGTTGAGCGGAGTGTCTGTATCTGAGACCACAGCCGAAGCCGCTGTGCCCATGGTGCGTCGAGAGACAACCGGGCGAGGGAGGACCCGGTACGAAGCAAGGGAACGGGCAGTCGTAATGCGCATCGTATTAGTGATCGTGGGTAATGGACAGAGGAAGCATTGGCGTTGTTGCACAGTGAGCACAGTGACGATTGATGACTGACCTTCGGCTCAAGCGTAAGTGGTGTCCCACGACGCCCACCTCCACCTCACTTCCCCACCTCCACCTTGGCCCCGGACCAGTCACGGACGAAGTGATGACTCTCCGGTCAATGCCCACCTACTGTCATTCAGCAGCGACCTGATCGGTGCAATGTAGATCAGCATCGGTGTCTTCGCTGATTGGCTTTTCGGAGCGGAAAACCACGGAGTAATATATGGGGCACCATCAAAGATGTTCGGTACACTAGTTATGCATGGTCAGATCGGGGCGACGATCCGTCGAATCTCATCAGCTTCCGAGCTCCGAGACCGTTGAGCCATTTTGTGTTTGTTTGTTTATTGGGTTGTTTATTGGTCTTCATCGCTCCCTCCATCACATGCTTTATGTACTTCATGTTGACTCAATGTGTTCAGTGGAGAGTGCGGATCTGAATCTAGAACGAGGCGCCCTAGAATGGCCAACTGTGAATCGGGACGGAAGCCGTCGAGGGCACCCCATGAGTGCGTACTCACAGTGAAATGACAATGTTTATGTCTTATGTCCGTCGTGGGCCAGGCCAGCGAGGCCCAGACCATCAAGGCACTATGTTGCGATAGAGTTGTCCCAGTTTCCAGGAATGCGATTCCCACCTAGGGCCCAGTCGTCAGGAGCCGCCGGTCGCAAACTGTCTCACCCCGTTACTCAACGCCGGGCGCAAACTGACTCATCCCGTTACTCAAGGCCCCAGGCTATCATGCGCATCAGTTCATAGTGAGGCTTGTTGTTTGATTATTCCAGACCAGCAGCAGTTCACCTCAAAAGTGAGACAAGAACGGAAGAAGGATACTGGGGTTGAAAAAAGAAAACAAGGCTTCTCGGGCGGGATACGGGCCGTTATGTCATCTGAAGTATTCACCTCTCTGTCGTGCGCAGTGCATGATGCTTTTGTTGCTCGTGACCTTTGCACTTGACTGACCAGCCCGTCGGCCCTCACTGTAGTGCCTTGCCTTGCACAACCTGCTGATCCATCAACTGTTCTTACTGTTGTCTCAGAGCGAGTTGTTATTGACCTCCAACTCCTACATGAACCCAGGAGACCACAACACATCTCATCTCCCACCTGCTTGGAGGGTCGCCTTTGTTTCTTCCAGATCGCCGACGGGTTTGTGGTCACTCTCCAACATCCGAGCGCGCTACGTTACATGGCCCCTATCTTCGTCCTTCCCGCCCACGGCTAGTGCTTTCCTGGGAACTTTTTCACACCTCCCACACAGCCTTTCCGCTCCCCCCCAAAACGTCACTCGCGCTGGTCGATGGTGGTGTAAACATTCTTGTCGTCTGCACGTCGGCTCCGCTGAGCTTTCTATTCAAACAAGACTCACCTCGAAGATCGTTGCTTCTGCAGTTGCGACTGTCGTGCTGCACACGAGCCGAGGCCGACCGCAGAGCCCTTCGATGGCTCTCTACAAAGACGCTACACCACCGTGCTTCTCTCCATACGCCTCCGACTCTTCGTTCCTCATCATTCCAGAATATCACTGCAATCACATAGCAATATTACTACCAGTGGTCGCAGATGGGTCAGGACTATGCGGGGCCCGTGGCCCTCAGCTCCGAGGCCGCCCCTCATCTCCAGTATGCGGCAGCGCGTGATTCCTACAGGTCATCAGCTGCGGGGGGCCAGGTGAACAACAGCCGCGGTTCTTCCTTGTCGTTGGAACAGTTCCCACCTGAGGTCGATCTCTCGAGCTTGCCAATGGACTTTCTGGAGGTGAGGACGGCAGAGAGCGAGGCTCACGCGCCTCAAACTCTAGCCCTCTAGCTCTCAATGTTTGGCATACCGACCTGACTGCTGACACTTGCGCTCAAGGCATATCCGTATCCCGCGTTCGTGTTCGCGTACACGCTACCGACACCAGTCGGCACCAAAGAGAATGGCGGAGCAGACAGTGGTGCATCTTTCTTACCATGGTCCTCGACGGCAATGTACCCTGTTCTTGCCAACTCGGAGTGGGACAAGCACGGGAACGGCCTGACGTTTCTTGACTTCTTGGAGCCAGACACGCGGCTCACCGTCGCCAACTGGATCGGGAGTGCGCACAATGCAATGCTGAGCCGGATGGCGGCCAGGGCCAAGACGGAAGAACGGAGACGCATGGAGGCGGATCGGGCATCGCTCGCCAGGCCCGCCTCGTCCCCCATACATCATTCTGCGCCTGGACCGTTCTCTGGCAGTGCAGCGCGGTCGCTGCCGACGTCCGGTGCTGATTCTGATCCGCATGTCGTCGATTCCCATGGCTCGCTCACGCTTGAGGTTATCCTATTCGATACCAAGTTACGCTTTGAGCTGGTGTGTACGCCCTTGCCGAGGAAACAGCCTTCATCGGGAAGCGATTCGCCGTACCACCTCGCTATTGTGACGACGACCGGCCGCCCGCGATTCGTCGCCACGGCTGACCGAAGGGCAGTGACTGCGTCCACGTCGCAGGCAGCAACAGCAGCAGACACGGGCAGTCAGTCGCTGACCGAAACTGAGACGGTAGCTGCCGACGGAGCAGTGATCGAAGGAGATAGTCCGCTGGAGGGACTGCGACCAGAGATCGTCCAACTCCAAGATCCCAAGGAGAAGCCACCTGACCGCCGCCCGGTGTGGACCGAGGTATCCCAGGTGATTGAGAATATGACACCATGGAAAGGCGGCGAGGCCGTGTGGTATTTTCGCGAAGCGGGTGCCAGCGGCATCATGCGTCCTCTCGTTGCGGTGCCGTCCACGGAGATTTCGGTGGCCAGGCTCCTGGACGAGTTCCCGTTCGAGCACACGCCCCTGGGACCAAGGTCGACATGGGACGCCATCACGCACGCACTCAGTATGTGGCAATCTGTCAACTGGATGCTGACATGCACAGTCGATGTCCTCCAGATCAACCCGATGGCCGGCACGCTCTGGATCGGCAAGGAGCTCACCACAATCTACAACCAGAGCACAGCCGAGGTGCGTAACTCCGTTTCTGTCGCCAAATGGCTGACCCACAGATTATCCCAGATCACCCTCAGGCTTGGGGTCGACATGGTGCGGCCGCCCTGGCCGAGATCCAAGGTGCTCTCGGGCCGCTCACAGAGGTCGTGCTCCGTGGCATCCCCGTAATGCAGGAGGATGGTACGTGACGAGACGTACACCACAAGCGGTGCTGACATACCTCTTCCTAGCAGAACTTTTCATGACTAAATACAACCAGAACGAAACGCTCAACGAAATGTACGGTTCGCAAATGTGGCTGCCGATGCGCAACAATGAAGGCGAGTTTGGAGCGCTCTTCAATGGCATCATTGAGACGACCAAGCAGGTGGTGGGAGAACGACGTAACCTGCTGCTTAAGACCGTTGCCGAGATGACTGGTGAGTCGGCTTGAGGACCGGACATGTATACTAATCGCTCTAGCCAACGCTCGGAGCGTCAGCGAGTTTGACAAGTGCGCGATTGAAGCTCTGGCGACCGAACCGAAGGATGTGCCTTTTGCACTTCTCTTCCACGTTGATACTGTGAACCCAAGTCCGGGTGACACTTTGGACGCTCTAAACGATCTGCGACTATCACGCCAGCAGCCGTACGCGCGTATACGATACGCTGGAGGCGTTGGCGTACCGGACGGACATCCATCAGCTCCCGCCACGGAGATGATTTCGCTCCTGTCACAGCTGGAGATGGTCATGACCGAGGCGTTTCCGCCGCCACTATCACCTGGCGCTGCCGATAACATGAACCCTACGGGGTCATCGTGGTCAAGCAACGCGCGCCAACCGCGCTCTACATCCATTCCCGTCTCTCAATCTCTGGACACTTCGCCGCTGAACACGACCCAGCGCTCGTGGCCGTTCCTGGAAGCGATCCGCACCCGTGGACCGGTGTTGATGAAGGACTGCTCAAAAGTGATTGAGGGATATCCTGTGCGCGTATGGAAGCGCCTCCCCAGCTCGGCTGTCGTCATGCCTATGGTGCAGAATCCCGAAACCAACCAGATGCCGAAGGCGATGCTCGTGCTAGGTATCAGTTCGCGGCTACCATTTGACGAGGACTATGATTCGTTTATTGTGAGTAAAATCATGTCAGGCGGAGCTGACGTCGTACAGCACTCGTGAGGGGTCCCTTGACTGCTGACAGTTGCTATACTAACCTCAGGTTGCGACTAATGCTCTCATCGGGCCTCATCGCTGCCGAAGGCACCGAAACCGACTTGCGACGGATGGAGAGCCTTGCGTCGCTTGACCGCGCAAAATCTTTACTATTCTCCAGCGTATTCAACGAGCTCTTCTCGCCACTGTCGCTTATCTCTGGTCCGCTTGAGGACGTCCTCATGGAAATGGGGGATGGCCCGTGGCGTGAAAACCTTCTCCTGGCTCAGCGCAACGTCCGACGGCTGACCCGCCTCGTGAGCATGCTCACGGAGGTGAGCGCCCTCGAGTCCGATCCTTCCAGCGGGTCATTCTCCCTCGTCAACCTCGGAGTGATCACACGCGATGCGGCTGCCATGTTCCGCAAAGCGGCGTCTACCGCGGGGCTGGACTTTGTCGTGGATTGCGATACCAGCCAGCGGAACGTCTACGTAAATACCGATCAGTGGGAGAAGATTTTGTTCAACATCATTGGGAATGCCGTCAAACACACGCGTGAGGGATCGATAAAGGTCACGCTGCACTATACTGCCACCGAGGCAGTTCTCGCCGTCGAGGACACAGGGATAGGTATGCCGGCCTCGGACGTCGCACTCATCAAGTGCAACTTGAACGATAACAAGATTTCTGGCGACGGCGCGGGCATCGTCTTGACATTTACGAAGAAACTCATTCAGCTGCACCATGGCACCTTTGAGCTGGAGAGCCGGACAGAAGAAGAGAATCCCGGTGGTGGGAGCGGGACGATCTGCCGGGTCCGTATCCCGCTGGGTCGCGACCATCTCCTCCCATCTCAGGTGAACCAGTCCGGTACGATGAGAACATCACCCTCAGGCTCAGTCTCTGCCGTTCCGGCCTCGAGGACATCGGCATTGTGGTGCGAAGAACTCGAGGATTGGGACCGGGCGCGAGAGCGCAAAAAGTCGAACGGAAAAGCGGTGAAGCGGAAGGGCTCCGGGAACGTCGGTATCGACTCCAACGTGCTTCTTTTCACGGACGAGGACGTCATCATGGTCGTGGACGGTAAGTGGAAGGGCCACCCGTCCGCTGTCTGACGCAAGACCTCGCCGATTCTCGGCGGTACATCCGCTCCATATTCGAAGGCTACTGCCGAGTCGTAGAGGCCCGAGACGGACTTGAGGCACTCGCAAAGTGGGAGGAGACGCAGCCTGATCTCGTCATTGCGGACTACCACATGCCGAGGGTGAGTGTAAAGACATCGCGGAAAAATCTGACCGAACCCAGATGGGTGGAAAGGCCCTTCTGCATGCCCTCAGGACGGGGCGTCCGGAGCAGGCACTCGTTCCGTTTCTCATGCTCACGCCTAACGGTGTGCCACGGGCCGTCGATGACACGTACACAGCCGATGGTGAGTCGTCCAGCACGAGCTTGGCGATTGTGCCCCTTATGTGTAGCACCCTCTCTGATATCAGACTATGTTCTCAAACCATTCAATGCCCGGGAGCTCCTCTCTCGCGCGCACATGCAGCTGCAGCTCGGCAAGAAGCGCATCGGCCTCGAGAAGGTCTTCAACGAACGAACAGCCGAGCTCCGTGTTCTTACTGACCGTAAGTTACAACGGTGGAGAAAGGTAAACTGACGGAAGTGTCTCCAGTCGGTATCTTCCGGACTGATAGCGAGGGATACATTACCTACGTCAATCCGGCATGGTACGAAATGTCGGGATACCCCAAGGACCAGCCCGTGCTCAACTGGGGCGACTATATCCACGAAAGCGACAAAATGCGGATTCGGAATAGGTGGGAGACGTACCTCCGCACTGGTGCGACGTCCATCGAAAGCGAATATAGATGGTCAAACGGCCGATGGGGTGAGTGGAAGCAGGGCGTCCCATGGCTGACAAGTAGTCGCGACAAAGACGATACGTCTCGACAGGATCACAGATAATATGACGGGGTACATTGGCTCAGTGGTCGATATGACGGAGCGCAAGCTGCGCGAAGAGCTGCAGCGCCAGAGGGTGATTGAGGCGGAGCAACGACGATCCGAGGCAGAGGAAGCAAAGCAACAACAGGAGCTGCTGATCGACATTACCTCCCACGAGATCCGAAACCCCATCAGCAGCCTCATGCAGTGCAGCTCGCTCGTAAAATCCAACCTGCTCATGCTGCTGAGCGAGCTTCGAGAGGCGGAAAAGTCTGGCGGGGGGTTCCACCCTACCCAGCAGCTCCTGCTCACCATGACCGAGGACCTCGAGGCACTTGACAGTATTTACCAGTGTGGCCTGACGCAAGAGCGCATCAGTAATGATGTTCTTTCTCTCGGTCGTATTCAGCTCAACATGCTTCGTGAGTCTCGGTTACCTGCCAGAAAGTTAATACACCTGCAGAAATGTTCGACGTCGAGGTCGACATTGTCAAGGAAGCTCAGAAGATCATGTCCGTGTTCCAGGGCGAGGCACGCATGAAGCACCTCGAGCTCGATCTGCGTATTGGTCAAGGCTTCGAGCGGCTGGGCTCAACAGCATTTATGCTGGATCCAGTGCGCCTCGGCCAAGTGTAAGTCCCCTTGTTATTCACTGTGGACCTCACTAACAGCCAGGATCACAAATCTCATCTCCAACGCGATCAGATTCACAGCGGACAGTCCTGTCCGGAACATTACGCTCAGTGTCGACGCGCACCATCGTCCCCCAAGCGAAGGCACATGCGCTCTTCCTGATTGGGACGATGCAACGGAGAAAGTGAGAATGTCACCGAACGATACGGTATACCTGTACCTCTCCGTACAAGACACCGGACCAGGGCTCACAGAATCTGAGCACCAGATACTCTTCCAGCGCTTTTCACAAGCGTCGGCCAAGATCCACACGCGGTTTGGCGGGTCCGGCCTTGGTCTGTTTGTCAGCCGAAAGATTTCAGAGCTCATGGGTGGGCGGATAGAGGTGTTGAGCAAGTATGGCGAAGGCTCCGAGTTCCGCTTCTTCATCAAGGCGCGCGTGCCGCAGGGCGTCGATACTCCCACGGTCGTGGCGAAGCGTCCGCTTACCCCGCTGCCCCGCAAAGCGAGCCCCGGGGCGATCCCCAGGGCTCGTATTCTTGTGGCGGAGGATAACTTGATCAACAGGACGGTGCTTCTCCGCCAACTCAAGCACGTCGGCATGGAAGCAGAAGGTGAGGACAACTAGTCGGTCACGTGGTGGCGCAACTGACGCCAAGCCGCATGTAATGGCCAAGAAGCGCTTGACAAGATTCGTGCCGCCATGGCTCTCCCGAGACAAGAAGGCGTAAAGCCCTTCGACGCTGTGCTCATGGACCTAGAGATGCCGGTTATGGACGGTTATACTGCCACACGTCTCGTGAGGGAGGACGAAACAGCCGGCAAATTGGCACCGTCGGCTATCATTGCTTTGAGTAAGTTGTGCATTGTTTTGATTGGGACCTGCGCTGATGGCTACTCCTCACCCAGCTGGAAACGCCCGCCAAGCAATGATCGATTCAGTCATGACCGACTTTACAGACGTGGTGATCAAGCCGTACCGTCTCGACGACCTCCTGCAAAAGATCAACAATCACCGTGTCGTCGAGGTCGAGGAGGGAGAGGCCCCGACAGCACCATCCCTTTTGTCCGAATGACCCGCTACTGCAAATCTTATCATTACCCCCACACACTTCACATAGTAGGATTCAAAACACCCCCTTGCGCACATACATCGGCCCCGTGGAGCCACACCGAGGCACATCCAGTGGAGTTACCGGTGCCTACAACAAACGCTGCCACTTGTACTGTATTGCTGCCATCTATAATTCATAGGGCCATGTTTTTTGGTTCTGTTGTTGGTCATTCCCTTGTCATGTTGCCTTCATTCCTGCGGCGAAGCCCTGAGTACTTTGGCCGCAATGGGAGCCGAATTCCACACAGGATAGAAACATTGATCGCGAAGGAGGAGAGCGATGCCTCTGGAGTCTGCTGAGACATCAGAGCTGCCCCGACTTCACATGGCAAGTGCCAAGTGCCAATGTGAACTTGGAGATCCTGCAACGGTGACACCATCGCGAGCCATCACAAATCAAAGGAATTGCTACAGGGTTGGTCTCTGCCACTTGTCTGGGAAGGCACACGTAAAATTTGTGTTACGAGTCCAAGGGAGGCTGCAACGTTTGTAACCAGCAGCAGCGACCAGATTGCGGCATTCAACTTGGGAAGCAGAAAGCCACAGAGGAGGCCATTGGGGAAAGTGGGCGCGGAGGGACACAAAATGGGATCGGGACATGGTGTCTGTAAGACCGACGAGGGGGAGGTTCTTGCAAGGGTGGCCCCACTGCGGGCCATGTCTAGTCCGCTGAGTCCGCTCGAGCTCGAGGTACCGGAAAACGAGTCCGGCAAAGTGCCCCCCTCCGCCGCATTGCCGGCGCCAGTCAACGTCGAAAGTGAGGAGAGCCAACCAACATGGTGTTGGATTTACTCGGCTGTTTTCTTTTCCCTTACTATCTAAACCCCTGTGGTGGAGGTATATGACTACGCCGGGTAAACCAAGTTTGTTTCACGGGGCCTCCGCATTCCCTGCTTGGCTTCTCCACGAGCTCCATCAGCAGGACGGAGAGGCCAGGTTTGCTGTTTGGAAAGAAGCCGACATCGTTGGTTGGCCGCTATCCTTTGTAGCTGCGGCGGCATCCGTTAGGGGTTACTAGGCCCTGTCCGTCACCCTCGTCGGCGGCCCTGGCCGGGTTGACTTACTGTAAATACTACTGCTGGGGTTTACTTTTTTGGTTTTCTCCACTCGTCCCCTCAGATTACTGGGGCACCAAACGGGCAGGCACCAACGGCGCATGAGACAGAGAAGGTAATGTCTCTCGTCTCGCACCTCGACTTTGGTGGGATGCATGGGTTGGTTGGGTACCTCCAGGTCACCAGGTCACAATGCTCCATCCAAGGTGAGAAAAGGGAGGAAAGCAGATCGCCACATCGGTTAGTGCTCTAAGTGACACACTAGAAGCCTCTTTGACCTGCAACAAACGCTGCGCCCCCCTTACGGCCCACGGATGTACGTACAACCTGGCACTAGGGGACTAGCTGGGGCTGGGCGCGCTGGGCGGCTGCGGACTCCACCCAGACCACGAGACCGCGCCCCGCCCCGCTTTCCACCTGGCCACCTGCCTCCGGGGCCGCTCCGATGCTAAAGACGGAGATGGGAACCCTGTATTTGCATTCCAATCAAGGGAGGATGAATTAACAAGATTAACCGCAAAGGAGGACGGAAGGCGTGGTGCGTGTCTCTACGTTACCTCCGCCTTTGCACTCGCCTCCGTTGGTCAGTCACACACCTGGTTGCATCCTTTCTTTCCTGTTGCCTCTGCAGTTAGTTTTTTTCTTCATTCCATTTGTGCCCACAAAACTTGGCCCAACGCCAGGCCTCCCTCATTCGAGCTCGCACAAGCGACATAGCGGCAGATTAGCGCGCGCAAGGACGAGGCCCCACACGCCCCCCGTCCATTCGTCGACTGGTCAACGACTACTGCTCTTGGTTTATACGAATCGCTCGGCAGAGGTGTCGAGTTCGTCTTGTCCATCTAATCTCACCATCTTCATTTCTCCGCGCGCGAACGAGCATCAACCCACGCACGACAAGGACAGTCGTTTATATAAATCGCACTCGTCCTTTTCTCTTTCAGTATGCCGCCGCCCAACGAACGGATACGGACGACCAAGGCCTGCGTCGCTTGCTCCATCCGCAAAATAAAGTGCGACGGCGAACAACCGTGTGCGCACTGCGTGCGGTTCTTTGATGGAGAGTGCTTCTACACTGCAGCTAAGAAGAGAGGCCCGCCCAAGGGATGCCCGGCGCGCGGTGGCCACAAGAAGCGTCAACTGAACGAGGCCAACAAGGCAGCGGCGGCCGCTGCATCCGGACAGACGCCCGCTGTGGCCCCCGAAACGGTAACGTCACCGACGACTGCGACCAAGCCATCAAAGGATAAAGTGGTACAACTGCAACTGCCTGGTGGTGTTGAAGGAGTTCCAGGTTCGTCCCCGCCGGGCGCTGCGACCGCCCACCTCCGGCAACAGCTCCCTTCTCAGCATCTCGTTCAACAAGCCCCGCTCATGTCTCCTCCTATTCTCAACAATCCTCACAGCCCGCTTATCCGAACTGGTGCTCTTCCACGTCCAAACGACCCATTTGACGACTCGATGATGCTCCCAACAATCGGCATCAGCCCCATCGGGGGGCTCGATCGCTCACCCCCCGGTCCGTCGCCGCGGTCCATCGTCTCCACACTGTCCGGCGACCCGCCAGCGCTAAGTGGACTGTCCATGTCCTCATCATACGCGACGCGCGCGGGCCTCACGTCTGATGCAATCGACGACCTGATTCTCGTCTTTGAAACGTTCATCCACCCGCACTGGCCAGTCATCTATGTGCCTGCGCTGCGATCACTTCGATCCCTTGAAACGCAGCAGCCGCTCGTATTTGACGGTGTTCTGGCCATTTCGGCCGCCCATGCCGACGCCGCGAACTCCGCGGGTCCGTCATCACCCAACGAATTCTTTTCATCTGGCACCGGCCGCCCCATGTCCGCCGTGTGCGATGACCTGACAGAGAGTGTTCGTCAGCGTGTCCTGTCCACCATCAACTCTCGTGATCATGTGCCAAGCCTTCAGACGGTCCAAGCGCTCATCATGATTTCGCTTGTCGACCTAGGCTGCGGTCGAAGCTCGCTTGCGTACCAGATGGGAGGGTTCGCCGCCCGACTCGTGGTCGATCTCGGTCTGCACACCCAGTACCCAGAGTACATGGCGCGCAAGCGCGACAGCCGAACGGAGCAGGAGCGTTCACGCACGCTTTGGGCAGTCTTCCTTCTTGACAAAATGATCGCCGCCATGTGCCAGCGTCCGCCAACACTGCGCCTTGTCGATATTGATGCCCCGCGCCCGTCCGAGATGGAGCGCGACGAGCTCGACCTCTGGCTGTCGGGAAACGCATCCAACCGGTTCCTTCGGCCCCACGCGCGCGAGACTATGGAGTCGATCAAGTCGCATTCCCTCTCGGCGTTTAATGCCTGGGTCGACGTCATGTCTATCCTCGAGGTCATCTTGTCGCAAGTATACCGCCCCAGCACGCGCCGTGCGCGCATGGAAGGACGCCATGTAGAGGGATACGAGGAGACTGTCTCGTCTATTGATGCGGATCTGCAGCAGTGGCGAGAGAACCTGCCGCCGCATCTTCAGTGGTCGGACAGCGATGAGAACGCGCACGTCAATGTTGGCTTGCACCTGCTCACATGTCGCGGCTGGTACCACATCTGCTGTCTGCTCCTCCATCGGCCCCAAGTACCCTTCCTCGACCCGCACGATACACCCGACGGCGACCCGGCAGACAAACACCTCCGTGCCCAACCAAGGTCGTCTTCTGTCCCCCAGGGATCTTATCGCCTGCCCAGCGGTGCGGACGCTTCTCGACATGCGGCAACCTCCATCTGCAAGATGATGGAGGCCTACGAAGCGACTTTCCGAACGCGCAAGTTCCCCTCGTCCTGGGTATATCTCGTGTTCCAGGCCGCAACGGTTCATGCCGGCCTGGCCGCGCACGACCCAACGACGGCAGCGTCGAGTACAGCCGGCAGCTCCTCTGAACTTATGCCTCCAACTTCGAAGGACAACGCGAGGGACAGTCCCCGCCGCCTCGAACAGTGCATCAGGTGGCTGGACCAGATCTCGCTTCAGTGGACAAGCGCAGGTCGACACGTCGAAATTCTGCGCAATCTGTCTGCCGTGGGCGCCCGAACGCGCCCGCCATCCCCTGCGCCCGAGGGCTTCGACCTCGGGACATATGTTACCGAGTCGTCGACCAACAATACGACGACACCGTTCGAGCCCGATCCAGCTCTCTCCGCCGCCATGGACGAGATCCCGCTCGACGTCAATGCGTGGATGCTCCTCTGGGCATCGATGCCTACTGCTGGTGCAGACTTTTCACTGTGGCAGCAGTGTTTCCCTGACATGGCAGCGTGAAGTTGCTTTTCTCTCGCCTCGCGCCGTTGCTTTCCATGCGTTTCGTTCTTGCACTTACACACCCCTGTCTCGTATTCGTAGTCCTCCCGGTCCTCGCTTGGCCGTACCCGTCGCTGAAATAGTGTATGTAACCTGCATGTAAAGTAAATTTGTTGGGCATGCCGCGGAGTGTCATCAGGAAGAAGGCGCGGAAGTGGTACATACCACAAGCAGGTGCGTTGTCACCCACAGTATCAAGACAAACTGGCAACTCGTAGACGAAGGAGATTCAGCGCTTTCTCCACCTTGACGCATATTGCGGAATGCTGAGCTCGTCCAGGCGCCCACAATTCGAGTAAGGCGTACAAGCGGCCCGTTGTTCGTGGACGTCTCAGGACGCACACCACTAAGTGCTCCAGTTGCCGAGTCGAGACGTTAGGCCCCGATCGTCCGAGGGGATTGACGCCTACGTTAGTATAACTGCTCGACTGTCCAGCTCATAGATTGAGGGATCTGAATGCATGCTAGATGGATCTTCCACCGACTATGGCACTTCAACAACTGTGACTTTCTGCTGATATCGATGCTCGATGCTGCTTACTACAAAACACGAATGTCAGGTTTGCTTGACTCGTCACGCTCGGGCTCCAGCACATTGTGACTTGGTCTTTGGTGTGGATTGCCGTTTGTTAGGCCTTCTTGGAGGAGATACCAGCTGCCATCTTCAGCTCGTTACGGCCCTTCTCGTCCTGGATCCAGCGGTCGAGGAGCTCAGGGTCGCGGGCGATGAACCGCATCTTGTAAGGGTGGGGCTGGTGGGCGAGGGCATAGGTGTTCTTGACGGCGGTGGCGGGGTCGACAGAGTAGGGCTCCTCTCCGACGTCGAGCTTGAAGAAGAAGACGAGCTTGGAGAGTGCGGAGTAGAGCTCCCTGTTGGCCAGGTGGACACCGGCGCACATGCGGCGGCCGGCACCGAACGAGTAGTGGGCAAGGGCGATACCGTCCTCCTTCTCGTCGAGGTAGCGCTCAGGGCGGAAGTTGTCGACGTCACCGTAGCGCGACTTGTCGTGGTGGACACCCCAGGCGTTGAGGAACACGGTGGTGCCGTCGGGGATCGTGACGCCGCGGTACTTGGACTCGCCCTGCGTGGCGCGCGGGAGCGAGAGCTTGAGGACGGAGAAGTAGCGGAGAGCCTCGCGGTAGAGAGCGTTGATGTACTCGACCGACTCGCTGTCGCAGTCGGGGACCGCGCCGCCGTACACCTTGTTGATCTCGTCGTAGGCCTTCTCCCAGATGTGCGGGTGCTGAGCGAGGTATCCAACCGTCCAGATCATGGTGTTTCCGAGGGTGTCAAGGCCAGCAGATACCATGGACAGGCAGATGGACGAAAGCTCGAGAGGAGAGAGCTTGGCCTCGGGGTCCTTGAGAATGTTGCCCGTGATGCACGAGACGTCGGTGCCCTTGGCGATGCGGTCCTTGAGGTCATCGAGGAGAAGGCCCATGTACCTGTCACGGCGGAGACGGGTCTCCTCGGCCGTCGAGGAGCTGCTGGGCAGGTAGCGGAGGAGAGGGACGTAGTCGGACCAGGACGAAGTAACGGAACGGACGGTCGAGACGTTGGACTCGGTCGCGATGATCTCATTCAGAAGCTCGTCGTCGACACCGCCAAGACGGCAACCGTAGTTGACAGCAAGAGAGGTGTTGAGGGCAAAGCGGGACATGTAGATGGCGGGGTCGACCGAGACCTTGCCACCCTTGCCGTGCGTGTAGAGGTCCTCGACGAGAGCGAGCGTCTCACCCTCAATGATCGGCACGTACTGCTGAACAAAAGTCTTGTTCAGTGCAGTGGCGGCGGCCTTGCGCTTGCGGCGGCACGACTCGTCCCATGGCGAAGTACCGATCGTGTTGCCAGCAGACGACGAAAGCACAGAGTGGAAGTTGTGGAACGTGGGACGCGAAATGTAGGTGCCGCCCTGGTCCGAGAGGAGCTCCTTGGTCGCCTGGGCAGAGTTGATGATGACGACCTCGCGCTCGCCGAGGGTGACCTTGAAGACGTCACCGTACTTTTTAGACCACTCGTGGAATGTAAGGGCTGCATCCTGCAATGGGTCAGTCGCCGCCCCATCTGTCTGCTGTCCCTGAGCGCTTAAAAGGTCGTCCCCACAGCTCACGAGGTAGCCAACGCCACCCCCACAGCTGCACCTGATCCCTCAGTCTCCAACTCACCTTGCCAAGTTGCGGGAGGTTACCCAGAATAGGGTAAGGCGTGGGCCCAGGGAGATGGACCTTGCCCTTTGCGTACCGGAGGTACTTGAGGATCGCGATGGCGACAATGACGAACGCGCCAACCTGGTAGAGGGCAATGCCGTTGAGATCAACAGCCATGATGGATAGACTACAAAGTTGCTAGTGGCCAAGTTGAAGAAGTATAGGACTACACAGAGACAGTCGGCAGGCAGTGACAATGGGAGTGAATGCTACTGGATCTTGTCAAGAAGGACCAGCCGCTCGCGCCCCTTTATATGGCGAAGTACCGTCGTTCAGTGGGCATGTAGCCCGCGTTGTGGCCCCAGATAGATGCCGAACCGGCATCTCTGTTTCTTACTACCACCGCGCTCTTGATTGGATTGCGGGGCGGGTCAACCATTACTGGAAAGCAATGCATCGTATCAGCAGTGACAGGTGCCGCCGGTTTGACTTGGGCTCCGGTGGACTCCGCGGGGCACCCCAACTGCGCAGTGAGCCATTCCTGGAATTTCTGGATATCCTGGAAACAGCCACCACACCTACCACATCAGGGGTGCAGACGAGTGGGTTACAAATGCTACGCAGGATGATGTCAGGATGATTTTGGGTACTACCCAGGTCTCTTCCTGTTTATGCAGAAGCAAGGCCTGACGGGCCATGCATAGCCCCACGTATGCACAGAGAGCCGAACTCGTTTTACCAAAGACAAGACCGAGGTCACGGTCATGGGGTTGCGGAAGGCACTGGCCGGACTAGGCATGGCCGGGCCGGACAAACCAAGTGCCACGAGGGCTGCGGGCAATTCCGGCAGAACCAACACGGTCATTGGTATGCTCAAGTGGTAATATCGGTCTCAATGTCAGGATGAAGTACGAGTTTCCGGTGAAGCGGTCATTCGACCGGCCGATGGGATTGTTGTGACCAGCGGCGACCGATGCATGGCTTGACGTTGCTCAAAGTACAAAAGACTTCGCGTGTTCTCGAACGACAAGTTCCAATCTCCAAGTTGCAAGTCCAGCACGGTGGCCACACAGAACAACAGCGCACTGCAACCGCGACATCAACATCAACCTCAACAGCAAACGTCTCTTACTACCACTCACCCGACATCAACATCACAACAATGGCTGGAAACGGCGTTTCGTCTACCGCCAAGTTCGACCCCGAGTCGCTCAAGTACTCTAACGGCTTTGGCAACTATGTCCAGTCCGAGGCTCTCCCTGGTGCCTTGCCCAAGCTCGGCAACAACCCCCAGAAGCACCCCTTGAACCTCTACACCGAGTGCATCTCGGGTACCGCGTTCACTGCTCCTCGCGCCCACAACCAGCGCTCGTGGGTCTACCGCGTGAGTATTGTGTGGTTGCTCTATGTGCTTGAAATTGTTCTGTGAACTAACAGCCTCCCAGCTCCGTCCTTCGGTCCAGCACAAGCCCTTCTCGCCGTACGACGGAGCCAAGCGCGTTCTGTCGTCGTTCCACGCCTTCTCGCCCGACATTGAGGCTACGCCGCAGCAGCTCCGTTGGGACCCTCTCCTCGTCAAGGGCGCAGAGAACGCCGACTTTGTCGACGGTCTCACCACCATTGGCGGTGCCGGCGACACGCAGCTCAAGAACGGTCTCGCGATTCACTGCTACAACTTCTCGCGCGACATGGAGAAGAAGTCGTTCTACAACTCTGACGGCGACTTCCTCTTTGTCCCTGTGCAGGGCGAGCTCCTCATCACCACCGAGTTTGGCCCCATGCACGTTCCGCCGCTGCACATTGGTGTCGTCCAGCGCGGTCTCAAGTTCTCCGTCGCCGAGGTGAACAAGACTGGCAAGCCCGCAACCGGTTTTGTTCTCGAGACGTACAAGGGCCACTTTGAGCTCCCCGAGCTCGGCCCCATTGGCTCGAACGGTCTCGCCAACGCCAAGGACTTCCAGCACCCTGAGGCCGCCTTCCAGGAGGACGACTCGGAGTGGACCGTCGTCAACAAGTTTGTCGGCAAGTTCTTCGAGTACAAGCAGGACCACACCCCGTACGACGTCGTCGGCTTCTCGGGCACCTACGTTCCTTACCGCTACGACCTGACAAAGTTCAACACCATCGGTACCATCTCGTACGACCACCCGGACCCCTCAATCTTCACTGTCCTTACCTGCCCCTCGGACACGCCCGGTACGGCCGTCGCCGACTTTGTCATTTTCCCGCCTCGCTGGCTCGTCGCCGAGGACACCTTCCGCCCTCCTTGGTTCCACCGCAACGTCATGTCTGAGTTCATGGGCAACATCTGCGGCGTGTACGATGCCAAGGCTGAGGGCTTCCTTCCTGGAGGCGCTTCGCTGCACAATATGAACACCGCCCACGGACCTGACGCCGAGACCTTTACCAAGGCCACCAACGCCAAGCTCGCGCCCCACAAGGTCGGCGAGGGCTCCATGGCCTTCATGTTCGAGAGTGCGTACCAGATCGTCACTACCAAGTGGGCCATCCAGGAGTCGGGCAAGGTCCAGCAGGACTACTGGAAGGCTTGGCAGGGTCTTGACAAGATCGCCACTCTCCCCAAGTAGGCGCCTTCGTTCAGTGATTAGTGATAAGTGATCAGTGACCGACTGTGAGCGGCTGTGAACAATTAGTGGAGTGGCGCCGAAGGAAAAAGCAATGGCACGATGGGCTTTGGTGGTATTTCCGAGGTCCGTTTGTATCTAGTATCTAGTATCGTGGTTGATTTATCAAGTAGTGGACGCGAAGATGTAGACGCCGCACCGCGTGGCCATAACAGAGTGAGATTTCCCGCACAGTATCGGATGCATGTTCCTTTAGGTTTCACTCCGTGCCTATCTGCTGAGCGCTGAGCATGTACGTTATCGATGACGAAATGAGTCATGCAAGCTCTCGTCTAGGACAATACGACATCGGTTGTTGACCATGGACCACATGAGATACATGGATACACATGTTATGACGGGCTCCGTGACAGTCACCTGACTGTGTACGCACATGCAGTACGGAATATGCGCATGAGACATACCGTGCATTGCTCACCATGATGCAATGGAATGCCAGCATGCATGCACAGTGGTTTACGGCGACGTTTGGCACTGCTCTCACTGTTGTACATTGTAGACTGCGGCCAGGCTGGAGAACCTCATCGGGGATCGTTCAGGGGCTACGCCTGGCCCATGGATGATCAAGATTGATAAAGCAAATACCCCGACTTGGTTCATCCGCCATTTGCGTCAACCAAATGTGTGATTACTGCGCCTGGTAAAACGAACGCCAATGGTGGAGGGGCCAGTGATGTCCAGCTCTGAAGTGCTTCTGCCTGCATGGTTCGTGTTGTTGATAATATAACCCAGTCAGTAAGTACGGTGGTACACCTCTTCTCTATCCACTCTTCGCCACGACCAGTACCAATCCCAGACAATCAAAATGGCGACCGCCCAGACCCCCGAGCTCACCCTCTACACCTACTTCCGCTCCTCGGCGTCTGCGCGCGTGCGCACCGTCATGGAGCTGCACGGCGTGAAGCGCCAGGACAAGTACGTGCACCTTCTGAAGGCGGACCAAAAGAGCCCCGAGTACACTGCCTTGAACCCCGCGCAGACGCTTCCCCTGCTCGAGATCAAGGAGGCGGACGGGACCGTGTGGCATCTCTCGCAGTGCATTGCGATCATGGAGTGGCTTGATGAGACGTTTGGCGGCTCGTCGCCTACAGGATACCTCCTCCCCCGCAACGCGCGCGAGCGTGCGAGCGTGCGCAGCATTGTTGACCTCGTCGTCGGCGACCTCTTCCCCATGCTCACTATGGGCACGCTCAACAGGGTCAAGGAGCGCGGCGTCGATGCTGGCGAGTGGGCCCAGACCTGCTCAACGCAGTTCCTCACTGGTGAGTATACAGAGGCTTTTACTATCAGTGACCGTAGTACTAATATCCAAGCGCTGGAGGGTATCCTGAAGAAGACCTCGACGGCGGGACGGTATGCGTACGGCGACAGCGTGACCCTTGCCGACGTCGCTATCGCAACCCAGATGGGCACTGTTTCCCGGTGAGTCGTTGCACTACCGTCACTGCATCTGTTCTCGCTGACACGCCGCAGCTTCTGCCCCGACCTCCTGGCTACTTTTCCGACTCTGTCCAAGGTCTTCGCCCACATTTCTCAGCTGCCCCAGTTCCTCGCTGCCGACTGGCAGCACCAGCCTGACACTCCCGCGGAGCTGCGCGCGTAGAAGGGACCACGAATGTGTACTTGATTTACTTAGTGCTGCGTTGTTGTTTTTTGCATGGGAATGGCCTACAGTGGACGTCAAGATGCAACATGGTACAGACTGTACGGGCACGTTTATCAGAATTTCTCGCACTGAACGCAGTCGGGGGAGGGGAAATCGGTAGAATCGGGCTTTGAGAGACACAAGCTCGGCTGGGGAACACGGTGCACAGGGACCGGCATTTTGCCCTGAAGGCTCGGCTATCAATCTCTCTTGATCATTCTCCGAACGTCGTTGACCGCAATCTTGATACATCCATCATTGGTGTATAGGTAACACCATCAAGGCCCGTTTGCTGGTGGTTCTGTGCCAGTGCCACACAGTACCTTTCAGTGCTGAAAACCATTATTAATCATTCCAACCAAACCACCCCCACGCTTCTTGTGATTGCGCTAACAGAGCCCACCCTAAGCAACTGCAAGTAACCCATAACCTACTAACCACTTGATCCGAAACCCTTAGATATCTTGGTTCATCCGCGTAACCGATCTGTCTTTGGTTCACCCGCGACATGACAACAACCTGAAATGACAGCCCCGTCCTGGCACGGCTGATTGGAATTTGTTCGCAGTGGACACGACCGTGTGTGAGCGGTCCCCAGTCGTGACGTCCTCGACAGCCAACGGTTGTCTCCGAGTGCCAGTGGTCACTACCCCGAATCCGGACAAGCCGCTCTCATATATACAGAATTATGGGATCACCAAAGCCTTGTTCCCCACCACGTCCGAAAAAAAGTCCACCAACAATGTCCTTCATCCAGACCACCCCCGAGCACCCGTTCCCCATCCAGAACCTCCCCATGGGAGTGTTCTCGACGCCAGACAGGCCCCAGCGCCCCGGTGTCGCTATTGGTGACTACATTCTCGACCTCGACGCTCTTTCGCGCTCCAAGCACTTCGCTGGCTCGCCCGTACCTGCCGAGGTCTTCCAGACTGTGAGTGAACGAGACTGCTGCAACGCAGAGAGCTCTGCGGGACATGACTGACAGACCTCCGTAGTCCAACCTCGATGCCTACGTTGCTCGCGACCCCAAGGACTGGAGTGCCTTCCGTGCTTTCCTCACCAAGCTCCTGTCGACTGGCTCGCCCCTCGAGTCGGCCGGCGACCGCGACTCGCTCTTCGTCTCGCGCACTGCCTCGTCCACCAAGATGCACATGCCCATCAAGATTGGTGACTACACCGACTTCTACGCCTCGTTCGAGCACGCCTACAACTGTGGTGTTCTGATCCGTGGTCCCGACAACGCCATCCAGCCCAACTGGAAGCACCTCCCCGTCGGCTACCACGGGCGTGCTTCGTCGGTCGTCATCTCGGGCACGCCCTTCCACCGCCCTTCGGGCCAGATTCTCGACAAGCCCGGAGACAAGCAGCCGATCTTTGCTCCCTGCCGCAGGCTCGACTACGAGCTTGAGATTGGCTGCATCTTTGGTGGCGCACCCACCAAGCTCGGCCAGCGCCTGACCCCCTCCGAGGCTCGCAAGCAGATCTTTGGCTTTGTCCTCCTCAACGACTGGTCCGCCCGTGACATCCAGACCTGGGAGTACGTTCCTCTCGGCCCCTTCCTCTCGAAGAACTTCTGCACCACCATTGCCCCCTGGGTCGTGTCCCCCGAGGCACTCAAGCCCTTCGAGGTCGGGCAGTACGACCACGACCCCGCTCTCCTTCCGTACCTCGACGACCCCGAGGGCAAGAACTACGCCGTCCCCCTCAACATTGACATCAAGACCGCTGAGAGCAAGGACTACGCCCGTGTCTCGACCTCGTCGATGCAGCACTCGTACTACACCTTTGCGCAGATGTACGCCCACCACTCGGCCACCGGATGCCCCCTCAACCCCTCGGACCTCATCGGCTCGGGAACTCTCTCGGCGCCTAACGACCAGGGCCTCGGATCCCTCCTTGAGCGCTCCCAGGCCGGTCGCAAGGCCTTCGAGCTCGACGAGACCCGCAAGGACATGACTTTCCTTCGTGACGGCGACAGCGTCCGCATCTCCGCCAACGTCCGTGCCCCCGACGGATCGTACTCGATCGGCTTTGGCGAGTGTGAGGGAACCGTCCTCCCCGCCGTCTAGAGTGGTTATAGAGCGAGAGCGAGACAGATTGCAGTCAAGACACCGGGGTTGACGCCTTCCGACCCCCTTCACCACCTTTCATTTGCATACTGTAATATAGGGATTCATATCTATCCATGCAGAGGAAGCTGTTGTCCAGACGAGCGTGCAGATTCAGACAGCCAGTATTGAAGGAGCATTTGGGTGGCTACTGCACATGGAGCCCCAGACTTTGTCGCGATGTTATATTTCCAGTGATCGTGGTGCTCATCTACACTTGAGTACGTACTTCAGTGTGACACTGTGTTGTCAGAAGACATGTTAGTTCGCTCTTGCTCGGAGACTGTAAAAACCAAGATGTTGCAATGAGCCACGGTGCATGTAAAAACAGCTAAACAGGCAAGGTCTCAAGTGGAAATCTACTCCGCCGCCACTGCGAGTTAGTACATATCCAGACGTTGCCGCAGCGGCAGTCTCAAATGACGGAGAACACACTCATTGAATGAAATGTCGCAAATGCATGACCCTCATGACTACAGTGATCACTAGAATGGGACATTTTTGGCGATGCGTAATGAGTTTAGTTCCCTACTTCGATTCCCCTGGTGTACATTCGTCCTTCTTCTGACTTCTTATGCTCCTGGGCTGCTCACCCAGGGGCTCGAAAAACATTACGACCAAGTGTCGGTGAGGAAACGCTTCTTGTCCTTCATGGCCTTCATGTAGGCAGCTCCGTCCTCGACCGGCCTGCCCTGGTACTCGGCGATAAGCTTGGCGAACACCTCCTCGACCTGGCGACCCATGTTCTGCCCCTCGCCACAGATGTAGAGGAAGGCACCGTGGTCGACGATGGCGCGTGCGAGCTCGGCGCGGCGGTTCCAGATGAGGGTCTGAACGTAGATCTTGGATCCGTCGGGGTTGCGCTCGGGGCCGCGGGAGAACGCAACGTCCATGATGAGCTTGCCGTCGAGCTGCTTGGCGTACTCGGGCCACTCCTCCTTGTAGAGGAAGTCCTCCTCGGCCCTCCTGCATCCGTAGAAGAGGTACATGTTGGCCCAGTCGTCAAGGGCGTCGGCACCCTTGCGTTCCTTGAGCTGCTGGGCGATGGCGACACGCTCCTGGACAAAACCGCGGAAGGGGGCGATACCTGTTCCGGGGCCGACCATGATGACGGGGACGTTGGTGCGAGTAGGGAGGCGGAAGGTGGAGCGACGAGTGTGGATTGGGACATGGACGATCTTGTTCCTGACCTGGGCGTCGCGGGGCCCAGGGACGTGGTAGGACGGTGTCTTGTGAGGCACGCCCTCAAACGTCTTCTGGTACGCGTGGTCGCCGGTGAACACCTGGTGCACGTTCATGATGTAGTTAGTCGCGACACCGAAGACCCAGCGAGGGTCGCTGCTGTCCGCCTTGGCACCGGGGGTCTGGTACTTCAGAACGACGGCCGTGGCGTGGATGGTGTTGGGGTTCATCTTGGGGCTCGACGAGATCGAGTACCAACGGGGCTTTTGGCGGGGAACAAAGGAAATGATGCGGTCAAATGGAATGTTCCACACGGTGCAGTTGTGCACGTCGTGGAGGTCGTCGCCTGCTGCAATTTGGAGGGCCTCGCCAAGACGAACTCGCGCGTTGGCGATCTCGGTCTGGTACGCCGCGGCGTCGTTGCCCCAGCGCTCCATGGTGGCCTTGGCCCTGGGGTTTGGAGCGTAGCGAGCAAGGTTGTACAGAGTCTGACGGGAGGCAATCGCGCTGATCTCGAGGTAGTACCGGATAATTGCGTCGTAGGTCGTCGGAGTAGGGAAGGGAACCTGGGCAAGTGCGGGGTCCAGAGCAACGACGTCCACGGCCGTGTCACGCTTGTTTGCCAGGCCGAGCGATCCAAGGAGACGCTCAACGGCCATGTCCGGGTTGGAAGCCCAGACACCGACGTGGTCGCCGTGCTGGTACGAGATGTTGGTTCCGGTAATGTCAAACTCGAGGTGGATGCAGTTACGTTCGGCGGTGGGCGCAAAGAGCTCGCGAGATTGGGCGACTGGAGACGAGTACGGGTTCTTGCCGTCGTACATGCTAGCGTGGGGGACCTGGACGTCCGGCCCGGCAGTGGTGACCTTGAGCGAGTGGGCGGAGAGCTCTCCGCGATACACCTCGTTATCCTTCCGCGGGATCTCAGTCACGGTAAAGTCGGCAACATCGACCTCATTACCCTCGGTGATGCCCAGAGTCTCGGCGAACATGACCCACATGCCGTCCTTCCACTCGAGATAGCCCTTTTCTGTGCCCTCGAGCTCGTCCGACTCGCCACGCTGGCCGATACGCGTCGCACCGAGCTCAGTGAGGCGCTTGTCGAGTATGCGGCTCATGTTCTGGTACTTGGAGTACGACTTGTTTCCGAGGCCAAACATGACATAGTTGAGGTTCTCCAGCGAGCTGCCACCCTTGCTGAACGTGACGTCCTCGTTGAAAAGGAAGTTGACCATCTCCTCTGCATTCTCGGTCGGCTCACCGTCACCGTAGGTTGCAATGACGAAGATGACCGCCTTGTCCTCGGGGACTCGGTCGAGGGAAGCAAAGTCGTACTCCTCTGGGTCGCATACCAACGACGAGAAACCGTAACGGGACTTGCCCTCCTTGGCGATACGCAGAGCGTACTCTTGCGCAGTGCCTGTCTGGGAGCCGTAAAAGACAGCCGCGCGCTTGTTCTAGTCACAGGGTTAGCAAACCAATGAGCTGGAATTGGAAATATCACTGCAGCCACTCACACCCTCGATCAGCTTGTACACCCAGTCATTTTCGTCGAGCTCGTTCTTGGACGTCTTGGGATCACTGGCCCCGCTGCTCGCACCCTTCTGCTTGTCGCTTCCGAGTCCCAGAAGCGACAAGAGGTCGTCGCGGCCCCAGTAGAGAACGGCCGCGACGATAAGGATAAGAACTATCGTGTTGAGGTCGACGCTCGTAGTCTGAGCGCCGAGAAGTGCTGTGTCCGCAGTCTGGTTGTCGGTCATGCTTGTGAGATGTTGGAGAACACGATTGGAGGATAGAGAAGTAGCCCTTGTCGACATCAGGGAGACAGTTAAATACAAGGACACCCCACAGCTTTCCCCAGATGCCCCGCATGGTGCTCCGCGGCAACCGCCGGAGTAGGCACCGCGACAACCGAGCAACACACCTCCCAGCGACAAGATCCGCCGTTTGGTTGACCGGAATAAGCACAGACAAGGTGAGTTGCTTTTGCTACTGAGTCCTGAGTGGAGAGCGACAGGTACTAAGTTGATACTCGGCCTGTGGGCATGGTTGTAACTCGACACTGACAGGGTTAAGTACCACTTGGTTTAGCCACCACTCCAAATGTTAACACAAATCACCGAACTACAAGTCACCGAACTGTCCTATACCGTTTTCGACCGCGCCTGTTCGTTCCATGTGGGCGCGTGGGCGAGTAGAATTATAGGCTTATATACATATGCTTGTAGATCATTCGAGTACGCACGTACGCAAAATGTTTATCACGTGACTGAAGCCGCACTCTAACTGCAGGTTGGTGCTGCCGTTGTCGGTTTACCCATACGATGGCCACTTGGAAGCGCGTACTGTATGTCTCGGCGACCCCGCAGCACTGTTTAAGCGTCTTTGCAGCGCGTCTTGAGCTAAGTCAGATGCGAGACCCCCATACCCCGCGGGGGGTTAAGGTCGTCTTCGCCATCTCCGCGTTTGTCTGTGGACGTCGGCGGCCGCCGACATCAGTGGTCAACCAATGACACCCGTCGTAACTCCGAGCAAGCGTCGCACCTCCAAGTGGCGTTCACAGCCTAACGACAAGTGCGACAAGGATGACACAAGCCAAGATGGTGTGGCGTTGCTTGTACGGTAGTCGTAGTCTGTTTCCATTGCGCTAATGACAAAGCCTCCGCATTGTATTGAATATCAGAACTGACGGAGGGAAGAAGGTCCGGGGTGCCAAGTACTGTCAACGTCCATTATACGTGCTGCGCTAGACACATTTAACCTTACTCCGTGCTCGACACTAATTGCGGACGCAAGTGTGATCTGCAGTGGCAAGCAGCAGGTCGACACTGTCGCTTCCATGCTTCATGCTGTGTCTCCGTTGTTACCAACCCTGACGAGTCTCACCAGTCTGTTTGTGCATACCGTACATAAGTTCTAGGCTCCATGTTTCATCATTTGGTTGGTGGACGTTCCGGCAAAACCAACAATTCTTGTCCAAGTCGTTTCTTCCGGCAAACAAAGTGGCTCGTTTGTTTTCGAATATACCCCCGCAGGCCAGGGAAACCGCACGCGACGGCGCTCGTGAGGCGATTATCAACACGCCTCACAGCTGACATAATGCATCGCATCCGTCTGTAACCGCTGTCACTTGTCAGAATTGACTGCGGTCCATGGGGGCCATGGGGTACTCGCACCGGATTCGAACCCTCCGGCGGCTCTAATCAATCCGCCTATAGGCAATCGCCAGGATATCCATGACTCCGCCAGAGACTGAGGTGGGGTTGGGGGGGTCCCAGGGGCCTCCCCTCGCTCTTGAGCTGGGGCTTTCGGGGTGACCTCGCGGGGTTCGACTGCGAGATCAGGGTTTCGGGGAACGATAGGGATCTCGATAGGAAATATGGAGCTAAGGAAGAAGGAATACGAAGCACAAACGGCGTTCTTGGCCGGCTTGTGTAGAGCAGCAAAAAAAAAGGAAAAAGAAAGAGAGCGAGAGCGAGAGCGAGAGCGAGAGCGAGAGCGAGAAGCAATGGCGAAGCTGGCGAAGACGATTTAGGTACTTAAAGAAGGTGACTTTCCAGGCTTCTAACCATCTGCACGAGCCCCCACTTGTGAAGAACTTTTCGACTCGTTACAGAAGAACCGTTACTTGGCCAGGAAGACACAGTGCCACTTTGTATTTCTTTTCCTCCCTTTCGACACCGATCTCGACCAACTCGAACTTGTCGCCCATCATGAGGCACATGCTCATGAACCTCCTCGTGGGATTCCCCACCTTCCTTGCCTTCGGGTACTCTCTTACATTTTTCGGAGGCATCATGGCCTTCGCCCCCTTCTACACCATGTTCCCCGATCTCAACACGACGACAACGACGGGCGCGCTCAAGGACCACAACTCTCTACTTCAGGGCACTTGCAACGGCGCATCCAACCTCGGCGGTATCTGTGGCTGCATTGCTGTCATGTACCTTGGTAACAAACTTGGTCGTCGTCTCAACACGTTTATCGGCTCCATTCTGTGCCTTATTGGCACCGTTCTATTCTGCTCCGCATACACCCTCCCCCACATGATTGTTGGTCGTGGTGAGTACTGGTCTCCTTTTTTCCAAATTGTCCTCGGGCCTTTTGCCGGGACCGGACCGGGGGCATTGTCTTGGCGCTTTCCAAGCCCTTTTGATTGATTATAAATTTGATTACCCCCACCTGCCTTGTTCCCCACCCACGTGTTGTCGGAAGTACGTACCGAAGCTGACCCTTAGTCATTCAGGGATGGGGTGTCGGCATGATGATCTCGACTGTGCCCGTGTGGCAGTCTGAGCTGTCGTCGACCAAGCAGCGTGGCGGACATGTCATCCTCGATGGTATCATGGTCTCCGGCGGGTTCATGCTCGCTGGGTGGATTAACTACGGTTTTGGCAAGGCGTCCACTGAGGATTCCTGGCAGTGGCGTATTCCTGGCATTTTCATCGGCGTCTTTGCCCTCGCCGTCCTCGGCGGTACTTACCTCTTCCCCGAGTCGCCTCGCTGGCTCGTCATGAAGGGCCGTATTGAGGAGGCCCGTGCCGTCTTTGCCGACATTCGCGACAAGCCCATCGACTCGGAGGAGATTGCCGCTGAACTGGCCTCCGTCGTCCGTGCCAACGACCTCAACGCTGACGCCAAGTGGTCCGGTCTCTTCTCGTACAAGAAGGACAAGATGCTCTGGCGCGTCTTCCTTGCTGTCACTGTCCAATTTTACACTCAGATGAACGGTGCCGGTATCATTACCGCCTACTCGAACAGTCTGTTCAGCTCTATTGGTCTCGAGAAGGACACGGCCCACATTGTCGCAGCCGTGTCTCTGACCTTCAAGTTCCTCATGTGCTTCATCGCCTACTTTACCATCGAGCGTTTCGGCCGTCGCAACCTTTTCATGGTTTCCGGTGGGGGGATGTCTATCTGCATGTTCTGCCTTGCCATCTGTGGATCCCAGACCACTCCCACCAAGCTTGGCCCCGCGTACGCCGCCATCGTCTTCGTTTACATCTTCCTCATCTTCCTCCCTCTCGCGTACCTTGGCGTGAACTTCCTGTACTGTCAGGAGGTCATCTCGACGCGCTACCGTGCCCCTGCGGGTGGCATTTCCACTGCGGTTCTTTGGCTCACTCAGTTTGTTCTTGCTCGTGAGTACTACATGTTATTTGGGGAATTACCATTCTTTAGAACCCTATTTCTGACTCTCAGTCACCACCCCTCTGGGTCTTCAGGTCCTCAGCTGGCGCTACTACCTTATCTGGGGTGCCGTCGCCGCGACGATCGTCCCCTTCGTCTACTTCTACTACCCCGAGACAACCGGCCTCTCGATGGAGGAGCTCGAGGACATCTGGAAGGCTGGAGGTCCCCGCGCTGCTGTGCGTGAGGCCCGTCGTCTTCGCGCCAACAAGCGCGCCGGCATTCCCGAGGGCAAGGCGCCCAGCAAGGCGCCCAGCGAGGTCGACTCGATTCCCAACGAGAAGGACATGGGCATCACCATGGTCGAGAAGGCGTAGCTTTTTTGACATTGAATTTTTTACATAAAATTAGACGAGGTAAATGGCCGGCCTGGCCTTAGCTTTAAGTAAGTGGGTGTTGGTGTCCACCGGTTTTACGCCGTAAATTTTAAAACTCGTATATAAAGTTTAAGGACGTAAGAGCTGAGTTGTAGTAGTTTTGAGAGAGAGGAAGAGCGTCGTGGGGAAGTTGTGCTTTCGATAGCTGGGACAAACGAAACATAGATACAGTACGATGCAGTCACATTTCCATTAGCAACGTGCGACCTAGAGATCACAGGAAAATGAAAGTTAATCTATCTAAGGTGGGAGATAGATAATACACTGAGTTTCACTCGAAATCATTATCTCAGTAGCCGTCACGTCGAAGTGCCACAAGAAAACAGCAATGATCGACACATGGCAGAGGAATGGCCACAACTGATCGATCGAGGGTCTAACTCGCCGCCAAAAACCTCTTCCCTAGTGGCCGCCCCAGCCGTTCCTGGTTAGTCCCTCGAGCATGGAAGGGAAAGTACATTCCTCAAAACCGCTGTCAGCTCGGTGAACCTCACGTTTTCCGGAATCTGGCTTGATCGCATCGTGAGCCGCCGCTGCGACCTCCGGGTAGACGATGCCGGCGTCGCACGACGTGTTGCCCTCCTGGTGAGTACCATAATTGCGCTGGGACCGGCTAATCGCGAGTCAAATCACTTAGCCGTAGACGTTCGCTTCTACGTGCCAACGCAAAGGATGGCTCCCAACACCTGGACCGAATGCCCAATTATCAGGTGCGAGCCCATCAACTTGGACAAGGCAGCCAATCCGATAACATATCGTGCCCAAGATCATATCCTCGTTACTACTGCTTCTGGTATGCGGACAACAGAAAACCGACTGTTGCAGCCCCTCTGCGGGGGCGAGGACCCCGAAGCGGGGCCGAATGCAGCGCCCGTTACGCCGCCGGCGTCGAGACATTCCTCCTATGATTGGAAGGGTGGAGGTGGGGGAGCTGGGGCGAGAGCGAGGGCGAGCGCCACCTTCAGGGTCAGAGTCTTGTACACCACACATGCCAGGCGGTATCCTGTCAATGCCAACGCCGGACGTTACTTTGCACAGCGATATGGGGCAGCCGGAATATGCTATCTCGATCGGCGGCCGTTCACTCTTGGCATGTGATAGGCAGATTGTGTCGTGTGGAGAAAAAAGTATAATGGGGAAATGTTAAATGCACCGAAAATACGGCTTAAATAGTGAATGTAAATGTGGCGCACGGTCAGGGTGGTGATATCGGACACGTTGAGATCTAGGTTTTCTGGTTGGTTCACGTGCAACATGTGGCACATTGCCGACTCAAGTTGGCATCCCTCGGTGGTTGGTTCGGCTTGATCGCTGGCAAGAAAGGTCTTAGCCGGCAGGTCTCAATGCTTGGCCGACAAGTGACAGTCGGTAGTGAGGCAGCTGAGTAAGTTCCAGACTCCCACCATATTCCCAGCGCTGCTTACGAATTTGCTGGTCCAACTCCTGTATGTTGCCGTCACGCCCTTTACATCAGCCGGATTTGAGAGCACACTGCCGTTGCATCCCCGGGGTTGGGGCGGCAAGTACTGATTGGGAGGTGAGCGCCAACGAGCAAGTCCCCTGAGCCCCATGTACTCTCGGGCAAGTCTCTCGGGGGGCCCGGAATCCGCTGTGTCAATAGGAGACAAATGCATGACAATCCCAGTGATAGTTTACGTTGCTTTCGAGAAAGGCATGTACCACGAGACGCAACATCATGATAGTGTGTGCAAAAATCTTCCGTTGCACATAGTCGCTGTCCTGCACCATCACGAACATCAGAACTCGAAAGGCTGCGTGCATGAACTGCAATAGTTTGGTGCCAGAAAGGAACCAAATCTGTTTCACGAACCCGGAACGGAATAATGGCCAACAAACTGCATTCGTGCCAGGAAAATATAACGACAATATCATCACATTCAACTCACACGTATCACCTACAGTATCCCCAAGCACACCCAAACAAGACAAAAAAGGCCGGGGACCAGAATGCGAATGAAACCCCACACTCGGCACGCCATCTTGGAAATTCTGCAATGAACCTGCCCATAAGCCTTGAATAGGCAAAACATCCAGTAGCTAATTCGATGCTTCCAAGGTGGTCTAAACAGTACACTGGCCATTCCTGTTGTAGTTTATGAATTGCGTTGTGAGTGAGTGACCTGCGGAATCAGAGCTGTCGTGGAACAGCGTTTAGAGGACGAGTGATATGGTTGACCCATCAGTTCTCAAAAGCCTCCTTCCCATGATTGATCAACAAGGTCCATGAGTGACATGAATGTCCACCTAGTCTACTGCCTGCAGAGGGAGAGGAAACTTCATCACTCGCAGCAACTGACAACGGGCTGCGACGAGGGGACTTGGAGACATGTGAGTGCAGACAAACATGTGGACCACGACGCAAGGGTCAGGCTGCCACAGACCCCCTAACCCTGAGGCAGCACAGGGAGGAGAAAAGCGTGTGCTGGGTGCTCTCTCGATTAGTGAGCTCAACCAGGTGTCACGTATGTTAGGGCAATCAGGTGTTGCACAAACTCTTGGTCTCCCCAAACCGCTGCCTGCACAACTGACTACACAAGTAACCAAAAAAAAAAAAAAAAAAAAAAAAAAAAAAAACCATGCCCGGGAATGGGAGGAGCAATCTCCTGCTACCAGCGCTTCACGAAAGAGTTCTGGGTCGTGCACCGCCTGCTTCTCATGTCCGCAGCCTCCTCTGCCGGACAATTTGACAACCACCCTCGCCGACGAACCTGATTACCGGTAACTTTGGATGGAGCGTCTGTCCGGACGTGATCAGTTGTAGATTCTGATGGACTCGTGCGAGTTCTAAGTTAGAACAACAGGCAACGAAGTTCGTACACTTTTATGCTCTGATCGACAGGCAGGAACGATTCCAGAGTTCAGTCGTGTGGCGGTCCCAATAGTATGCTCACTTGAATGTTCCACTTGAGGCTGAGAATGTAGTCAACGGTTGGGTCACTGCTGATGGATGTCATTGAGAAAGGAAACGCTGGTGATCGTGTAGGCAGGGTTGAGACAGCACTGAGATTTGAGCATGTGGAAGAGGCCCTTACACTTACGCTTGGTAGTATGTACGCATGGAGGTTGCCAGTGGGGACAACGAACAATGATCTGTGATAGGGTGGCTTTGCTGGTTGGCCAGGGTCATTCCATGTGTCTTTCGTGATCCACATGCTCCTGAGCACAGTAAACTTGTCAACGGCCCGTGTTCATATCAGCTGCCGGATGGCGCTGTCGGACTTACTTGATGCCAGGGCCTCGCCTATCGGTTGACGGCCACCACGCCGAATCTTCCGGGAGCCATCATTTTTACGGTTAGGGACTGCAAGTCACTTGCTAAGATCTGTCGAAGAGGACTAGAAGTTGGCGATCAACATGGGATTGTTACTGTGTGTACATACAAGATATGTGGACCAGGAAACGACCAGGAGAGGTTCAGCCTCCGATGAACTAAGCTGCAGGGATAAACCACCTCAAGCAGGCTGTTTGCAGACAGGGAACAGCAAGTGCGGAGCAGGAGGTACCATGAGCAAAGGCATTCGATGTAGGAATAACTTGAGTGACCGTGTTTCGAATAAAGTCGCCGACGATGGAACAACCTAAGCAGTGCGACAATAAGGGTCTCGGTCTCCGGGATGCTGTTAGTGTCGTGCTCAGCTCTTTGTGACACTCGATAGGGGCTGGGGATACGAGTGTGGCAATAGGATAGTTGTGTCAGCAGCTCTGCGGCCCCTGTTCCCGGCCGTTTGGGTAATGGTCACTCTCTATGTCTCCGCATTCTGAGCAGCCCAAGATACGCTACTGACATCCATAGAAACTACCTTGTTAGACTCTTTCTTGTATGTTACATGACCACTACATTACTCAGAGGCCTTTGCTCCCCTGGAACTCCGTTGTATCAATCACAGACGGACAATGCTAACCCTCCCGGCTGAGTACTGTAGCTGTTTTAGACGTATCAATGACTATATTTACAACTCAGGCCGGAGCTCAGCCGTGTGAGAGCACTTTCAGCGTTTCAGAGGCATTGTTGTCCACCAGTGATGGAAAAAGCGTCGTCGCTCCGTAGTCGCTCGACGGTCAGTCAGAGGAAGGGCTGAGGCACTGAACAGTCCGAGCGTGACAGCCAGGGTTGCCAAGTTTGTTTTAACGTGCTGTGGCTGAGAGACAACGGGGAGTCGACGACGAGGGCTGACAGACAGGTGCCCCACCACGCTTGCCTCACGTTTTGAATGCCAACAACGTGTTTGTCTCGATTGCCCCCCTAGGCTGAGTTCAATTATACAACAGAGTGTGGCGTACATGTAGATGCTCCGGACTGAGCACCTTGCTATCGCAAAAGACATACAAAATAAAGCCAAATAATCAATTACAGTCCAAAGTAGGATATCTCACTAGCGAGCCATCGCCGTTCCACACCAACGCCACTTATTGTGTACCAGTGTATACGCCGGTAAATACTGGCGCGCCGCAAGCTGTAACAATGGCAAAAGGGAATGGCTTATCGAAGATGAACTGTCTTGACGGAGGAGGGAGTCCAAAGAATGCCGTCACGGCTGTCGCTGCGGCACCGGAGGCCGATTTTTCGTCCCACTTGATCGACGTCTTGTGAATGATCTGGCTCGTGATGGCGGGTCTGTTGGTCACGGACCTGCCCATGTTCGGGAAAGGGCCGAGAGGGAAGCCGAGCTCGCCGAGAATACTGCTAATCTCCCGGTGCGACTCAAAGGCCACCTTTAGTAGTCCAAAGCGTTTCAGCTTCTCCTTCGCAAAGTTTGACGGAATGCCGTCGCGACAGATGGCCGGGAGGATGGTCTGAACGGTATTGTGGTCGTTTGGGTGCCATGCAATAAAGTAGAGCCCATGTTCGTTTGTTGCCTCCCTGAACGGAAGGCAGATGGCGGTGTATCCTTCTCCATCCTGGGTGCATATCTTCTTGTCGTATTTGAACATCATCTCAACGAAGACGCCAGAGGTATGGAAGCCATAGACGTCAGGGGGTTGGGAGCCATCGACCTTGAAGGGGTAGCGTTCTTGGGTATTGGTCTTCTCGAATTCATCATCCCACTCGTCGTCAAAAGCGAGAGCGTTGACAAATGCCAGGTTCATCCCATTCAGGGCAGCAGGATCCACAATGCTCGGGATGCGTCCCTTGGTGTGCGCACTGACGAAGCCGTTGATGTCGTCCGCAGCATCGGCCAATTTTGTGAAGGATGTGTCCACCTCGGCGTGCAGACTCCTGACGCCTTGAATGAATTGGGAGTCAAGGACGAAGCTACTGTCGCACCACACGCCGTTGGCTCCACTGAGCCTGTTGCCGTATACTCCTGTGAGTAACGAAGTGAGCCTCTGAAACTCGCTCCCGAATGTGCTCTCGTTGGTGTCCAAGAGGGAACAGAACTTGGAGAATCCCGACGCGTCCGCACCACCTGCGAGAAGTGAGAGCGCGAGTCCAATGGAGAGCGGGGACACGCAGAATGACTTTAGTCCGCCGTTAATGTGGATGATGGCAAAGCCCATCTGGAGAAGCGCTTTTGCTGGGCCCTGGATCGGAGGGTAAAAGAGGGTATCTGTCGTTAGTCTGCGGGTACCTCCAACAAACTCACGATTGTGGGACATTGCAGCTGAACGAGGGTCTCTGAACATGTTGAGGTGGTAATGGGTAATGGGAAAGTGCTGCCTGCACATGACTAAATACATTGCTGCACGACCAACGTGGAGTGGCAGCACCGCGGTACTGGCGGGCGCTCGGTACGCATTCTGCAAGATCGGCACACAGCTTTGGGGCACCGCCCCTTACCCGCTGGCGTCGTCATTTCCCAAACTTGTTTAGTCCTCGGTTTTAGATAGACGATTTGGGTAGCTAGGTAAACTTGAAGAGAGTGGGACCTCCGTACGTGAGATATGGACCTTCGATGCTGAGCTGAAGTAATGGTTGGGCAGGGGGGCCAAAGAACCGATCAGTGAAGAGAGGCCCAACTGACAGCATGCACTGAGCGAGTAAACACCGCAATGGCGCAACGTGTACCGATGCCACCAGACCCAGGAAGTGTCAAGACAGTGCAATGCATGAGAATGAATCTGCAAGCGAACACATCCGAACTGCTTAATCTTGCCCGTTGTGATTGATCATGAAAGAATATGACGTGCAGCAAGAACGCAACTCCACCATTAACTCAGCGCCACAATTCGCTTCATCGTCGCCAGGTGTCGCCCATCCTAAAGAGGCGGCTTGCCAGTCTCAACTAATCAAAGAGAGCAACCATGCTCAAGGCAGTTGCTAGGGCACAAAGAGACCAGTACATGGAAGATGTAACGATGTACGCTGACACCATTCCGTTTTACTACAGGCACCGACAGGGAGCACGGTAGCGCAATAGAAAAGTCATGAAGAACATGACTGCCATTGCTCGTCTGTAGTCTCACGGAGATTTTGGTCATGTCCGTCACTCGTCTTCGCTGAGGTTCGTCTGGTCCTCCCATGTTCCAACAACTGTTGTAATTAACCATTTGCATTCTACATCTATCTCAGTTCTCAATTCTCATAGATATCGACAATTTTCCACTTGCTTTCTGTCCTACATTGTACTCCCAAGCGCTTTGGAACGAGTATTTCCCCGTGTCGAATCGGAACAACAGTTGATACCAGTAACTCGTTTGCCGCAGGCTCCTCCCTCCCCTCCGTGTGGGAACGCCTTTCGATCCTTGTTGCGATGTCCGTTGGCACCCAGGGGATCGCGAAGAGGCGAGTCGTTCCTGCTTTCACCAGAACCACACCGATTGTTGTTCAGCGGCGCCTGGACTGCTCAAAGCTGGCGCTAGACCATACATCGTATCCGCACATTGTCCGAGCGATCATTGACTACGCCTCGGATGCCGCGCTTCTGGCGCTACGGGCGACGTGTAAAGAGTACCGCGATCTTGTCGACTCCATCATATTTGCCCATGTTGTCGCATGTATTCCGGCCGGACGCACTCGGGGGCGGGACATTGAGCTGCGCTCGGCGACGAGTCCCTATCGTCGGCTGCCATTCCTGCCCTGGCAGGCAGCGGAGCCACCCGGGGCCCGCAAGGTGATTCGAAACGAGGCGCGTAAGCGGCAGCTGGGCTATGTGCATGTCGTCGACTTTGGCTCGTCCCGCAGCGAGTTTTCCGAAGTCCATCACTTAATCCAGTTTGATGTCGGCAACGTCTTGCACGATGAGTATGATGACGGATTTGACGACGCCACATCCAACGAGAACAGTCTCCGCGCGGCTTCCGCCCTCATCGCGCCGTCCCTCAGTGCGCACCCGCACCCGAGCCCGCTCACCGTTCGTCGCCGCAATGGACTGGTTGGCAGGGCCTCTGTCAATCTGAGCGCATCGACCTATGTCGACTACTGCCAGCATCCGCTGGGGTCGACCTCCTTTTCCGTCCTACACCATTTGCAAGCAGCGCGATTGGTCGTCCCCCCCTGTCGTAACTATGTCCTTCATCTTGCCTACGACCCATTCTGGCCAAACCTCTGGTGCACCTCCATGACCATCGCTCTACCACTTGGCATTGAGCGTATTGCCCTCGTCATGAACCCTGTCACACACGATGGACCAACCGGCCGCTTACCTGACCGCCCGCTGGGAATGCTGCGCACACTGTTATGGGGATTCATCCATTACCTACCCAACGTGCAGCTTCAACTTGTTGGCGTAGAGAACATGCACCCATCGTCGTTGGGATTCCCGGCTGAGGACACTCGCGTCGCCCGACCGCACGAGGTCGTCGCACGTGTACGCGAGATGATCAATGCCCTTGCTGAGGGGGTGCCGAACGACAGATCGACTCAAGGTGGCTTCTGCTTTGCTGCATCTGCGGCACCATCTCCGCCAATTCCCGATGCTCTGAGACGGATATCGCTTCCTACGTTCGAAGAGTGGGAAGCGAGTCTATCCCCGCCCGAACGTGCCATCCTGGCCTATCCTCCTCGATACGAGCCACTCTGAGTGAGTTCTGGGTACTGTACGCCAACCGATCAAGATCCATATCATATCTTTCATAGTTGTGTGGAATGCCTTAAACCGCCTCGACAAGCTGTATGTACACCTAGATTGTTACTCTTTCTTTCTATTTTGCCAATTCGTCAAACACAGACTTCACAATCTCCCAATCGGAGTCGCTAGTGCGCCAGTTGCTAACTGCGAGCCTAACGGCGCCGACCCCACCCCACTTCGTGCCAGTGACATACATGCGCCTAGTGGCGTTAATCGCTGCCGTGAGCTCGTTGGAGGAACTTTCGCGGGTAGGAGGATAGTGGGACCCCTTTGCACCTGCGAAGAGCACAATGTTGAGCGGTACAATTGGCGGCGAGTCGCCCTCAGGCTCCCAGTCCGGGGAAACGTTGAGCAGCTCGTACGCTGGGTGAGCGTGAAGGTAGGCGGCTACGCGCTGGGCAAAGGCGCAGTTACGACCAATAATGTCTGTTCCTTCAGAAACTGGTTAAATTGGACAAGTACACGAAACTCACCAATATATCCATTGCGACCAAGTGACACCAGGCTCGCGAGAAGCGGTAGCGCGCGGAACCTACGCGAGTTCTCGATTGAAACGTAGAGTGGGCTTGGCACGAGGGCATGTGCAACGGCGCCGGGTGCCGAGGTCACATGTCCTGATGACGACGGCGAGAGGTAGGCAGGGGTGTTGGAGGCAGCGGGACCGAGCAGTCCAGGAAGAGAGGCCTTGGAACGCGTAAAGAAGAGACCGCAATCGTACGGGACGTTTAGCCACTTGTGTCCTGAGGATCAGCCACTTTCAACGGCAAGTGCAATGAGAGTGTTTAGCAGGAGGATTTAAGCCAAAGATTGACTTACCATCCAAAGTCAACGAGTCCGCCAGCTCCATCCCTGCAACCAAGTGCTTCATCTCCGGTACCACACCGGCGAATCCACCAAAGGCTGAACCGTCAGCAGTAAAAGCAATACGCTACGCACCAGCATCAACATGCAGCCACGCTCTATACTGCCTGCACAGCGCCGCAATCTCGGGCAACCCAGAGCCGAAGCCGCCAGTGTTGACCTCTCCAAGGCCGTACGACACGATAACACCGCGTCCGATCCGCCGTTCCTGTTGAAGTCTGCCCTCGAGGTTTTCCAGGTCGATGGTCAGCTCGCTCGTCTCATCGGCGTTCAGGGTCTGCACGATCCTTGGTCCGGAACCGATGCCAACCAGCGCGGCAGCCTTCAAAATCGAAAAGTGGGGGTGCAGCGACAGGAGAACAATGGGTGGCGATGGGAGACCAGGGAAATCGGAAGCGCTGGGCGGTCCTTCCTGTGCGTAGCTGTAGCCGGGGTAGAGGTGCCGATTGGTCGCGTACAGGTGGTCGCGGGCACATGCTGCATGTCAGCTTCGGGCCCCAGCTCCTTGCGAAAGGAAGTGATGATCCAAGAAACAGACCAAAGGACAACTCACCCATACCAAGAATGTTGGAAGCCGTCGCGCCGGTCGTAATCGTACGCCCCTCAAACGTCTCACGGGGGATGTCCAGAAGGTCGAGAATAAGATCCAGAGTCCGCGCCTCAATGGCAGTGGCTGCGGATGTATCCGGGAGGGTCACCTGCACATTCTCGTCGTAGCCGGACCCCAGCACGTCAGTAAGCTGAGCCGCAGGCGTCACTCCGCCAGTCACGAATCCAAAGTACCGAGGGCCATTTTGGGCCGTGAGGCATCCGGGGAGGAGGCTGTCCTGAATATATGACATAGTAGCCGCTGTTCCACGACCCTCGTCGGCGAGCGACGCGGGGAGTGCAGATACAGCGGCGCGTACAGCCTCAGGGGTCGGCGTGACAGGGAGTGCGGCGAGCGTAGCATTACGCTCCGTGAGATGAGCTGTCACGGAGGCAAGAAGCGATCCAAAGTCGTCGATATTGGACATGGCTAGCTGAATAACGAGGCGAATGAGAGCGACATGAAGTGGCTTGCCGTGTAAGTGCTCGTATGATGTAGGACGTAGGCATACACTGGTGCACCCATGCGCACCCAAGTATTGAATGACCCATCACGTGATGTCATCATATTGACGCGCATTGACGCTCTCCTCCATCGGCCCAGCGGCCAGCCACTTGAACCCCATTGGCCATTGACGGACACTGAAAAGTTATCAGCTAGGCCCAGGAGTGCCCGCCGGAGCTCGCCGACTCCCTTGCCGGTCGTATGCGGACTTGGAGTGGAGCTGCATGGTGTGGAAGATAGCAAGGTTAGGGGAATGTTGCCCGCGGCCATCGCGCTTGGGCGGCAATGCGGTTTCGGGCAGGGACATCGGCAAGCCAGTTGATGCCTGGACCGTTCATGATTCCCACAGCCACATCGGTTGCTTTAGTACACGAGTGTGCTCCTCCGCGTCCCTTGGCCGACGAAGTGTCTCAAGGTTTCGTTTGATTAGCCCAAGTCAGGAAGCGCGCGTGTAGCATTGTGAAATCGACAGGAGGTCTGGAATGTCTCACGGCCAAGGCAGGCGGGCAAGATTAATGAGGTTGCCCGCAGAGGTCGGGCAACACGTCCACTTTACCCGTTCTACAGCATCATGATGTATGTGAGCCCGGCGGGCAAAACAGGCTTGGCAAATGTCAGGTTCGCCGCATATCTCTCACGCTGCTGACTGACAAGACCTTGCCTTCGAACAGGATATAAATGAGGATGGGCGACGCGGCCATGCATGCCGCTTACCCCGCACCCACCCCTTCTCCTTTGGCATAGTCTGTTCTCGAGAACTCTTCAACTTGTTGTCAAACTCTTCGCCCTCCACCTACATCTTTCCTTCTCACTCGCCAACATGGTCACTGACCCCGCGCCCCCTACTACCCGCTCCGCTTCCGAGTTCTGGAAGATTGCAGACTCAAAGCTTATCCGCTACGGCGGGAAGTGGAGCGGATGCCGTGTCGTTCGTGCCAAGGGGTGCACTATGTGGGTGAGTATAGAACGGCACCGGGACTAGAGGCGCAGGTCAGTGCCTCAGCGAGCTAACACGCAGGATGAGAGTGGCCGCCCCATCCTCGACTGGACATCGGGTCAGATGTCGTCCTTGCTGGGACAGTAAGTATTCTATGTGGCCCCCACCCTACTGCCTCGGGTGCCAACTGACATCCCAGTGGCCACCCCGAGATCTGTGAGGTTGTGGACACGTACATGCGTGACCTGGACCACCTGTTCTCCGCTATGATCACCGACCCCGTCATCGACCTCGCCGAGGCCCTCACGAAGCTCACCCCTCCCGGACTTGACAAGTGCATTTTCCTCTCGACTGGCTCCGAGACCAACGAGGCCGCTCTCAAGATGGCAAAGATGTACACTGGCGGACACGAAATTGTGTCCCTTAGCGCGTCTTACCGTGAGTCGGACAGCTCCGACCAGTCTGTCTGCTGACACTTAGACGGCATGACGCACGGTTCGGGAGCGGCGACCTTTTCGGTCGGTCGCAAAGGCTATGGTCCCCACCTCCCTGGTAACCTCATTCTTCCAGTTCCATACGCGTACAGGTCGCCTTTCCGCACGGCGACTGGAGAGTACGACTGGAAGGCCGAGCTCGATTACGGCTTTGACCTCATCGACCGCCAGAGCTGCGGTGCACTGGCCGCCGTTCTCATCGAGCCCATTGTGTCTACTGGAGGCATCATCACCCTGCCTCCTGGATACATGAAGGCCCTGAAGGAGCACTGCGTCAAGCGTGGCATGCTACTCATTGTGGACGAGGCCCAGACTGGCATGGGCCGTACTGGTGGTGAGCAGAGCGTCCCAAGCCATGCTTTCATTGCGCGGTTATGTGCTAGCAGTTGAGGAGAAGCGACTACGTTCATACCCACAACTTGAAAACATCACTCACATAGTAGACATGTTTGCGTTTGAGTACGAGGGCGTTGTCCCGGACATTCTCACACTGTCCAAGACGCTCGGCGCCGGTCTCCCTCTGGGCGCTACAATTGTTAGCAACGAGATTGAGCGCGTCTGCAACGAACGCGGCTTCTTCTATTACACCACCCATCTGAACGACCCCTTGGTGTGTGCTGTCGGTGCCAAGGTGTGCGAGATTGTGGTCCGCGACGATCTGCCAGGACAGGCGAAGCGTAAGGGCGAAATCCTGAAGGAGGGTCTTTTGGGGGTGAGTGGCAACAATCGTCAACTTTATTATCTGTTTCGGTCCTGACTCGCGTAGCTCCAGAAGAAGTATCCTAACATCGGGGATGTGCGTGGCCGCGGACTTATGATGGGTATTGAGATCGTCGAGGACGACGAGAAGAAGACCCCTGCAGACGCTCTCGGGACCCAAATCTCGGCCCGCGCTATGGAGCTCGGCCTCTCATGCAATGTCGTCCAGATTCCTGGCATGGGCGGCACCTTCCGTATTGCGCCACCGCTCACCATCACCGACGACGAGATTCGCGAGGGTATCAGGATTCTTGACCAGGCTTTCGCTGATTGCCTGGCGGGAAAATGCTGAACAGGAATATATGACATGAGACAGTCGCATCGAGGCTTGGTACTGGCATCGGGGTCAGGTGAACGAGGTTTTGAAAGAAGTGGTGATCATAACGTCGTCTAGGTTTAGGAATGCATTGTGAACAACAAAATCTGTTACTCTCTCTTCTCCATTGCCGTCTGCTGTCAGGGACGACGGAAGCAGGTACTTGGCTGCGAGGCGTCTGTAAAGGACTTAAGCGAAGAGCTCGGTGCATCTTGCAGACCCAGAGGCACGGATCGGTGAACAGACCTTGCGAGAGTAGGGAAAAACTACCAAAGCGACTGAGCAGAGTAAATGTCATGGCTGCGGACGAGGAAGTCTCCATTCTCACCCATAGGAATAGCAATGACGCCAGACATATTGCTTACGGATATGAACTGAGCGGCGCAAATATCGTCTCACGACATTCGAGCTGACAGTTTAGGTGAGTTTGTCTTGGAGGTGTCAAAAATGCCACAAGTGGCATTGGAGTTTTGGACGAAAACAAACTGCGAACAAAAAGCATGCACTGGGTCTTCTAACCGTGCTTCGACCAGGGAGGAACACAGACACCTCACACCACGGTGCACGGCAAAGTTATGATGGCCGCAAGTTAGTATTCAAAGCACCTCACTCGGTTCGACGACCTCTCCACGTGATCTGCTGCGCCTCCGCCCACCAAGAAGCTACAAGTCACACCCGTCTGCTCTGGTCTCAGTATCACCTCAACAACTGTCGTCCACTCATTGGTTTCATTCCTGCTTTGCTGCTTTACTTCTTCAGCTAGACTATACTGATCCTTCGACTCTCGTCACCCTTCTCTCATTGTCTAGGGACACGCAGGGACCTGTGCTCCCAATCGCATACAGCGTAACTGGGTGCTGCACGGAGCCATCCTCAGTCAATGTGACCGCAGCACATACATCCTTCTCAAGCTCAGGTGGCATGTGTATAGGTATAAAGTTCACAGCTGTCGCACTTTTCTGTCTTATAGTAAGTAATTATTGTTATTGTCTGGTTCCTTCGAAGAAAGTCAGGTCGGATGAAGGTACTGCTGGCATAGGCGGTGGTTCTTGGGACTTTCTGTTGCGGTTTCTGTACTCAAACACCGTGGGGGACATATAAAAAGGAATATCTGTAGAGAAACAACGGCCTCATACACCTATCAGTTCTTCCAGTCACGCCCAACCTTTGACGTGTCATCTCTATCCTCCAAAGCCAACACCATGACCCTCTTCCTTACCTGCAAGATCTGTGGCTGCATCATCCGTAAGAAGAACCCTGGGAATATCTACCGCCTCTGCGTTTCTTGTGCGACAACTGTTTAGACTTTCTCTGACGATGGGACAGGCTACAACAAGGGCTACCGTTGAATTGATGAAGACACCCGCATCAAGGTTCTGGACAGCATCGTTCGCTCCCCCGTCGCATACAAGCAAATCGTGGATTCCTTTTCCTTCAACTATCCGCTTTGTTCTATTATCTCTTTGCTTTGTGCATCCTGTTACAAACGTTTTGCTCGCCTTTGCTTTAGCTCTATGTGGTATGTATGTAGAAGTGGGGGCAGTATGGGTTCCCGGAGCTGTGGCAGCATAGAAGCAGCGGATGAGCCATGTTGTAGTGTCTTTGATTCCAATTGCTTCCTCAGCGCCGCCAGGTGCGAGTCAGCCCCAGAAATGGTGCGGACATGTAGACAGCAAGTACAAATGGGGGTGCACGGACGTTTGCTTCTTTTGAAAATTGACTCGAGTGCAAGGTGCGACACATACAGGAAGTGGCTGAACAAGACGGGGGTTCTCTTTGTTCCCTTTATACTTCTTGATTGTCTTCATTCCTTTCTCCACCTTCGAAGGTCCTTCGCAGTGGACTTCTCACCCTCTCACTCAACATAGTCCAGAATGACCACTAGGCGGACGCCGCTCTGTCAGGTAGGGGCCTGCCCCGACGTGGCTGGATTCGGCGCTTGCGATGTTTGCTTCGCGCTCTACTGCGACGTTCATTTCTTTGATCATGATCATCACTGTGTCGACCTCTCAGTGAGTATTATCGTTCCTTGTGATCGGGCCCTCTTCTGATAATAGACCGAGGAATACAAGATTGCCGTGGGGAACCGAGTCAATGTTGTCGTGAGTCGCGAATCACCGAACCGTTGTTAATGATGATCATTGCAGGAATGTCTCTTGAGCGCACGTATTGCTGCAAGCCCTGTAAAGTCGACGGCACTCGCCCTTCGCCCATCCGCCTCGGCTTGCTCCTTAAAGCTGGTCAAGTGGAACGAACGGGACAGTCTCTTACAGGGAGTCGTCAACGTACATATCCCCCTCGAGTTTAATGACGGCGGCAAAGATTGGATCGTTCGGGTCAAAAGACAGTACTTTCTGAGCGATACTGCATGCTGGCAACGGCAGTTCATGGAATCGGAGATTACGACCCTCCAGGCACTGGAGACGATCGCCCCCGAATTCGTTACCAAATGTTGGCCCTCACCTCAATGCTCCTGCACAGACATTGTTGAGCCACCCGCTCGCGGTCCGCTTGAGTATGGTTAGTTTGTAATCCCCAGTCACCTCTTTGCCTGACACAGTGCAGACCACCTTCACTACTTCTTTGTGGAATATGCCGATGGCGAGAATCTTGACAAAATTCGTCGGGACGACACTTTGTCTGAAGAGGAGAAAGAGGCGCCTTTCGACACCACCATTCGGGACTATGCTGCATTCCTCGTCAAGCTCGCCTCTTCGCCGTTCAAAGGAATCGGTAGCCTGCGACCCAGTGCGGGAGGGCCTGTCGTAGGCCCCTTGCTCAATCTCAACACCGATTCATACCCAATGGGCCCATTCGTCACCAACGCCGAGCGGTATACAGCGCTGCTGAAGGACTTTCAGCACATGACGGCGTGGGCCCCACGACACACCTATGACCGCCAGAGTAATGTTAACGTTTATGCCGCATGCCTGGAGGCGTTGGAGCTGGTGAATCAGTGCGAGGAGATGACACAAGAGGAGGACACCTTTATCACGCATGATGATATCAAGCCCGACGTCTTTCGTGTCCGCGAGGATGGTAGCATTGTCGCTATTCTGGACTGGGACTTGTGAGTTACACGTTTGGAGCAAAGCAAGTCTAACCAGTGTAGTGCCTATACCGCGCCTTTTTCCGAGGCATTTTCGTCGTTAATCTGGTATGACGATACCTCGCATCAGAAGCTGCACGACGAGTTAGTGCGTCGCGGCCGACCGGATATTGCAAAGGTCGTACTCGGAGAAGTGGGCGCCAAGTACTCTGAGCTTAACCATCTCCTGGGCGGCTGGCTTGGGCCTCCCCTTGATCTTTTGTGTAGCTTGCGCCAGGCCTTCCTGGGAGACAAGGCCGAGGACGTTCCCGACACGGTGGACCAATGGATTGCCCAAGTTGCGGCCCGGTATCCCGATGACCCCGGTCTCCAGCACGTGCTTGCCCTCGCTGCAGAGGAAGCAAAGCAGGCGACTCCTCGGCCCCGCCGCCTCCTTCACTACGAGATGGAGGATGCGGTTACAGTTCGTGAGGCTGTCGAGAAGGACGAGGAAGGTCTTCGCCAGCGCTACCTAATCAGCGAGGCCGAGCTCGACCACGCCGCGCTCGAAAAGGCCAGACTCCAAGTCGCGACGCTGGAGGCCAGGCTCCGAGCTGGTGCAGCCAGGGTGGAGGAAGCGAGGATTGAACTCGCCGAGATTGAAGCCGCCAAACTGGCAAGAAAGGCTACCGAAGCGGCGGACAAAACGGTGAACACCCCCACTCACAATACGACAAATGTCCAAGACAACTAAACCCAATGAGGCCACAAAAACCAACGACGTACATGAACCTAACGAGGTTTCGGCCTGCCCCACTCCCGCGAAGGATCCTGGCGGCGACGCGATCCGCGGCTGCGACTTGGGCGACGTTAAGAACGACCTTCCCGTAGCTGTGACTTCAGCGCCTTAAACGTAAGTAGACTATGTCTGTTCAATCGCTGGAGGCTTGCCGTAATGAGAGCACGTTGCCGAGAGCAAACGACACAATCCTCTCAACGCTTGGGAGGTGGATATTTACCAATTGACGAGATGGACGAGATGGCTAACGATATCAGCAGCACAGTGGTAACGAGTCAATGAGACCGAATAGATGGGCTCTCATTGTTCGAACGATTGTACATAATGCACAGTTCCTTGTGATAGCTTCCCGGTGATTGTTCGCTGCTCTTAGAAATCGTCAACCGGTCGATTATCTTGGCATCTCTGTTGAGTAAATGAATTCTGTGCTGTTAGATACCGTGACTTTATCTTCTGCTGTCAGTCAGTAATCCCATGTCTCCTTCCATCCGACTTCGACGCGGCGCCGGAACAAAGAGCAGTATGCTGCAGCGCGTGGCCGAGGATGTCATTTGCAGTAACAAGACATGCTGTTAGAATCTGGCATCGGATCCTAAGAAGATGGTGTGCTGTATGTTGCTGGCAGCAATTGAAAGGTCTCTATCAGAGCCGCCCACATTAGTTAATCTTTGAGCTCTGGATCGGTCATTTCACCATTGGGCACCTCCACCTAGTGCCGGCCATATCCGAGGGGTCCCCACCTACCCCACCTCCAGACCAGGTCGAGACAACAGGTGGGGAGTAAACTGAACTGGCCCGTTCTCACTGCCTTTTGACACCTTGCAAGTGATCACCGGCTTTTCGATCTCTTGGGTTCTCCTTTCTCTTCATTTCTCTCGGGTAACACCACAATGGCCACCCTCGTCATCACCCCGCAGCCCGAACATGCGCGCGGCTTCCGTCGCCCGCTGCCGCCTACATTTCCCGTACGTCTCTTAGTCCTGCGTCCGCTGTAGATGGCCCGTACCGCGCCTGGTCGCCTGTTCGAGTATCACTGACGGACAGGACGACGATACTCGTCAGCGATATCAGAAGGGCCAGCTCACTCTCGCGGCGCGCATCATGGATTCGCAAGGGTGGGGCGTGGGATGCGCCGTCGGACTGTCGGCGCGTGACGCTGTCGACAAGAACAAGATTTGGGTCTTGCCCAAGGGCAAGCCGCTCATCGCCATGACGAGCGCTGATCTTGTGGCTGTCACTCTTTCTGGAGAGGTCTTAGGGGAGGGGAAATGTGAGTCACAAATCATCCTCTCTACATACATGCGCGAATCTGTCTAATAACAGACGACCCAACATACGTTCCCCTCCACCTCGCGATCTACGCATCGCGTCCGGATATCAATGGCATCACGTCCGGACACACACCCTACGGACGCGTCTTTGCGAGCCGCCGCGAGCCCCTCAAGATGTTGTGGCAGGACAGCTGCACGTTCTACAATGCCGTAAACGACTTGTCGTTTGAGGATGCTCTGAACCCCACCAAGGAGAATGTCGCAGCGGCTCTCAAGGACGGCAAGGGCCTTGTCCTTCGTAATCGCGGCCTGCTGACGTGCGCTGCAACGATCGAGGGTGCCGTCGCGACGTTTATCCGCCTCGAGAATCTGTGCGGTGGCCAGATCGCAGCCGAGGCCGCGGTCAAGGGCCGTGGAGGAGAGCTGACCTACGTTGGCGACGAGGAGGCACGTGTGAGTGCTTGAGATACTCTGGGGAGAAAACGCGGACCTCTGCTCACATCCCAGTTTACGCAGCAGAACACTGGATCACAGCACCATGCTTGGATGATGGCGATGCCTTACTATGCGCGTATCGTTAAGAATGTGGGCAAGGGCCCGCTGGAGATCTGAAGGACAAAATCAAGTTGTACTGTGGAATAGAATGCACTCCAATTGACCTGTCGAAGACTAATGCACTTTTTTGTTGCACAGCTAATGCATCCCGAGCAATACCTCAATGATCCATGAAGCTTTATTATTTCACAGTGTTGGTACCATTGTTGACCGTAAGACCTGCCCTACTTGTTGAGTGCAAGGCCCGCCCGGATGAACGTGGTAAGGTACGAGCCTGGAGTCAGTGAGCTTAGGTGTAGGATGTATACTCACCCACTCCGGTAGCCCATGCCGCGCTGCGAAGGAATGAGACAGACAGGGTCGTTCCATTGACGTAAAGGTAGGCTTCAGTCAGTAGATGGTTCATGCAAGGAATCCTAGGGAAGCCATTCTACTTACAGAACAGAAGACGCGCCACAAGGTACAGCACCGTGACCCTGTTCATGTACTTGGCGCTGAGTCCGGCAGTGTTGCCCGCAACCTGCAAGTCAGTCATAGGGGTTCCACCTTGGGTTCCGATGGAGCAGTCGAGCACCCACCACAGAAGCCGCAAACATTATCAGGTTCTCCCATCCGTTCGACTCTGCGGCATGGCGGCGCTTGAGCCTTGCGAGTGTCTGTGGATCGACCCGACCACTCTTCTCCAACTTGGTGAGGATCTCGCGGGGCGTGACATTGTTGTCGAGGCCCAGGCGACGGAGCTCGTGGCGAGGACTAGTCAGCACATTCTGGAAATACGCCGCAACCAGCACGTAGTAGCTGATGTTGGTGTCGGGGTCGGTAAGGAGGGTTAGACTGTGCATTTGGAGTGAGTGCGAGCAGAAGCGCTTCAGGATGGCAAGAGACTCACGGGTTCATTGTAGACGCGATGGGTGGAAGTCGGGAGGACAGTTGAAAAATGTTGTTTATGTACCTTTGACACGTCCTCGACAATTAACGCGTGGCTCACCCCACAACTCGCGTACTTGCCGGTGCCTGACACTCCGGAATGCACAGTGACAATTCCCCGTCGGCCTCGGCAATCTCCGCTTCACCAACGCGTCATATACAAAGGTCACCGATCCCCGCGTCTTGAGGCGACCCATACCCGCTGCGTCAATAGATGGCTACATATCGCCGTGTCTTCCTTTGCGAAGTCTCGACTATACCCGACGCCTACAGAAACACCAATCTCCATGCGGAGGGTGGTTGTAGCAGGAAGCGGGCTATGACAACTACCCCTCACGACTGACCGCAACCACAGTCCGTATTGGTGGACGATACTGCATTATGCGGAGCTGTAAATGAAAAGCATCGAGAATACTGAAACTACGTGACAACCATCATGAACCCAATCTTGACCGTGGGATCTATCTTGATCCTATCTTCTCTTTGTTTTTCGGTGTTTTTTTTCTGGATCTATTCTAACTAGTTTCTTACCAAATGGCGGCACGGATGAAACGCATAAAGATATTCTCGTTGGCGTCGGGAATATCGAGCTCCTCGGGCTTCATCTGGGACCTGGGGCGGGAGCCGGTGTGGACTGTAGAACATGGTCAGCACTCTCAGACAAGTATGCGGGCCAAAAACTCACGGTCCATTTCGCTGGCCTTGAGAATAGTGGTCCTCGCCCAGAGTTTGCGAGCAAAGTAGCAAATGGGGACGAGAACCATGGGGAGGTAGTTGGTGATGAGGGTCGCGTGGTCAAACTTCTTTCCTTCCGCACGGGGGAGGAACACGGTCCAACCCGAGAAGAGCACAATGATAGGAACCATGACGAGATTAATCCAAGCACCCAGGCGGGCGAAGCCCGAACGGAAGGGAAGTTCGTGACGGTCGACACCCTGGGCATCCATACCAGCACGGAAGCGGAGGTATGTGATGCTGATTCCGATATAGATCATAAGACCGCCGACGGCGATGAGGTTGACAAACCAGTTGAAGACGGTGTTGGCGTTTGAGTTGATGCACATGTATGCGAGACAGCCAGAGAGAGAAGCTGCAATCGAGCAGAAAAGAGGGGTGCCGTTCTTTGTGGTGAACAGGAACTTCTTTGGAAGGTAGCCCTGACGAGCGAGCGAATAAAGCGAACGGGAGGCGACGTAGATATCAGCGTTGGCGGCTGACCACGCGGAGGAGATCAGACAGCCATTAATAATGTGGGGGAGCACCTTGATACCGGCACGCGAGATGGCGATGACGAAAGGAGAGGCGGAAGCATCCGAGGCGGTTCCGAGACGGGGGTCATTCGAGGGACAGTTGAGACCGATGATGAAGGTGCCTGGGGATCAGAATTTGTAACAAGGATGCAACACTAGTGTACAAACCAAGAATGTAGAAGACGCAAATACGGGCGTAAACCTGCTTAATGGCACGCGGAATGGACTTGGTGGGCGATTTGGTCTCGGCAGCAACCTGAGCACAATGTGAGTTACTGAAGCGACGTTGAAAGTGATGGTGCTTACGACTGCGACAATCTCTGAACCAAGATACCTAGTCTATGTCAGAGCCAGCCCAATCTGTTTCCACAGCGACTCACGAGAACGCGGCCTGGGTGAGTACAGCCCAGAAGCCCAGAAACTGTCCCTTGGAGCCACCGATACCCTTGTAGTTGACACCAAATGCGCCAGGATTCTTCCAGTACGTGAATCCGAGATACTTGCCCTCGGGCCCGGCACCACAATTGATGCAGATGCCACAGATAATGAGACCGATGATGGTGATGATCTTGATACTAGACTGCTCGTGTGAGCTTTACAGTGTGACGACTGCGAACAGCAACTTCGCATAGTCTCCAGTGCACTGATACATAACACTGAAAAGTGCAAGAGCCAGCTCCAAGGCCATGCCATGTTGAACAGTCACCAAACAGTTACAGTACTCACGAAAATGAACTCGGTCTCACCGTACACCTTGGCAGGGAACATGTTGAGAAACACGACAAAGACAAGGGCAATCGTGATCCACACAGCATTGTTGACCTTATCGGTAGAAACCCAGTAGTTCATCAACACCGCGACGGCGGAAAGCCTGTTGTTGTGAGCCACATGCCACATTGGCGCGGTGCCACACTCACTCTGCAGGGCAAATGAGCATCCAAACGATGGCATAGGCCCAGTTGAGAGCGAACCCGAGGGCTGGGTCGACGAAACGACCGGCATACATGAGGTGGCCGCCGGGAAGGGGCATGTATGAGGCCATCTCACCCAGACCCTGCATCAAACTGCAGTCAGTTTTTACTGCAACCAGTTGGTACCCCTACCAGATAAGAATGAGGCCGAAAATAGAGTAACCGAGCCAAAGACCAAGGGGACCGCCATTCACGAGAGCAGTGCCGGTTCCGAGGAAGAGACCTGTACCAATGATGCCTCCAAGAGAAAGCATCTAGAGAGTTAGTGCCGATTGTTATCGAGTCTCGGCCGTCCCTTGAGCCCAAAATTCAACATTACATACTGAGATGTGTCGGGGCTTGAGACCTCGCTGGAGCTGGTACTCCCTCTCGCCGGTCTGTCCCTCGACCTGGATTACATCGACACTGGCGGGCTCAACTGAGACCTTGAATTCGTCCTTCTCTGAGTGTTTGAAAGGTCCCATCTTGAAAATTATTGTGTTCGCAAGTATAGAGAGTGTAAAAGTGGGGATGAAGTTCCCAACACCCCTGGGCAGGAACGCTGATCTTATATCTTTTCTGGTGCCAACTGTCCCCTCGTCGGTGCGCGTGCTGAGCTGCGACTTAAGTGACTGGGCATCCAAAACCCTTGCTCTGTGGGGGAATCGGGGCGCCAATATGGATTGTTAGGCTAAAGTTGCTAGGAGCACAGTATAGTTGAGTTTGGGAGAGACCTGCTTTCCACATTTCACCCCACCTGCCACAGGCAGCCGCTCTAACGCGCCAGAAGCACAAAACGGGACCTGGCGGTAAGAGAAAGAGATAGCACCATTCGGGCCTCACGCACCCGTGGATGAGATCTGTGACCTGTTCCTTATTGGGTTGCTTGGCGTCAGGCCCTGCCTCGCCTGCTGGGCCGATGTCTCATGTTCATTCCTGAACGCTTGTGCCTTGTCTAGAGTACCTTCCAGGGTCAATGTTGATAACCGTGAGCAGATGAGGCGTACGATCACGAGACAATGCTGTCTCACTAACAGAAGAAGGGAGCGGCGGGCAAATTGGAAGAGGATCAGATCATGCAAAGGTACGCATTGGCCGCCTAAGAAATGAGACTGCGACTTGGCCCTACTTTCTGAAGTCCATTCCGGGGGTAATCCGTCCTTGGAGCAGTATTTTGGAGTTTATCGCCTCAAGATGGTGATAAGTGTGATTGGATACTGCTCACAAAAATGGGAGATAAGGCATATTTGATTGTGGGAGTTGCCCGGCATCGCGGAGTTGCCCGGCATCGTGGAGTTGCCCACGTTGCCACCTGCCTAACCCCATAGTGGCATGCCGCAAGACTAACGAAAAAAAACATTGGAAGTCGGAAGGACCGATGGCATTCAAGCCGTGAGACCGAGCGCCGCAGCCCTCTGCTGCGGGTTTCACCTCGCTTCGGCGCAAGTCGGAGCCTCTGGCGTTTAGTTTGCGTGATCCGTTGTGCTTTTGATGCTGAGGGTGCTCGAGCGATAAGATATTTTCTCCGCCTCGCTTGTGGATAGAATGATCCGTGCGCAAAAACAAGTGCTAACCGCCCAACCAGACCACTGTTGTTCATTGTCGGGCCGTTTCAAGGTGAACAACACAGACCAAAGTGGTCCTTCCAACACCAGATGAAGTTGAATAGTATGTAGGTTTCTATCAGCGAAGTCACAGCCTTCAAGTCACTATTTGGCCAGACTCAGGCTAAGCGAAACCATGCAACGATTAGACGGCGTACACGTTTGCACTCGCGATTGTCGATAGCGGCGGCCTACGTTCTTAGAGATAGCGCAATCTTTCAGGAAGCACCAATCGAACTGCCGCCCACATGACCCACTCGAGCGCCACGGAATGTTGGCGTAGGCTACGGCCCACAAATTCTTGGACGCAGTTCACATTTCGGGTTGCCCACCGCACTGAGGGCGGCACAGCGGCCCGAAGCATCGTAGCGCAGCGCAATAGTAATTTGGCGGCTACCCCATTCGAGAGGTGGCACTGGCCTTATCTGTCCCATCATGATGTAGCAAACAAAGCATTTTCGGATGCAGCTCAGACACGGGCTTGGACAAGGGCTTGGACCAAAAACACACTGACATTAGTGTGAAGACTCACAACCCCATACAGCGCGATCTCGTCGAATATATAAACTCGGACGGAATGCCGGGGCCATTCCAACATCCGGCGATAACCTCAGTACATAATCGAGACATGGGAAATTGAAACCCCTGTTCTGCTTTGCAGAGTGTACCCTTCTGGCACATTGATTCTCGGGCACTCTGAAGAAGCCACCGCAATGCAGGCGGGGAGTCCGAGGTTCTCATTGTTCGGGTGTCCGCGCGGGCCACTCTTTTGGCCTTCCGGCCATCGAGGATAATAGGAACAAAATCACTGCTGCAGCCGTTAGGGGAAGGAAATGTGGCCATTCGGTTCACGAGGCTGGTGGGGGTTGGAGGGGCTATTGGGCCCCAATGAGCACAAGCCTACACTCTGCTCAATGGGCGGGTAGCACTCACTGAAAAGACTATGTAATCGCTGCTTTGTGTGTCACATTCTCCGGACACGTTGTCCAGATCAGGACAAACCAACCCTCGCAGTGGAAACCCTGTCGGAAGACAGCTGAGCCAGTCCTCCGCGGGCCGCCAAGAGATTTGGTCACACGTGGTGCCCGATCGTATCACGCGTCTCGGTATCTCTCGTGATCTCGTGTGCAGCTGACCAGCTCACCAGTCTCCCTGGTTTAATAGGTTTAGAGAACGGCCCGCCCATGTGGCCCCAAAGAATGTCTTGGTGTGGTATTCAGGTGGACGGCCTGCAAAGGGTGGCGCTGAGCTGCCGTGGAGGAAGAGCGTACCAAGTCAACGACCTGCCTTGAAGCGAGCTATGTTGTTGGGTATGCATGGCTGCGTATGACTGCCACGCATTTACATCAACAGACCTTTGGATATAAATATATTTACTATGTCGTTTGATTCACTGTCCGCTTTCTGACAACATGTCTACTCCTGGTTCATGACAACAATTTTGATCTCGCTTCCTTCCCTGACAGCCTTGAACGCGTCTTCGGCCTTGGCAAGCGGGAACGTGCGGGAGATGATTGCCTTGAGGTCGACAGCACCGCGCTCAACGAGATCAATCGCGTCTTCGAAGCATCCGGTCGTGTACCGCAGCGAGCCGCGTACCTCGAGCTCTTTCGCGGACAGCTCAAGAGAAGGGAACGATGTCATGGGCTTGCCCATGCCTGCTGCCACAACTTAAGACGGCGTCAGTAATTCTGTATCTCGACTAGTGTGTGCATACTCACAAGTGCCACCAGGGCGCAAAAGGGAGATGCCGAGTTGCATGGCTGACTCTGCACCACTGCACTCAAGAATGACGTCCACACCGGCCTCACCAAGCTCCTTCAGGTAAGAAGCCGCCATTGAGTCATTCCACTCCATGATGTCGGCATCTGGGGGGGCACTGGTTGTTACAAAGCCAGAGTCCGCGGCATAGCCCTTGGCAAAATTGACACGAGACTCGGATATGTCAAAGGCGATAACGCGCCGGGCGCCATACGCCCTTGCCACAGCAGTGCACAGCAAACCGAGAGGACCGCAGCCAAACACTGCCACGATTTTGTGCGTCAACGTGCCTGCGCGACGGGCGATCTGGACAGCGATAGCGAGAGGCTGGATACAGCCCGCCTCGGCCCAGCTAACGCTGACGGGGATTCGGACCGCGTTGACCGCAGGACACTTGAACCACTGACACAGAGTGCCGTCTGTCGTATCAGCGGGAAACGTCTTCACAGCTGTAACTGACCTGTAGGAGGAGTGGCAAAGTATCCGTCGTGGATACAGTAGCTACCATCAGTCTTTTCCCATCTATTGGCTCCTTACTTGAACTGGCCGTCGCGGCAGTAGCGGCAAGTGTGGCAAGGGAGTGCCGGTTCGAGTGCGACCCGGTCTCCGGGTTTGACATTTGTGACTTGACCGCCGACGGCGTACACGACACCGGATGCTTCATGTCCAAGAACGTGGGGTCCAGTGGCACGGCGGGACCCCACACCGCCGCGCATATAGTAGCTGAAATCGGTGCCACAGCTAGTGTCACAATCAGTATCAGTTCGGTAGATGTCACCTACATGCCAGTGGACATGACCTTGACGAGAATGTCATTCGGGCCTGGAGTCGGGATCGGTCGGTTCTCCAGAACAATGACCTGGGGCTTCTGAAGAACAACGTTCAGATTGCCGCCCACGGGTGTGAGGCTGGGTCGCGGCGATTGGATGGGACTCGGACTGTGGGGGATGGTGTACTCCGTCATGGTGGCAAGAATGAAGTGGTGGAGAGAGTGCAAGTGATGTTCAGGTGCAGGTGGGTGTCAGAGAGGCTAGATATAAGAAGGGATTCCCAGGGGAGATATGTGCTGCAGCGCGTCGTCGTAATAATTGTTTTTTCCTCCTCAGCGTGCAAGTTCTATTACACGTTTGCGTACTTTCACATACAGGCAGCGCCACCGACGACGGAAAAAGCCTTTGAATAAACTTTGATTGTTATATTGTTAGCGAGGGACGCCACTGACGTGAATGCTGTGTGGGCTGGGGGGCCAACTTCGGATTAACATTATAACAGGGTTGCAATGAGTGATGGGCGTGTGCCTGCGGAGGACAATTGTCAGCCACATGAATTGTGCAGAGCGTTCCAGGATCCAGGTTGTCCCACGCACTGGCGATGTGGGATGCGTGAATGAATATCCTGTGCAAAAGACGGCGCGACCTTGATGCATTCTTATCCGACTCCATAGATCGATGGTCCATAAATGTCAACAGACGAATATGATCTATGATGCTGCGCATGCACGAGGCACAGTGCTACGAACACATTACAACGCCTCATCGACGCCCAAGACCACGTCTAGACCGCCCACCTTCTTGATCTTGGTCATAAACTCCGCTCTGGCGACGACGACGCGTCCCTCTTTGACAACACCCCAGATGCCCTTGGGGCCGCTGTCGAGAATACGACAGTCTTCGAGTGGATTGGCCTTGAGAATGAGGCAGTCTCCGTACGCTCCCTTCTCGACACGACCGATCTTGGGGTCGTTGAGCTGCTTGGCTCCGTTGATAGTCGCGTGCGCCAGGATGCGGTGCGATGGGAGAAGCGCGTGACGTTGCGTGAACTCTTCGCTTTGAAGGTAACCCATGCTGCGGGAGTGAGATGGGGAACATTGGGTGCACACATCCACACACACACACACACCCTTACACACGCGTAGACTCTGTACTCACCCCATGGTCAGATCTGTTCCAAAGCAGATACACACACCCTCCTCATCTGCAATCTGAATCGCGCGCCGACCAGCATCGCGCACCTGTGCGTTCTTCTCCCGCATGTAATCCGGCAAAGTGGCATTCCAAGGGGCGCGGCCCTTCGCAGTCGATATCATGAGCGTGGGCGTGAGGAACGTGCCTGTTTCGGCGAGGAGTCGCGCAGTTTCGCGGTTGAGCAAATTTCCGTGCTCGATGCCCCTGACGCCATTCTCGACTGCGCGACGAATCGCAGCATTCGTGTACGCGTGCGAGGTCACCAGTGTACCGCCCATGTCCTGCACTACGCCCACAATGGCGCGGATCTCCTCCGCACTGAACTGGACGCCCTCTAGCTTGTCTGTTGGGCTCGACACGCCGCCAGAGGTACAGATCTTGACGTGGTCTGCGCCCTTTCGCATCAGCTCTCGCGCCGCGAGCGTTACGCCGGGTACACCGTCGGCTAGCACACAGAAATCGATATCTGGGGCGCAGCACAGACTGTGTGCCGGCGCTTGCCTCGCGCGCAGATCGCCATGGCCACCAGTTTGGCTCACTGAGCTCGTCAGCTCTGCAGTGCCACCGTACACAAACTCAGTTGACCGCCCTGGAAGAGACGCGGACCGGGCGTGAGCCACTGCTCGATAGCCTGCTTCTGGAAAAACGTTGCTCCACCCTGTACGCAAGTGTCAGTGCTTCAATCGGATGGCGGTAAGCGACTCGTGCCTCGCACGGCTACTCACCACATCGCGAACGGTTGTGAAACCTCTCGCAAGCATGCACTTGAGAGTGTACGACGCGCGGAGATGGTGGTCAACATATGGGACGGGCCGGCCATCGGAAAAGTTGATGTGGACATCTGCACGTCAGCATCTGTTGGACATCGATCATGACAGAACTCTACTCACGGCAATCAACCAGTCCGGGACAGATATACAGTCCGTCCACGTCCACGATACGGCTGTTCCCGGGGACTTCGATCACTTCCTGGCCCTCCTCCGACTTCACCTCCTCTGCCCCAGATTTGACCACCTTGGCCCCAGATTTAACAGCAGTGAAATGCCCGTCCTCAATGATGACAGTCATGTTCTCGTGAATCGTGTTGGCAGCGACATCAACTACTTTGCCGTCTTATCGTTAGCAATGTCTGCCGCTTCTTAGCACAGGTCTCACTCAGTAGAACAAGGGGACGTGCGGGTTTAGGCACCCATGGAATGGCGTTGATATCCCCCTTCGGGGGATCGCGAGGCTTGTGCTTTGCTGGAGCGGTCCATCGGCGTGGATGCTGCGGCATGATATCGAGAGGTAACAACTGTTCAAGAGCGATGGGAGAACGCCGAGTTCCATTATCAGGATAGGATGGTTAAATGTCGTCGGAAGCACCATGTTGACCACCGGTCACATGGTATGATGTCACCACCGTGGTGGGCTTTATTTGGTTGCCGAACCCTGCTGCCCACTACGGCCGCCCACTCGATAGGACAACAGATACATGTAATGGTCGAAAATATACAACTACTTAGAAAACGCGGTCACCATTAAGCCAATCAAAGAGGGCAAGAATATCCGAGTCTGGCTCTGTCTCTCGGTTCGGGACCCAGTCAGGGGCGGGCGGGGCGGTCGTCGTGGGCACAATCATCGCCTGGACATGTTCAATGCCGGCGATGGGGGGCATGGCTTTGATCAGCGAGTTGATGCGTGGGGTAGCTGCCTCTGCGACTTCCCACCCGCCTTCAACAGCGAGTTGGATTGCAGCGACGAGGCGCTGAAGCAGCCCAAAAATGTCGGACAGGGTGCGCTGGCGCTCAGCTTGCTGATCTGTTGCCGGGTGCTGGCTGACGCGGATAGCCTGCTGCAGGAGCAGCGTGACCGCGTTAGAGAGCTGGTATGCAGACCACGGAGTCCAGAAGCTATAGTAGTCGGCAGCTTTGAGACATTCGAGGAACACTGCCAGGCCCTCGATCACGCCCAGCGCTCGCTTCGTGGCACTAATCATATGCGTCAGAGTTAAAAAATCGTCGCGTTCAAGACCCAACCGGCAGATGAGCAGAGTTATGCCGAAATGAGCGAGTTGAAGTGAGCCTGAGATATTAGTTGATTCATTTATGATATCGCTTACGGCTTCCGGGGCGCGCAGGATACCCTGCGTTCTGAGGACTGAACTCGAGATCCCGAGGCAGATCACGATACACTGCCTCGAGCTCCGTAGCGGCGTTGACCAGGACCGATCGCTCGAGGCCATACTTTCTTGAGCCGCCGTCGCGGTCGAGAAGAAGAGGCAGCAAGCTCTCGAGGATGACACTGAGACGCGACAGGGCGATAAAGCACGAAATGTCGGCCGACTTTTCCGGTGGGCCGTGCTTGCCCCAATCGTCATCATCGATCGTGAGTGGAGGAATACTCGACCGTGCTCCTTCGATGTTCACGGGACGGCCATACGTGTAGGAATTCCACTTATCGTCGATATACAGAGCCCACCAAAGACGTTTGCGGAGCGACCTCTCCCACTTAGGCAACTTCCATCGTGAACTGTCACGGTGAAGACCTAGCAATTGCATGGCACCGACGGCCTTATGCAGTTAGTATAATGGCTTATCTCAAGTGGGTAGTGTTTCACAACACGGGACCTTAGCTCGCCACTAGTTTGTGCTACTCACACGACAAATTCCCAAATGGTTGCCTCCTGGGTTCAGGATTGGGCGACCAGTGATATTTAGAATCTCCAATTGGAGGGTCTGGAGACGGGGCTGGCGGTACTCGTTATCAAGAACGTGAAGAAGGATGCCCCAAAGGTCCTTGCAGAGTCGTCGGAGCGACGGCTCGTAGACGGCAGTGTGGGCGAATATGCCAACGAGGACAGCGAATGGGAACCTGCCCGCACCGTGCCAACCTCGGAGAGAGGCTTCAAAGCGGATGTGGTTGAGGATGGGAAGGCCAGGGAGAGTGCGCTTCAAGAAACTGGGAGCGAAGTCAGACAGGAGCAATAGGAGACAGAGGAACACACTGTTGAATGAGCCGCTCAGGCATTGATGGGTCTTCGGCACTTATTTGCGCCAGTACATCTTGATACGCCTTCTCCGCAACGTAGGCTGCGTTAGATAGGCCGTACACCTTGGACGGGTTCTTGAGGAAGTAGGCTGGGTATCGCGGGTCCGCGACCTGGCGATATGGAAGGGACTCGGCGTTCCGCGCCTCGATCCTCGAGTCGAGTGATACGGTCGCTAGTTGAGCCACTGCGCCAGAGCCTGGGGTTAGAGATGGCATAACTGTGCAGCTCACCAAGGTAGTGGGACTCCTCTTCCTCCGTGACGTCCATGTCCAGCGAGTTGTAATGGCTGCCATCGTCGGCCTTGTTATCAGCGCTTATCGAAGCACTGTGACTCACAGTAGTGACGCGTGGGCTATCGGCCTGATCGTCCTCCAAGCTGTCGAGAAACGCAGCAACAGACGAGCGCGGGCTGGGAATATTACGTGGCCGTGCAAGTGTGGACCGTTCTGCCATCCATGACACGGATGGTGGAGCTGGAAACGGTGGAAGATGGGGCGGAGGATTCTGCGAGGGAGGCTGGAATGCTCGAGGGGCAGGCGGTGGGAGCGAGGGACCAGATGGTGCAGATGGGCCAGATGGGCCAGATGGTCCCGAAGATGTGACTGAGTGAGCAGCAACAGAGACGATCGAGGCCGGGCTGGGTAGTGGTAGCGACGGACCAGCTGAGGGAGGACCAGGACCAGGTCCTGAGGCCGGGCCCCGTCTATCCTCGTGAACACCATTCGGGCCATGGGTAGAGCTCTGGGGACCAACAGCGCTGGGCCGACGGTGCTTGGCATCCTCCTTCTTGTCTTCACGGGTCGGTGAATGCGACGGCTTGCGATGTCTGTTCAGCGGGGGCGCGTTAAAGCTGCACTCGCGATGCGCCTTCTTGCAATGCGTACACGCCTCCCCTCGGACGGTGATATGACAACTCCGTTTCGCACGCCGACAATGGTCACATGGCCGGTCCTTTCGTGAACGTTTCGGACGGAGACTGGTAGTTTGAGCAAAGAACAAACTTGACACCTCACGACAGTGGATGGGCAGGAATATGGTGGGCACGTTGTACTCACTTCTCGCCCGGCGCTTCGGCCTCCTTCGGCATCGGAATTGATGGATGGAATGGCAATGAGATGCGGTGGCAATGTGGTTGGATGGAGCGGGCAACTGAGAGATTGAGATCGGGCAACGGGAATGGAATGACCCTTTGGCAACTTTTGGAAAGCATCGTTTGGGTACGCCGGCATCAATCACGGGTGCAAGCTTGCCCCCTCATTTTGTTTCAGTCACCGGTTTGTTTGACATGCTCTCCTCCAATATCGCGTTGCTTTTATTTCCTGGATTGCTGGTCGTCTCCAATGTGCTGACTGCAATGTGCATACAACGTGCGGATCGTTTGCCCGTGCGCCGGTGCAGATCGTGCAGATATGCATTGCACCAAACCGGTGGTGTTATCTCTGGGATCAATCAGGCTGATCATATTGCGCGCATCAGGGCGATTAGGGCGACACGACTGTGGTCAATTGTCATTTCTCCAGAAATGGTGGGCAGCTGGTAAGGGGACAAGGGGACGCATCCAGGCGCAGTATGGCGGTGAGTACGACTGCCCATGTTGCCTCGTCGACGCTACCTCTGCTGCGATGCCGACTTATTTACTGCTGCTAACGTTCAGACGGCGTCTGAGGCGCATCAGTCGCTTCTCTCTCCAGATGAGTTGAATGTCGGCAGTCACAGCTAAGACAGCCTCTTTTCACAACATCACCATCCCTCTGAACCCTGCTAATGCTTCATGCAGTCCCTTTCTGACGCATCCTTAGGAATGGTGTAGAGGTCCTCTAGGCCTGTGGTCTCGCTGTGGACCACCTTGAAGCTGACATCAACAGCATCAGGACACACATGCCCGCTCAGGGGGCGCGGCGCGGTTGCCGGGGGGCTTCTCTGCCGACCCATGAAATCTCTCTCGGGCACCTTTTAGATCCCGTCCCCATACAAATTGGCTCAGGGTCGGGTTAAGACTTGCCCACACCCCACGCTGGCAAAGAGACACCAACCACTCAAAGTCCTGTACTCGCGATCGTTCATGCATTGCTCACTACCAACACTGTCTATCTCACTACTAATGGCTCACATCAGCCTCTAGCACTCACTCTCCTCCAGCTGGGCCATTAAAAGCTGGATTTGGTGTAGAATTGAGGCTCTAGAATCATCACCATCCCTCGCCCTCGAGCTTGAGGAAGTCACCATCTTTGGCGTGGGCCGAAGTAACACCGAGGCCGTCCGCGGCACTCTAAAAGCGGACTGGGATGCCGAGGCCGTCCGCGGCGCTTTAAAAGCGGACTGGGATGCTGTTGGTGTTGCGGGGGCCCCTCCGAGCTGTCCGCGGAGCTTCAGACATCCATTTCGGTGACGGATGTTTTTCCTGCACCCAGGACACAATGGCCTCGAGGATCTCAGAGAAGTCTGAGTGTCTAGCGCATGATCGTGCATGCCGAGAGCGTGATCTTGATGCCCCTGGGTGTAATCCTCAACCCCGTCCTGCTCTGTATACCCGCTCATCTCCGTCAACTGCGTCTCCGCGATCCTCGCGTCCTCCATCTCGATCCTCTCGGCGAGCGTCGGCAACCTGGTAGTTGATCTCGAGCGGTCCGGACCATATTCAATCACAGCCTCGTCGTTGATGCCCTCAGGCAGCAGGGATACGCGCTCGGCATCATATCTGCGTCCTCTGTTGTAGATCTGGACCGGAGGACAGATAGAATGGACCTGTAGACTACCATCGGCGCGGAGGGTACCACAAGGGATATCTTTGTCTTCGAGCGGGACAACCTCCATATCCCATCGGACAATGGCCTCTGGCGTCGAGAGCAGCCAATGGCGATCAACCAGACGGATGTCGACATTCTCATTGTGCTCGAGGAGGTCTTTCAGCTCATGCCAGCAAGGGAGACCCATGCTCGAGCGGTATTTGCCCATACAAGTACGCCGAGCGGGGTCCTCGGCGTGCGCCCTCATACGCCGATACTGTTTGTGGAGCTCCTTCATGGCCTTTATTGAGACGCGGCCAGCAAGCTAGAGCATCAGCAGGACTCTGGGAGGTACACAGAGCAGGCTGGGTATCATATCCACCGCAGAACAGCGGACGATCGCGCAAGACGCCCGATCGCGCAAGACGCCCATAGGACACTCGGTGTCATGCACGGTGTCCTCGGTGTCATGTGCCGCAAGACTAGTACTCAACTAGTACTCACACCCTGGAACATCATGGGGAACCTTGCGCCGTTGTCGAGCATCTCAGAGACCATAGTGCTCGTCACCTGGGTCCACTCATGGTCTAGACAGCCGCGGATGACCTCCGCGACTTTAATAAGGTCACTCCGAGAGTGGCGGAGCTGGTTTTTGAGGGCTGAATGACGTCCTTCGACCCTCGAGGATGCGCGAACCCCTAGTGTGAGCGCATGCTCGGTGTAGAAGTTGATAAAATGCGGTCCCTCATCGTCAAGGAGCCTCTCGGCGTAGAGAAAGACGCGTCGGTACCGCTCATTACCACCATATTTGCGCCGAAAAGCCGAGCGTCGTTGCTCGATGTCCTCTAGACGGCGAGCATTGGTGATGTTTGTCCAATCGGAAATCAACTCTCGGACTTCGGCAACGGTGATCTCAGTGTCCTTGTGGGATAGGATGTTCCTTTGTAGGTGCCAGAGGCAGAGAAGCTTGGCCGAACGGGGAAAAACAGCATCTAGAGCATTGCGGAGCGCTCCCTCACGATCAGATACGAAGGCCAATGGGTTGAACGGTCCCATAAACGACTTCCAGGTCTCCAATGCGAGCGTGTACCAGTCCTCCGCCTCCGCGAGCATAATAATTGACGCCGAAGTGTAGGTTTGGCCTGTGGGAAGAAGACCAACGATCTGCAAAAGGGGAAGCCTATACCTATTAGTCTTGTAGGTACAGTCGAGAGCGAAGTTGGACGGGTATCGGCGAGTAAGACCCCTCGAGCGGCGCGTCGCAACAAAGAGGCCACAAACGCGTCCGGATCGCGAGACAAAGACGCGCCGGAGGTTCTCGGGGTCGTTGTCGTCGTTTACAAGGTCAACTAGCGACTCCGCTGGGTTGGTATGGCCTTGCGAGCGACGCAGAGTCCAGATTAGATGGTAGAGTCGTTCTCGAGTGAGGGTCGCGCAGGACGGGTAGTCTCTCCTCAACCAGGGTAAGATCGATCGCGGAGCTTCTCCACTGTCTACGGCAGCCGCTATCGCTGCTCTAGCTTGCTCACATGGTCCTGAAGAGCTTGTATACATCCTAGGAAGTCGCTCATGGTTGTGGAAGCCGTTCACGATGTTGAAGGTCCACAGGTCGTTGAGCACAAACGCGCGGAGTAGGAAGGCACACCCTGTACCCGAGCTCCGGCAGGTCCGTTGCCTCACGGACGCGTCCTCTCGGAGCAGGGAGTTGACATCGTGGTCCCTAGCAGCTGAATGGAGGCTGCAGACAAGGTCGGCGGTGTTGTTCTCACGCGTACGGCGTCGGACAATGGTGTATCCTTCATTTGCGGCGTGGGTGTTCATTTCCTCCACCATATGAGCCAACGAGGGATAAAAGCCAGGAGGGGGAGGAGCATGGAAGCCGTGGGGGGAGAGCAGAGCATCATCTGCATCATTGGCGGGCTGCGAAATACACTGAGAAATAGCAGTATGAGGGGCCGAGAGTGAAGACGCGGTTGGCGCAGTTGGGGTCGAGGGTGCAGACTGCCCAGCGTGCCTGCGCTTATCAATACGTCTTGCACGCTTTCTACCTCACCGTCCAACTCACTCGTCTGCGGTACCATCTCCCCACCTTGCATGAGATCAAAAGTCGGCACGACGTCGTCGTTTTACGCATCGTGGTGACCAGGAGGTCCACCGCCGAACCGGTGCTGCGCCTTATTAGTCTCGACGTACCCGAAAGCTTGATCGTGCACCTGTCCCACTCCATTACAGCGCCATCCCGCAATCTTCCGCTTAATCCGGCCGCTTCAGCGCTTCCCGAATTCACGCCTTGCACGTCCACGCCGGCCAGGCCTTGTATTCTTGTTGGCCCCATTACATGAACCCGGCGCTTGATCTCATCAAACTTGGCATTGTCCGCTACTTTGCCGACGGGTACGCGCACAAGCACGTTCTCACCGCGCCGAGTAGTGAGCTCCTCCTCGCTAAACGCCAACGTGATCAGAGCCAGAGTAATATCGAGTGATCTCCTTGCGTCGGATCGCGCTCCCCTCCCCAGTCCCCCTTCTTTTCATGCTTTGGACACTTACTGTGAGTACAAGCTCAGGTGTTTAGCGCTCATCAAAAGTGTGGACGTCGCCTGGTTCTGGACGAAGGACGGTTCTTGTTTCCAGACATGGGAGAAGGGGAGGCTGAGACTGACACAAGTCTGTGTTTGCGACTCAAATACTGAAATGCTGACAATGCTGACTTCTGCGCGCCGTCAAGTTTGCAATCCCCCTTACCGCCATCGTGAATGACTACAGTCGTTCATAGCCGCCACACCACACTACAAAGCTTGCATGGAGAATGATCGGGTATCTCAGGAACGGTGAATGGCCTTCTCGACACGCTTATCGCTTTCAATACCAGCGAGCGACGGTTTCTTCCTCCCATTGGCCTGGCTTGAGAGCCCGCTGATACTCTTCGGCGGACTGGAAATGGACAATCCGTTGAGACGCAATTGGAGCTTCGAGGGTGGAGTGCCCGGGGAAGGGCCAATGGTTTGAGGGTGGAAAGGGTCCATCTCGCCGATACTCGTCAACCTTCCTGAGGAAGTTGGCCTTGATATCATCTGGTGAAAGCGGTTGCCCGTTGGGGCCAAAGACTGAAACACGTTGGTGAATTCCGGGAAAATTGACGATTTTATACCAGCCTAGGTGCAAATGGTTTGTGGGCTTGTAAGTCTTGCCAGGGAATCCAGCAATAGCGCGCGCGAGGTCGTTCACGTAATCAAGAGAAGGGTTGGTGTAGATGCGCGGAACGATGAAGACCACACGACGCCGCCCCGCGCGTCGATAGTTGGAGATTTCAGGAGGGCCGTATTTCCGACTATCGAGATACATCACGATCTCGTCGACTGATGGTGAAAGTGCGAGGGGCCTCGTCGATTGACAAAGGCCGGAGCTGCAGAAGATGATACACTTCTGGGGAGTGACCCACGTCCAACTTTGAGTAAGATGACGGTGGTGTGTGCCTATGAGTCGGATCGTCTTAGGTCTCAGGGGGAAGAGGAACTGCTTGTCATGCGCTGTGGGCTGCGCAACAAAGTCGATGACTGGAACCAGCGACATCGATGGAAACAGAGGGTGCGACCTCATTTCTGAGACCAGGGACGCAAGACCCTCCGGTGCTGCGACATGCGTTTGTCCGCGACGAATCCCCACATGGCCGTATCGCTGAATGAGACGAAAGCGTGGTGACGACATACCGAAGATGAAGTGGGTACCACAGGCGCGATCGGCTCGACACAGCCAATACCTGGATAGCCTGCCGAATGTGCGCTGCGTACGGGGATCACACTCGTCGTAGATTTGTTCCACAATGTGAGGAAATCCAGCGTACGGGATAGTGACTTGAGGTTCGGACAGGGGCGCTCGAGGTTCCAGTTGGGTTTGATGTTGCGGTTCAGAAGTATCTTTTCTCGAAGGGATAGGTTTCCCTGGGGGTCTCGCAGTTGGACCGAGGGAAGGTGCCGGGATGGTGTAGGCAGCGCCTCCTAGACGGCTGGGGCCAGGTGTGGTGTCGCCCGTTTCTCTTCAAGATCGTGTGATCGGGTGAGGACTGATGGTGACAAGATATGGGAGAGGGTGGCAGAATGAAAGCGAAGAGAAGACTGCAGAAGAAGATGATGAGGAAGGAAGGAAGGAAGGAAGCCAGCGGAGACAAGTACGATGTTAGAAGGTGGCTTGGAGAGGGACGCAACAAGCAATGAGAGGGAAGACAGTTTGGGTGAGTGTGTGATACCATTTGGTGCGCTTTCATCAACATGATTTTGGCAAGTGGAGAAACAGGCATCATCGTGGCCAGGATGCTCGATGAGAACGATGGCGAGGGTTTCAAATACAAGGTGTCACAACAAGAAGACTACTGATACAGAACGAGATATCGGTGCCCTAAGCAATCATAGGCGCTTCTCTTCACAACGCGTCTCTGCTACATGCTGGGCAACACAGTTCTTCCTCCCAAACTTCAGGCGGCAGTGACATCTTGTATGTCTCGGTCGACACGAACGAGAGGAGGCCTTGTACGGAGATCGGGTGGTGGCGCGAATTCGTGCCATAGTTGCGCGCGAAATCGCCGGACCTATACTCATCAATCTTGTCCATGAAGATTTTGCGGAGCTTCCGGTTGGGCAAGTGCCAGTGCCCATCCGACGAGTGAGCCATGTCTTGGTGGATTCCCGGAAAGTTGACAATGGTGTACGAACCCAGATCGTCGGCGTCGTACGGCCACGCAATCTTGCCAGGGTACCTCGCGATCACGCGCGCGAGATAGTTGACGTCGTCGAGGCAGATGTTGCCCATGGGAGGGAAGATGTAGACGATGCGTCTGCCGAGGCCTCGTCGATAACCGGTAATATCGGGAGGCGTCGACCCACCGTTCCACCCCTCCCGGCATTCTGGGTCCAGGTTGATGATGACCTCGCCGACAGTGTATGGGAGCGCGATGCTGTTGCCGCGGTACCTGCCTGACCGACAGAAGAGGACGCATTTTGTGGCTGTCTTGGCCCACATCCAGCCGTTGTCGAGCGTTCGGTTTCTTGCGCCCAGTAGACGTATGGTCTGTGGTGCTGACTCGCGCAGCTGTAGCTTCTGGTTCGGCGTCGGTGAAGAGATGAAATCGATTGTCATCGGCCGCTTCCACGGTGCTCGTCGACGCCATCTTTGTTGCTGCACCATCGACAAGTCGGATACAGTGCGGATACGGTGATGATGTCGCTTCACTCCGATGAGGCCACAGCGTTGGTACAACCGCAACTCGCTACCTGGGACGGCAGGTCGCGTGAAGATGAAGTGTGAGCCCCAGTCGCCATCGACTTTTGCGACGAATTCTCGAGATAGTGCTCGGAATTGATATTGTGTTTTGGGATCGCAAAGGTATAGATTTGGTCGATGATGTGTGGAAGACCAGAGTATGGGATAGTGACGGTTGGTCCGCGACCAGGTGAAGGTTGTATCTCAGACTCGGAGGGAGGTAAGAGGGGGGGAGCACGTTGATCGGTTGGACGTGATGGCGGAGGTGTGTGCTCGTGCTCGCCATGAAGTGGGTGAGGCCAAGGCAAGAGTTGGTTGTTCATTCTCGTCAAGATCCCAATATAGTCAAGATGAATAGTTAATGTTGATGTTAAAAGACATGGAGGTGAGATTTAGGAAGGGCGGTCAGCAAAGTGCACCATGAGGGAAGGCGCCAACATCAGCGAATGTGGCGAATGTTGCTTTGCTTACTCGCCTGCTACTCGGCCCATCATGTATTGCCTCGGGGCGATCACTGCAAGCCCATACGATGCACCACGTGATAACAATCAACTGGGTACTGGATATAGTCCTGAAAAGCAACCAGTGAGGACAATGATGAGATTGTGGACCTGGGGGGCAAACCGCTTGTACTGAGCATGTTGAGTCACGCTTCCAGAACAAGGTCGTTGATCACCGAGGTCTAGCGACTCCCCATGTCAAGTGGCCAAAGGCATGGGGATCGCCGCACGAGCTTCGCTTAGCTTTAGAGCTCGCCGCCATGGGAACCCGTCCACAACAGCGAAGAAGAACGGCCTTCGCGAGCAGATTGATGTATATGACAGTGGCATTAGCGGGCATCGGTAAGTTAGCCTCGACATTCAGTGCAATTGTAGCAGAAAGTGGTTGACGTGAAAGAGAGCGATTTGGTGAGAACGCTTTAAGGAGATGGAGCGAGCCCGAAGTCAGGTAATCAGTATTATATGTCAATGTCAAGAGTACGATGGGTTGGGTATCAATGCTTACTAGCCAGCCGACAGATGCAGAAGCCAATTCACAGGCGCCTTGAAACCCGACGGAGGCGGGATAGACGATGGTAACCGACTAACTCCAGGAACCACGGAATTGTGCACCTGAATTGCAGCCCACCTGTGGCTTATCCTTCGGCGACTCCGAGGAGCCATCTGTACGTGGCCCCACATCGGATTCCGCCGCCCGATGGAGTTAGGTGTACGCGCTCGTAGACGCACTAACCGCTGACATACGAGATAGCGATCACTTGACATGCTTGACACTGATGCCGGATAGTGACGAGGACGGAGGTATGGCCGGTATGAGGTTGGAGAGGCACGAGGACAGCAACGTGTACTGATAAGTCATCATCGCTTCAACTTCGATTCCCAAGCTGTGACCTCGTCAATTCCATACTTAGTGTTAAAGCCATACCTTTGAACCTCCACCACCCGCCGCCACCCCTTCATCTCCCACCACCATGTCCGAAATCGTGATCATCGGCGGGGGTATTATCGGCCTGTGCACGGCATACTACCTCCTCGAGTCTGGCGCCGATGTCAAGGTAACGATTATCGAGAACGTCGCGGTCGCGTTTGGCGCTTCGTCCCGTGCCGCGGGCTTCATTGGCGGAGGTAGCGCCTGGCACAAGGAGGCCAACCAGAGTCTGGCAGCCCTGTCGTGGGAAGCGTTTGAAACGCTCGCCAAAAAGTTTGACGGCGCGAAATCGTATGGATACCGGTACTGCGCCGTCACGGGCGTGCGCGTCGGCACCGGCCAGGACGAGATGCACTCGTACCGCCAGCTCCCTGCAGGCACGGTCGCGAGCGAAAGTAACCGCGTGCCGTGGTACAACGGCGAGAGCATCAACATTGATGTGTCTGGCCGTGCTGCCCAGCTGTGAGTCCGCCGGCGAGTGCTATTATCTGACGCTATCAGCGACCCCGAGCAATTCTGTGCCCGCATGCATGCTGAGGCCACAAAGCTCGGCCTCCGCACTCTCATCGCCCAGCCCCTCCGTCGCCGTGGTAAGGTCATTGAGACCACGGAGGGGAATGTCCCGTACGACCGTCTGCTTATCGCCGCTGGACCCTGGTCGGCTGACGTTTGCACCACGCTCAACCTCCCCCGTGTCCCCGTCGGAAGCTTGCCGGGCACGCACATCGTCCTTGCTCCCGGACCTCTCCCTGAGGGATACGAGGCGGTTCCCTCCGAGTCGCTCATGTGCGGTGTTGGGGCGACTGGGTCGGGGGACGACCTCGCTGCAACGGTCACCGCTGGCGGTAACACTGGCGAGCTCACCCCGGAGGACAGGAAGAATGGGTGGACCCGCACTATCGAGTACTTCCCGTGAGTGGTGACAACCCATGGCGATACCTGACTGTAGTCGTCCAGACAACACTGTGTACGCAGCGGGCGAGAATGCCGTCCCCGCCCCCGTGGGCGACGCCGCAATCGACTCGCGTGTCAACCGTCTCCCGCCTACCTCGCGGTATGTGTACCGTCTTATCGACAACGACCTGGTACAGCGCATGCTGCGCTCGAGCGCAGCCGTCTCACCAGCCCTCGATGTCAACCGGGGCGCCAAGCTTGTCAAAGCTGACGTGAGTACCTTTCTCTCCCGCAAAGCAATGCTGATAACAAGTTCTGCTATCGCCCCGTAACGACAGACACAATGCCGATCATCGGCGAGTGGGAGCGGGACGTCTTCGTGTCGGCGGGCCACGGACCATGGGGTATCACGCTTGCTCCTGGATCCGGCATTGTGATGGCGGAGCTCCTTCTGGCTGATCTCGAGGGCAAGGTTGCACGCAAGACCAGCGCAGACATTAGTGGTCTCTCGCCGTTCCGCTTCCAGCGAGGAAAGCTCTAGATACGATACCAGGGGATGTTGTAGTTCGGAATAGCTAGAATCATGCATTGGGTTTCGGGATTCTTATGCGCTGTACCGAAGCGGGTGAGGCGTGGTGGTGTTTGGTTACGGGGACACCGCCGGAGAGAGGAGTGGGACGAGGTTGATGTTAATCTGGGCCTACTCGGCATACTCGGTCCGTGCGAAGAATGCCGATATAATTAAATGCCGTGCAGAACATGGGAAGCGTGCTGACACCAACCATCAGACATCAGTTGTCCTGTCCCCAAGGAGTGCTCGCCATGGATCCATAATGCGACGTGCGTGTATACACTCGACATACATAAGCATACTAGCCCCACCTGTGGATGTTGTTCCACACGCCACCTTCGAATGACCAGTCACGTATGACTTGCATGACAAAGGACGCCGAGCGATGTTCGGCTAAACTCCACTAAACCGGTCACTGAAAAGTGACCTCCACACACTTCACTTGAATATTCAATTCCCACCAGGATGCCCCCTTCCAACCTCCTCCAGCGCATCGGTATCAAGTACCCCATCATCCAGGCCCCGATGGCCGGGACGGCGACGCCGGCGATGGCGGCCGCTGTCTCGAATGCAGGAGGTCTGGGCAGTATCGGCATCGGAGCAGCGACGGCGTCCAAAGCGCGCGCCATGATCCAGGAGACCAAGAAGCTCACCAACAATCCGATCAACGTCAACGTATTCGTTCACGAGGACCCTCAGCCTGATGCTGCTCGCGATGCGGCATGGATCGAGTTCCTTCGTCCCGAGTTTAGCAAGTTTGGCGGCTCGCCCCCTACGTCGCTCCAGACGGTCTACCGCAGCTTTGCGACTTCGCCCGATGTCGTCGAGGTGCTCCTGGCCGAGAAGCCGGCTGTCGTCAGCTTCCACTTTGGCCTGCCTTCCGCGGAGACGATCAATGCCCTCAAGGCGTACGGTGCGACTCTCTTCGCGACCGCAACCAACCTCGATGAAGCGCGCAAGATTGAAGCCGCAGGCATCGATGCGATCGTCGCACAGGGTATCGAGGCCGGCGGCCACCGCGGAATGTTTGACCCAACGCTGCCCGATGACGAACTTGGAATGTTCACCCTCACACGTCTGCTCGTGCGCAATGTCTCCATCCCTGTGATTGCCGCTGGCGGAATCATGGACGGTGCCGGTATCCGTGCCGTGCTCGACATTGGCGCTGCCGCCGCCCAACTGGGTACCGCCTTCGTCCCGTGCCCCGAGTCGGATGCCGATGAGGGGTACCTCAAGGCCATTACCAGTCCTCAGGCGTACCACACCCGCCTTGTCGATGTCGTTTCTGGTCGCCCTGCGCGCTCGCTCGCCACCCGCTGGACTGAGATCGCTGCTGCGCCCCACACTTGCGCAGCAGCCTACCCCAACGCTTACGACATTGGTAAACAGCTCCACGCGCTCGCAAAGTCGAAGGGGGACACGTCGTACGGCGCATATTGGTCCGGACAGGGCGCTCCCCTCGTACGCCCCATGCCCGCTGCCAAACTCGTCGAGACGCTTGTCAAGGAGCTCGAAGCGTGAAGACGACCTAGTCCTGGCGCCTGCGACGGCAACTGACAGGCATATGTGTGTGTGAAAGAAGACCAAGGTGGAGTGTTGTATATGATGACAGAACACACATGACGGACGAGGCCAGGTAGACAGGGACACCGTGCTGTGCCTCATCCAGCTCCGGGCCGGATACTAACTACATCCACTGACGCAGTTCGCGCAGAGCGCTTAGCTGTTGAGTGTGCTCACGGGCTCTCAGATGTGGCGAAAGATTTAGGAGAGGAAAGGGGGCGGGGACGTAACGAGCAGACTACGGGTAAGTTGGCTGTTCACTATCGTGGTGCACTCTTCTAGCCCACTTCACGTTGTCGACTCCCCATGCCCTCATTATACGTACAGCAAGACCCATCAATCATGACTTGACAAATAATGAGCTATCAACCACGACTTGACAAATAATGTAAATGCGACTGCCCAGTGTGTGGGTTGGGATTACACACAATCGATAAGCAACACAGACAACGGCGACGTTGTCCACAGACAGCCGTTCATAGATCCGCTAACCCGTGGATGTTGTAATACTTTAGACACTACGTTTACGGAGTCCGGTATCTTCGCCTGTTTGCATTCCTGCCTACGAGATAACGTCGACTGCCATCGTGTGCCAGATGTTCCGCGCACCCCGAGGACACAAACGCCCCCACTTTGAGTGAATCTTTCCATGCCTTCTCCAGCTCAGCACCTCAGCACCTCCATCCCTCCAGTCTTATCTCCCGTTTTGTTGCCTTGAATTGTGCTCACAAGTGTCAGCCTCCTGCTCACCGCGTCATACAGCCGCCACATCGCCATACGGTTAACGATCGCCTCCAGTCACGTGAGCGTTGTTTCGGTAACTCCGAATCTTGCCCACCACGTCTCTGGTGGCTCTAAGCCGATCAAGAGCCTCAACAGGCACACGGTCTGACGCACATGCAGGTGTGAATATGTGAATGCTGTCGACTGAGTCTGTTCTTCCCAGTTGATATCTGCCTGTTGGTGTCTGTTAATGCCGCACAGGTTGTCCGCATTTCCATGGGAGTGGAGTATCATCGTATGGCAGCAATGCTATTTCCATCACCGACTACGGCCACGAGGGTGGTGGCATGTTGATAAGATGAACGTATTCAGCCTCGGCAGAGCACTTGCCACGCGACGACGCATCCCCGATCGATCGTATCTCATCGACCGCTGCTTTGCGCCGAGCGCTAAGTGTGGCAATCAATCGGTGCGGCATATATGATCCGTCCTCTACTGCGCGCGCCTACGGACCTATGGGGAATGAGTCTTGGAATGTTATTTTCTCCGCCGCCGAAACTACATGGGTACAGCGGAAAGCGCCTGAATTCTTCTGGTGACGTCCGTATCTCAGACGTGGACGGTTTAACATGTAAATCAGCCTCCGGGGTCTGTGGGGACCCATGGTGGGCAGCTTCGGTATTGGATCCGGCATTGACAGGCAAGGGTGGTAAGTGGGGGTGGGATATCGTGTCCTAGCCGCTGACATGGCCAGCGCTGTGGAGCCGGGGGTGCCCCGGATACACGTCAGGCCGTACAGAAATGTCAGGACCATACGATATGTGTTCCTGTTTCGCTGGAGTGGGGGAACCGTCTGTTGCCTTCATGTCCAGTGGGTATCTGGTTTGTCCCCTCCAGCTCACTGCCCTTAGATTTCCAGATCTGAACCTTGTCGGAGTCACCGAAGCCAATCAGGCCCCGTTCTTGGCAACTTTGCCGGTCGGTTCGAGTGTGGGGTGCCTGTATCAACGAAGAGTACGTTGTTAACCTGAAAACTAGGTCTTCCGACTCCACTGGATGTGGGACCTGTTTGCTTGTGGTGCTGATGCTGTCAGATGTTGCGTACGGCAGCACTCCAATCGCGACTCGGTACTTTGCTTATAGACGGCGTGAAAGGAGGTGCAGCATGCAACGCCCCCTGGTTCGCCAACCAGATCACATCTCTTTCATCTTCCCAAGCGCTCACCTGTTGCTCCGGCCGATAGACCGACCGACTCCCTCGTGTTTGTCTGGCAGGCTTAAGTGGAAGACGAGCTGTCTCCCCTCCCAGTTCGAATCTCTCTCACAGCACATTCTATTCTTTTGTAACACATTATTCCCAGCACGATCATGGGCTACGACATGGAAGACAAGACTCAGTCGGGGTGGACGACGACCGTCGAAACCCAGGCCGTCCCTGGCCAGGACGAGAAGGATCTTTATCACGAGACCGACAACACAGTGCACGACGCCGTTTGGGGAGACCTTGATGGCAAGGGACCAAACTACCGTGGTCTCGGGTGGTGAGTAACCATCGGTTTGGAGCGCTACTGATCACCATAGGATCCGGACCTCGGTGATTCTCATCAAGATCCAGATCGGTCTTGGTATCCTGTCGATGCCATCCTTCCTCCACACACTAGGTCTCATTCCGGGTATCATTGTCATTATCGGGTTTGGAATTTTGGCCACTTGGGCAGACTATGTCGTCGGACAATTCAAGATTGCTCACCCGGAGGTGTACACTCTTGCCGAGTGAGTAAAAGAGCCGAACCATCGAAAACAAGGGGTGAGGAAGAAGTACTAACCGCCGCGCAGTGTCGGAGAACTTCTCTGGGGCCGTATTGGTCGCGAGATCATGTTTGTCGGCTACTGGCTGTACCTGGTCTTCATTGCCGGTGCCGGTCTCCTTGGTGCCTCGACGTCGCTCAATGCACTCTCGGACCACGCGGCCTGCACGGCCGTCTTTGTGCTTGTGGCTGCCCTGTTCGTCATGTGTGTTGCGTCTATTCAGACCCTCGACCGCATCTCGTGGCTCACATGGATCGGCGTCCTTGGTATCCTCATTTCAGTTATTACCCTCACTATCGGAGTCGGTGTCCGCGACCGGCCCGCTGCTGCACCGCAAACCGGCCCCTGGGACAAGGGTCTCACCCTGTGGAGCCAGAGCTCGTTTTCGGAGATGTGCGCCGCCATGGCCGCCATCATGTTCTCGTATGCCGGCGCCCCTGCATTCTTCTCGGTCGTCTCGGAAATGCGTGACGCCCGACAGTTCACAAAGTCGATGCTTGCGTGCCAGGCCGTTGTCTTGGCGACTTTTACGATTATTGGATGCGTCGTGTACCACTACTGCGGCATTTACGTCTCGTCGCCGGCCCTCGGCTCTGCGGGTCCCGTCATCAAGAAGGTGTCGTACGGCTTTGCCCTCCCCGGTCTCATTATGACCGCCACGATCAACACCCACATCGCCGCCAAGCTCCTCTTCGTCCGTTTCCTGCGCAATTCGGTCCACCTGTCCAAGAACACGGCCAGGCACTACATCTACTGGTTCTCGCTCATCTTCATGAACGGCTCCATCTCGTTCGTCATCGCCGAGTCGATCCCTGTCTTCAACAACCTGCTTTCGGTCATTGGCGCCTTCCTCGCCACCCCTCTCGCACTCACCGTCCAGGGCTGCATGTACATCTGGGACTTCCGCCGCCGTGGCGACAGGCTTACCTGGAAGACATGGCTCCTGCACGCCTTCAACATGTTCATGATCGTCTTCTCCCTCTTCCTCATCGGTACCGGCGCGTGGGCCTCGGTCGCTGCCGTCCGGAAGGATATCACGGGCGGTAACCTCGTCCAACCCTTCTCGTGCGCCGACAACTCGGGCTACGTCCCCGCTGCCAAGTCGGAATGAGTTATCCGGCCTCGGGGACCACTGAGGACAATTGGGTTCGTGGGGTTTGAGGGTGAATGAGGGAGTGGTGCCGCTCGTGTTCTGGTCTTGGGTTGTGGTTGTGGTTCTGTGTGTCGTTGTGGTCGAGCGTGGTTGTTGGTTGTGGTTGTTGGTTGTGGTTGTTGGTTGTGGTTGTTGGTTGTGGTTGTGTTAAGATGATTGGTCGGTTAGTCGGTTAGTTGGTTAGCCTCGTGGTATCTCAAAGTCTTGTAGGAAGTATGCACAAAATGACTTTTGAGTGTTCCAAGCACTGAAGAGCTGTCCACCCACCTCGACCTTTGCTTGAAGGTGCAGGACAGCTATGCTCGTCGAGCTCAGCCATTGTTACGATTTGAGATGAAGTTGTAGGCTTGTGATAAGTGTCACTTTAAACTGTACTCCCCACTGAAGTCAATTGCGCCCGCGATTCTGACTTGTTTGTAGATATAGCGTCAGTGCATTCGCTTAGCGAGTGACCTAAGGGAGTGGAGCCTGGGCCATCAGCCAGCGCAGATGATTTTGTGGTGCCTCAAGAGTCCCAGTACTCACCCGATGACAGTGAAGATCACTAACCTTCCCAACACACAACGCGACCCCGTGAGAACTGACAAGATGTTGGAAGACAACACTGATTCCATAACAACACAATACATGAACTACAGGTTGGACGACTTCTTGTGCTTGGCAGCCGAGATGAACGAGTGCTGCAATGTGTCAGTTGTATTGAGCCATTGGGCCAACTCACCCAGTACACGTCAATGCCGTCAGAGACGCTCATCTTGCGGGGCACCCAGCCGGTGAGGGCGGTTGCGAGGGTGGGCTTCTGGAGGATGGGAGTGATCCAAGCCGTCTCGTACGCTGGGAAGCAAGTCAGTTACAGTCGAGGACGAGAGCTTCGTTGAAGCGTTGCTCACCGTCAGCAGCAGGGCGTGCCTTCCATCCGCTGAGGCCGGTGATGCGCACGATGCCGTCGAGAACGTCGCGGATGTTGTCGGTGGACGGGTTGGACGCGACAAAGACCTGGCCGCGGACGACACCACCCTAGAGCGAGTCAGATACGAGTCTTCCAAGAGTCATTTATTCTTCACTTACACGCTCAGCAACGCGGACAAAGAGGTCGCCAAGGTCGTCGGCGTGGACGGTCGAAATCTTGCCGTTGTCCGAGCAGATGCTCTCAAACGTCTTCTCCCCCTTCTCGAGCGCCTTGAGGGCCGGCTCAAAGTGGTACATGGCAAAGTACGAGCCGCCCTTGCCGTACAGGCAGGTGGGGCGGACGACGACACCGTTGACCTTGTCGCCTGAGCCGATGAGTACGTTGAAAGTTTGAGGGGTGACTCACTCTTCAGGACCGCAGTCTCAATCTTCTCGCGCCAGATCGTGCCCTTGTTCATGGGGGCGCCGGCCGGCTGGCGCTCATCGGTCCAGCGGTCCAGCCCACCGTACCCGCGAGCCATGACGTAGTGTCCGCTGCAGTACACATAGGTTGGGAGAGGAGCGCTGGCGGGCCTCTGGGCGACGGCAGCGGTGAATGTGTCGAAAATCGCGAGGGCCTTCTCGGGTCCGCCGGACGCGAGGGTGTCGACCACTTAGGGAGTCAGTACCATAATGTGGATCTCGATAGTGCCCTGCCGATAGGCCCGAGAGCGGACAGACAAATGTCCAGACCTTGAGCAGAGAGCATACTCACCGACATCGACGTCCTTGGCGACGGCGGCCCACACCTTCCGCCCCTCGGGCGTGTGCGGGTCGCACACGACAGGGAGCACCTCGTGGTTTCCAAACTCGTCCGCGGTGGCCTGCGAGCGCGTCTGGCCCCAGACAATGTGACCGGCGCGCACAAACGCGTGAGTCGCGGCGGAGCCGATGAAGCCTGCATCCGTTAGATAATTTTAAGACCGGCGTACTCACCGCTAGCACCGAGAACGAGGACCTTCATTGTTTAAAATGTGTGTGTGGGTGTTTGGGCGTACGGAGTGGAGTCAGTTGAGGCTGTGTGTGATGGCGCGTTTGCGTGAATCTGTGTGATGGACATGAAACGAATATACGACACGTCGATCTTATGTATCACTACGAAACTCCCCAAGATCGTACATCAACATCAACGAAATACCAGAAATTATAAGCACTTGAGTCAGCTGGGCATTCACGGACGAGCCTCCAGTCATCTTGGCCATTTGCACGGAGAGCCCGCGATGACAAAAGCCAGGCGGCAGGTCCGAGAAAATAACGTCACTGTGGGGCCCACCTGATCGAAAAGCCTATAGATAACGTGATAGCCACGAGAAGTCGCACTCACCACTCCAACGGCACCATTCATCAAACGATATCATATCCTCAGACATTGTGCGAAGAACCCTCACGAAACGACCGTTATTAAGCATGTCCGCTCTACAGACGACGTTTGCTCCTGTTCGGGCTAGATGGGGAACTGCGACGATTCAAACACTCATGGTCTGTTCCCCAGGTTTCTGGAGGTGGGGCGGCAGTGATTGACGATCCGGTTCACCTCGTGTACTGTGCGTAGGGTTGGTTACACGGCGCGATACAGGGCGGGGTGTCTTTCCGAGGCTGGTGGCATTCGATTGTCCCCTTGGCTGGAGCACTTATTGATTATGGGTGAAAAGAAGACAGAAACCATTTGCATCCCAAGGTCCAACTACCAACCAGAATCCAACAGAAATGAAGTGAGAAGACGAGCCTGGTCCACTACTGAACTATTGCGCAGTACGACATACAGCAGCAACAACGCGACATATACGTCCCGTACATGCGGAAACGTAAATGCGGACGCCGCGTATGAGTGGCGTCCGCGTACGCCGAGTCCCCGTCTGCAGCATCTTACAGCCTAGCCATCACGCCGTCAGGACGGAGGCGGGCGAGGTGGCTCCGCTTAATGTCGCTAATCTTTGCGCAGCCGCAGAGAGCCATGGTAGTGAGGAGCTCCTCGCGGAGAATCTGGACCGCGACGTCTACGCCCTGCTCGCCGTTGTACTATTCATCATTAGCACCTTCCACAGCAGACTCAAAAGTCCTAACTCACAGCAAGACCCCAGATCGGGATACGCCCGACCCAGCAGTGGTCTGCACCAAGGGCGAGGGCCTTGAAGATATCGCTGCCGCGGCGGATACCGCCGTCAACGTGGATCTTGATGCGGCCCTTGACAGCCTCCACAATCTCGGGCAGGGCGTCGAGCGAGGTGATTCCGCTGTCGAGCTGTCGTCCACCGTGGTTGGAGACGATGACGCCTGCAGCGCCCGCATCTGCAGCGAGGAGCGCGTCCTCCGCTGTGAGCACTCCCTTGCAGAACACCTGCATAGTGGTAGCATTGACGAGCTGACGGACCTTCTCCCATGTGAATGCACGGTCGTAGGCCTTCTTGGGGTCGTACTCGGCCGAGTTGTGCGGGTTCACACCAGGCAGGTTTGGGAAGGTAAGGTGAGGCGGGAGCTCAAAGTCGTTGCGGTACTCGTTGAGACGACGGCCCAGGACGGCGCAGTCGACAGTCAGGACGAGGGTCTTGCAGCCGGCACCTGGATGTCAGCTTCAACAGGCTTTTGTAAGACTCACGCTCAGCAGCGCGAACAATAGTCATGTTCATCTCGTTGTCCTCCACCATGGACAGCTGCATGCCGTACGCGTTGTTGCCCTGGCTTTGCGCGACAACATCGGCGATAGAGGTGTTGGCCCAAGTCGAAAGAATCATGTTGATCCCCGCCTTGGCCGCCGCGCGGGATGTGGCGACCTCGCCATCCTCGTGCGCCATGCGGTGCATGGCTGTGGGGGAGAATCCAAGGGGCATGGATACCTTGACGCCGAAGCACTCGGTCGACAGGTCGATATTGGAAACGTCGGCGCAAACGCGAGGACGCAGGCGGAGGCGGTCATACCCGGCTGTGCTCTCCTTGAGGCTTATCTGTCAGGAACTCTCGTCTGTAGGTATGGACCTACGTGATGAGATCCATTGCTCCCTCATTGTAATAGTCGCGCACAGTCTTGGAAAGACGCTTGCTTCCCTCCCTCTCTAGGTCGGCGATGCACGTAACGATGGGGTCGAACTTGGCGCCGCGGTTCATCTTGGTTGTGTGGTAGTGGCGGTGGTGGTGGGTGTGTTTTTTGTGGTTGTTGATTTCAGGAAGCGCTGTGGTGGTACTTGCAATGCAATCGTATACTATGCGGGGGAACAGCAGCTCATGCCCCAATCTCTTGCCCATAAATTCACTTGCACGAGAGAGTCGCTCTCAGCAGTGAAGTGAACCATGCTCACTCCGTTGTAGAATGGTGGTGTACCGGAGAGCCCGCGGCAAGGGTCGAACGGCGGCCCCGCGCCTCGGCTCCAGCCTGTGTACTTCGGTGAATTCTTATCGCGGGCACTGCCCACCCCCGTGGCCAAACGTCGGTCCACTTCAATCTCGGCTTGGACGGAGGCTATCTTGCATTCTGAATAATGGAGTGGGCTCTCCAGCATCCTCCCAGGTCAAAATCCGTTAATCGGAGACTGTCGTGATGGGCACCGACCGTCCCATGGTGAGTGGGCTAAGCCAGCAGTCCGTCACTGTATTCCACTGTCTTAGCACGTCTACAGCCGCTCACGGTCCTGGCGGCTTTCACAATCGAGAGTGGGCTGTCCATCCGGGATAGATTACTCGTTCTAAGCCAAGTTGTGCGGTCCCACCGCTGGCCGGCGCTGGTACTATCCGGCTCGGGGGAAGAAAACATAACACATCCCTGGTGGCTGTCAAATTTTTATGCTCCAACCTGGCAGGAAGATACCATTCTCGCGGAGGAGGCGGGAACATGTCCCGATTTGTGGAGATGTTGATGCTATGTAATGCCTCAGACAACGGTACCGACCAATAACTTGGTCCGAATTTGTGGACTTGGAGGATAGTAGTCTGCAGTTGGCTGGACAGCTTCCGCCGTGATATGGTTTTGTGGATTCTACGCACCCGTCTTCAGCGGTGTTGAATCGTTATTTGCATACAATGACAGCTGCAGTATACTTGTACACATTATGAGCTTGTGAGGGCGTTGAGAACCATCTATGTATTGTAATCCTTTGTCATTTGAAGAGCCTGTATTGAATGTCCTGGAGAATTGTTGTTGCTGTTGTTGTTGGTGTTGTGAATTGGGTTTAGTTGATAGTAGGGACATTCTTCTCGTCCTCAGCGTCCTTGGTGGTCTCTGTCGCTTCAACAGTCTTGCCGTCGGACTGGATTGTTGACGGCGAGCAGGTTGGCTCGTCAAACCTCTCCACGTCGTTGACCTTGCGACGCCCACACAGGCGAAGAATGAAGGCCCACAGCGGCGGGCCGATAGACAGGAAACCAGCGATGAGGAACGTGCAGCCCGTGAAAATTCCGGCGTACTTGAAGGTGTTGTTGCCCACCGTGATGAGCTCTGTGCAAGTGTTAATTGCCTGTCATACTCCGCCTTTCCATTCTCTTTATACTCACGACCACTGATCACCGGACCGATGAGTGCCGGAATCGCCATCGTATTCCACATCATGCCGATCCGCATGCCAATCTCGTTCGTGGGTGAAATGGCGGCTGTGGCGGCCGCCGCGAGTGTGAACCATCCTCCGGACCAGATACCGTACAGGATTTGACCCAGGAGCGTCGGTGCCAAGCCAATAGGCGACGCGACCCAGAACGCGAACATGGTCGCGGACGTCAGGAATGGGATCGTGCCGTAGACGGTCCACACGCCGAACTTGTCGGCCATGACGCCCGCCAGGACACGTCCCACAAAGCTGCCAGCCTGCAGGATGGCGACCGAGTACTGCACAATGGTTTCCGGCTGCTGGTTCGACACGGCGAGGTTTGAGGCATTGAAGTATGGCGTGAGAATGCTGTGGGTGTGTCAGATGTTGTGGCTGGCTTTGCATGCGGAAAAACTCACTTGAGGCCGTACGACGCCACTCCAATACACAGGAAAACGTAGCGTGTCTCCTTCCAGGGGCCCTTGAGCTGCTTGAGAGGAGGAGGGTGACGCGGCGGAAGGCGGGCTTTGACCCAAAAACACGCCGGGACCATGAGGGCGACGTTGAAGGACATAATGATGAGCATTGTGTTCCGGAAGGCTGGGTGTCAGAGAAATAGACGGGGATGTAGACTTACAGAGAACCTCGAACAGCTGTTTAAGCATAATCGGATAGATGACGCCCCCAAGACCCGATCCAGCCACAATGATGCCCACAGCAGTGCTGCGCTTCTTAAGGAACCAGTGACCCGCAACGGCTGTTGCCGGAGAATAGACCAACGTGCCCGCAATACCGAAGCACATGTGCGAAAGCAGGAACTGATAGTATTTCGTGGATACTGGATGTGAGCTCGAGAACTTGCACCTCACAACGCACGCGCAATACCCATCACCGCGATGGTAGCCATGAACGTGCCGCTCCATGCCAGTAGCTTTGCGCCGTGAACATCAAAGTAGCGGCCAGTCCAGATCGCAAAACCGAACACCATAAGTGGCTGGATCGACCCGATCCACCTGGCGCGTCAGCACGGCCACTTGTCAATGCCACCTGTCACTTTTGAACTACTTTCCCTTCGCACCACATATCGATTGATGGGTAGACGGTGACTCACGCAATCTGGGCCTTAGTGTAACCGGCGAGTTGGTGCGTGATATAGTAGCTCTGGAGCTGGCCCGCGCTCGTTACTGTACAATGTCAGCTCCACACAGATTCTACCACATGAGCTACGCACAAAGACCAAAGATACAGAAGAGCTGTAGAAATGTGCCAGCGACACAGAGCCACGCCTCGCGGCCTCCATCCGGGGGCGGGCCAATGTCGAGGGGTGGACCTTCAAGAGGCAGCTCAACGTCGCCAGGTTGCGGAGGATCAGGCTCGGCCGCCATACCAAGATCCGACTTTACGGAATGCATTGACATGCGCGAGCGCGTGGGCCCAAGAGTGGGGCTTGTGGCACGTGTGCCGTGGGATGTCATGTCGCTGGGCGTTGAGGGCGCGTGTGGTGTGTCAAGGCTGTCGGTGCGGGGCGCCAAGGAGGGTTGATGATCGTGATCGGTCAACATTGATTGTGCCTTTGAAACTGCGGAAAATTTATGCTTGCTTCCCGTGAAGCAGACGTGTTGGGGGTATCGAGCAGGGTGTCAATGTAGCCAGCAACTAGCCCATAGTTACTTTATACAAGTCAAATCGAACAACAACAGATCGGTGCTTGTTGCCATGAAATGTGCGGTCGTTCGACACGGGGCGGCATGCTGACTCAGAAGTCGGCCAAGATGAAAGAATTGTGGAGTATGCAGTTGCAGTTTCAAGCGAGTTGGAGCATTGGTCGGCCGTATCGACGGAAACTGGTTCGGAGGCAGCCTCTGCCGAACTCGGCGAAAGGACGCAGGGATCGGTTACTTTCCATACGCGACGCAAAAGCAAGCACTGACAAGCATGAATTTCTTGGGAGCGGAAGTCGTGTGGGAGTCACTGTACAGACCTGTACCCGACCTGCCGAGACGGCATCAGATTCGGCACGGTGCGAGTCAGCCACTGCCCGTGTCGTGGCTGCAGTAATCCAAAATGCCCGTGCTTGTGGAGCTTGTTCCAGTTTCCAGGATCGAGTCAGAGCGAGCCCGAACGGGAGCTGATCCCTTTTGATCGCATGGTATGCCGCACAACCCTTGAATCCGGTTATCAATCAGACAGCCTATTATCGCCGCCTTTGGGCCCAATGATGAGTGTGTCACGTCCCATGCCGGGAACTTGTTGCCTGGCTGAAACGGCTGGTTGACCGATGCCACGCGGCGGAGACTCGGCCCGCAGGTCCGCGGACCGTGCATGCGTTGGAGCTGCTGTGCAGACAACAGTCCTCACTGTGTCCTGACTTGCAGTCCCAAGGACCGATATCAGCACAGGCTGAATCGGCTTTAATACTGTGAAACTGAGGATACCACACACACGGATACATGTTGCTCGCGATGACAAGGCCACAGAACGGCAAGTGGCACATTCCGCGAAGGCACGGCCCGAGCCCATCTTGATGTTGCGCCACAGATGAGCTGATCATGATGATGTGCGGCCGGCTACTGTCACGAAAACATATTCCAGTGAGTGGCTTGCACCGGTATTGCTCAATAAACACCAAACCATGCCAGGGGACCGTGGCTCGCCTGTTGTTTCTGCTAGATACATCGAGACGACGAGTGAGCCTGCAAATTTGGACACCGCTTCCCGAATAGTCAAGCTGGATCGGCCATTTCCACACAGCTCTACCGTTGAAACGGCGACTGACTCAAAAACTGATGCGTTGCCTAACGAGCTCTACAGCCTCTGTTCCGGCTATGACGGGCAGGCGCTGACACAATGTATGGTTGCACATGACCTAGTGTGGCACAGTTCATTGAGGCAGTGTAAAATCCCGACAACCCTCACCGATACTTGTCAAATAGGGGAGCGGCTCTTTGAGCCAGCCCCAATACACTCTCCAACACCTCCTTTCCGTACTGGGCGCCAGAGAAATTGAGCGTCCCAACTGTCTTGCCGGCGGAGACAACGGGAACGGAGATGAGCGACTCGACACCCTTGTTCAGAATCGACTCATAGTCGTTGTACGTTTCTCTTATGTCCTCTGGCGTCCAGGAACACATCGATTTCTGCTGTTCTAGAACGGAGACGACATAGGGCGCTGAGCGTGGCATGACCTTTTCTCCTCCATTGGGGTAGTTGATCTTTATGTGTTAGTACTCAACCTGGGCTGAAGGCGGCGTACCTGGTCATCCGTCCAGATGCGCCGGAGTGCTCCCCGATCAGGAATGTACACGAAAACGGTGAATTGGCGGAATCCGAAAGTCTGCTGTCAGCCTTGTGATGATCGAGTCACCCACTGCCTGCGCCTCAGAGGCGATTGAGTCAAACGCCGCGTCATTAGGCAGGACAACGGTCGGGCGAGTAATCTTTGTGTCTGGAGCTACCATCTCCACGGATGCTCGAGGTCATGCGTGCACTACGATACTGCTGGACATCTCGTTTATGTACAAAGACCGTGAACGCAATTTGTGCAGTCGAGTCAGGGCTATCATTCAGGCGTGGGCGGGACTTGGTCGGAACAGGTGGAAATTGACCGGATGTGTTTCCTTGCCCGTCCTTGCCCGCGGCCAAGCGCACGCCACAACGTTCACTGGTCATCTTAAAGCGGCGTTGCAGGTGGGCAGGAGATCAACAGCGACTGCCCGAATCACGTGACCTACACTCTCGATGCACCAAGCACACCTCGTCGCATTACGACTAGGGCTTCAACTTCAGTTGGTTATCATTTCATCGCTTGTTCCTGCTTTCACTACTGATTTCAAACACGTATCCGACAACACTGCTGTCTATCCCACAGTCCCAAATTTGCTACAACACTCCCAAGAAAAGAAGTCCTGCGCTGCTGACGCTACCCTCAGACACAACCGGTTTAGACCTGATAACGGAATCCTTCGAGGCCCTCAATGAGGACCTCGCCGCGGTCGGCCTTGCGGTTCTTGTACGTCATCCAGAAGCGCATACCGATAACAACGCCGATAGTCGCGAGGTTGACGCCGACAGTGAACCAGATGCCCGTGGGGAATCCCTGCTTCTGCTCGCGGTTGAAGAACAGCAGACTGCCGAGGATGCCACCGATGCCGCCGAATGCGACGGTGAGGGCGGAGCAGTAGCCGCGCTTGGACTGGGCGCGGACCGCGGTCTGCTGCCAGGCGATGATGAGGGGCACGTTGGCGTTGGCGCCGCCGACGGCGAAGAAGATGCCGGCAAAGCGTGCGGCCTTGTTGCTCTTGATCTGGGAGTACATGATTGTCCCGAGGATGATGCACAGCGCGTTGACGACGATCATGACGGCGCGCATGCCCCTGACCTTGTCTGAGATCCGGCCCGAGCCGAGGGCGGGGATAATGGCCCAGAAGTAGGCGGGAGTGCCAAGCAGCATGGACTCGACGTTACCAAAGCCCTTTGGATGTCAGCGGGTGAAAGTGAAGTAGGGGCCTACTTACCATTTGAGCGAGGATAGTGGGCATGAAGTAAGCTAGCGAGTACGACGCTGTCGTGGTCGACATGAAAGAAAAGGCAAAGAGCCACGGCTTGGGCTCCATCGAGTACTTGAGCACCTTCTTCATGGTCAGAGGGTCGGGCTTGGCATCGGCGCGATCGCGTTCAATGCGCGTCTGGACGATGTGCCTCTCCTCTTCGTTCAAGAAGGTGGCGACGGACGGGAAGTCGATGACGAGAATGTACGCCATGATACCGATGAGAATGGTGACTGCTCTGTCAGCTTCAATACCAACGGAAACTTATTGAGTGACTCACTGACACCGTAGAGGATAAACATCCAGCGCCAGCCGGAGAGACCTTGCTTCTGGTGAAGGAGCGAAAAGCAGTATCCGATCGGCTTGGCAAACGAGCCACACACGGCGGAAGAAATGTAAAAGATCACGTTGCGAATGGCCATGTCCTTGCGGGGGTACCAGCACGAAATGAGGAATGCGGCACCGGGGAACAGAGCAGACTCAAAGGCACCGAGGAGGGCACGGAGGGCAACGAGCGTACCCCAAGTGTTGGCGAAACCCATGCCGAGCATGACGATACCCCAGCAGGTGACAGCTGAGCCGAGCCACCAGCGAGCGCCAAACTTGCGCAGCCCAATCTGCGAAGGGATTTCCAGAATGATGTAAGGCACGAAGAACATGACGGCTAAGGCACGAGTTAGTGTCTAGTTTTGTTCTACAGTATATTGCTCACTGATCAAGTTGTAACGCTCGCCAATGTGCAGGCTGAGCTCCTTGTTCATGTAAACATCGTTGGCGGCACGAGCGATGGCGAGGTTGGTGCGGTCGACGAGCGAGATGGCGTACATGGCACTCAGAGTAGGAATAAGACGCCAGTCAATACGGCGAGTGAGCTTCTTGACGACGGCAGGGTCGAAGCCCTCGTCAATGTCGGCATTCTCATTAATGGCCTTCTCGCTGTCCCTGTCCCTGTCCTTGTCCGAGGAGTATTCGACATGATCGACATCACGCTTGTCGTCGATATCCACGACATGTTGGACGTCTGTGGCTGGGTTAACCTTGGTGTCGCCGTTCATTGAGTTGGATAATAACTGGGGATCAGTTGCTTTTGTTTCTTGTCTTGCTCGGTCTTTTAACTCTTTTCAGCGCGGCTCGTGATGTGCCAGAACGTCTTGGCCTCGGATTCGAGATACCGATACCACTGCCTGCAGGCACCTAGATACGTGAGCAAGCTCGAAGAAGTAACGGTAAGAGTGTCTTGGCAAAAGTCAAACGACGGTCAGGTCAAGTCAGTACGGCGACAATGCTGCCACGATGCAGCACCTACTCCACAATTCCACCACAATGCCATTGTCTTGTTTTTATCTTGGCATTCCAACGGCCTTTTGTGCTTGATGCGCTGCACGCGCCTGCGGGGCACATTGGGGCCTCAACGCCACCAGGTGCCCGCGTTCTGGGGTAAAGGGTAAAAGAACAATCAGGTGATCGTCTGCCCGTCTGCCAGCTGCCCGAGTTGCCCACTTGGCCACCGAGGTGGAGCGCTGTGGAGGCAAACTTTCCAGCTGATTTGATTTGGAAGGTGTCCAGGCCCCGTACCCAGAAGCTTGGGCCCAGGGTACACGGCCAAGACATGGTCGACAGCTACGGAGAGCTCCGCTAATCAGGCGGAGCCAAGGCGGAGCTGGCCTAACGCCGAACAGTGAAAGCCGAGATGTTGAAGCCCGTAATCTTCCTGGGAGGTTGTTGGCTGCAGAATGTTGATTGATTTCCAAGATCTCGTTAACAATGCCAAGACCATTCAGAGGCTTGCTTGCATGTCGGGTTTCACCTGTAGTTTTGCCATTGGGGCTTGGTTTATTGGCTGTTGTCTCATACATTTCAACTGAGGTTGAGCGATTGTGGAGCACATCGTCGAGAGAGCCAGAAGGAAAATATATCAGATGGAGACTTTTTTGGCAGCGGCACCAGCCGCTCCGCTCTGATCTTGAAGACTGCCATAAAACTTCCATGGACCAAGTGGTCGCCCGGCCATTTTTGATAGCCGACAAAGCGTCTAACATTATTAGAAGATCGTTAGTTCTCTTGGCGCCCATGGGGCCACTTTGTGGGGAAGAACGGAGGAGGGTCGCTATGGGATGTTTGGATTCTACAGCTCATGTTAAGACCATGGGCAAACATGCTATCTCAGTAGAGTGAAGATAGCCTTCCAATTGTTACTGACCATTACTGACCATCCCAGAGCTGCTTCAATCTCTAGCTAGAGAACGACCTCGATGGAGAGTCACCTCGTGGATCCATGCACAACCCAGATCGGCTGTGAACTTTAAAAAGCATCATGGGGATAGAACAGCATGCATCGGAACTGTTGCGAAACCGTTGGAACGTTGGAAGAAAGGACCAGCCACCTGACCCAACATCACACCGAAGGGGGTAGGAGGGGCGGCAGAGGAGCGGAGGTGGAAGGTGTGATGGGGAGCACGTAATCCTTTTCGCTGCAAACATCCGTTCTCACCACCCCGCGCACACATCCTTTTCCCACTCATCCTGTCAACCCATCATTTTGTTCGTGCTCAGTAACAATTACACGTTTGGCACGTTGCTGAAGGCGATTATCGACCTCGTTCTTTTTGTTTTTTCTCTCTCCTCTACATTGTACACTCGACGACAGAAAGCACTTGTATTATAGAAACGACATTATGAAGCGGCTCTCTGGCGCGCTCAAACGGCGTACACCCGTCCTACACATTTCAGATCCGATACCATTGTTCGACCCCTTTGGATCCCCTGGCCGCATCGTATCGAACCCACCAGGTCGAACAATCGAGGTGTCTGATACCCCTGTCCTCGACTACCACACGTATCCTGATATCGTCGACGAGATCCTCTACTACCTGCCCTTTTCCGACCTGATGCGATGGCGCATGACATGCCGCGAGCTACGTGTCAAACTCGATGTGTCGCGCCTGACACTCAACATTACGCCCATGGTGAATGCTGCCCACAAGAGGATTGGTGGCTCGTCGACTGCTTCTTCTGACGAGGAATCATCCTGGTGCCTTTTGCAAGTACGCACCGGTGGCTCGCAGGGCGCGACTCGAACCGGTGGTGTGCTCCTCGGTGGATGGTCGTGTCGATACCGCTCCCCCGGGGGTGTTTTATACACGGACACGCGTCATCCCAAGCTTCGCGCCGCACGGTCATGTAAGCTGGTCTGCCAAGTCGACATCCACGGCTGCTGCCCTCACGGCAGTCCAATTCCGGCAGCATTCGTACAGGAAGTCGAAGCAGAACGTCTGCACTACAACGGCGCCAGGATGCGCACATCGACCAGTCTCCTCAGTCCGCCGCATAGCCGTCCCACCAGCTCGGAAAAGTTCGCCATCCGCGGCAACCTGCGTGTTGATCTGTTCCCAGACGCGAACGGCAACTATGTCGCCGACGCACCGCTCACCAGGCTCACAAAGAAGATCACGCTCCGAGAGAACTGGCGCGCCCTCCCACAGGTCGTTGGCCACCACCAGGTCTCCCATCACCATCACCACCACCACCTTCTAGGCAGCGAGATTGCTGGCCCCGAGTACATTTTTGTCATTGACGGAAGCGAACCCGAGGCTATGCTGGTAACCAGTCGCATTCCGCCAAACTCTTCCGTAATGTACGATTTTTCCACCTGGCGACCGCGGCTGCTCGCTGTCGACACTGCGGGTCCCAAGCATCCGCCCACCGAGTTTGAGTTTACCAGCCGCATAGCCTGTTTCGTAATGCAAGCAGCGGCAGTTCTCGAGTCGGGCGGAAGCATCTTCATTCTGGGTCTCCACAATGTCAACCCGTACTGGCTCGACCCGCAGTATCCCGGTGACGACGAAGTGCCCACGCCAGACCACCCAGACTGGCATCCACTTGCGGTACACCTCTGCGGCTCCATCCTCTCGTTCCTCCGCGCCTCGCAACCACAGTATACGTCCGACGCGTGGATGCCTCAAATCCATCTCATGCCCCGTACCACCAATCTTGCAGAATGGGCAGACTTTGCAAGGTCCATTGACCCAAAATTCCTCGTCTCGTACCCCCACTTCTGCTACGAGCTTGAAACGCCTCCCTAACTGGACACTGTTGGGCATTATATACAGACGCGGCCCAGATTTCCTACTCGACCATGTCCCATATCGTTGTCACATCTATATCTATACGCTAGTTTTATGATTATACACCTTCTGATACCTAACGATCATGCATCCGATACGAAGCGTGGGAACAAGCGACGGAAGAGTCGCGGAGATAAATTATCGCGACAGCAGATTCTACCCAGGGACTTTCAAACTTGGCTGGCGTTTATCAAGGCCACAGACCCTGTTCGAGTCGTCGTCGGCAAGCGCCTCAACGTATCTTGAAGGGTCATGTCTCACGCATGAATCCTTTATCTCAGACCTGCAATCCTCGGCGCCTCGGCACATCGGTCCCACCCGAAGTCGACTCGATCGACTCAGTTCCGCGGTTTGCCGGTATGTCGTCATCGTGCCCACGATCCAGCTAACCGCCGACGAGCACTCGATGGTTGGGAGACATTTTACTTATTTGCTGACCTGTTCGCACTGCACTGCACTCATTTCAGTATACATCACAGGAATCACGTATGTCGTACTGGATCGAAAGCGAGGACTGGCACACTGCCGGCGAGCCGTTCCGAATCGTGTCCGCCATACCGGCGTCCTGCGCGCCGACTGGCGAAACGGTCGCCGAGCGCCGCGCCAACGTCGTTTCCACACCGGGGCATCCGCTCGACATTCTCCGGCGGACGCTTTGTCTCGAGCCCCGCGGCCATGCAGACATGTACGGCGGCTTCACGTTGCCGCCCGACGACGACGAGGCCGTACTTGGCGTCATGTTCTGGCACAAGGACGGGTTCTCCACGGCGTGTGGGCACGGCACGATCGCGCTGGGGTGCTGGGCTTACGAGAAGGGGTTGGTGGAGCCCCCGGAGGGAGGAGAAGGGCAGGTCGACGTCAAGATCGACGTGCCGTCTGGCCGAGTCACGGCGCGGTTGACCGTTCACGGCGGCAAAGTCGTCCATGCAGACTTTATTAATGTCCCGAGCTTCCAGCTTGCCAAGGACCTCTCGGTGCAGATTGACGGGCATGCGCTTCTGACTGTGGATCTCGCGTTCGGCGGAGCAGTGTACGCTACGCTCCCGGCATCCACGGTCGGACTGCAAGTGACCAAGCGCAATCATGACGAGTTCGTCCGTATCGGGCGGCAGATCAAGGCGGCACTCGGTGAACGGGGCCACTTTGGGACGTACGACCTGTACGGCGTAATCTTCTACGACGAGGTCGCGCACACTCTGGGACCGAACGTCGTGCGGCAGCGCAACGTAACGGTGTTTGCGGACGGCGAGATTGACCGCTCCCCCTGCGGATCCGGTACGGCAGCGCGCGTCGCTGTCCTCGTTGCTCAGGGTGTGCTCGATGAGACCAAGACTCTTGTCCACGACTCGATTATCAACACGACGTTCGAAGCCAAGGCAACGGCCATCAACCCCACGCCCGAGTCGAGCTTCCCTGCGGTTATCCCGCGCGTGCGCGGCATGGCCCACCTCACGGGGCGCCACCGCTTCTTCATCGATCCCGCCGATTCGGTGTACCCCGGATTTGTGTTCCGCTAGATTATCGAACCGCTCGGATCGAAGTCGGATCGCGTCGTCTGGTAGTCTTGTGACGGCGGTGGTAATTGAGGCAGTACGGTACAACTAGGGCTGAAGATGAATGACCGCTTTGTTCCTTTCTAGTAGACGCAGAACAATTCTTCGATCCGCAATGGGGCATGGAAGCCGCAAGTGATAAACCCTACTTACATGGCCTCTCTCCCAACTGATGGGCCGTCCGCGCGACGACCGTCAGAACGAAGATACTATATAATACATTGAAGCTAATACTGACCCTCTTCGGACACATATTCCGCTGTCTGATATTGAAGACACTAGACGAGACACGGGACACGAGGTACCGGGTATTCTGCTCGAAGCGTGTGGCCGCCAGACCCGAGATGGCGATAACAGTGCGTCAGGTCAACCTTGTAGCTGGTGCAGTAATGTTCAGTGACATCTCTGGTGAGATAACCCCGTCCTGAGACAGCGGAAGGAGAAATGGCTGCCGCCATCTGCTTTGCTAAAGCTACAACGGGGAATTCTTCCATTCTCTATCTTCGCAACCCCTCGGCTGGAATCTATGCAAGTAGCTGCAATGTCTCATAAGCTGGTGCACAGCACAGGCTGGTAATGTCCTGCATGCCCTTGAGAACAGCCATAACCAAGACATGGAATTCATCTGGCCCACGGGACACCTAGATGCTGTGGGTGACGACCCTTAATTGCGGCAGACAACAGGGTACTGGAATTGAGATGTCAAGTACCATTCAACAATCTCTTGATCCATACAGGCGAGGCACTCACCGCCTTGGAGGACCATTCGCACGTAGGAATGGTAAACTAAAGTGCGGCTGGCAATTCGACATCCTTGCGGGGAATAGGCTCATTAGTGCGTTGCAGGTATGGTAGTGCGGTTCGGCCATTACGAAACAGTACCGCGAGGAACTAGGAGCAAGCCAGGAGCCGAAAAGGCTCCCCAAGTTGGGCGTAACTCTCCGAACGCAATGTGGAGCCGAGGCAAGCGGTGTCCGCCGTTGGCCGGGTTGGCATGTTGAAGGTTCCAGACTCGATGATTCTCGGAATATGTGGGCAGCTGACCATGTCCGCGTCCGTCAGGTAATTCAAAATACAACCGTAGCGTGTGAACGCGTGAAGAAGAGTGCGCATACCAGGATCGAGGGTGCAAGACTTGGCCTGTACTGTATTATACAGCAGTGGTGGTCCGCGGTTAAGGGAACTGCCACTGCGGTGCTTGACATGCCCATTTAGGGGGGCGAGGTGGAGGTCTGTAGGTAGGCGTGAATGCATTGTTCCAATGCCACCCTCGAGATCCGCGGACATGGCGTGATGTGCTTAATCTTTACATGGCGTTGATCTGCAGGACGTGCACAAGATGCGAACGGTGCGCACCGTCGTGACAGTTTGTGAACGCGTCGTGATAGTTCACAGTCCACGTGAATGACAGCTGAAACGCACGATCCTACTTGCTAACATGCCCAACTTGCCAAAAATACATCATCAAGAGACTAAATGTCGCCGATAGCCCGCTCGCCATTCACCGAGGGGAAGAGTTGGGCAGGAACGAGGTGTGCGTATGTACTCTGTTAACGTTGTTGGCCGTACTTGGAGCCTCATGCGTCCAGAGGGGCCAGATATCCAGGCGGCTCGGAGGCGGTTCGACCCTGTTGTTACAGGAAGTCCAGAGCCGCCAGAGCGCCTTTTCCTGTCGCTCCCTACCTCTGCCCTCTCTTCCCCTCTCTCCATTTCGCTCTTTCTCGACATCGGAGAATGTGACAAGCCTGGAACGCGGAACGATGTTTCAACCATAACTACCAGCCACATTTTGGTGGACTGCCACTGGGAATATTAGCATTTTGACTGCACAGCATCCCGCAAAAAGTGTCCATTTAGCGCAATCGAACGGGCAATACCAAGAAACCTGGGCATTGACAACGGAATGCACTGCATTATGGGAGCCACCGCACGCCCGCTGTGCAGTACGTCAGCCGAGCCGCACCTGCATGGTGCCAGGGGAACGGCATGTTACAAACGATCACGCACTGTCGCTACCGCCTTCTCACCGTTCCTCCCTACAAATCGCACAGTTGCACAGATGTGGGTAATGGTCGCAGCAAGGGGTGGCTATGAGAGAAGATGAATGAACATAAACGATGCGGCAGGAAGGACTCGTTCATGGTATATCTAGGACGCGTCCCGCCCCTTCTTCTGGCTCATGCCCCCTTCTTTTAATACTGTATTTTCACAACTCACTTTCTTGAGCTTCAACCACCCGTGCAGACCGTCACTTGCACCTTTCGCACCAACCGCCATCGGCAGACCTTTCCTAACTTCAACTTTCAACTTTCCCGTCGTCCCCTTTCCATCATGGCTGTCACCGGCGCCATCGGAGCCACGCTCCTCTTCCTGGGCATGCTCTGCTTTGTCATTACGTGTCGTAAGTCTCGACGGGCCCGGCCACTGTGGCACACCACTAACACACTTAACAGTCACAACACCAACAATCAAGCCATTCGGCTTTGTGACGGGCAACGGCAATCTGCTAGGCAGCAACGACAACTTTGAGCTTGTCATTGGCGCCTTTGGCGGGTGTGTCAAGAAGTCGGCCGACTCTGAGTGGGAGTGCTCCAAGTGGAAGATTGGATGGGACATTTCCGAGTGGCTCATTGAGACGTTCGGGCTCAAGGCGGACAAGCTCGACAGCGCCCTCTCCAACATTACAAAGACCCTCGTTCTCCACATGATTACCGCTGTCTTTGCTTTCCTCGGCTTCTTCATTTCGATTTTCTCGAACAAGTTTGGCTTCCTGTGCGCCACCTTCTCGGGCTTCCTCGCCTTTGCGCTCGGCATCCTCAGCATTATCCTCGACTTTATCATCTTCCAGCGTGCGCGCCAGCGCATTGTCCAGACCAGCGGCTTTGAGAAGATTGTCGTCGCCTTTGGGCCCGGTATCTGGATCGCGCTTGTCGGTGCCCTCCTCCTCCTCATCGGCCAGTTCTTCACCTTCTTCCAGTGCTGTTGCGGACGCACCCGTGCCCAGAAGGCCGTAGACGAGTACCGCAAGGAGGTCCAGTACCAGCCAGTCCCCGTCCACCACCACCACCACGGCTACAGCGGCGGTCACGCTTAAACGAGCGGAACCCAAGCCACCTTTGCTTCTCTTTCCCCTCTTCATCTTCGTTCATCTTGCTCCTGCCTCGAGCTCCGCAGTATACCTTTTGTCATCCATAGAGATCAGCCGTACAACAAAGATGTACCAACCATCCCCTGCCGGTTTCTGATGACACAAGGAAAGTAGGAGACTGTTGCAGGTACTTACCCTGCTGCACCGAGATGTCTCCGGTCCCCCTTCCGTTCGTGCGAGTGTCGGACAGTTTGCTTCGCGGAGGGGAAGGGGACCGGGCGGTGAAGTTTCAAGACGTGATGTGACAGACGACGGGCCAGATTGTTGACAGATCCCAATTGGGTCGAGCTGTGCCACTTGACATCATTGGACTTGTGCCACTTGATGCGCGGTGTGTGTGCCAAATCAGCGCTGATCAGCGCACACCTTTGGGGCGTGTGGTCAGTTCTGCGCCTCAATCGACAAGCCACATGCACTGACTCCGCCTTCGCTCACCCTGCGTTATTAATTCTACTCATCTCGGTGTTGTGTGTTATCATCTCCATGGACCACTCATTTTCTTGCCCACTCGCTCGCTTAATAAGTGGGCGGCTGTGCAGCACAGAGGGGCGTATCTCACGTGATAAGACGGGGACTCCGTGCACATTGCAGCCCACCTTCGCCACTGCCCCGTGGGGAACTGGGCCGGGCTCGATTCAGATTCGACCGACTTTTGTGGTCGAGATATTGCCTTGATCACAAGGCCCGATATCCATTTTTCTCTCCACCACATACTGATATACTCCAAACGCAAACACTAGAGACAGTAGCGCCCGCACACAAACCCGCCCACATGTCGTCTGAACCAACGGCCGAGGCGAGCCCGCCTGCAACGGTAAACGCAACCGCAAACGCGAGCGCAACCCCAAGCACAGGCACAGGCCCCACCGTGGACGATCCCCGTGTACGGTTCCTCCGCGCATGCGACAGGTGCCGGTGAGTCCGCTGCAGTGGTGTCGAGACGCCTTACTGACCGTCAACAGGATACGGAAGATCAAGGTACGTTGTGCTTTGGTCGCAGCCCGACGTCTTGCCTCTTGGATGCACCGAGGGGCTCAGGGCCGTTGGCGGAGGTACCAAGCTCCCAGCTCCGCCGTGTTCGGCAACCCCACCGCTCACCACCTCATGTAGCACGGTACCTAACTCTCAGTGCACTAACGAGAACCCGTGCGCTCGATGCGTCGCAGCAGGAGCCACCTGTTCCTTTTCCGAGTCTGGCGCTCCGCCTTCTCGGACCGTCCTGTCTAGCAATGAGCGGTGAGCCGAAGACACCTCCAGAACGTCCACTGATCAAGTAGGGGAGACGAGCCCGAGCGGCCGCGGCGCAAGCGGTCAACGGCGCCGGACGCCCCACCGCCCAAGCGGCGCATGTGCAATGTCGCCCCGACGCCGGTTCTCGGTCCAGCCATGACGCAGCACTTTTTCACCTCGCGGCATGGGTACCCTCACCACGCCGGCTCGATGTCTGGCCTGCCGCTGTTGGAGGTGACCCGCAAGCTGGACAGCGAGAGCCCCGTCAACTTTACCCGCGCTGAGCCTGACTGGCAGTGGCTCCAGGGGTTGCTGGGTGGAACTGGTGCAGCTAATGGGGGCCCGCGCTCGACGGTCAGAGGTGTACCCGAGGACGTTGAGTTCTTCCCAGGGCGAGAGTTCGCGCCGGACCGAAGCAGCGATGATCTCATCTCGTCCATCCCGCAGACAAGTGAGTTGAGAGTATGGTGGTTGGCTGACATGTGCCAGTCCCACACGACCTCATGATTGACCTCCTGAGGATTTTCTTCACGACGATCCATCCCGTGTGGCCAATTGTGCACATCCCGACTTTCTTCATGGACCTCTACCGCTGGGATGACCACGATTTTGCGGCCATAGTGGTGGCAATGTGCATGCTTGCGTCGCGGTACACTGACGACCCGCGTGTTCGGAGTGATCCCGGTAAGCTGGTCGCCTTAAGACTTGCGAGCTGACACAGCAGAGAAGCAGACGTCGGCAGGGGTGCACTACTACGAGCTGTTCAGCCGACTGAGGCAGGAGGCTGGGCACGGAGGCAGCAACCCCGTGTACGCCATCCAGAGCCTGTTTTTCGCGTCCATGTTTCACTGTGTCGACAATGTGCCGCATCCCGTAGCGCATGCGCTGTTCGCTGAGGCGCAAGGACGCTGCTATGATGCAGGTATACACCGCTTGGTTCCTACAACCGTAAGCGATTCGGTAGGGTACGAAATGCGTTCTGTGAGTAGGAGCACGACTACATGGACAGCTGCACCCCCATACCATCTCGTCACGTCTGCGATGTTGCTGCTGACTGAAGCGCACGACCTTTGCCCTGTACATCTGGGACAAGCAAATTTCCGCCTTTTGCGGTCGCCCACACCTCTTACACCTGTGGGACATTGACGTGCGCCTGCCTGAACCGTTCGAGGAGAGCGACAGCTGGGTGCCCCCCGACTGGCCCGTAGGCAGCGACAGCGCATACGTAGCAACGTTCAAACAGCAAATCTTTGTCTCGGCGGTGCTGGAATCTGTCTTCCGGGCGTACTCACACCGACCAATCTGGCACGAATCAGAGTTCCTCACCGAGCTGTGCCGCACGTCCCGGCACGACCCGGATGGCTGCAACCTGCTGGATCGCACTTCTGCGTCGTTGGAAAAATGGCGATCGTAAGTTGGATGCCATTAGAGGCGCACGAAACTGACAATGGCAGAGGCGCGCCGCCAGAATACGCTGCCACGCCGAAGGAACGCGCCAAGACGGACACGTACAGCGTTGCAAGCGAACACGTCGCACTCGTCGACCAGACGATCAAGATGCTCGTCGCGAGCCGACATCTCCAACTGGACAGCATGCTACCCGAGCGCAAGGACAAGGCCAAACTAGAGCGGCACCGCGGTGCACTTATTGTGGCGGCGCGCGACCTCGTCGCTATCATCGTTCAGCTGGGTGCCAGCTCGCTAATGAGCAAATGCGACATCCGTGAGTTTTCCCCTAAACCAGAAATTTACGCTGACACTGCTAGTTATTGCCTACCGCCTGCTTCTGACAGGCCGAATCCTCCTCGCTGTAGTCCTCTCGGCCAGGTCGCACAGAAACACCACACAGGCAGAGGAGGCTACGCGCATCCTACAGGCGACCTCAGTGATTCTGCGACACTTTGTGCTCGTATTCCCCGCCGCGCTCGGCGCCGCGGAGGTGCTGGACGAAACGATCCGCGTCTGCCGCGTGCCCCACACGCCTGCAGCACCGCAGAGCCAGTTTGCATGGCATCGCCCGATCACGGGCGACCGGTTGAGTGCGAGCCCCAAGACAGCGGGACCGCGAGACAGCGTTGCTTCTGCAGGAAGTGCAGGGCTGAGCACGGACGTGTGCGATGTGAATCTCGCCCCTGCTGCCAGTGGCAGCAACGGGGCAGCATCTGAGCAGCCGCTCACGTCCACGACGTCGGGGTCCTTGCCGCTGGGCATGTCGCCCATGGCTGGCCTGTTTGGCGCCAACCTCCCGGCCGTATTCCCCGATCCTGACGGGCAGGAGTCGCCAGACTTTTCGTGGCTCCTCCCTGGCCCTGGACCTGGAGGAGACAATGCGCTCCCGGCCTCGTTTAACATTTTGTAGTTGTACCATGCATTGTAGAGTATCAGTGGTGATAAGGTCCGTCAAGAAATCCCCTTTTGGTGCCTGATTGCGCTGCATAGACGACAGCATACTAGTGAAAGATTGATTGCCGACTGAAGGGAAAATTACCGAAAACACCACATTGGTGGAAAACATCGGCTCTGTTGTTTGAAACGCTCCCGTCGACACACGGATGACAGAGCAACCCCAACGTTCATGTGATGCGTTGCCCACTTTGTGGTAACTGTCCATAGCATACGTCTTCTCCACTCCGTTTACATGCATCCCCCGTATCGATATCTCCTCGTTACGATTCCACAATGACTCATATCTCTGGGCGGGCTCTCCGGTCATGTTCGTTGCCCACAGTGACGCATTTTGCCACCGCTGCGGGACCCCGGTCCGCATACCGGAGACGCCGCAGAGGACCGCCACGATCCGTGTGTCGCTGTCCGTAATGTTGACAACTGGACATCAACTGAACATGTTGATGGAGGAGCAATGTATAGATAAAGGCGAGGACACGATGCATAGGACTTCAATCCCCAACACAGAACTCACAGCGCATCTATTCCCAGCGTCCAACTCCCAACTCCAGACCCACAGCACCAACTACCACACTCGCCCAAGATGTCCATGAGCCAGCGCACCTACCTCCGCAACGACCTCCAGGCCGGCAAGCCCGGTATCGGCATGTGGCTGACGTGCGTTTAGACAATGACGTGTGAAGGGATGGAATATGGCTGACGGCTCAGGCTCCCTGGCGGCCAGCTCGCCAAGACGATTGCTACTATCCCCGGCTTCAACTGGTTCCTCATTGACGCCGAGCACGGCGCGATCACCGACGCCGACTACTACGACGTGCGTGTTCACTCGTCTTCAGTTGTTCAATGCAGTTGCCCCTCTGACACAAACAGCTCAACCAGCACATCACCGCCGAGGGCATCTCCCCCATCATCCGTATCCCCACCGACGACGCCTGGCTCATCAAGCGCGCGCTCGACTCGGGCGCCCACGGCATCATGACCCCGATGTGCCACAACGCCGAGCAGGCCAAGCAGATTGTCTCCAAGTCCAAGTTTGCTCCTCGCGGAATCCGCGGCTGCGGCTCGCCTTTCACCCACCAGATCTTTGGCGTCAAGGAAGGCGAGTACGAGGTGCAGTGCAACGACAACCTCCTCGTCATTGTGCAGATCGAGTCGACCGAGGGCGCGAAGAATGTTGAGGAGATTGCTGCCGTTCCTGGACTCGACATTCTCTTTGTCGGTGAGTAACTAAGCCCGTTATAGTTTGCTGCAAGCTGCTAATGCTCGCAGGCCCCTTCGACCTCGCCAAGTCGATGGACGTCCAGTTTGGCGGAGAGGAGCACGAGGCCGCGATTGCGCGCACGCTCGCCGCCGCTCACGCCAACGGCAAAAAGGCAGCCATCTTCTGTACGTACTAATAGCTTCTCCACGACAGCGTTGGACACTGCTGACAGTCCCCGAAGGCATGACTGGCGAGCAGGGTCGCAAGCGCCTCGACCAAGGCTTTGACATGGTGTCCATCCGCACCGACACCGACGCGCTCATTGCCGAGTTCTCGCGCCAGCTCGAGGATGTCCTTCCCAAAGCTTCCAACGGTAAGGCTTAGGCCTCAATAAATCTAGTGGACCAGTTAGAGTCGAGGGGAAGTCGTTGTTAGAAAGGTTGTTGGTAACATGGTATGCAGAGAAATAGAACGCCTTCCCTCCTTCAGCAGCGACAGTGAGTAATTGAAACGCCAAGTACGCATCTACCAAGCCAGATCACGTGATGTTCAAAGTAAAACACGTGACGTCCCCCGCATCACGTGACATGCTCCCTCTGTGGGATCTGTGGCTCAGGTGGAAATATAAATACTAGTACAATCGGTCTTCTTTGACCGCTCTCTGGAGCGAATGTTTGCTCTTGTCCATCTCTCATTGCTCCGTTCCGTACTACGACTCCGTTATGGTTGTCGTGATAGCGCCGCACACGCGGACCCTTGCCAATACTACAACAGAAACACACCCAACCACAATAAATGCATTCTTAACGTGACCTGACTGATCCCTCCGCTGTCTCGAAGGTGCACGCATTCTGCCCTTCCCAGAAGATGCATGAACATTAAGAACCACCTACAACCATGCATGAGACTATGAGAATATCTCCAAGCGGCCGGCCATCTGTGCACTGCGACTGCAGGTGAAAGTGGCAGGTGGCAGAATGTGGCACCCAAGCACAATGTGGCGGATCGGCGCTGATCCATACTTTTGCCCGACCTTCTCTTGTGCTCACTTTGCAACCGCAACATCACCAATTATACTAATGCATGGAAGCTATAAAAAGTGGGGAGTGAGTGTGAGAGTCTATAATGTCTGTTTCTGTGCGGAAAAGTGGCGGAAAAGTACAAATTGCGTGAAGTGCTGGAGTGGGAATGCGGACACGTGGTTATCTCTATGCGATCGCAGCGACACCGCCCTGTGCGGCCTCCGGGGCCTTCGACTGGCGGTAGAGGAGGACAAAGATAATGCCCGTGGCCATTACGTACGCAGAGGAGAAGAAGTAACCATTCTTTGAGCCGGTCCAGTCGTCGGGAGTGCCGTCACCAGTCGCGAGGAGTCCCTGCTGGATAGCGATGCCTACAACGCCTCCAACCTGGAAAATAACGTTCGCAAACGATCCTCCGACGCCGGCGTACTCGAGGGGGAACGATTGAATTACGCAGGTATTCATGGAGACAAAGAGAATCATGCCTCCAATCGTGCCGACGATCTCAGCGGGGAAGATGTACCGCCAGTAGTCCTTTCCGTGGCCTCCGTTCGAGAATGCCAGGATCATCGAGCCGGCGAACGCGAGGGCGGAAGCAACGGGCTGTACGAAGCGCGGGCGAGTGATGAGGGTCGGGATTGCCTGCGTCACGCCGCCGACAATGAGAGCAACAATACCCATAGGAAGAAGCTTGACGGCCGCGAGGATGGGAGTGTTGTGAAGTGCCTCCTGGAAGTATGTGGCGAGGCGGAGCTGGAAAGTGGCAAACCAGAGGAAGCCCGCCGAGGCCTGAATGACCAGTGGGAGAATATTGGGGAACCCGTAGATACCGTGCGGGAGTAGCGAGTATCCGTGGGGCATCTTGTGTTCCCAGATGAGGAAGACTGGAAGAAGGACGATGGAAATGACAAGGGGCGCAATGAAGATGGGCTTCGACCATCCCTCCACCGGACCCTGAGTAAACGCCAGGATGAAGAGGATGAGGATAGCCATGAGGATGGCCACGCCGCCAAGATCCATGCGCTTCCACTTCTCGGCGCCGGGGAGGTCTTCGGCGACAGCCGAAACGCGGGGCATGAGGAACCAGCAGACCACCGAGAAGGGAATAACGAGAATTGCAATGAAGCGGAAGTACCAGCGCCACGAGGCTAGAAGGAAGACACCGGCAAGGACCAGAGCAATGGTGTTGGCGAGCGCACCAGCCATACCAAAGAGCGTGAGCTTCTTGGCCTGCTCGTCGGGCTCAGGGTACATTTGAATGATCATGTTGATGGACGACGGGATGGTGAGAACGGCCAACAGTGCCGAGATGGCGCGCAGAACGAAAAAGGCGTACTGGTCGGTCATGAACGAGATGATCAGGTAGAAGACGCCCATGCCGAAGAAGCCGATCGAGTAGACAATGTTGGGCGAGTACAGGTCGGCAACACGGCCAGAGAACAAAAGAGTGCTGGCAAAGGCGAGCGAGTAGGTTCCGAGAACCCAAGCAAAGTCGCCATACTTAATGTTGAGGTCCTTGGCGATGGGCTCAGTCATGAGGAACGTTGCACTGACACCGGCGGCGTCGATGAACATGGCGAGACACTAGAGGTGTTAGTATCGGCTGTGGTTTCAGGTTGATGACACTCACGAAGCAGAGGAGAAGGACATTCTTGCGGAAGGGCGGCAGGGACGAGAGCACGTTGGGCTTGGGCTCGGAAACGGTGCCCGAGTCGCTTGCCTTGGAGTCGCGGCGGTCGCCAGTGATCGTGTCCTCGCGCTCATACTTGGATTCGTCGAGCGCCACACTGCTGGCGTTCTTGTCCTTTTCGGCCTGGAGATCTGTCAAGGTCTCAGATGGGGAGAGAACACTGTTCCTCTCGACAGGAACTACAAGAGTGGCGGGTGAGGTGGATGACATTGTCGTAAAGGGACGATACAGTGACCGGGTCGTCAAAGGTTTGTCGTGGCAGCCACTTATCAGGGGGCGAGTGCTACAGTCTCTCGAGACTCGGTCTCTTTGCGGTGGAGAGAGGCGCTGTTGTCGATGATGTTGTTCTTGACCTCGACATTGTCGTTCTTATATACATGTATGTACTCGGCACAAACTTTTGTTTGTGTCGACTCGCACCACCGTCGCGTTTGCATCAGTATCACTCATGGCGAGGGTGATTAGTGACGCCTTCGGCCTCAGGCCAGGTAAGCTTCGGCCAGGCGGCAGAGCAGGAACAAGCAAGCGGAGGGCCGCAGGGCCGCAGGGCCGCATCCGAGCAAGCATACACGTCCCTGAGCCCAGGAATAGCAGTCAGTACCATGCATTTAACTGAGGCTGTGGGCGGCATGCCTCTCGGCTCCGGAAGCCTCGGCGTAGGAAAGAAACACAGCAGATGAGGTGGGGGCACCATCGGACACAAAGGCTCAGAAACGTGGATTGGTGGGTGACAAAGCAGCAATCGTGGCCGACGGTCCTTCCCACCGTTGCCCGGAGGTGCCACGCTTCGACTAGAACATTTGGGTCTACCACCCAGGACGGTGCCTGGAAAGATAATTTTTTTTTTTTATACCACCGAGCTCCAGTGCTTATTTTCTTGATTTCTGGATTTATTTTTCTTTTTCCACCATTCCGTATTTTCCGACTGGCTGCCCGCACCCCATAAACCACGCACAGCATGTCGAGAACTCAGGGCTTCGGCCTCGGTTTGGGAGGCCGGAGATGCTCTCACGCACATGAAGCGAGGTTATCGACAAGTTCCCAGCCATATCAGTCGGCGTGGGGCAAGACCGAAGACTCCGGAGCCTCGGATCCGACGTTTTTTCTTTTTCTTTCTTTTTCCTTTATTTTTGATGTTTGTTTTACCCCCATTGTTTTCTAAGCGTTTTAAAGACTGCGTTCCTTTCACGATAACACACAATAACTGCAGTACCTCAACGGCCTCAGTCATGCAGGTCCTCGGTCCTCATGCATCATCTCCTCCCATATCAGCGGCTTACTTGACACGTTTGGTTATTTAAGATGGGGCTGCAGAAAGGCAACTGTGACAGATTTTTTTCTGTATGATGATGGCATGATGGCATAGACTGGCCAAAAGTGGCGAGTGACCGGACCATGGCCGGTGGACCTGTTCTGTCCTCACGTCCTCAGCAGCCACAGGGCCACAGCATGCGTGCTATGCAGTACCTACTAGCAGTTGCTGGAACGCTGGCCTCAATGCACAATGGTCTCCAGTACATAGTCTAGGCCGTTTGAGCGGGCCGGGGAAGTCATGCTGAGTAAGGAGTTTAACCGTTTAAACGTGCTTTTGGGCAGGCCGACGGCCTCGACGGAATCAAAAAGGAGAACAAGGTCGGGCAGTCATCCCCCTTATCAATCTTCCTTACATCCGTGTCGGCATTACCGCGATGGTCCTCGGTGGATGCGATATCAACACACCACCACACTGTATTGTCTTTGTTTCGCGACTATTGAAGGCACTGACGCCATTGGCAACAGTCCACCTCATCCTCCATCACCTCGCACGCCAATTCATGACGCATGGTGGGCGGGGCTGGCGGGCCGGGACAGTAGGTTCAAGGCACTTGCGCGTTGTTTTCGGAGATGGAGAACACCTCGGCATCGGCATCCGGGGGAGCTGTGCGATAAGGCTGATTCGCCGATTACTCCACCTCGTTTCTTTGAGTCCTTTGTGGGATTCCTGTATTCTGCGACATTTTGAAGATCTCGAACTGCGTCACCGCGTCCATTCCCGTTCCCCGCACTCGAGCTCGATCACATTGTTGGGACAATGGACCGTGATGTGAGTTGAGTGGAAGCACGGCGCGTCGCCCCCACACCAACGGGCCATTTTCGGAATGTGGAGAGTCCACTCTGCTCGTGCTTACTAACGGGCACACCGGCACACTGCCAAGCATAGGGATTTTACAGGGACGCAGAACATGGCCCTCGGGCGTTGGTGAGGATTGTGATCGGTGACGCTGGAGTGGAGCTGGCCGCCTCCTTCGTCACTGCCAGCGTGAAGCCCCCCGTCGCGCACGCCTCAAGAACATGGGGCTCCGTTGTTGGCGGTAGGACGTATGGGTTTCATTGTTGACTGGACCCACATGGCCTCAGCCATCGACTAATATGCTAATTGTGGCTGATCTGGCTACGTTGTTGATCTGCTTACATAGCACCAGACTACCAACCATCACTGACCTTCGGCCAAAAGTGGCATGGCCCTTAAATTCGGTGACCGTCTCGCAACAACACGGAAACAAACTCTGCCCTCATGGGCCTCACCGGCCTCACCAGATATATACCAGGAGGAGTAGTCGGTCATGAGCACGAGGTGCCCATCTCGCATACACACTCTCCTGTGCCAAACTCTGGTGGTGCATCGCTTTGGCTTTCGCCACTCGTCTTCACGAGGGTTTCTTTCTCATGGACTTTGCCCTGCGCTTGGAAATGTCTATTCATATACTTGCTGACCAGTCTTCACCCCCCCTAGAAACAGTCCAGCTGATGACGGGCCTACTGCTGGCAGATGGGAGATGCCGACCTGGGCAGACGTCAGACGGCGGAGCGGTCTTCCAATAGGCACTTTAGTCCCTCTTCAGTGTGGTCAGGGCCTTCGCCCCCCCATGATCCTTGGGCCTCAGCGTCGCGCTTCCAGCTTGGTGCGACTCGCTCGCGGCCCCATGACCCCTGGGCCTCGGCGTCCGCGTTGCGCTTCCAGTTGGGGACGGCTTCCTCCCTTCCCCATGAGCCTTGGGCGTCGGCGTCAGCGCTGCGCTTCCAGCTCGGTGCAACTCCCTCGCGGACCCACGATCCCTGCGCCTCGGTTTCGGCGTCGGCGTCTCGTTTCCAGTCGGGGGCGGCGCCCTCCCTTCCCCACGAGCCTTGCGCCTCAGGAGCGCGCTCAACGACGTCGTGTCCGGGCAGAGGTGCCGCGGCAGCGAGGACGAGCGCCTGGAGAGCGAGGTACGCGATAGCGAGCTTCATTGTTCCGAGTGGTTGTGGTTGTTTGGTGAGGGGCGGGGTTTCTGAGTTGTCGTGGAGCGTAGTTTCGCTGCGCTTTATGCGACGTCCGGCTGAGGGTGGGAGGGAGCGGCAGCGCGCTCGAGCCACTGACCACTGACCACTTTTGTTCCTCGTCGCAAGCTTCGTGTGGGTCCTTATTCTGGGTCGCCCTCGGGTCTTGGACCGAGAATGACGCGAAGCGTGGTACATACAGGTACAGATCCAAGGAAGCAGCCAACGAACCGACCGACCGACCGAAGATGCACGAGCGAACACAGAACACCTGGCGAAGCGGTCCTGGATGCCGGAACCGTTTCCAGATCTAATGGTAACGTAGTCTGATCCACTGGTAACGCACACCGTCTCCACATACTGCCGGACGTATGGGTCATCGGGCGAGCGTGCCTGTTCGTGGTGGTGTGGTGCGCTAAGCATCGGTGACGACGCGTCCAGGATCGAGGACCCGAGACCGCTCGTCGTCAAGACGGGGTCAGTAAATCCTACATTAACACGTAACACGTTGCGGGAAGTGCAGGATCTCGAGTTGGAGCTGGCAGGGCTCCAGGCTGTGCAGTATAGTACCTGTGACCCCATGTGGCATGTGGCATCGAATGCCGAAAGCTCGAAACGTCGAAATTCCAAGACGTCGAATGGTCGCCTACCACAGTTGGGTTCCATGACATGACGCAGGGGTCCAATCTCGGACACTTTATGCAACATGGTGTTGTTCGGCAGTGGACTTACCTAACACCTGATGCGGGACGTGCTGCACTGTACTGTAGGGTACACACCATGCTCGGCGGCGAGTCCATCACACTCCGGCTAGGGTATAGTGACTAAGGGCAAAAGCAAGACATTACGAGAACAGGGGACCCCTCGCTGGGTGCCGCTCTACGGGCGCGGTTCCTGGACCCGTGTCTTTGGTTCATATGTGTAGGATGCATCACATGGCCGCCAGAAACTACACAAGACGGCATTGTCCCTTGTGGCATAGAGAGGAGGACACGAGCACAAGTGTCGCGGGCAGCTCAGCCGGGAAGTCTGTGGCTGGCGAGCGTGAGTGCCGTACTGTAGGGAACGCCAAGGCAAGACTTGACGACCTGATCGCGGAAGTACAATGTCAGTGGGACGGTCCTTAACGCAGTGGACACGGCTCTTGTTCATCATTGAAACATCGCCTGTCGCTCTGCCGAGGGCAATCGTGAAACGGTCAGGTTGCAACATGAAATGGTCAGCAGTTCTGTCTCGGCAGCTTGACCCAAGGGTGGTCCACGCCCTCCACCCCCTCGCTACCCCCACTCCACTGGCTGCAGCCGAGACCCATTGTGCTGCTGAATAATGCATAATGGGCTCTTTCCATTGTTCTACTGCTGTGTCTCTGGAAGAGCAGCAAGATGATACTCGCCGTTCCCACTCGGTCGACGCTGTTCCGTCGTCGTGTGAGTCTCCGGATCCATGTCCAAGAGAGACGCTTTTTTACATAAACTCCTTGAGGCGGAGGAGACGCTTGCCGGCGGCGTGGAGGGTCTCGGGGTCCTTGCAGAAGGCGAAGCGAGCGAAACGCTCGCCAATCGCGACGTGGTCCTCGCAGTAGACTGTGGGTGAGTAACTATAGTCATCGAACAACATCTCTCTACTCACATTCACTGGGAGGAATGCCGACGACCTTGAGCTCGTTGGCGAGCCACCAGCACTTCTTAAAGTCGGCGCCGCGTCCCTTGCACGTGTCCGGGATAGGGTAGTCCTCGGGGACCTTGACCTTGGACATGTCGACGAGGACAAAGTACGAGCCCTCGGGGAGAGTGTAAGGGAGACCGATCTGGTCAAAGTACGAGCAGAGAATGTCGCGGCGCTCAGTGTACTCCTTGACCTGGGTAGCAAAGAAGTCGTGCTCCTTGGCGCCCTCGAACGCAATGGCGGTGGCCTCCTGCATGGGACCATTGCTGCAGAAGACGATGCGGGAGTGGGCGGCGAGGGTAGCGGAAACAAGAGCGGGGGCACCAACGAGCCATCCGACACGCCAGCCGGTGGCCGCGAACGACTTGCCGCCCGAGAAGACAGTGAGGGTGCGCTCCCACATGCCGGGGAGCGAAGCAATGCGGACGTGCTCCTTGCCGTCGTAGACGAGGCAGTCGTACACCTCGTCGGCAATCACGAGGACGTCCTTCTCAATACAGATCTCGGCGAGCTTCTCCAGCTCGGCGCGGGTGAACACCTTGCCGACGGGGTTGTGCGGCGTGTTGATGATCACAGCCTTGGTCTTGGGCGTGAAGGCAGCGCGGTACTCGTCAAAGTCGATGGTCCAGTCAGCACCCGACGTGTTGCCGTCGCCGCTCTTGGGCGGGTGCAGGGGAACGAAGACGGGGGTGGCGCCGTTGAACGCAATCGTGGCAAAGTACTGGTCAAAGAAGGGCTCAATGCAGATCACCTCATCGCCAGGCTGGAGGTGGGCAGTCAGCGCCGCGTAGGTTCCTGCGTCCCGTCAGCAAACAAAACAAAACGAACCGTCAGCAGTTGCGCTAGTGACCCACCACAATTGGCACCGGAAGTAACGATGATCTCCTCAGTCTTGAGCTTCCTGCCCTCCTTGACGAGGTTCTCAAAGGTTGACGAGTAGTGGTCCGAGATGGCCTTGACGAGACGGGGGCGACCGCGGGGATGAGCGTAGTGGTTGACCATGACGTCCTCGTCCATGGCCTTGTGGCCCGCCTTGCGGATCCACTCGGGCGGAGCCCAGTTCATGAAACCCTGGCCGAGGTTGATGCAGTCAGCAGGAACGTTGGCGGGGCTGCAACCGTTAGTAATGTTGTTATTTGTTGTGTGGGCCGGAGAAGCAGTGAGCTTCGTTTCAGGCAGCTCGGCTCTCGCTCCCTCGTACGCACGTGAAGATGGACCAAACGTCGAGCTTGTGTGTGTTGCCCGCAAACATGCGTTCGGCCTGGGGGATGACCGCGTCCTTGGAAGTCGCCATAGCTGCAGTGGTGTGGAGTGGAGAAACGGGGGCGGAGGTGGAAACGCGAGCGCTGAGCTGGGAGGTGAAGCGGGGGAGTGCGCGGCAGAGGCGAGGGAGCATAAATCGGACGACAAAAACTGTTCAAAAGAACGAAAACGATGGACGAACAGGAATAGAGGTTAGGGATACAGTGATGATGATGAGATGTGGATAGAAGCGAGAGGAGGAAAAAAGACGATCGAGCACGGCGACCAAACGCGACTCGACATCAACGGTTACCCTTCATCCGCCGCCTTTTTGTCGATGCTGACCTACCAAGACCAAAGTGGATTTTCCAAAAAAGATCGTGACTCGGAGTCTCCACCCCACCCCCTTAAACTTGCTACGTAATCAAAATATGGCCATCGCTCACAGCCGAATTCAAATGCTGATTAGAATTTCTGTATTAGCGGAATCAAATTTGTTTTCAGATTTCTAATCACCTCATTCAGGAACAAAAAGAACCCAAAGGCGGGGCTCCATTATTTTTATCTGGTTGCGCAATTGATTCTCATTGACAATTTCTTCCTTTTATACAGCGGCGGAGAAGAGCGGATTGGATGAAAGTGGAGGTAACAGCGGTGGAGGTGGGCACAACATAGCCGAGGCAGATGGCGACAAACTTGGTTTTGGTATTGTCATTGAGACTGAGATCGGTCTCCGCTACCCGACTTGTGCCGTGGTTATTCCGAGAGCCAGGTGGGGGCGTGGGTTGCATTACACTGAAAGTGACGGTGAGGAAGAGCTGAGCTGCTGACTACTACCTCATTGACTGGTGGCAGCGTTGGCCGAAGGGTCAACATCGCCCGTCTCGCCGTCCTTCGTGCCTCTTTGCTGATTTCTACTACTCGCGTGCTGCACTGACCTCAGATCTGGACCGCAGCTGGTCTGCCAGAAAGTCTCAATCTATGGTGGGGCAGTGCCACAACCCCCAGTGCGCTCAACACAATGCATCTTTCGAGTCACGACAAAGGGAAACGCATCCAGGACGGAAGCGTTCGGATCTGAATGGGTTGTTTTCTGTTTTTAACTATTGCACAATTTGTTCGGATTCCGGTTGTAGTCGTGGATGTTCTCGTAGCAAGTTAGTGGCTGCAGTGGGGACATTTGGCGGCAGTGTCGGATGCAGCTGTGGCAGCGGCGGGGAGCAAGGGAGCGGGAGGGACAACTGGAGCAACGGGGGCGACGGAGGAGTTGGGCTGGGTAACTGTGGTGCCCTGCTGCACAGCCGCTGGGGCTTCAGAAGCAGTGGGCTCGACGACATCCGACTTGGGAGTGGCGGTTCCGGCCTCGTGCTGCTGCTCCTCATCAGGGAGGCGGATACGGCCGCCCTGGAGGTCAAGCAGACTCTGACGCCAGAGCTCGTAGCTGCAGCACTTGGAGAGGGTATACACGGTGACGAGGAGGAGAGAGACGAGGTTCTAATTACTCATTAGCGAGACCAGGGAGATTGGATGTATCCGCCGCAGAACTTACGAGGACATTGACCATCCACCCGAAGACCGCCTCAGCCACAACGAGAGACTCAGAGTATGTGCCCGTTGCGGCACTCACGGCGCCAACACCATAGATCAGGAAGAAAGAAAGAGACGCAGCGTCCACCAGTGCCGAGCAGAGAATGTTGGAGGGGTAAAAGTAGGACACGGTAAGACTAGTTAGGCTGTTAGACTGCTGATGTGTGGTGGTGCTCTGGTGCTCTGATGTGATGACTCGTATGGCCTACATACCTCGTGGCCAGGTAGATGGTCTGCATTGTCGACCAGACAAGGATCGCGATTGCAGAGGCACGGTTGGGACAGTACCACCCTGTTGTGAGTTTAATTCCTTCCTCCGAGCACTCACAGTCGCATCCCACAATACCACCAGAGAGACCGATGGTGATGAGCTGGAACACGAGGGTGGTGCTGAAGAGGTACGTCCGTACCTTCGCCGGCGTAATCTTGGGGGTACACGAGGGGGACATGTTGGCGTTGAACTTATCAATGACAAGGACAGAGACAGAGAAAACGAGGAACGAGAATGATAACGGCCACAGGAGGTGGTAGTGGCTGCTGTTCGTGTACAACAGACAGGCTTTAGAGAACTAGCACTACACAAGGAGGGCCTTTTCTGAAGCTGGAGACACAAAACGACGCGCGGCTCAGTTATATGTGCGCTCACAGCGGAGACTGCGCACGCATTCATGTCCATTATGCTCAAGCGGTAAGGGATTCAAAGACAACTTGCACCGCCTGCTCAGGTGCCACTCTGCACATTTCGTTGGTGGAGCATGGCAAGGCGGTGCACTAAGACAACGTCGTCCCGAGAATTTTTCAGAGGTGCGAAGAAATTGCACGTGAAAAGCTACTCGGACTCGGACTCGGACTGATGTGCTCCGAGGTGAGCGACTTGAACTGGCGGTGTCATCTTTCATGGTGACCACCAAAAGCTTTTTGCACCACATGTGAGATGTGTGAGGCCGGGGAAGGACTAAAGGCGATAAACTTAATCAAGTCTAACAACAGGTGCCTCACGCTAGTGGCATTTAGTCTGATGACTCCAAAACTCGCGCCATACGCCACAGGTGAAAGAAGAGGGATGGTCATTTGATCTCGTATCTCTCTCTTCTCCGAGACACATACTTTATGGCCTGGCAGTAGCAAGGCAAGATACGTGGCAAGGTTCAGTCGTGGCAGGCATCGTGGAGGACGTCGTGGAAAGTATTATAGCCCAGTCGGCTAGTAGGTGGTAACAATTCTATACCACCCCACGAAGATTCCTAGGAATTGAGAGCTGCTCTGTTCCGCGTAAATGACGTCATTTCTCACACACACACTGTACGGACGCGTACGGACGTACGACGCGCAGAGTTGAGCTCTAGAAAAAGCTCTGTATATCTGTATATTATAGAGCGACTTTGATTCTCTTTAGAGTCTACATGGGAGAACAAAAACAAAAAAACAAGTCTTCCCTCCTCTTTGTTGTTGTTTTTGTTGTGTCTTCCCTCCTCATCTTTCTTTTCTTTGTTGTGTCTTCCCTCCCTCCATGCCGGCCATTGCCATTACCTGGCGCTGGCTGTGGTGATCCAGGCAAAGTACTACATCGCCCTGTTGCCCCACAGATCATCTCAATCTCCTATCGTTCACTTACTCACTCACTGCTTCTTCACTCTCATCATCACTTACTTCGTCACTCTCATCATCACTTACTTCTTCACTCTCATCACCACTTACTCCTCCGACACTATCAATGCTTACCTGCTGCTCATTATGCTCACAGACTCATCCATTCAACCACCACCCATTTCAAGCTGTCTCTCTTCCCTAGGTCCCGAATCTCATACGCCGGGGTGTAAATCGTCGATATCGGGTGTCTTCCCTCCCGCCCACAGCAGCGATGAACCTCTTAACGATGGCGTCAGCGACATAAACAACGGTGATGGCAATGTCATCCAGTCAAGCCCGACGCCGTCTCTGGCCTCGTCTCGATCTAGCTGCTCAACGGACAACGAAATGGAAGAAGGAGGCATCACTGAGTCGTCCCAGACCCCCGATTTCATTTCGTCGTCTCAGTCATCACCGAGGTCCGGGGCGTCGGCAGCCTCCCTTCCCTCAAGGCTACCACCACTCACTTCCGACAGTAACAGCGATACCTCTAGCATTGACTCGATCGAATCTCACCCCACATCCTCATCATCATGCCCATCTCCTAACACCCCGAGTAATAGTCGCATTGAGCCAGTTAATCACATCAGCCCCTCGCGGCCGCCAAGCCCCAAATCAACAGAGCAACCCTCATCAGGTTTAACGCCCCGAATCCCAGACTACACCAGCTACTCCAAAGAAAGTGATGAAACCCGCGCGCTCATGGAGCTGTTTCGCAAGATGCGCGACGGGCAAAACCAAGTCGCCTTCCCTCCTTCAGCTCCCGCACCCGAGCCTGAAAACAAGCCGTCGGAACCCGATCCGCCGGAACCTGGGCCACATCCATTCTTATTCCCCTGGGAAGAAGCCGCTGCTGTCCTCGAGCAGGGTGGCCGTAGCCGTTCTGCATCGCTCAACTCTCACTTACACGAGGGGGAGCGATGGTTTATGCAGCTCAGCTCGTGAGCTCCTTGCAGAGATGAATCCGGCTCACACGTTCAGTTCAGTCCATCAGGAGTTGCCCGAGGCTCGCAGGTGAGACTCAGTTAGATTTCACAAGTCGTCTCATGATCTCATTATATCCTGACTTAGCTCAGATCCAAAGCTCTAAGGTTCCTAGAGACACTTCTGGTGGACTTTTTCATTCAGCTTCATGGCTCCGTTCGCCATTTGCAGTCGGGCTGTGGGTCCTCGTTGACAGATCGCCTCGGCTCTCCAGACGGCGAAAGGGAAGACGGGAGCGGGGACCCTCCTCAAGTCGCCTTTGGGATCCGTATGGCGACCGTGAATAGAAAAACTGGGTAGGTAATCGTAGCACGCACGAACTGACCTGCCAGAAAAGACCAGGAATACCTGTTTCCGTTCGATTTGCGACCTGTCAAAACGGCTGCGGTTTTGGAGCACATGGGTAGGTCAGTTAACAGGCCCCGATGTAACCGCTCAACTGATACCAGCCCGTGTTTACTTTATCGCATCGATTCTGTACGAGGCGATTCTGACCAACGGCATGGTTACCAAACGGTTTGTCCCTGCACCCCGGGCTTGAGCTAACCTCACAGCGACATATACTACCGGAATGTCAACCTCTTTGGGAGTCAACGGCCCGTTGACAAGGTATGCTCCCCGCCTCGCCTGAGCGATCCTGATCCAGATCATTGATGACCTCGTTTGCACCGCTGGTCTGAAACGGCAGGACTTTGGAGTAGTGAGTCATGTCATATTGGCTTTCACCAAACCCGCAGTGCGCCACTTCAAAAGGCCTCATCATCTCGAACGCTCTCAGCATTTATCTGGTCACTGGCGAGCAACTCGTTCTGTCGCCAACAAATGTAAGGTCACAGACTGCGTGAGCATTTTGCTGACACGCTAGTGCACTCTCATACCTCCGCAAGAACGCATCGAGAGCATCGACGCGCCTGATGGATTAGAATGGGTGTTGGTGGTCGAAAAGGACGTAAGTGTGACTTCTGAGCGACTGCTGACCTCCAGGCCGTGATGCAAGCCTTGTGCGGATCCCGCCTTCTCGACGAAGCCCGGTTGGGACCAGGAGCAGTAATCACCGTGCGTTCCTATCATTCTCGCATATCCGCTCACACACAGGGTAAAGGATACCCTGATCTGTCGACGCTCCAACTCCTTCGGGCCATTGCCGACCAGTTCCCCAACACTCGCATATATGCTCTGGTCGACGCTGATCCGCACGGCATTGACATTTTGTCAGTGTATACGTTTGGTTCTGGGAGTAACGCATTTTCCGAGGATAATGCCGGTCTTCCGCTAGGTGACCGGCTCGAGTGGATTGGAGTCAAGGCGACAGAGTGGTCTAGGTGAGAGAGATTCGATTAGGGGGCGTTGCAGCTGAACTGTCACAGCATTGGCCACCTCGATGATCTTCTACCTCTTGGAACGAGAGACCTTCAACTTGTGAGTGTGCATCCAAAGAAGGAACTGACAAAAGGCACTGTCCATGTGTGCATCCAGGCGAGAGCTGCCCGACGAATGGAGGTTGGTTTGGGACCATACGCAGTGCTAACCAACAGACGCGAGCTTGCGCACATGATCCACCTCCACCGTAAAGCCGAAATCCAGATCCTGTGTGCTGCAGACCCTCACGATGACGAGCTTGAGCGGGCTCTCATGGGCACTGATACCGAAGTCATCGACGCCCCCAAGAACCGCCTCGTAGAATATATAGTGGAGAGAGTACGCGGGTGGTAGAGATAAATTTAATTAAGATAGAGCTGGTCGCACCGCCAGTGCATACCGTACTTTTATGCAGACATCTGCACTAACTGCCATCATGGCTGACCAAGAAAGGTGGAGGAATGTGGAGGGCAAAGTGGAGGTCCCCACGGGGCTGACCGACTCGCAGCAAGTTGACGACGAAGACTGTGCGACTAGTCGAGTCCATTTCCCACTCGATGTTCATTGTTTTGACTCTTCACTTCTATTCCTGACCAAATCTAACTCAGCACCACCGTCGACCCCTCAATATATACTGACATGTCCGCCCAAACGCAAGCTACCTCGCAGAACGACAGCGAGCAAGGCAAGATGGCGACCCGCAAGCCCATGACCTATGGTGTGTTTGTTGCCCACCGCCGTCGCCGCTCACTGCAGTCCGCCTCGGCAACTCTGGCCTCAAGGTCTCGCGTATTATTCTGTGCGTTGTGTTGTTTTTTATTATGTGCGCTGACGCGTAGTGGGTGCATGTGTGCGTATCTTTCCCATCAGCAAAGAGTCTTCTCATTACCCCGTTCCACATTCGCGCTCGGTCGGCGTGCAGGGGTGCATATTCGACAGCCGCGCCAGTGCATTTGAGCCTGTCATCCACCTTTGTCGTTGTCTGAGCTTACTGCCGCTTTCTGTGATCTTTATCCTCTCTTTTGGTATCTCCTTTCCTCCGTCGCCTTACTCTCTCTCGTTCTGTCGCTCCTCCTAATTCTAATATGAACACTGACCGCAGCCTACGGCGACCCCGCCTGGGAATCCTGGGTCCTCGACGAGAAGACCTCCATCGAGCACATCAAGCACGCGTACGAGCGCGGCATCAATGCTTTTGAGTGAGTGGCGTTAAGTTTTGTGTGTCTCGGGTGGGACGTTGTAAATGGGAGAGGGGAGGCGCGAGGTGTAGTGGTGGTGGTAGTTTGAACCAGAGTTGACGCGCAACAGCACCGCCAACATGTACGTCCCCAAGCACACCACGAGCACGCCTGATATGTTCCAAGGTACTCGAACGGCGCGTCCGAGGTTGTCCTCGGGCGCGCGATCAAGCAGCTCGGCATTGACCGCGAGAGCGTCGTGATCATGACCAAGGTGGGTGTTTTGCGCGAGGATGCAAGGTCATCTTCGTACCGGCATCTTCATATCCGCATCCTCATATCCGCATCTTCATGCCCGCATCTTCATGCCCGCATTCTCTTACGCTCCTCTTACGCTCCTCGTACACACTCACTCCTCATCGTGTCACTCACACATCCACACAGGTCTTCTTCCCGCTGCACAAGAACCTCAAGACGCGCCACCAGGCCGCGACCGAGACGCCCGACTACGTCAACCAGCACGGTCTGAGCCGCAAGCACATCTTTGCGAGCGTCAAGGCGAGCCTGGAGCGCCTGGGCACCGAGTACATTGACCTGCTGCAGTGTCACCGGTGAGTAAGAGTATGTGCGATGATTGTGTGTGTTGTGTGCGGCGCTGACATGGTTGGGGTGTAGCTTCGACTACGACACGCCGATCGAGGAGACGATGCAGGCGCTGCACGACGTCGTGCAGACGGGCATGGTGCGGTACATTGGCATGAGCTCGTGCCATGCGTACCAGTTTCACCAGATGCAGAGTGAGTGAGCGGCGGGGGGGGGTGCCGAGTGTTGTGTGCTGCCTTGCTCCTCACTAGACTTCATGGAGAGGCAACACCTACATATATGCCTTGAACACTTCTCCTGCTGGGTTCCTCGCTGACACGGGGGCAGACTACGCGATCAACAACCGCCTCACGCCCTTCATCTCGATGCAAAACTTCTACAACGCAGCATACAGGGAGGAGGAGCGCGAGATGATCCCGACTCTCAAAGTGAGTACTCCCAACCCAACAATAAACCAAGGGTGACTCGTACTTACACGTAGCTCTTTGGCACAGGCATGATCCCGTGGTCGCCCCTCTCGCGCGGCTTCCTGACGCGGCCGTACACGCAGTCGTCGGCGCGGCAGGAGGCCGACAAGCTGTACCGCAACCGCAACCCCGAGGCGGGCGAGGACGACGCGCGCATCCAGATCAACAAGCGCATCGACGAGGTCGCGCAGCGCAAGGGCGTGAGCATGGCGCAGGTCGCGCTCGCGTGGCTGTTTGCCAACCCGGCACTCACGGCGCCGATCGTGGGTACCACGCGCCTCGATGCGCTCGACGAGCTCTGTGGTAAGTTTTTGAACCTCAGAGGCAGCGGTGGACGTGGTCTGCTGATCCGAGCTCCTTCAGCTGACATCCAGACGCGGTGCATATCACCCTCACGGACGAGGAGAAGGCGTATATTGACGAGCCGTACACTCCGCGCGCGATTATCGGCCACACCTAAGTAGTCTTTCGCAGTGGGAAATTACAGAACAAGTCGTAGTACTCAGAAAAATGCAACTGCGTATACCTGTACACACTGGCACACTTGAAGTGTTGTTCTTGCACGTGTACTCCTGTTAACCGTCACAGATCCATGCGACTATGCACAAACTACAACCCTGGGCGTGTTGGTCACTGTGGACACCACGCGCTCACGCCACGCCAATCATCTTGAGCACCCGGTCAACCTGCGGCGCCCTCGCCTTGGCCGGCGCCTGCTTGACGTAGAAGAGGCGCACCGTCGTGTCCTTCCAGATCCCGAGTGTCTGGAGGCCCGCGACGTAGATGTCGCCCCAGAGCAGAGACGTAAGCCAGACACAGCTCTGGGGGCTCCACTGGAACTTGCGGGGCACGGCAGGCGGCGCGGGCGGCAGCACGTCCGTGAGGCTGATGCCCTTGAGGAGGTTGAGGACCTTGATGCTCGGTCCACCGGTCCGCGGCGGCTGCGAGTCCTGGATTTTCGGGAGGAGCTCCGAGATGGCGACGAGCACAGTGTCCAGCGGGAGGCCCTTCTGCCACGACGTCACCCACTCCTGCGTGGGGACGTAGCCGTTGGGACCGACGCCGGCGGCGGCCACCCTCATGAGCTCCTCCTCGTTCATGTCGTCCGCGCCGTCGGTCGTGCCCTCCACAGGCTCGGTGGCACGCATCTTGCCGCGCGCCTTTTCGGACATGGGCGCGGGGCGGTCGTCAGGCGTCGTGGGCGAGCGGGGCGACTGTGCCGTAGCAACGGCAGGAGAAGATGGGTCGTTGGCAGGGGAGGGAGGGGCGGGGGACGACGACGTCGAGCCAGCCGCGCGCGCAGCGGCGGGCACGCCCGTGTCGTCCTCTTCCTCATCAATCTCGCGGCCGAGGAGTGCGGCCTTTTCGGCCAGCATGGCGAGCTCCGAGTTTGTGCGCACAAGACCCTTTGGCTGCGCTGCGGCAGCGGCAGCGCGCTCTTCAGCCGCAGCACGCAGCTGCTGGCGCTTCTGAATCTCGCGCAGGCCCGAAAGAAGCGTAAACGTCGCGAGTTTCTGGAAATCCTGGTGGCTCTGGAGGATGGCGTACACTAGGTTGGGGTTCTCGTTGAGCTGGTTGTACAGGATCGAGTTGAAGGTTTCGAGGAGGTAGTAGACCAGACGGGGGTGGCCCTCGTCCGCGAGCAGGAAGTTTGGCGCGGAGAACGCCTTGAAGAGCTGCAGCAGCCGCGTCGACGACTGCACGCCCAGGTGGTGCAGGTGCGGCGCGACGTTGGCGATCGTGATGGTGAGAGCGGGGAAGAGGGGGTTGAGGCCAGGTGTGGTGGCAATGCTGTAGATTGACACGATCATAAAGTCGGCGGCGGAGCCCTGGACGGCCCACTTTGCGGGAACAGCCTGCCGGAGGGGCTGGTTGATGGCGTCCGCGAACCCTGTCTCTGTAGACAGCGTCTGGAGAAGGTAGGACAGCAGACGGAGGAGACCGTGCTGTGCCGGGTCGCTCTTGGACTCGAGGCAGCAGAGGAGAATGTACCCAATAACGTCGACCGCCTTGCCCGACTCGAACACGTACGACCTGAAACGCTGTTGTCAGCTTCGAGTCATTCCGCAGAAACTCACCTTGTTCAAGTCGACCAGACGCCAAAGGAGCATAAACGCCTCGAGCAGGTACGGGATAGGCTTCTTGCTTCCGGGGAGGTAGTTGTTCGCAACAGCCGTGTGCTCCTCGAGAATACCGAGGATGCCACCGAGAACAAACGCAAAGTCGTCCTTGCGGTGGAGTTTGGAGATAAAGTACCGGAACGCATTGTCGTCCTTGGTTTCTGGTACGGGCGTGCCGGGGGTGATGGAGGGGATGGTGTCAAAGGAGCGGTAGTCGAGCGCAACAAGAAGCGTCATGAGACTCATGCGCACAAGCGTCCTGCGCTCATCGGAGGCACGGAACATGAGATGGTTGTACGGCACCGCAGCGGCCGCATTGGCCTTGGGCGTCGCGAGAGAAGTGTTGAGAAGCGAGCACAGCAGCGAAAGCACCAGTCGGCGCTCGAGCTGGTGCGTGAGCTGTTCGAGAGGCTTGTTCTGCACAAACTGCAAGTCCGATGGCGGAGTGTAGATGGTCATGCTGAGGAGAATCAACATGAAGCGCAGGACCTCGGTCTTGTTGCGGTCGAGCTCGGACGTTGATCCAATCGCCACCGTGCTGCCGACACCCTTCTCCCAAATGACGTACTGAGAGTTAGAATGATCGAAACTATTTAACTCACGTTAATCTTGTCTCCGACGTAGTCCTCGCCGCGCACCGAGTCGGGCACGCTAAAGCCCGCGCAGAACAGAAGGTCGACAGTACAGCTGAAGAGGCGCTCAGCGAGGGACGGGAGGGTGTCGTCGTCGTCGTCCTCCTTGGGCGCATCGTCGGCGGCTTGCGATGGCCCAGGGTTCGCAAGCGGGTCGCGAATCGTTGCGTCCTCATTCTTCTCCTCGTTCTCATCCTGCTTCTTTGGTGAGGAGGAGGCAGACCTTGGCGGGTGGCCAACCGAAGCCTTGAACGCGCGCGCGCCCTCGTCCACGTCCTCGTCCTCGTCGTCCTCGTCGTCCGCGATCGTGAACTGCGTCTCGCCGTCGTCGGCCTGCACGGCATCCACGGCCTCCGCCTTGGGTTTCGGTTCCCCCGGGGGGCGCTTCTGTCTGCTCCAGAGCACGCTGTTTGCCCACTCCTTGTCCTCGCTCTCATACACGACAACCAGGACGCGGCCCAGCACGCGCAGACAGTTGAGCGCGTCGTTCGCCCCGCCTTCCGCAGCACCGGGGAACTGCGCCTGCGGGAGGATAGTGAAGAGGTGATGCGACAGCGCAGAGATGAGGTTGGCGACGTTCGTGGGGTTGGCAGAAACCGCTTGGCGGACTGTACGTTAGAGAGCTGGGCGTACGAATGAAGAGAAAAGCCCACCGTCATGCACGCTTATGCGCGAGTAGACGTCCGCCGCCGAGGTGAAGACTGTCCAGTACTGCGACCAGTACGTCGTGTCGCTGAGCGGGATGACCTGCGGGGTTCGAGTCAGCGCCGCCGCGGCGGAGCGGGTACAGCAAAAGTGGGCCGTAGCCGGCAAGGTCTTGGCGCAATTTCCAGGAAGCCAGGGGCGTACACTGCATGCACTACATTGGGGATATGGGGACTCACATCGCTGCCGCTCAATCGCTTCAGGCCGTTGTCGCCGACTTTGAACTGGAGCTGTGCGTCCTCTGTCGGCGAGAGGAATGGGAGGCCTATCGCTTGCGGGATGCTCTTGAGGGTAGGCAGGTTGCGGAACATGGTGTCAGAGTCGTCGCTTGTCGGTGCAACGCTCTTGAGCGCGGACGAAATGGAGATCGAGCGCGGATGAAGATAAGGTTGTTATCTAGGCTCTCTCTTCCCCGTCTATTTGAATGAAGAATAACAAAAAGGAGGACGAGGGAGATGGTGGTGCTGAATTCTTTGAAAATGTTAAGAAACAGATATCGGGATCGAAGACGAGACAATGGGAGAGGAGGAGGGGAGGAATGCAACACGACGAAGTGCTGGCGCCGGTGACGACGGAGGTGACGCCGCGACCTTTGCAAGGGCTCAAAGGCGCCAAGGGAGGGCAGCCAGCGTGGCGTGCCATCATAGTGTATAGTGTACACTATACACTAGCACCCTAGAGCCACATGGTATCCGCGTGTATATTTGATTCCGTTTGATAGCGGATATAGCGGTCATGTCCGCCGTGTCCGTTCCTAGCGTTCACCCTGGTCTCACCATCTAGCCTCCACCCACCCACTACCATCAACGCCGAGAGGTGCGCTCGCTTTCAGCATCTCCTTCTCTGCACGGCTCTCTCCTCTTCCCACTTTTGCCATCTTTGCTTTCACCTTCACCACCACAAAGATCGTCGTCCCCATAAGCATCTAGGATCACCCTGCCACAGGATGATCGTCCCGAGAGGTCTCTATAATACCGCGCGAATAGCAGCCGTACGACCGAAACTGGGAAATTTGCGTCTGCTGGCAACAATGTCTGTAATGGCGGCCACGACGACGTTGGTGTCGACAGTGAGTAAAGAGATATAATAGTGTTGTTCGTGACCCGTGTCCTCTCCTCCCTTTACCTCTTCATCCCATCCAAATCAGTCCCAACAGCCACTTTCAAGCTCTTCATCATCATGCCCTTTACCTCGTCTCGTCTCCTTCACCCCCTTACCACCAAGATCCTTCGCGCGGTTCAGGCCATCCGGCCTACGCTGCGTCCGGAGCGTTTTTTGGCATTGAAGGAGACCAACCGAAGCCATCTTTGCCTCGCTTTGTGTCCATCGATGGCGACGGTAAACCCCTTACGATCGTAGGCCTTGACAAGTCGTCGAAACGTTTCCTTGAGAAGCTTGGGCGCGATGTACGTCTACTCCTCTCTCGAGATCCTTTGTTGTGTAACGTCGAGGTTTTTTGCGAGCGGGAGACTTGACTAACAAATTACAGGCCGACAGGATGGACAACCTGGAGGCGTATGTCAAGACTCTGGCTGCGGAGGTGCACCACCTTAAAGCGGACAATGGGACTCTGGCTTCGGAGGTGCGCCACCTTAAAGCGGACAATGGGACTCTGGCTGTCGAGGTGCACCACCTTAAAGCGGACAATGGGACTCTGGCTGCCGACGTGCGCCACCTTAAAGCGGACAATGGGACTCTCGCTGTCGAGGTGCGCCACCTTAAAGCGGACAATGGGACTCTCGCTGTCGAGGTGCACCACCTTAAAGCGGACAACAAGGATCTCAAGTCGTACGTCTCCACCGGTGCCCGCGACCTGGCGCACCTCGTGTGGCCCGAGCAGGCTCGTACGGTCCTCCACAAGATTGTCCCCTGGCCCAAGGCGAAAACCGCGTCGTACTCTGAGGTGTGTAACCTGTTCTTTTCTGCGGTCGCCGCCTTCGTTGGACTTGATTTTGACATTCTGAATAGCTTTACAAGGTGCTCAGTGATACCGTCGCAGTTGCCTCTTCGGAAAGGACTACCCTCGTCGAGTTCGCGAACCGAATCAAGGTCGACGCGGACGACCTCCTTATCGCCCTTCAACATCTGCTTCCGCTCTGCGCCAAAGAGTCCATTGAGCTGCGGCACAACATTGCCCAACCTGGGCGTGTGCCCGAGCACCTTATGAATCTGTCGATTCAGCTCGCAGCCTCCGCTCCCAATGATGAACGTGAAGCGACCATCCTGTGCGCCCAGGCCGTCATTGAGGCCGTTGGCGCCGATGGAACCGAGGTCGATGAGTACCGCAGGCGGCTGCAGCGCATCGGCTCGCGTGAATAGCCAAGATCTCGGAGAGGGCGCGTGAGAGGATGTCATAAGGGTTCTTTTGTAGCATACTGTAGCTTACCGATAGCAGAGTTCTCTTTTATTGTATACTCTATTTTCCACTTGTATGCAATTAGATGGGGTTGAGAAATCTGTGCATACATCTCGCATCTCGCACTCGTCTATCTGATAAGATAATACACACTACTTCTTCCTAACGCTCAAGTCGAGCATGTCACCCTCGCCGAGGTTGACGCTCGCGAGGGTCGCCGAGTTGTTCATGACCTTGCCATTGTAGTCAATCTTTAGCCTCGAGACGGGGAGGTCGGCGTCCACTGCGCGCTTTATGCGCTCGCGCAACGCGCCAAACGTCATGTTGACCGCAATGTCGGGGATGGTGAGCACCGAGCCGTCGAGCTTCCACTCGGGCTTGTCGGGCATATCGGGGAGCTGGATCGCGAGCGCGATGGGCGCAGGGTGCAGCGACATCCAGTCAATCTCAGAGTAGAGCTGGCCGTCGGGGAGCTTGTCGACGCGCTGGCGCTTGGCGGCAGGTGCGGCCGCGTCGTCGGCAGCACCGCGTCGCCGGGACCCGGCACCGCTGATCGCTGCCGCGCGCGCGGGGTTCATGCCGGGGCGCGTGGGCTGGGCCGAGATGGTCTGGCCCACAGTAGCGGGTGGAAGCGGCTTTTGTGCCGGGGCGGCGGCACCGCCCTTGTTCGCGATACCCGGGCCGAGCTGCGGTCCAACAGTGTTGACCGGCGTATCCGTGATACCCTGTGCCTCGCGCATGCGCCGTGCGGCGTCCTCGGCGCTGTACCGCGTCTGGAAGGTCGACTCGACCTTTGCCGCCGAGTTTGTGTGTCCGTCCCAGATAATCTTTTCGCGGTCCTTGCGCTTCTTGGCGGCCTCCTCCTCGCGCTTCTTGCGTGTCGCCTCGTCCTCCTCGTCGCCGAACAAATCGGTACGGTGCGCAGCGAGGTTCTTGAGCGACGTGGAAATGTCCGCACCAATCTGCAGCTGCGCCTGCTGCTGTCGCCTCTGCTCGAGATCCCGCTTCTGCTCCTTCCACCGCGGGTCGAGCAGCTCGATACGGATGTGCTCCGACAGCTCGCTCTCGGGGATCGACTGCCCACAGTTCGGGCACTTTGCCATCGCAACAGCGCCGGTGCGCGTGATACCTGAGCGTCAGCGACCGCAAAGCAAGTTTTCAACTCACCCTTTGTCACATAGTCCTTCTTGATCTTGAGACCCTTCTTCTCGAGCGCGGCACGCTGAACCTCGCGTGCGCGTGCCTGCTCGTTCTCCTCCTTGATGCGCTGGGTGCGCGCCTCCTCGTCCTCCTCCTCGACGTCCTCCTCCATGTCGACCTCCTCCACAATGTCCTCCTCGCCGTCCGCGCCAACAGGAGCAGCCGGCTCCTCCATGATCATGGCGGCCATGCGTCGCTCGGCCATACTCATGACGCGCAGCTTGTCGATCGATGTCGGCGGAGGCAGGTTGAGGTCCATGTCGGCCTGGGTAAACTCGATCGTTTCAACCGTGACAAAGTCCTGCCAGTCGATCGTGGCAAACACCTTGGCCTCCTCGTCGCGCTCCTTTGCCTTTTGGTCGTCGCGTTTCCGCTTCGAGGCCTCCCACAAGGCGCGCTTGCGTGCCTCCTCGAGCGTCTTCCACTTGATCTGCGGGTCTGCGTCGGCCTTGACGAGCTCCTCCACCATGCCCGCCGGAGGCTGCATGACCTTTTGGTACGACTCGACCATGCGGTTGTAGTAGCCGTACAGCGAGTGTGTCGGTCGCAAAAAGTCAAACTGGTAGTTGCGTCCCTCGCGCACCGAAAGCGCGGAAAGGAACGAACGTCCACGGCGCGCGTGGAACAGGGCGGTGAGGCGGAGGATATCGAGATCGCCAGCAGTCACGCCGGGCATGTCGACCTTGAAGTCCCACGACTTGGGCGTGTATCCAAACAGCGCCTCGTCCTCCTCCTCCTCGGCCTGCGCCGGTGCAGGCGTCACCGATCCACCAGGTGTGCCGCCAACCGGACGCCCCGTACGCGCCGCTTCCTCCTGCTCCTCCTCGCATACAGCCCTCCGCCACCGGTAGTACTGGTGGTACGGGTCCTCGTCCTCAAAGAACGAGAAGCGCGGGTCCGTCTTTTGTTGATCGCGCACCTTGTCCTCAAGCGCCGGCGCGCGCACGATAGCCGCTGCGGTCTTGTCGATGATCTCTGCACACAAGGTCAGCATCATTGTCCTACACTGCCATAGATAGCATTAACGCACTCCTAACGTCCGGTGCAGGGTAGATCATGCCGACCTTGAACTTGTCCGAATGTTTGGGAGGACGGTACTCTCCCATGTCGGTTTCATCGTCGACCTGCGCCGCGCGCCCGTTGACGTGCCGCAGCTCGTCCTCCCCCGCGTACGTGTTGACGGGTTTTGGGAGGTTGAGAGCCATGGTGATTGTCGGAAGAGTGGTCTTTTGTTTATTATTATTTGTTTGTTTGTGATGTGATGGGTGGACAATTGGATGCTATCGTCGTCGCCGTCACACCGGTCTCTTCGGCGTCCCGTACACCGAGAACGAGTTCGAGATTGCAAAGAGTGGCAACTCCACACCGCCCAGCAGGCCCAGCCCAGGCGCTCCCAGCCAATTCGGCATTTCCGGGGTTATCGCCGCTGATGTGGCAGGTGAACACGCGGCTGACTTCTTTTTTCAACCTCTTTTTATTTTTGTTCCCGTGGCCCGTGGTCCCCCCGTTTTGCACCCATGGGAACGGCTTTGAAATGGCAAAAAACCCTGTTCAATCCATGACAACAAGCAAACACAAACATTGAGCCTTCAGTGTCTCTTGACTCTCTCGACTCTCTCGACTCTCTCCTCCTCTGCCTCCTCCTCCCTCCTCCTCTCTTGCTCTTCTCCATCTCTCTCCTCTGTTGTGTCTTTTCTCACAACATTGGTCTAGCCATTCCCGTTCCTTACTTGATCTCGTTCCCATCCCAAATACTGGTCATTGTTCGTCGCCTGCCCCCCTCATCTCGTACTCCCCCGCGCCCCGACTTTGTTCATTAAACTCCTCGCACCAAGTGTCACTCCTGTTTGCTTCATCACATCTCTCACCATTTTGTCTACCGTTCCCCATCCTCAAGGACCACTTCTACTCGACTTGAGACTTCATCCACCATGTCGCAGGGTAGACCTGTAAACATGCGGCCCCCGCCCACTGTCCCCGCCGGTGTACCCGTCCGCAGCGGTGCAGCAGCGATTACGAAGGCGATCGCGCAGTCGCCGCACATGATGGCGAGTGGCCGCGACGACACGACACTCATGCCTCCGCCTCCACTCCCAGGCTGCGGGTCCATGAGCTCGAGCGTCTCGTCCCGCCCCAGCTTTTCGTCCTCGGACTCGGGGTCCGTGTCTGCCGGCTCTGCATTCTTTGAGCCCCGCCACTCCCAGATGATGCGTGAGGACCGCCTCAAGGTTCCGCTGCAGGAGAGCCTGGGGGACAATATGGGTGGTGAGGCCGATCTCGACACACGCTTTGAGAGCCTCTTGGTGAGTTTCATATTACATTGTGGCTTTGGCGATGCTCGTCGCTTTCTGGCTTTCGCCCTTCCCTCAACGCCTCAAACAGACCAAACATTAGCCCTCCTCCTGACCTGCCTGACATGTACTAAATTGCTAACACCGCTGTGTAGGAGCGTCTGCAGGTGCCGTCTACAGTGCGCATCAAGTTCTCAACCGTCAACCCCGATGTCAAGATGAGCATTCTTGAAAGCTCGCTCAGCTCCAACCCCAACATTTTAGCTGCGCTGGGACTTGCTCCGCCCAACTCTGCCAGCAACAACAACAACAATAACAATAATGGAAACGGCACGGGCAAGAAGCTCAAGAATAGGCTCTCGACACCGTTACTCCGCAAGCCCAAGAGCAGCCAGTCGCTCCGGGACGACGCCAACAACGACACGTTTGCCAAGTCCCGGGGCCACCAGCGTGGCCAGTCGATGGATGTTCCCCGCTCCCTCAAGCCGCCATCTGCTCGCCCGACGAGCATTGCGATCCCGCCGTCGTCAGGCCGCCAGAATAGCGTTCCTATCTCGCCCCGTGGCCCGCCTTCACGCCCCGGCACCCCCGAGACGCCGGAGGTGTTTGTTCGCTGGCTCGCAAGCTACAAGGCCACGGATATCAAGATGGAGGTTGACCGTGCGAAGAAGCTCCGTATGCTGCTCCGCCACGAGGTGACTACCTGGGTGGCGGGGTTCCTTGACGCTGGTGGATATGCGCGCATTCTCGACAGAATCCAGGACCTCCTCGATGTCGAGTGGCGGTAAGTCTATTCTGTGTTTGTAACTGCTGACGTTCTAGTGAGGAGCAGCACGACGACAAGATGCTCTACGAGTTGCTCCGCTGTGTCAAGGCGCTGACTACCTCTGATGTGGGTGCCAAATTAGTTCGTTTTACTCACCCACCAGGTTGGCAAGGTGGCCCTTCGTGCGCACCACCCTCGCCCTTTCGTTGGACTTTCTGAGCTGCTCTTCTCTGAGAAGAAGCCCGGTGACCTGGCATGCAGGCAAATTATTGTCGAGCTGTGGCTGTTCCATTTTGAGCTGTTCCCCAGCAGCTCCCACGAGCCCATGAGGCAATCTACGATTCGGTTCCAGCCTGAGCCCAGCCTCGACGTTACGACATTTATCCGGTCGCTCCTCATGCCCGAGAACAAGGACGACAAGACCAAGGACTACCACGAGTTTGTCACGGCTGCACACCGTCCGCGTGTATTCAAGGCGTGGGTGCAGGAGCTCAGTGATATTTGCCGCGACTACTTCTGGATCATGTGCCATGGATCCAACACGCTCTGGGCCCTCAACGAGGTGAACCAGCAGCTTGTCGAGCGACCCGTCGCCCCTGGTGGTGCGACTGGCGGTGTAGAGTTTGAAGCCATGGGCTACGTGGTGAGTTTAAGCACCGTAGTCTGCACGCTGACGTGAGACCATTCACTTCCGTCTGCTCAACGCGCTTGCTCTTCAGACCGCAGAAGAGAGCGTGGAAAAGGCACGACAGCTGCACCATGACCTTCTGGTTTCCGGTCTCGACCGCATTCTCATTGTGAGTTGGTCACGTATGCCGCGCAACTGACACCACAGACGATGCGCAAGGCCTCCACAACCTACTACCCCACGCTACACCTCGAGCTGGCTCGTTACGTTGACGCACTCCGCCGCGCATCTCCCGGCAACAAGCTGCCGTACCTCATCAGCAAGATGGTGGGCCCGCCTCCGGAGGAGTTGCGCCGGCACCGCAGTGCCTCTGAGTGGCTTCCTTCTACTTCTCAGAGGGAGCAACCGCAGAGCCAGCGGCAAGCGCAGCATTCCCAGAATCATCAGCAGCGGCAGGACCACAGCCAGCGCCACCACCAGCGCCACCACCAGCAGCAGCCCCAGCAGCACTCGCACTCTCACTACCAGCAGCGTCAGCCCCAGGACGCACGTTAAATACACACGCAGCGGCTGGAGAGGATGTGAAAAGTGAGGCCAAGCTGGTGAAAACGACAGTGACGACATGATGTGGCTGGCCCTGGTGGCGGTCTGCCTTGGCGATGAGTGGAAGGGAGGAAGAGGTGTGGCGCGATTTTGCGGAGGTGCGCGTTTGCTAGAATACCCTCATGTAGTTGTGCATTATGACGAGGAGAGACGCGAAGGCCCCAGGATGAGAAAGAAAGTTAGTAGACGAACAGACAGCAGTAGGAATTCGGAGGTCGTCTGCGATGCATGCAGTGTGTAGAGCATGTGTTGCATTGGTTGCGATGCTATGCAGAGTGGTTACAATAATGGCGAGCTGGCTCGCTCGATTAGCGGCCAGCGGGCGGGGTATCGGGGTCGATATCAACGATTGCGCGCATGCTCGGGCTCGGGCTCGAGTTAGGGTCGGAGTAGCGGTCCTCGTCCTCACCAGTGGCGTCGTTGCGTCTTTTGTTGCCTCGTCTCCCTCGCAATCTATTCCTCGTCTAATCTCATCTCGTCCTCTTCCCTTCCCTTCGTTCTCGGTGCTCCTCGCTCCTTATCCCGCCATCGACACGAGCAACAGAGGAGAGTTTAATGCGAGAGGAAGCGCTTTCCCTTGGCCTTCCTGCGCGCGAGCGTCTTGCGGCCGAGACGTGTGCGCGTGCGCGAGAGGAAGCCGTGCTTGTTCTTGCGCTTGCGCTGCGAGGGCTGGTACTCGGTACCAAAGGCGCGGCCGCGCGTCTGGCCGACGGCGGCGGGGGACGACAGACGCTCGAGCAGCGAGACGGGGGAGGAGACGCTGGGAGCGGACAGGCGCTGCGCGAGGGAGAGCGATGGGCGCGCAGCACAAGACACGAGCGACGAGGTGATGCTCGGGCGGAGGAGGGGGAGCGTGCGCGGGACGAGTGCCGGGGCGGGAACGGCGGGGACGGCGCGGAGGGCGCGGGTCGCTGTAAGTGCCGAGCGGAGGATACGCGGCATGTTATATGTTGGGGTGGGGATGACGGTGTGGGTTGGTGGTGATGAAGGAAGAGGTGTGTGTGATGGCTTTGAGTGCCCGAATGGTGACTTTTGCGATCGTTGGCGGCTTGGGAGTAACATTGGGAGGGACATGAAGTGGGATAAATTGAGAAAAAATAATCTCCAAAAAAAAAAAAGAATGAAGAGGGAAGGCCACGTGGGATTCGAATGGCACCTGGCACACCCGCAGTGGGAATTGTGGAACACTGAGAAATGCTTTTGGTGAGTTCATGACAACATTCCCTTCAGAGCAATCGAGAATCAGGCAGCCCGTCTTTTGCATCAACCCATCCATCCACAGCACCACCCCCACAGGTACCGACCATGGCGGCACCATCAGCGCAGCCCGACACGATCATCACGCAGCCGCCGCCGCCCACGGCGACGCGCGAGTCGCGCATCGCGACGCACTCGCACATCAAGGGCCTGGGGCTCGCAGACGACGGAACGGCAATGGAGAGCAGCCAGGGATTTGTGGGCCAGCGCAGCGCGCGCGAGGCGCTCGGCCTCCATCTCGCGCTCCTCAAGCAGGGGAGGCACTCTGGGCGGCCGTTGTTGCTCGTCGGGCCGCCGGGGACCGGAAAGGTGTGTGTGTGGTGGTATGGATGGAGGAGGAAACAAGGACAGGAGGTTATTGATGCTGACTCTTTCTCCAGACCGCGCTCGCGATCGCACTCGGCCAGGAGCTCGGCCAGCGCGTGCCGTTCTGCCCGCTTGTTGCGTCTGAGGTGTTCTCGGGCGAGGTGAAGAAGACCGAGGTGCTCAGCAGCTGCTTCCGGCGAGCAATAGGTGAGTCTAGGAATTAATTCCCTTCACATGTAGTGGTGGTGCTGACACTTGGTAGGCCTGCGCATCAAGGAGACAAAGGAGGTGTACGAGGGTGAAGTGACCGAGCTCACTCCGTCCGAGGCGGAGAACCCGTTGAGCGGGTACGGCAAGACGATTTCGCACGTGATTGTCGGCCTCAAGACGGTCAAGGGCACCAAGCAGCTGCGCCTCGACCCGTCCGTGTACGAGGCGATCCAAAAGGAGCGCGTGGTCGTCGGCGACGTCATCTACATTGAGGCCAACACGGGCGCCGTCAAGCGCGTGGGGCGCTCGGACGCGTATGCGAGCGAGTACGACCTCGAGGCGGAGGAGTACGTGCCGCTGCCCAAGGGCGACGTGCACAAGCGCAAGGAGCTCGTGCAGGACGTGACGCTGCACGACCTCGACATGGCCAACGCGCGCCCGCAGGGCGGACAGGACATCATGTCCGTCATGGGCCAGCTCGTCAAGGGCGGCCGGACAGAGGTGACGGACAAGCTCCGCCGCGAGATCAACAAGGTCGTCGACAGGTACATTGAGCAAGGTGTCGCCGAGCTCGTCCCCGGCGTGCTGTTCATTGACGAGGTGCACATGCTCGACATGGAGTGCTTTACGTACCTCAACCGCGCGCTCGAGTCGCCCATGTCCCCCTACGTCGTGTTTGCGTCCAACCGCGGCGTGTGCACCATCCGCGGCACAGAGGACGGCGGACCCCTCGGCGAGGGCATCCGCTCGCCGCACGGCATCCCCGTCGACCTCCTCGACCGCTGCATGATCGTCAAGACCGAGCCCTACTCGCGCGCCGAGATCCGCACCGTCCTCGAGACCCGCTGCCGTGTCGAAAACATCAATGTCTCCCCCGAGGCCCTCGACAAGCTCGCCGACGAGGGCGCCGCCTCGTCCCTCCGCTACGCCCTCCAGCTCCTCACCCCTGCCGCCATCCTCTGCCGCACCGCCGGACGCTCAGAGGTGGCCGTCTCGGACATCAGCGAGCTCGGCGACCTCTTCCTCGACACCAAGCGCAGCGTCGATATTCTCAAGGAGCTCGATGCCGCCGAGAAGAGGTACTAGAGTGGCGGATTGGAGAACGGGAAGGGGTGGAGAATGGACTCGCTTATCAGTACTAGTAGCCCATAGCAACTAGTCCCGCTGACCGGAACGTATCCCACGTAGACTCGTGCGCTGCACAAAACACCACGGTCCCAGCGGTGTACAATGTATTTGCCGTGACCCAAGATTCAGGAGCGACTGGGCTGAAGCTGGTAGGAAGAGACCATTTCCCCACCAACCCATGCTCTCGATGCTGCCTGGGTAGCTACGAGCACAACAGTTCATGCAAGTGACGGCTAGACAAAATCCCCAAGTAGGCAAAAGTAAAGTGGATAGTGCCCATGGTGTTATGCTATAGAACGAAAAGCACAGAATATATTGTGGAAGGGACAGAACAGTGGAGCGTGTAGTCAAGTATAGTACAGTGTTCACGAGCAGGGCCGGTGTATGTGGCGGGATTCTATGTCAAGCGAGTGTAGTTGTGTTTTTTTGGTTGTTGATGTACGCGGTGTCGACGAACTCACGCGATTGTCTAGTCGGGTATACCACTGGGAAAGTGCCAGAGCGCACCAGATCATCCTCCCCTCCTCTCCTCTCCTCTCCTCTCCTCTCCTCTCCTCTCCTCTCTTCTCTATCTATCCACCTCCTCCACCCCCATCTCCATCCCCCTCTCCATCCTCATCGGCCCTCCTTTCTCTTTCTCGCGTCTCCATCAACTCCCGCCGCCGCCGCCGCCGCGCCTCCTCCAACCGCCTGGCGATCGCAGTCCCAGACACGGGCTTGGGAATGATATCGTCCGCGCCCGCAAGGAGATACTCGTCCTGGTCTTCGCGCAGCGCATTGCCCGTGCATCCAACAATGTACGTCTCGATGCGGTGGGCGCGCACGGCGCGCGCGACCTCGACGCCCGTCATGAGCGGCATCTGGCTGCAAAAGTCAGTACAAGCGCTGTTGGCTGTGCGACTCACTTGTCGAGGAAGACAATATCGATAGGGGTCGCGGACGACGCGGACGACACGATGATGTCGAGCGCCACCTGGCCGTTGGCGGCCTGCAGGACCGCATGCCCGTGCCGCTTGAGCATACGTGCCATAAGCTTGCGCGTGAGCGCGTCGTCGTCGACGACAAGGACCGTAAGTGGTTCCTCGGGCTCGGGGGCTGGTGCGATGGCTGGATCACCGTCGGCATTGCCATCGCCACTAGCCGCCGTGCCCGTCGTGCCGCCCGATGTGGAGCGCTGTCCGCGGAGGCTGAGCGGGTTCACGTCGAGCTCCATCGTCGGGGAGCGCGAGCCCTCGCTGCCAGTGTACGCTGGCAGGATGGGGAGGTTGAGCGCGGGCGGTGGGGGCGGCGAGTCGGGGATCACTGGCCTAAAGTGCGGATCGACGGGCCGGCGCGGCCTGCCTGCTCCACTGGGCGACTGGGTCATGCGGGGCACTTGGTACGGGACGAGGCTCGGGGTGCGGCCTAGCAGCGACAAGTGCGCCACACGGTGAGCGACGGGTGCGCCAAGTGGCGGAGTGGATGACGCCATGGCTATACCGGCGGGAATGAAGGAGTCGCTGATTTCCAGAGCATTGGATGAATCTGGGTCTGGCTCGTTGCGAAGATCAGCTTCCATGACAGATGGTAGGCAGAGCCCCGAACTGGGCGGCGGCCTGCGTTGATCGAGAAGCTCCACCGCGTCCGCCTCGTCTTGTTCCACTGGCGTCTCGCGGCCGGATCCAGGCAGGCTCGAAGGATGCGGGACATGTGGCATGAGCGGATTCGTGCGCGTCATGGGCGATTGGTCGGGCGCACTTGGGCCATGTTCGAGTGACGGAGCCGTGAAGGGGAGCACGTTGAAGAGCGGGGTCTGGGTGAGGTTCGATCCGGAGCGCGACTTTGGTCCGCCACTGGAGCCTTCTATCGGCACGCTGGGCAGCGGCGGCAGAGATGCCTCAGGCGCCGATCGCCGACGAGGACCCGCGATCGTGATGGAGATACTGCCCCTCGGGCTCGGGGTTGAGATGCGACGCGAGTTGACCAAGTGAGGCTGCGAAGCGGGGAGAGACAAAGCATGCGGCGAGAGCGTATATGGAATCTCAAACCTGCTCGTCAGCTATATTGCTGGAGATGCTGGACGCTTACCAGAAGACACTGCCCTTCCCCAGTTCCGCGTCGACGCCAAGACGGCCTTTACTCAGTTTGACAATCTGCATGACGAGCGCGAGTCCTAGCCCGGATCCCTTCCCGCCCTGTCGTCGCCCGATCTCAGTCTGGACATAGGGCGAGAAGAGGCGGTTGTCACGCACGTCTGAGAGAGACAAGCCAACTCCCGTGTCGTGTACTTCGACGCGGATGAGGGCTTTGCGGGGCACGGAGGATGTAGGGGCAGGTAAAGGCTGGGACTGGGACGCTGGTGAACGCGACGGCAGCGTCGTGAGTGGGATATGGGGGGTGTGAGACGACGACGGAAGACTGTGCCTCCGTTCATTCGCGCCCAGCTTTGGGGAGCTCGTGTCAATCACACCAGGTTTATCCGGGTCCGCAAAGTCGAACGCGAGCTGAGCCTTGTCGTCCAGTGACACGCGCTTCCTTGCGTTGTCAGAGCCCTTCCTAGAGTTCGGAACACCGGCGTCGCGGAGCAGCAGCTCCGGAACGTCGGCTTCGTCCAATGGTGTGTCCTGCACGACCGTTTCATCCGAAGCGCCGAGCATCGTTGCAGTTGACGCAGCATGCGTGCCGACCAAATTATCAATCCCGGGATCGCTGTCCGGCAGAACAGGGAACACGAGCTTTGTCACGACCTTGACGCCCCCGCTGGCTGTAAACTTGAACGCGTTCGAGACGAGGTTGGAGCACACCTGCTTGAAACGCATCTCGTCGCCAATGACGGTCCCGCCAATCTCGTCAATGCGCGGATCGAGCTCAAGCTCAAACTCGAGTCCTGTCAGCTCGGCCGTGGCGCGGTGCGAGAGGGCGACGTAGTGGACGGCTTTGTGGAGGTTGAACGGCTTGCGGGCCTGTATCAGATTGCCGCTCTCCATGCGATTAAAGGACAGCACGTCGTTGAGCACCTGTGTGTGTGTCAGCTTGCAGATGAGGGGTCCACCAGCTGACTCGCACCTTTTCCATCATCCGGAGACTGCCGTCCAGACCAATCACGAGCTCCTTCTGGTCGGTGCTCATCTCGTGGAAGGCACCTTCGCCATCGAGGTTGGCGAGGGCCAGGCGCGCAGTGTTGAGCGGCACGCGGACTTCGTGAAAGACTGCATGGTTGTGGTGAGTGGAGGAAACTTTGTGGAGTGACGCACTGTACGACACGAAACGCTTCTTCGAGTCCTCGGCCCGTCGCTCCTGTACCTGCGCCGACTGCACCGCGCTGTGTTTCAGCAAGAATGCGCCTGAAGAGTAGGACATACCGGTACTGGTCCTTGAGCTGCGCGCGGAGCGAGAACAGCTGCCTGTCGGAACGTTCCCTGTTTGTCAGTTCCGCGGACACAAATGAACCCACCGAAAGAAAGCCATGATGGAGATAAAGACATGGAACATTTCGACTGTAGTCAGCAACACCCCCAATGGCCGGGGCTACCCACAGACGATCACATCTCGCCACCACGACATTGGGGTCTTCGGCAAAGGGACGAACAGTGCCGTCCCAGTGATGAACCACGTTGTCGCCAGAATAAGGTGCAGGCCGCGATTCTGCCCCAGGGACATGACGGCGAAGCTCGCGGTGGCGAGGAGAGACGAGAGAAGGTGAAGAAATGGGCGGCCGCCGCAGTTGTTGGTGAGCCGGTAGAACTGGACAGCAGTCAGAGATCGGAGGTAATGCAAAACTCTGGCAGTCAAGTACCCACCCCACACGAATACATTTCCACGGTTAAAATCCACTGCTGTCAGCTCTTTTGCTGCTTAGCTTGTCCGACTCACGCCCCAGCACCAGCATGCGCCGGCGACCCAGACCTGGTAGAGCAATTTGAACCGCCGAGGTCCGTCGAACGCGACGAGAAGCGGGAGGGGCAGGGTCCAGAACCCGCATATGCCAATGTATGCCTGTGTGTGAGAAAAGACCAACATCAGAATCTCACGTATTTCCGCCAAAGCGACAGCGACGGCTGCACTGCAATGGTAACGGCCCACTGGAGGACAAGGAAGAACGTCGCAAGGATGGCAGCGTGTTTGTTTGCGTACCACTCCTGTGGTAAGTTAGTAACAAGTAATCGCCTTCGTTGCACACAGACGGGAAGCTCACCTCCTTCCGGAACGCCCTCTCGACTTTGGGGTCGGGGAAGCTCGAGTCGACAAAGTACTTTAGTGGGAACCAGACTGCGGTCTTCCACCAGTTGACAACGTCCATGAATGTACGACGGCGCTTGAGTCGGCGGCGCGAGCTCGTCTCCGAGTTGAGATAGCTCGTGTACGCCGACTGGGACTGCGCCTCGCCGTCTGTCGAGTGCGCGAGGTGGTGGTCGTCGGCATGGCCGTCGACATGCTTCTCCGCGGCATCCATATCGTCTTCGTCCGGGATGAACGCGTCAAACGAGTTTTCGACCACGACATACGACATGGGGCCCGTGGGCTCGTCCTCTGGCCCAGAACCCGACGACCGCCGCTGTCGCTGATGTCGCCTCCGCTCGCGGCGGCACATGCTTCCCCTCCCGCCTCCACCTCCCCCTTCTCCTCCACTCCCACCTGCACCTCCTCCCGCAGCAGCAGCGGCTGCTGCTACTGCTACCCCAGCATCGTCGGCCGCGAACGGAGGAAACACAATCCCATGCCCGCTCGCGCCGTCCCGCCAGCTGCGGCGCGTCCAACTCACGCTGCGGTCCCGTATCTCTCCACTAGCAGACCACAGCGCGTCGACACTCGCACTGCTCATCCCCGCGGTCCCCGCCTCGAGATCGGACGGCGTGAGCCCCGAGTCGGTCGTCCCCGTCGTCGTCGTCGCCCCCGCGGGCGTCATGCTCATCTGCTGCACGAGGTCGTGCATCATCTCGCGAAACCGCGTCATGCGCGGCTTCGTGGTCTCGGACGCAAACCGAGCACGCGAAGCCGCCTTGGGCGGTGGCAGTTCCAACGGTGGCACGATCCTCGATGGCCCTGGTGTCCCTGATGGCCCTGATGGTCTCGATTGCCCAGCGGCGGCAGTGAGGATCGGCACAGTCGGAGGTGGATCGTGTATCGGTGCGCTCACGCTGTCGAGTCGGCTGAGCCCGATAGCTCCCGCGGGCGCGTCTTGTCGCCCGCCGCCGAATATCCTGCCGTTGCCACGGGTTCCGCCGCCGCCGCCGTCACCATCATTTTGATGTAGGCTGCGGCTTCTGTGCGGTTGACGGAATGGCAACGCCTCACCCATCCGCTGATGGCCCCGATCTGCTCGCCCTCGCCGCAACAGCGACGCAAACAGACTACTCGCGTCGGCGCCCGACTCCGCACGCGTTCTGCTCGCATTCACAGGCGCATTGGCACCCGGATTCCCCCTGCTGTTCCCACTTGCGTTTGCACTTGCACTTGCAGTTGCGCCTGCAGTAGCACCCAAGCTTGCGCTCGCACTCGCGTTCGGGCCCGTGCTCGCCGCGGAGGTTGCTGCCAATCGTGCCGATCGCCGCTCTTCGTTCACCGCCCCGGGCGCCGCCGGCGGTGTATTTTGCGCCCCATGGTCGGGTATGCGTTCGGCCGCCATTTGCTGGAGAGCTCTGGCTGTATGGCAAATGGGTAAGTGGTAACTGTTTGCTGTGTAGTGGGATGATGGGAAGGGCAATGTGAACATTTTGGATTCTCTGGTGCGCCCAAGTGTGCGTGCAGGCTGTGCCAAGGGGCCACATGCACACCCAACATGGTGGCTGTTGTGCTTTCATAACATTCCACAGCCAGAAAATGGCAGGCACACCACGCGCACTTCGCTTGCGGGTGTGCGTTGTCGCCGCAAAAATGCAGGGGCAGGGGCAGGGCACGACGGACGCACAACAAACTCGGGCGTCCAGGCACGGGGCCCAGACTTTTGGGTCAAAATGGGGGCCCCGCATTTTTCATGTCCACCCACGACGATGGTCCTCTGGCTTGGAATGTTTATTCAACGGCTCCTTAGGAACCTTTTTACTTTAAGATTGATATCCGTAGCTCGGTATACATTCCGTTACATTCCTCCTAAAGTCCCCGGTAACAATTGTGGGTCAGGTGGCCCTGCATGGTCCCGATGGTCTGCAAAAAAACCGGATGCTAAGCAGTAATAAGTCGGATTCCAGCGACGGCTGTTGGGAATTGGGAACGATATGCAGCCGTGTCGTGTCCGCGCTCCGTCCTGGTCCATGTCCCTCCAGACTGGCTGAATGGATTCACTAGCCCCGGGCCCTTTGGCCCAAAACCTGACCTGTTGCCAAGACCGGGAGCGCGAAGCGTGTCCACGGCAGTACGGCAACGTACAGTATACACAATCCGAGTTTGGCGTGGATAATCCATGCTTTAAACGGGGAGGTTGGCCTGTTCTTCCAGATCTGTGGCGTCCATTCACTCGACGACGAAGACGACGACGACGAAGACGACGACTACAACGACAGCTTAAGGAGAACGGGAAACTAAGAACTGATCTCGATGCCACTGTTCATTGACGAGGTAGAGGAGTCGCCAGCAGCTAATTGCGCATGGGACGGCCGTCCAGTACGCACCTAGTGGGCTGCAGCTGACTCGGATTCCATTCAGCCACGCATCTTTGGCGTGCACGGTGTCCCGCTAGAGTCACCGATGTGCGTGGCTTTCAGAACGAACTCGGGAATCTGAAAGAGAATTGAGAGCCAATTACATTAATTATGCATCTACAACTAAACCCATTGTCCAGTACTCTCCCTACCTTCGACTCTCGTTAATGTGTCACGAGACTTGTCCCTGCATGGCCAGGCTCATGCCGCTCGCAATCCATCAGCGCGTACTGGAACTGCGTCACGAACGAGAGGCGGGTGTACAGACAGTCCGTCGGGGATCGGGACGCCGAGCGCGAGGCGGCCGAAGCTGTCGACGGCGAGGCAGATGCCGTCCGCGAGCGGCGCGGCGAGGACGATGAGAGCGGGGGGGACGGGACAGCAAGGCGGGCGCGCGAAGTTGATCGTGCTGAGGTGCGCGCCGTGGGGGACGGGGACGGGGAGCGCGAGGCAGCATAGTCGCGCAAGCGGTCGACCACGTGGGCAAAGTACGCTGGGTCCACGAGACCAGACGCCGAGGGCGATAGTGTGTCCTGTGGCATTTCCGTTTCCGTTGCAGGAGGCGATCCGGGGTCAGGCGTAGGAATGACGTGGTGCGTCTCAGAGGAGAACTCGTCGACTCCGTGCCAGCGCACACCGGGCCGGAGCGAGCGGCCCCGTCGGCCGCGTCCTCTGTCCGCCGAGTCATGCGAGCCGCGGCGGTGCGAATGCCAGTCGTCCTCATGGCCGCCCTCCCTCTCATCTGTAGATGGGGCAGGCGCGCGCGCCTGCCCCATGGCACTCTGCACGCGCTCACGGAAGCACGCGAGCGTCTCGTAGTCGGGCATCCACTCGTGGTCGAGGTACGCGGGGTGCACCTGCTCGAGGCCGACGATGGTAACGTTGCGGTCTTCTGGGGTCCTCCTTTCTGTACTCCGGCCCTTGCCCTTGGAATTGGCCTTGCACCGTGGGGTGAAAAGTGACGGCACCATGGCGCCAGCGACGAACGACGCCGCACACGCGTACCGCCACCGCACCAGCGACTTGTGCGAGCGGGCCGAGACTGCCGCGTTGCGGTCTGCCGGGGACGTCGTCCACCCGGGCCCCCATAAAGAAAGTACGACCGTGACGGTGGTCGCGCTGCCCAGGATACTTAGAATATCCGGGTGGAATGCCGTGCCCGCATGCGTGCGAATGACGAGGTCGGACGTGTCGGCCTCCTCCTTGATGTATGGCGACGACGGCGGCGGCGTCGGCGGGCGCGGGATGCAGCGCACACTGCAGCATTCTTTCTGTGCCCTTTGCTCGACGCCACTGTTGACTATATCGTCGCAGGCGTCGGCGTCAAAATCGAGCACTAGCCCGCCGCGCCCGCGCCATCGTCGGCCATACGGGTCGGGAATGAGCGTGATGCTCTCGAGGGCGTGCATTCGGTGCACGAGCGACGCCACGGTGCCGAGGGACGGGACGCAGCCAAACTCCCAGGCACCCCCCAGCGTCAGGTGCGTAACGTGCGCCAGGATCCGCGCGAGGCGTGCCTGCTCGAATGCGCTCCCCGTGCGACGGAGATCGGCGCCGAGGCGCGGTCCGTCACGCGCTTGCAGCGTCACGCGGCCCTCCCAGTCGACGAGGAGCGTAGCGTCGGCGAAGAGTGCGGCGTCGGCGCATCCTGTAGCTGAGCGCGACACGCCCCGCAGCGATAGGAGTGCCGCACGCGTAGAGTGCGCGGCGATGGTGTCAAAAATGTGTGGGTAGTAGTCTGGATGCAGCATCTTGTCGTTTAGCAGTTGTGGCGAGGGATGAAGATTGAATGTCAATGATGAGTGGATGGAGATGCACAACAAGAGTTGGATAATAAACAGAGCGCGTTGGCGTGCATACGTGTGGGCTCGCACGAGGAAAAAAAAAGTGTGCACAGTTTTGGTGAGGTGTGTGCCAGGCGTAAAGGGTGTGCACAGGTGGAGCTGTTTCGGCCCTTTGCTTTTGTGGGTGGTGCTCTGTATAGTCCGATGACGATTGTCTCGGTGGGTGGTGGAGTCGGGCGGGGTGTTTTTTTTTTTTTATCTGATAAAAAAAAGACTCTATCCCCTGATTGTAGATCGGATACACTCGGCCGATAAGTGTATGTCCCCTCGGTTCTCTCTCGCTCTCTCGGTCTCTCTCACGTTCCACCCCTTGCCCCCATTTTTTCCCAAGGTCTGCCCACTCTCAATCTAAAAGTGACACAGTCGTATACTTGTCCCCAAACAACGCGTCCTTGAACTCAAGAAATAAGGACAGGACTGCGTCATCAACAGGGAGAGAGTACAGAGGGTGGGCAGCCTCGTCTTTGTCCTCTTCCATCTTTCAGGTGCGCGATCTCGTCTCATCGGGTCCTAAGACGCTCATCTGGTCTTTTCGCACGGGGGTCCAGGTGTCCGACGACGCGAGCAAATGAGAGCAATGCATCAGGGGACTCATGTATGCCAGGCAACGACGTGCTTTGAACAGCACCTTGAAGACCTACAGTAAGTGCTCCCCCAAATCTGTCAACAGACGGTCGGCTTTAGCGGTTATCCTATCACCTCCACAAATCTGCGCTGGTTCTGGTCAGTGTAGAGCTGAATAACAACCATACATGGCTCCGTGCAGGTCAAAAGTGGTGTTGCAATGCGGTTGTTCTGTACAATACAGCCCACTCACGTGTCCCTCACTAGCAACTGGTGTAGTGCTCTCCCCTTTGTGCATCTTACTTTGTCTCAGTCTTATGGGTTGATATACTGCAATTTATCACAGCAACAGGCTTTTCTCCCTTGGGCCTGATTCTTCCTCGTCCAGGGGCTTTGGCTCTTCAAGTTGCTACATCAACTGTACAAACACTTCTACGCGGATACATAACCTACAGCGCGTCAAGGAACAAACGCAGGCTCCCCATCAAGAGCGTCCGTGTTTGGTACTTTCCTTTGTCTCCCCCGACACTTGCTCTTTCTCTCCGGCTCTCAGCCCCCACTTAGGGAAGAGGCTTGACCATGAGGGGCATCTGCGGACCGGCCTCCTCCTCGCCCTCGACCCACGGGAGCATGACGACAAAGTCCTTGCGGATGATTCTTGGGTTGGACGGGAGCGGAGCGAATGAGAAGGAGCGGAGGAGGGTGAACAGCTCGGCTTTCATCTGGGCCACCGCGAAGCGGTACCCACTGGAAGAACTGTATCAGCATACTAAATTCATTCACCATAGCCACAGTATAAACTCACATGCAGTTGCGCGGCCCGCCGCTGAAGGCGAGAAGGTTGCCGTAGACGCCCGGGATATTCACCGGCGGGCAATCTGGCCTGTCGAAGCGGTCGGGGTTGAACTCGTCGGCGTCCGCGCCCCAGAGCTGCGGGTCGCGCTGGATCGTGCATGTCGGGACCCAGATGGGTGTGCCCTTGGGCACGAGCAGCGTCTCGATGAGGGATCCGTCCTGCCCACGCACGGGGTTGGCGAGCGGGATGGCGCAGTCGACGGCTGCGACGCGCGCGAGGTCATTGATCGCCGGGTCCATGCGCAGGGCCTCGCGGACGACGTTTTCGAGGTACGGCAGCGCGTTTAGCTCGTCGAGCGTCGGCTCGGCTGACCCCAGCGTGAACAGTTCCTCGCGCAGGCGGTCCTGCACTTGTGGGTTGCACGCGAGCGAGTACAGACACCACAGGAGGGTGGTGGAAGTTGTCTCGGACGCGGCAATGAGCATGGTCGAGATCTGGTGCACTACCTCCTGGTCGCTCATGCGCTGGTGCTCTGGGAGATCCTTGGCCATGTTGGCCTTTACGATCAGCGACAGCAGGTCTTTGCCCATATCCGTCTTCTTCTCGATGGAGAGCTCCGAGTTGAGCACTTCTTGCTTCTTGCGCTCGACCAGGGTCTGCAACGGTCAGCTTTTACCCAACAGAACTCACCCATTGTGGTATTCATCCGTACTCACCCGTCCGAGGGCCACGATGGCGTCCAGCGCTGCATTGAGATTTCGCACTCGTTTTGATGGCTGCACGTTATAGCAAGCTTTTTTTTAATTTATTTATTTTTTATTTTATTTTTTTCTGGGGACTCACGATAAGGTCAAAAATAGGAGCGGCGAGCTGGAGGAGGAACAAGAGGTCAAACTTGTGGCCCACTGCATTTCGGAAGGTCTCGACAGTCTCGTTGCGCTTGACTTGGCCTGTTGTGCGTGGTGTTAGCAATTTGCACTATATCGCGTGTGGTCGTGACCAGGCTCCGCCACACCGCTTCGAAAGTATGTACGGGGCACTGCAGCACAGTACAGTAGCATACCTACAGTTAAAGTCGTGATCGAACCCGGCGAGACCAACAATGTCAAAGGAGAGTTCGAGAAGGAGCGGCCCGACGTTAATCTTGCGTGCCCCGGGGACGACGTCCTCGGGTTTCGGCGGGGTCGGCGCGGCCTCGTGGTGGAGGTCGTTCTCGATGAGGTGCGCGATGCGGTCGCGGAGCACAGCGATCTTGGTCCAGAAGACGGGCATGATGTCACGGATGGCTCCCGCGGAAAACGCCGGGTTGAGCACTCTGCGCTGGCGCCGGTGGTCGTCCCCCTCGACAGTGATGAGCCCGCGGCCCGTAACGTGCTCGATGAACCGGTACTCTGGCGCCTTGACGAAGCTGGCCCACTCACGGTGGATGAAGCTTACGGCGGCCAGGTCGGCGACGAGCAGGCCCGGGTGCGCCCCGAGCCCGAGGCTGAACTGCTGCACGGGGCCATTGACCGCGACCTGCTGCGCGTAAAAGACGCCTGTCTCGTTTGCGAACAGCCCCAAGGCGTCCCCTAGGAGCCAGTGCGCGGGTTTCCCGCGGGGCAGGTTGCGTAGTGGGTTGTGGTAGAGCTGGTACAGGTGCACAGCCAGCAGAACGCCCAGCGCCAGCGCGAGGCCGGCGACGAGCTGCTGCCATACAGGGAGGTTGACGACCAGAGAAAGGAGCCGGCCCATTGTCCAGACGTGGGGTGATCTAGAAATAGAGAATGGTAAGAGATGGAGCTGAGAAAGACAGCAGCCAGAGAGCACTTCTTGTTGTGGCCTATATATTGAGAGCCACATCATGATCGTATAATACATACTGTATTTACATGCTGTGTCTTCAGTGGTCTTCAATTGCTGCCTCTTTTGGCCCTATCATCTTAATCTCTTCCGCCGGGCTGGCAAGGGGTTTAAGGTTACGGCTGCCACTGAGGCCGCCGCGGCGTTGAAAGATCCCCTGGCTGTGGAAAATGGCCCTGGCAATGTCAAGTTCTGAAGTTGTGTCTTGGAGCGCGATTGTCGAATTTGCCCTTGGAGGGGTTTGTTTGTTTGGGCCTTGGTTGGCTGTCCTTGCGGGAGTACACCTTGATTACGGTACGGACGTCTTGGCCGTGGCCGATTGGTCAGTACAGTACACACATTGGTCCGGTGCCACAAACTTTTGCTGTATTGTATTATATTAATACATTTTCTCATGGTTTGCACTGGAGATCTGTGGATCTGTCGGACAAGCCGTTAGAGTTTGCCATGGAACAAGGGGGTGCAGGTACGAGACAAGGAGCCGTGAGTATCCAGTCCGACGATGACGACAAGCTTGGGAAAGGGGGGGGTGGGGGTGCAGGGTTCCATCTCGTGCTTCTTGCCTGACATTTGTCTCTGAAAAGAGTGGTATAATATATTGTATTAACAGAGTTCACCAACCGCCGCGGGTTGCGTTTTTATCCTTCCGGGTGATGATCATATCATTTTGCAGCATTCAGTCTTGTGGCCTCTTGTCATGCGTCCGTCCGTCAGCGTCATCATCGTGATCGTGAGGGCTGGCTGAGGGCAGCTACCCGCGAGCATGTGGAATAGGCCACTCTGGCCGTTCACCTACTGTAGCTGCTCGACATTGGCTCCTAGGGACCACCCCCTTCGTCTTCGTGTCATGTCATGTTGAGTCATGTATCGGAGCAACTGTACTGTATGTGTTAACCCACGACCGCTGCCTGAATGTCCCGATGTTTGAGAGTGGCCCGCCCAATCACCTGTCACTATATCAATACATTGAACTGATCACTTTGCTAATCGAAGACATCATGAACGGTACTGTTGCTGGAGTGGAGTGTGACCGACAAAAGCTCCCCGTAAAGTATCTGACATGAGTAAAGTGATGCTGCTATTACCACCTCCTATTCGACGCAATGATTCCTCCGTCGGGATACAGCACTGCCGCCGGCGGTGCCTGCCAAACAGAAGAACTACAGTACAGCACACTCATGCACTCATGACGTCTCTGATCACGGGATGGTTGCTTCCCGCTCTGTGGGATCTGGGAATCAAGATCCATCTTCCTGGTTCCACTCTCTAGCGCGCGGCAAGGGAAAACGCTAATTCCTGGAACCTGTGTAGACTGCACTGATATGGGAAAGTGAGTATGGAAATGTACGCAGGCACTGTCCGTAAAAGTTCGGCCACCTGAGCACATAAGGCGAAACAAGTGCTGTAATTTACACACGCTGCTGGACGCAGGTATTTACAGTTGCGCAAGCAGTCGCTGCCCTCCCTTGGTTCCGTTCCGCCGTTCCCAGCGTCGCACGACGCATGCAGCTGATCATCGGTACCGTCTAGTCACATGCCATCTTCCAGCTACTGTAATCTCTGTGTGTGCAAGCGTATGGACAATGTGGCATACAGTACAGGTTGACTGCAGGCGGCGTGGCGGACCTGTTCACGGCCGAGTGCGACGGGGCTCTTACGGAGGAGGCATGGAGGCAATGCATACCCGGGTGAGGAAGCACACGGTGTGCCACGCTGCACGCTGCAGCTGACAGCGACGTCGAATGCGAATATACGCGGCACAATGATGTTCCTCTCCTGGTTGCTTATGGTCTGTACTGAGGCCAGGACATCGGCCATGCTCGACAGTCACAGGGCTACAGAGAGCGCATTGCGCTTTGATCCACAGACGCTGCAGAGGTGCTCACAGATTATAAGCTGGCTGCTCTTCAGCCCTTCTTTCCCCGTTCTCCAAGTCGCTCACTCTCACAAAAGAGCAAAGCACGCCCAATGCCCCCCCACGCATCCCCTCCCCCTCACGCCCCTCGGTGCCGCCCGGTTCCTTGCGGCCGGTTCGGCCGCGACACTTGCCCTCGGGATCGCGACCACGCTCGAGAGCCACGGATGGGAGGCGGTTCGTGCGTCGGGTCGCGACGTGTGGGCCATGATCACTGTGAGTTCCAAAGTGTCATTGAAGCATTCTCGTTGTTCGGCTGATTGTAGAGGGGCAGGGCGGCTTAAGTTTTGATTTCCGATCCCAATGCCCAGCGTCGGAGCGGCGAAGTTAGTCGAGTAGGAGTGAGGGGCGAGACCATACGGACGACAATTCGCGGGAGGGGGTGCGACATCATAAGGGTCAGCAAGGAATGGACCCGTCGGGTACTAGTCCGAGCTCGAGGGACTGTTTACCATCGATGTGTACATGTTCGCAATGCTGCATGTCAGGTGTCAAAAGGTGGTTTGTCGGGGTGTGTGTCTATCTAGTGTACCGCCCGGAAGAGTCAGTCGCCAGGCCAGGTCCTTTGATCGCGCACACATGTGCACACACATGTGGCGTGCTGGCTGAATGCGGTGCCAAACGGTCGGCCGATGCATCACTCAGTCATCTGCGAATGTGAATTAAGCACAGGCCGTCGCGAGGGCCGCAATCCCAGTCCTTCTCTTCTCGACATCCACACAAGTGTGAGCGCGTCTCTCATGTCCCACCCAGCACACGCACACTCCATACCTTCCAATGCAGCTGCTCCAATTCCACGCTAAATACAAACGATACTGTAAACACCTACTCGACCCTCCGCCGCGCCTCCTCGTCCCGGGCCCGCCGCGCCTCGCGCCACGCAAGGCTCTTGTGCACCCCAAAGCCGTCCTTGAACAACTCATTCACTTGCTCGAGGCTAAGGCCGCTGGTCTCGGGGTACACGGCATAGCAGCCCGCCCAGCCGGCGGCACACACCGCGGCGTATATCGCAAACGCGCCCGCGGGGGACGCGGCGTCCATGAGCGAGAGGAACGTGGCGGCAATGAGCAGGTTGCACGCCCAGTTTGTTGCCGTCGCGATGCTCGTGCCTATCCCGCGGACCTGCAGCGCAAAGAGCTCGCCTTGCTGCCATGGAATGTTGCCCAACCCTGTGGCGTACGCGGCGACATAGGCTGCCATGCCGAAGAGGACGGTGAGGGTCAGGTTTGGCGGGTAGTCGGACCCCGGGACGAGGATCCCGCCCGTTGTGGATGTCAGGCCTGCAGAGTTAGGATTCGTCACAAGGGGAGTGGGACGTACGGTGGAAGGCGAGCGAGACGATCACGAGGGCGAGGATCATGCCAGGGAGAGTGTACAGCATGACCGTGCGCCGCCCGACGGGGTCGACAATCTGGTGTCAGCGGCAACAAGACCTAATAGACAAAAGTCTCGTTTAATGGACTACTGATGGACTCTGTCCCATCAACACTTGAAACTCGACTCACTCTCAGGGCGACTAATGTGAACAGGAAGTTGACGACAGCAATAATCATGCCCGTCGCCGTCGGGTGGTCAAACCCAAGGGCGGCAAACACGCTGGCGGAGAAGTACATGAGCGAGTTGAAGCCGCAGAGCTGCTGGAGCGCCTGGAGGCCGCATGCGATGACTGGCACTATCAGCTTTTATCATTAACGTTTGTTCATACCGAGGGCGCGGCGGTGGGATCCGACCATGAACAGCGACGCGACGCGCTCCGACCACGTCGTGGTCTCCTCGATGCGCGCGCTCTCGCGCACCGACGCGCGCATGAGGGATACTTTGCGCGCGACGTCGTGCGGGCTTGCCAGAGGGTAGATCCGCGCGAGGACGGACTGGGCGGCGTCGGGGTCGCCGTGCAGCAGTAGAATACGGGCTGGGAGCCGTCAGAAAGGACGAGACGTGACTTGGACGATTACTTACGGCTTTCAGGGAGGAACGCGAGCGAGGCGAGCTGCACTGCGGCGGGCAGCGCGCCCAGGCCGACCATGTACCGCCACCCAGCGTGGGCACTGGCAAACGCCGCACCGATCGCTGGGCGTCAGTCAGCTCAGCTGAGCAAACAACAACTACGGCTGCACTGCACTTACCGTAGGCGACGACCTGTCCAAGGGTGCACGCGACGGCATTGATCGTGACAAGTCGCCCGCGCATGCGCGTCGGCGCCAGTTCGCCAATGTACAGGGGCGCAATGCAGCTCGCAAGCCCAACGCCGACGCCGACAACAAAGCGGCCAAACACCATCGCGCGCACAGTGTGCGCTGCGGCCTGGATGAGTGCGCCGAGGATGAACACGACGTTGGCGCCGCCGAGCACGCCCTTGCGGCCCACAAAATCGCTTATTGCCCCCGCGGCCAGGCCGCCCAGCAGCGCGCCGAGCGTCGTGCTCGATGTGATTGCCTCCTTTTGCCATGTGCTCAGCTGGCTCCCGAGGTCCGTCCCCATCGTCACCCTGGAGGAGAGTCAGTGGGTAGTCAGAAACGGAGGTCACGCTAGCGGTCTGCTCACAGTGTACCGGAAATAATTCCCGTGTCGTACCCGAACAACAGGCCCGATATGCTCGAGCTCGCCACGAGGAGCCGCACAAAGGTGTTGATTCTACAGTTTTAGTGCAATGTGCTTCCTGGACTCTGGACCATACACTCTAGACTCACTCGTCTTCGCCAGGGACAACAACGGCCGACTCGTCCACTTGCGCTTTATCTATTTCCTCTACGTCCACGTCTATGTCTCTCGCGTTTGCATCTGCATTGCGCTCGGGGTCGAGGTCGTCCAGAAACCGCGCGTGGTCAGTCGGGGAGTAGACCCCAGGTGCTGGCGGCGGCGCACCGTCCGCAGCAGTCGGGAGCGGGGCGTAGCTTCCGCGCGGAGTCATGGGTATGATGACGCCAAAAAGATCAATTGTGCTTAGGAGTCAAGCAATGGAGAGAGAGGGAGAGATGGAGAAATGGGCAATGGGAATGCACGATCCCATATCGTGTGCCCCGCTCAGGTCCTGCGTCATTGGTGTGACGCCGATTGTTTGGCAGGTTGGGTGGCAACATTTGTTTGTCGTGCCTCCACTCTTCCAATCTTCGTGATGAACGTCCGTGTTAGGACCGAGCAGCATTGCCAAACATGCATGTCTATCTGCATGGATCGCATGGAGCTGCGTGCTGACGATGAAGTTGAACAGGCATGCATCTCGAATCGGTGCAGGCAACTACATCTGCACACCCAGCAGCAACACTATGTATGCCGTCTACGACCGCCTACGCATCAACGACCGTCTACAGAGCGATTTGAAGGCCCACAAATACAGCCTGTTTTCCTCCTCGGTATACGCCGATATCCCGACGCTTTCCGTTGTCGACTCACACTAGCTGGGCTGCTGTACCCGGCCGTACGACAGGTCGGTGTACCTTGTCCACCGGCTTGGCTGACCACGCTGCAGAGTCATGTCCAATGTACTGTAGCAGGGGACGGCTTCCTCCACCACCCTGTATTCCAGCTCCGTCCTGTCGCCTGTGGCCTGCTGGACATCCAGGACAAGCGTATGCTGCTCAGGTGCATCAAACAGCTTGTTCAAAGCAGCGCACATCTCAGGGGTGAGACGCGTTGGCTGCTTGATCTCGAGAGGGTGGACTGTCGTCCACCTGCCACTGCCGCTGCCACTGCCACTGGTGTCCTTTACCTGATCAACAATGCCCGCAATTGCCCTCGCCTGCCGATACCGGTCGTCGGGGCCTTGCTATTGAAGACACACGTAGGCACTTGGCTCGGCGAGTAGGGTAGATCAACATCGCGCTGAGCGTGGTTGTATATCTGTCAGAGCAAGAATAGCACTACAAACTTTGTGGTATCTACCGTTTGTTATTAGCGATTAGTGAGTGGATATGAGCGAGAACCTAACCCATCGTTTCAGCCCATCCTTAGCACTAAGGAATCCACAAGATCCACAACAGTCAGCACTTCACTCTCCTCTCCGAGGCGATACCAGTCTATGCATCCTCTACCCCAGCCGCCGTAGACGCCGCGCGCCCCGGCCCACTAATACAAACACAATCTTAGAGAACCTTCTCGGCGACCTGGGCGGCTACGGGGTTCTTCCTCTTCCAGTCCCACATGCGGTACAGCTGCGCGAGGCCGGTGGAGCCGACAAAGAAGTTGACGGCGGCCAGGGAGTAGTTTACAGGCGTGATGACGAGCGAGTAGCGCACCTGGCGGGTTAGTATTGGGTGATGGCTTAAGAGGTGGTGGAGGGAGGGTGAGAGGTGCTGGAGGTCAAGACCACGAGTGGGGCAGGATAAATGGCCAGAAAGTGCCCGCGTACAGCGCCGCCCTCGTCGCAGAGCGCGAGCAAGAGCGAGCCCGCCCACTTCCACCTGCGCCTCGCGGAGCGTATTGCTTGCTGGCACGATAAAACACCGTAGACCATCCATGTTACCATGTTTTGATGAGTCATGAGCCGGGGTCCTCATGTGCGGCAAAACCAAGTTAAGACGGGTGGTATGCCCGTCCAGCAAGCAATGCACGGCCCGCAGTTCACGGTTCGTGTCCTGTCGTGACTCGATGGGATGCAGAGACAGCGCGATATTGATCCCAGCGTTCGTATCGTGTAGCCGCGGCGGCACATTCGGCATCGGCCCTCCGCCTCCGCCCGGCGGCCGCTGCCGCCCCACCAAGCCTCCAACACCTCCACACTGCACATTCGACTCACCCAGATGAAGCCGGTAGCGGCGAGAGCAAGGTTCTGGGTGAGCGAGAGCTTGTCGGCGGGACGCGCGAGGTCCTTGATGCCGGCGATGACGAGACCCCACTTTGCGAGCGGCGCCCAGAAGAAGATGGTCCTGTGAGTCGATAACGAGGTAGAGAGGTAGTCGCCGTGCGCGGGAGGCAGGGCAGTCACCGAAAAAAAACGCAGAAGAAAGCAGAAAAAAGGAGTCGAATAAATTGCAGGTGAGAGCAAAGCGTAGTAGGGATCACTGTCAGCAACAACGACGCAAAGCACGGCACGATCAACGCACTTGGGTCCAGCGGGGTGGTTCATGAACTGCTGGAACTTGGACGCGGCGGCGCCAGCGGCGGCTCCAGAGACCTGGGACATTGTGAATAGCGATGGAGAGTGGTGTGGTGGGGAAGTGCAAGTGCAAGTGGTGGGCCGTCTAATCCGTTTCCTTTATCGTGCGTCTCGTCGTCGTCGTCGTTCTGTGTTTGGTCTTTTTGTCAAGCTTTGATATCAACTAATGATTGTTATTTCTTTCCAAGACGGTCGTCTCAATGTTCAGGCGTTTCCTGTCTCGTTGACGTCGGTCATCGGCGTGCGTGCGGTGCGTGCCGGCGCAGAGCTGCCCAACCCCACAAGGAGAGCCTTGAGCCAGGGATTAATCAGGCAACTGCCGCCGACTCAAAGGGCGGCAAAGGAAGGGCACGGAGAGGGCCGCGGAAATCTCGGAGTTTGGCAAATGTGGCGGATTCGACGCAGATGACAAGCGGACGGTTGAGTATGGGGTCCCCGCATTCTTGCCACATGCGCCGCTCGATGACGAGCGCACAACCATCTATTTCCATGCCTCTTCATGCATCGCCATCTCCATCTGGATCCATCTCCTCACCATCCTATCCCTGACTAGACATGATGCTCATGCACCTCGCCCTCCTGGGCCTGGCGGCCGCCACCCCCCTCCAGCTCCAGTTCCAGGCCCCGCAGGATCCGCTCACACCGGCATCCGCAGGCTCCGGCTCCGGCTCCGGCCCCCGCCCCCTGGTCCTCTGGCACGGTCTCGGCGACACATCCCACTCGGAGGGCATAGACTCGTTTATCGATTTTGTAAAGGAGAAGCATCCGGGGATATTCGTGCACTCTGTGGCTGTCCCCACTGATGGGAGCGTGGGGGACGAACGGAATGCGGGCTGGGTGAGTGTGTGAGCTGGTGTTGCGATGCGGTGTTTACATGGAGACAGGCGGATAGAGCGCGGGAGCGGGCATGTCAGTGTGATACATGATTTTTGGTACCCCTTTTCAAACACTTTACTATACAGTCAGAAAAAAACTAACCGCAGTGGGGCCTCGCTGAGGATTTGGCCCAGCAGGGCTGCGACCAGATCGCCGAGGTTCCCGAGCTCGTCAACGGTGTGAGTGTGCAGCGATCCGAGTGTACTGAGCTCACACCTTTTTTCAGTTTGACGCCATTGGATTCTCGCAGGGCGGTCTCTTCCTCCGGTGGTACGCGCAGTTTTGTACCGGTCCGCGTCTCCACAACCTGATCACTGTGAGTCGAGCGTCGCCGCCGTCTGGCGGGTACGCGACTCGTAACCTACCCGCCTGCGTACTCCCCTTGACTGATACCGCAGTTTGGCTCGCCGCACTATGGCATCTCGGCGCTCATACCGTGCCCTGACCCGCCAACGCTCTCATGCAAGCTCGCCGCCCGCGCCGCCAAGGCCGGCATTTACACCGCGTGGGCACAGTCGCACCTCGTGCAGGCGCAGTACTACCGCGACCCGGAGCGCCTGGACGAGTTCCTGTTCCGCAACACGTTCCTGCGCGACCTGAACGGCGAGGGGGCGCTGCTGGATGACGGCGGCGAGCGCGGGGACGGCGGGAACGGCCTTTGGCATCTCGAGAACCTGGTTGCGATCGCGTTCACGGAGGACAGGACGGTGTACCCCGGTTTGTCGGCGCATTGGGCGACACTGGACACGTTCAACACGTCGGCGGTGATTGAGCTGCGGGACCAGCCGCTGTATGAGCAGGACTGGATTGGACTCAGGACGCTAGACGATGACAAGAAGCTCCATCTCGCGTTTTGTCCCGGTGGCCACATGGATCTCGGGGGTGAAGGCGGGTGTGGCGAGCAGATGATCGAGAAGTGGGTCGGCTGGAAGCACTAAGCACTAGGCACTAGGAAGCTCGAATGTTGTCAAATGTAATCAATGTGATGTTGGTCATGCCGCATATATCTACATAATGTACACACATAAAGATGATCTACGGAGCATCAGCCCATACCCACTCGTTCCCGCCCTCGGACGGTGGCGCAAACTCGGAACTCAGCACGGCTCGGCGGGCAATGTACACTGTCTTGCTACTCCCACTCGCCGTCATTGAATCATCAAGCGTGACCTCGTACATCTCCTCATCGCCTCCGTGCCCCAGCCCGCCATCTGCACCGCCTTCCTCCCCGTTACTTCCCTCGCGCTCAGCCCTGCGAGAGCGCACAACACACCCGAGCAGCCACCGCATCCCGTCGTGCAGGGGTACGCGGCGCTCCCTGGCGTGCGAGGGTACGTTGGCCGCGAGAATTGGCAGCGAATCGGGGGCGCGCGGCTCGAGCACGACGAGCGCACAGCTGAGATGGGCGGCTGCTGCGCGTGCAGCGGACACGAGGTCGAGGTAGGCTGACGCTGGTGTTCTGATGTCAGTACACGCAGGGGGCAGGGGTATGGTGTCAAGTGAAGCGGAGCTGCAATGGTGATGGAACATGGAAGGAGAGTCAAAAACTCACGTCCCGAACGGCGCACCAGGGGCATTCTCGTCATTCTCCTCAAAGAGACCCAGCAGATCGTGCAGCACAAGCACACTCGGCGGCGTCACGGTGTATACCTCCCGCGCTTGCTGCTGCCGCCCGGGCTGCCCGGGCTGCCCGTTATCCGCAGATTCGGCGGTGAGGAGCGTGAGAAGCAGACGCGCATGGGCAGCCGAGGGGCAGTACCGCACGTCGATGCGCGCGTCCGAGGGGTCCAGCGGGCGGAGGTGCGGCTCGTCCTCGTCCTCGAGGCTCGCGTGGAGCGATGCACGGGGACCCGTGATGACGAGTGCGCGCGAGGTCGTGGGGGGTATGGGGCTGGGACTGGTGTCTGGAAGGCTTGACTCGAAGGCCGGGAGTGAGGTCGTGCTGACGGCCCATCGCGCGATGTTGAGGGCGGCCGAGGGCGGGACTGGGCCGAGCACTGCGGCGAGGGGCGGCAGGACGGCGGTCGGTACGCGATCGGACGACGGCGGGGAGCTTGGTGTCAGTCCCACATTCGGTGTATCATGCAGCACATACGCCTTCCTTCTTCGTGATGCTAGATCGGAATCGGCATCGAAACCGGACTCAGTCACGGAGCTTGCAGGGGGAGTGTCCCCTGGTAGCAGCGCCGAAAGCGGGATCGCGAGCATGGAGGGAGGATGGTGGTTGTGATGGTTGTGGTGGTTTGTACTGTGTGTGGTTGACGATGGTGGAGGTGGAATGACGTGATAAAGTGCAAAAGTAAAATGGGTGCGCGGGGGGGCGGAGATTACCGAGGGACCGAAGACGGACGAGTTGGATGGGACCGAAGTTAGTGGGCGGATATAAAACCACTACTATCGGCGTGGTGATCACTTCTTCCATTATCAACAATCCAACAATGGGCAGTACGTACCCAACTTCCCCCTTCTCTTGACTATACACTCACGCACTCACCCCTGCAGAGATCATCCACATTGTCATCTGGAAGCTCAAGCCGCAGGCGTCCGAGGCGGACGCCGCGGCCGTCAAGGCGGGCATCGAGGAGCTCAAGACCGTCGCGGGTCCCGAGGTGATGCACATTTCCGCGCCGCTCATCGACGCGCGCGCCAAGGGCTTCGACTATGGCCTGTACTCTGTCTTTGAGAGTCGCGCCGCGCTCGACACTTACGCCGTCTCGGATGCGCATGTGCGTGTTGTCGAGCAGAAGATTAAGCCTTTCGTCTCCGGTGCGTGGACGCGTGTAGTGCAGGGAGGATCAGGCTGACTGAGTCTGCAGATGTCCTCGCGTACGACTGGGAGCTCCCCACTTAATGGATCAGTCAAGATGCACGACAAGATGGCGGATATGGATGCAGATACAATGTATGATGCAGATGCAGCTATCAGACCTATGATGCAGAATGCGATGACTGCCGCGCCCCTATGCTCCAGTCCGCGCGCCCCACCACCCTTTCCCATAGCTAACAAGCACCTCGTCGCCCTTGCCGATGCCCCCTCGCGCGCTCCACACCTCCATGCGCATCTCACCGCCAGGTCCTCTCCCCAGCCGGAACTCTGCGTTCGGCGCGGCCCCGACGCCGCGGTAGTCATTCACAAAGCGCGCCGCGTTGCCGATGCTCGCGGCGTCCACGCCGATGGAGACGTGGTAGCCCGGGTACGGGTTGCGCGCGTCCGCGGCCGACAGGCGGAGGAGCGAGAGGTCGTAGTCCGAGTCCTCGTGCGATGGCTGCTGTGGTGGCTGTCTCGGTGGTGGTGGTGCTGCATTATCTTCGATGTCGTTGGCCAGCGTGAACGTCGCGTGGATTTCGCCCAGATACGGAATCACCAGCTCCTCGCCCTTGATTGCCTTTTTCGCGACGAGGCAGCGCTGGCCGTGCGCTGGGTGCCCCGCGGTGGTGACGCGCTTGATGAGGACGGTCGGCGGGTGGGGTGCCGGTACGGGGGCGAAGCGTGCGGTCGAGGAGGAGCTGGAGGTGGGGGACAGAAGAAGCGGGACGAGATCCGAAGGAAAGGTCTTTTCTAGCCGGGGGCGCACGATGAATGTGACGTCCTCGGGCCACAGCGGGGGCGGGGGCGCGTCGTGTCGTGGCATCGTGGGACTGAAGTACTGAAGACTTTGGTGAAGTGATGATGGCGATGGAACGGAGAGTACCCGTATGGATCATGGAGGTTGTGGGTGCGTGGGTGACTGCTGGCCGAAATCTGCCCGGGGCGCGTAGCGTGGATGTGCGTCATCGCGATACCGCACGGAGCACGCCGATACTCGCCATGCGAGGCTACTGAAGCTAAGACAACAGCACTACGTGTCGCCCGTCTTGTCATCCACGCCATCGCTCTATCATCATGGAGATCCCCCTCGATGAGTGGGACGCCCTCGGGCCGTTCCCCAGCGGCATGCGGGAACATCCGCTGCTGCAGTCCCCGCTGCACGCGTTCAGCCCCCCGGTACCCAACACGCCGTCTCCGGTGGACCCCGACATTGCATTCGCGTTCGCGCCGTACGACTCCCTGCATCCGCCGAGCGCGTACGTCCCCGGCGGGCGGGCGCTATGGCGGCGGTTCGAGAGCAGCACGGACGGCGTGGTGGCCGTGTCGTTCCCCGAGGCGGACTGGGCGGCCCTGAAGCGCGACCACGGGTGGACGAGCGTGCAGTACCGCGCCGAGATGCGCACCTCTACCAAGATTGCGATCCCCGGCGGGCGCGTGCGCGTCGACGCCCTCGCGTGTGCCGAGTACACGTTTGTGAAAGAGGGCGATACGCAGGTGGTGTGGTATGCGGCTGATGTGTATGGGTTTGGAGGCACGCCGAGCGGGACGCGCGGCAAGGAGCACACAGGGCAGGGGCAGGGGCCGTCGAATTTCGCGAGGGCGATCGCGCTCGAAGCCGGCGAGTATGTTGTGCTAGTGCGTGCGCTGTACGAAGTGCGCATGTTTGGCGATCCCGGGGACGCGCCACCCGTGATCCGTGCGACTATCCGTGTCTTCGCCGAGGAGGAGCAAGCAGACGGATACACCCACGGGGAGTCACAAGTCGTCATAGAGCCTGGCATCGGGGACATCCCGGACGTGCGCGAGGGTTACTTCATGGGCGAATGGGCGAGTATTGGCGTACGTGTCCTGCCTGACACAGACGCGATTGCACTGCGCTCTGTCGCTGTCACGGCCGCCGGGGAGGTGGACGGCGTGCGGTTTGCGACGCCCGAGGCTGTGCTCGTGGCGGAGGGTCAGACGCGCGCCGTGGCTCTCAAGATTACGCAGCGTGGCGCCATGAAGCCTGGGACGTCTACTCTCCGGATAACTGTCACTGCCGACGGGACGGAGCACGTTGTCGAGCGCAGGATCACATGGAGGACGGACACCGAGCCGTTCAGCATGACATTTGCGTCGCCTGCACGCGACACGCCTGCGCTGGTATCTCTCGCCATCGTCGTGCCCCCGCAAACTCCTCAACCGGACGACACAAGTTCTCCACCGCCGGTTCTCCTCGGCCTGCACGGCGCAGGCGTGGACGTCGCCTCGCCGTTCTGGGTCTCGTCCCTGCCGCGCATTCCGGGCATGTGGGGCGTGCTCCCGTGCGGGCGTAACGAGTGGGGCGAGGACTGGCACGGCGGGAGTCTGCTGGACGTCTGGGCCGCGCGTGACGCGCTGAATGCGACGCTGGCGCGCGTGGGCGTCACGGTCAGCCATGAGACGGTGCTCGTCGGCCACTCGAACGGCGGGCAGGGTGCGTGGTATGCGGCCGCGCGGTTCCCGGACCGCATACGCGGCGTCGTGGCTGTCGCGGGCTACCTCAAGATTCAGGACTACGTGCCGTACTCTGAGCTGTGAGACAAAGCGCGACCGGCACGCAAGGTGGATACAGTACTAAAACAGTGCAGGACGTCGCACAACTATGCAGACCCGGCGCTCATGGGCATCCTGCTGTGCTCGTTGGCAGGGTACAACAACGACCTGCACGCAAGCAACCTCGCCTCGGTGCCTGTGCTCGCCGTGCACGGGCGGGAGGACGACAACGTGCCTCCGCGCCACTCGCGCGCGCACGTCGGCATCCTGTCCGCGTGGCTGCATGTCGAGCACCCCCGCGAGGTGACGTACGTCGAGGTCGACAAGCGCGGGCACTGGTGGGACGGCGTGCTCAACCACCCGGCAATCATCAAGTTTCTCACCGAGCTCCCGCCCCAGAAGAGTATCGACACGGTGCGGAATAACGGGTTCACGCTCGCGTGTGCCAACCCCGACGAGAGCGGCGGCAAGGCCGGGATCCGCATCGTCGAACTCGCTACGCCGGGGCGCCTCGCGCGGCTCGACGTCAATGCGCCGCAGTGGAAGCGCGGCGACGGGCTCAGTCTGCACGGGACAAACGTCAGGCGCATCGCTATCACGGGGTGGGTCCACGACGGCGATGAACAAGCACAAACAGCGGACAGCCAAGAGAAACAACACTTGGCAGAGGAAATCCAGTTTGTCCGGGAGGACGGCCAGTGGAAGCCGGATACGCGGCCGCGGCCCATCCCGCCCATCCGGGCGTACGGTCCCATGATCCGCCTCCTGGCGTCATGGGGGCCACTCACGCTCGTCGTGCCCGACGACAACGAGCACACGCCCGCGCGCGCGACGCTCCTCTCCCTCGCGCGCCGGTACGCCCACGACGTGTTCACGTACCACCGCCTCGACGCTGTGATTCTTACTGCGACACAGGCGCTCTGGCAGGTGGCCGAGGACAAGGTCCCCGGCAACGTTGTCGTCTTTGGGCGCCCGGACGAGAACCGCTTTGCGGACTGGTTGATCAGGCAGGAGCGCACGCCTGGTGAGTGATCGTGTCGTTTGACGAGTGGGAGTTCTGAATCCTGCCGACTCCATCATGGCTGGTAACTCGGCGGTTCTGCACTGCCACAGCCACGACTATGACCTGCCACCGCAGAGCTTCACTAACGGCAGTCCGCTTCCCTACCAAGAGTATTCTATCTGTGGACGGGCGCATAGTGTGGGAACGTGGTTCTGGTGAGTACAAGGGTCACCCTTCCCTCGCCACTGGACTCTAACCGCCAAGGCATCATCACGCTGCACCCGCACCCCACGACGCCCTCGGGCCTCCTCGCTCTTGTGGCCGGTAACGACACGCAGGGCGCCGAGCTCGTCGCGCGCCTCCTCCCGCTGCGCACCGGCGTGCCGGTCCCGGACTGGGTGGTCGTGACCCCCCGGTGCAAGTGGCAAGCGGCCGGGGGCTTTGCGGGCGCCGGGTTCTGGAGCGGCGAGTGGTCGTGGAGCGACATGTGCTGGATGGACCGTGACTAGGATCATTACTGTAGGATCAGGGCGAAGTGTACCTCCGTGCCTCGCTCCCTCCGTGTTCGACGTCGGTATTGAGACAAGTAGATTACATAGTTGTTGGAAACTGTTATCGATAGGGAAAATGGGACTTGTTGTTCGGTGTTCGGCACCGGCCAGGCCAGATTTCGGGGATAGGGGCCAGGATGAGAACAATGGCAAGACGTGGACGTGCACAGGGAGATGGGCAGGGCTTATGCGAGCAAGGGAGATGCGTAACGCTGCAGGCAAACTAGGACGAACATGGCTAGTACGGGACCAAGGACACTGTCGCTGGCGAGAGCCCGGCAGCTTGCTGCCAACAACGATAAGGTCTTTTACATGAGGATGGCAAGGCCATTGTCACCGAGGATAATGACTTGTCTCAAGCTTGGCGCATCATGGTTATCACTCGCACTTGCACAAGCACGCTTCACTGTGTCGCACTGAAACTCACGCGCCACTGCGTGCGACAGCCAGCCAGCTCCACCCAGGTCCTCAGGACTGAGGATCAACACATTCCGTCCAATGACCTGATGATCTGATGAAGCAGCACTGGACGGACAGGCCGGCGGCGCAACAACGGCGGCATTGATGCCTCGCTAGGTCGCATGCCATGCATGCCACAGCCCAAGCCCGCCGTTCGTCATTCATCATTGGCTACCAGGCTACCAGGCTACCACATAAACAGCCCAACTATCCTCAACCTGAGACAACAAAGCACGTCCGCAAACGCACTTGGGACCATGGCATGGGAGCCTGCAACAATGGTGTCTCCAAACTAGGTACGGTACTTTTGGCTATCCTGGAACGACTCAATTAGACGTTACAGAAACTCACAATAGGTCACCTGAGCCAACGCCTGCGACATGGGACATGGGACATGGGACAGCCAGAAGCGAGCAGCCACACAAAGGCTTTGAACGCTCCAACGCTTTTCCTTGTTCTTACTAGATCAGGTTTGCTTGTTCCGTTTTGCAAAGTCAAAAAAGTCAAAAAGTAGCAGGTGGGAGGCCCGGACAGCCATGAGGTCACCTGTAGGGCAGGATCTTGCGCGTGTTACGACGCGCTTACGTCCACATTGTCCAACATGCCCGGGATCCCGGGATGCCCAGCAACAACCTACAGTACAGTACTGCTCCGCCCTGTTGAATTTTGCTTTTTAAGCTCTGTGACACGGAGTGTAAATGACCACGACAACCCGCGCGATCAAAAAGATAGCAAAGGTTGGGAAGGCACATGGGCACAGAGCATGGAGACAGACAGAGGAGGTATTCCAGGCACGCAGCTGGAGGAGATGATGCATGGATGTCTGCAGACTCGCCCAAACGCGCGGACCTGGACCCGAGCCACTCCGTTCTCCCAAGGACTCGCTCTCGCTCTCCCTCTCAACGATCCCAATTCCCCCGCTCTCCTGACAGTGAGACCATGCCGGCATGCAACCCCCTCTTGTCCCCGTCCTTGTCCTGCTCCCCGGCACCCGGCGGCCAGCGCGACACCCCACCCCGGCATGATCGGGCCCAAAATGGGACAACGGGTCCAGCAAAGGGACTGGGCCAGGACGAAACGGCTCTGAACCCTAGTCTTTGCGGTCCCATTCTTGTCCTACTGGTCTCTCTCTACAACATGCAGGAGAAAGAGAACAGATAGGAATTCACTCTTTTATAAAAAAAAAAAAAAAAGGGTCACTCTGTTCGTGTTCGTTGTCTTCCCATGTATCACTTTAGTTGAGTGGGAGTGGTGCTCGTTTTTGAATAGACCGACCGAACCCGATGCCTATACCCGCGACAACAGACAGGAAGACAGGAAGACAGGAAGACAGGAAGACAGGAAGACAGGAAGACAGGAAGACAGGAAGACAGGAAGACACCAACGAGCAGCGAAAGTCATTCCCCTCGATTGCGACAAAGCAAAATTACTGTATCCAGAAAAAAAAGGAAAAAAGGCTATAATACACTTATCAAGAGGTGTTTTTTTGTAATAAAACACTGGAGGAGCATTAGAAAAAATGTAATCAAAAATTGTATTAAATCATTTGCATCCCCTGTTTTAGCAAAAAAAAAGAACCTCGCCCAACCAAGCCACTACCACCCCCTTTTTTTGTTCTTAGTCCCTTGGTGAAAAAAATATATATAAAATAAATAAAATAAAATAATATTTGATCCCGCGTGGGGTCCTCCTAAAAAACAAGATAGAATTGAAGCCGCATGAGGGCCAGCAGGGAAGGCAGCAGGGAAGGCAGGAGGGAAGGCACAAAACGAAGGAAGGGCACCAAGAGGAAGGGAAGTTACTGCTCCTGGGGTGGGATTTTGGGTTGAACCCAAGCCCGCCCAGGGGGGATGGATGCAAGTGCACACAGTTAGCTCGCTGTCATTGCGTGTCTGCTCATCATCATCTCACCCTTCCCCTATCTCTCTCTTCTCCTTTCTCTCTTACTCTCTTACTCTCTTACTTTCTCCTCGGTCTCTGTCTCTTCACAATCTCCCCTTCTCTCTAGTCTCTTTCTCACGTCGCCGTCGCCGTTGCCGTGGCTGTCGTCGTCTCTCGCTCTCTCCCGCCCTCGTTCGTCTTCGAGTTCTGCGCATTCCTTCGTTTTTTTTTTTTCCTCCCAGCTCATCGCTCGCACATAAACAAACCGAAAGCGACAGATAGCCGTCTACCCACACACCCCCTTGGATAAACGGACTCACATCGCATCTGGCACAACACCGACTCTCGTTTCACATCACATCTCTTTACTTCAATCCTTAACTTCAACCTCATCCCAAACCTAGCTACGCGCGCTACGCCAGTGTCACGAATCAGTCAACAATGTCCCGAGTACGCATCTCTACAATCCTTGTTCTGCTCGTTGCCCACCAAGGCAGACACATTCCCCCAGACTTGAATCGCCAACTGACTTTCTTTCTGCAGGCCCAGTTCCTTCGCGAGTACAAGCTCGTCGTCGTCGGCGGTGGTGGTACGTATTGCGTCTCGTTTCGCTTCCCCCTTTTGCGTCGTTTATCTCGCCGGGGAGAGGAATAGTCCGGTGGTGTGGGCAATCGGTGTCGAGGTATGGAGCTACAGCGGGTGTTGGGGGTTCTGTGCGCACAGACCTTATCGCACTGTCCTGAGAGGACGGTGGCGGCGGGCATAGCAGTCGTTTTTTGCCTTTTGCCCATCTCTGCGGTCGTTCGGAGCGGAGGGCAACGGACCACAACGGAATGACACGGCTGCGAATGGGTCCGGCGTGTGAACACCACCGATTGTCATGTGCATCCATCGCAGGTGGCATTCCGTCGCAATTAGATGGGTCGTTTTCAAGAGCTCCAAAACGGCGAGCAAATGGCAAAAGACGACGGGCCTGTACGGTCAACAGAAAACTAGAACGCCACAAAAAAGATACTACCACGGGCCGTACCTCCCCCCGCCATTGCCATCGCACAGTTCCCTCACTCGGGCTGCGGCGCCAACTCACCCCCTGCCCGCGTTTCCCTTTCTACCGCCCATGCCTCCCATCGCACTCGTTGTTGTGGCTGGCTGGTCTGGCTCGCAGTGCCGAGCGCACCACGCGGACGCATGCCTATGCTGGAGATGGATAGATCTCATGCGGAGGGGCGTGTTCTGTGATCCTGTTCACGGCCACCGAGAACAGCGCCATCGAGCGTCACATCGCTGTGTCAAAGGCCTGTTTTTGTCACTCGGGATGCGCCGATAATTGCACGTATGGGCGTTCTGGGTGTTTCCCGAATGGATGAGGGCTTCCCGAGAGTCCGGCATGGATTCACATTCCTCCCACTCTCCCACTCAGCACCCTTCTTTCCCTACTGGGCCCTCATCTCACACAAGCCTCCCCCAACCCCCGCCATCTGGTCGGATCGCACTAACACTCACACAGGTGTCGGAAAGTCGGCCCTCACCATCCAGTTCATTCAGTCACATGTGAGATACATCGACCGCTGATGAAACATCTGACACCCCAGTTCGTCGACGAGTACGACCCCACCATCGAGGACTCGTACCGCAAGCAGTGCATCATTGACGATGAGGTCGCCCTTCTCGATGTCCTCGACACTGCCGGTCAGGAGGAGTACGGCGCCATGAGGGAGCAGTACATGCGCACGGGCGAGGGATTCCTTCTCGTCTACTCGATTACCTCGCGCAGCTCGTTTGAGGAGGTGTCCACATTCCACCAGCAGATTCTCCGTGTCAAGGACAAGGACTACTTCCCGGTCGTTGTCGTTGCCAACAAGTGTGACCTCGAGTACGAGCGCCAGGTCCAGCCCCACGAGGGACGCGACCTCGCCAAGCGCTTTGGCGCCCAGTGCATCGAGACCTCGGCCAAGCAGCGCGTCAACGTCGACGACGCCTTTGTTGCCGTTGTCCGCGCCATCAGGCGGTACCAGCGCGTGAGTGGACCTGGGTATAGGCTTGAACGTTGGAACTAACGATCTCCAGGAAACCGGTCCTCAGCAGGCTCTCCCCGCTTCTGGAGCCCGCCCAGCCCCCAACCAGACTGGCGGCCGTCCTGAGCAGCATGCCGAGGAGGTCGACAAGGGCTGCTGTGGTGGCTGCGTTGTCCTCTAAACAAGGGCAGCGGAGCCTCTCGCTCTGTCCTTTTCACCTTTTATATCCCGAAATCCCCCTCCCTCTGGTCGCGTTGTAATATATGTCTCTCGAGTATATTTTTTTGTTCTAGAGACTGCCGTCTTGGTACTTGGAAGGAAGGAGGGAAGGTGGCGGTGATGCTGATTGTGGTCGTCCTCTGGATATGATACCCCTCCCCCAGCATCATTTAGCACAGCGCACAAAGCAAAGAAAGAACACCCATCTGCCGTTTTATAAGCTGCACAATAACAACTATATAGTCTCCTGGTCCTTATCGGTCCTGCCTCTCTCTCTCTCTCTCTCTCTGGCTCTCCATTTTGCGTTCGTCTCCATTTTCTTCTTTTCTTCTCTATTCAGTTCTCTTTCTCGATTCTACACTCGTTATCACGCCACCCCCCCAGCCACTATGCACCCGTCCATGTCTATGCATTCATGGCTGATCTGAGATAGCGACAAATGATGGACGCAGAAGAGCGATGACGATGGAAGTCGAACTGCGAACTGCAAGCATGAGAAGCACGAGACAGCCACGTGAGTGGATGTTGGGCATTCGCGCATGCCGGAACGCAAGATCAGTCCGACATTGCGAGTCCAAAGTCGACCTTCACACACTTTCAAGTTACTCTCCTAACAACCAGAAACCATGCGCACGACACTCCGCCGCCTAGCTCAGACCGTTCCCCCGCGCGCAAAGACAGTCAAGTCTCTGCCGGAGGGTTTTGTCCCTAAGACGGCGAGCAGCAGTCCCGCCTCTGCGCCTCCACCAGCAACTGCATCGGCATCGGCATCGACATCGACATCGACATCGACAGCTGGCGCACAGACGCAGGCGCAAGCGGCGCAGGATTCTGGCGTGCGTGTTGGCCTGCGCGCGCCGCGAAGGGACCGGACGCGGAGTGTGTTTGACAGCTTTCGTGGTGAGTTGAGAGTTGTCTGTCGTGTGTGGGGTTGGGTTGTTGGTGCAGTGAGAAGAGGGAGGGACGTCCGTGGGAGGCTGAGTGGCTCCGGGGAGCAGAAGGGCACCCACCGCCAGTGGGGGTGGAGTAAATGATATGGGGGGTAAGAGTAGGAGTAGGGTAAGGTGGTCAAGTCTGTGTTTCAGGACTGGTCGGCAGCAACAGAGATGGAGAGAGCAACGACGACGACGGAAGCTATAGGCGAATATGCCATTGCCTGCTCTCCTCCTGCCCTCCCCCTCCTGCCGTCCTCCTCCTGCCGTCCCCCTCCTGCCCGCCTCCTCCCACCCTCTACATCCAGTCCTCTGCCCTCCGCTCTGACCGCCAACGACCAGCTCCCAGCTGTATCCCAGGGATGACCACACAACCCACAATAAAGCAAGCAAGCAAGCAATCAAGCACGCTAACACCGCAGTCCTGCCCTCCAACACACGTATCCTGATCGGCGTCGGGCTCGGCATCTGCGGCCTCGCGGGGCTGTGGCTGGACCGCCGGATCCTGCCCGAGGACGAGGAGGCCAAGGACAAAGAGCTCGCTGCGCTGCCGATTAGTCTGCGTGTTGTCGATCGTAAGGAGTAGGGTAGAGCAGCTGCGATGGAAGTGTGTGCATCGAACCACCCACTGTTTGGTGCGTTGCGGTCGGTGGTAGTTGGACGAGTAGGAGAGTACGAGTAGGAAAGTATCAGTAGGAGTGGGAGTGGGAGTGGAGGGGGGGTAGGGTGGGGAGGAGTCAATGAGGCGGTAGTTAGAAACGAGAGGACAGTGAGGTCTGGGCTGTCGGCTGGGAAAGGCTGGGCGTACGGCGACTGACATTGCCAGCGGCTCGGGGCTCAAAAAGCAACCTCCGACGATACATGTAGTCTGACTGACTGCTTCTGCTCAATTGTTCACTTGCTCACTTGCTTACTCGCTCGCACCATTTCCCGTGTGTCCACCTGAATGCATACCACAACCGACATCTAAATTACAACAGTGTCCTCGGCGCGTCTAGGCTTGGGCTTAGGCGGTAATGGCAGGCACGACAGTCTCCTTGCCCTTGCCTTTGACGTCGGCATCGGCATCGGCATCGGCATCGACCACAGCCTCGACCGTGACATCGACGTCGACCTTGGCCTCGGCCTCGGCCGTGGCCTCGAGCTTCTCATCCGCAGTCTGGATGCTCAGCGCGCTGATCTGACGCAAGGCCCACTCCTGTTCCCACTCGCGGCGCTCCGAAGGCTCCATCTCGGCCGGTGCGCCCATCGCGACGAGTTCGGGCGTGGTGGGGCGGCGAGCGGACTCAGGGGACTCTGTGGCGGGAGTGGAGACCATGGGCGTCACGACGGCCGGGGAGGCGGGCGACATGGGAGAGATGGGCGACATAAGGGCGGGAGGAGGGCCGTCTGGCGCCGGGTAGACGGTGGCGTCCGGTGCAGCACTGGCGCCGCTGGGTCCCGGTGCGGGCGGCGGGTGGTCTGGCGCATCGTACATGTCCACGACATGCCCGGGTGGCAGCACCTCGTCCTCCTGTACGGGAGCCTTTTCATCGCGTTCACTCGTCTCGTTGAGATCCACCTCGACGAGATCAACCGCAGACGAGGCGTCGTACTCTGGCGGCCGCTCGCCCTGGCGCGGAGGCAGGGGCGGCGGCGTGCCCGAGACCACAAACTTGCGCTTGGGGAGTGCCGGGGGGTTGAGGCCCGAGCGGCGGATGACCTCCTCGGTCTCGGGGTCGCCCTCGCCCTCGCGCCCGTCCGTCATGTCCGGCGTGGGCGGGAGCTTGAGCACCTCGCCCTCCTCAAGCGTCAGCGCGGCGTCCGACGCCGACAGGATCGGGAGGCCGTCCTTGTTTACGCGCGCCTCGAGGAGGCCGCCCATCGTGCGCGCCTGCGCGCGTCCAGACTCTGCGTCCTTGAGCGCCGTCTGCAGGTTGGCCGCCTCGGGCGGCACGGCGACCTTGCCTGTGAGCTGCCGGTGTGAGCAACAACAACAACAACAGCACAGCAGTAACGGTATGTGGGGGGGGGGTGACTGTTTACTACTCACGATATCGCGCGCCTTGATCCCGGGCCAGTGGTACATGTGCCCGTTCTCCTCAAAGCGCTCGACAAAGACCTGCCCGACGACCTCGACGCCGGCGTAGAGCCCGCGCGATTTCACGTAGCTGAACACGGGGGAGCGCTCCACGCCCGCCTCGACAGCCGCGCCGGCGCCCCAGGGTCCCGCCGCGACGGCAATTTCGGTGCCCAGAGTAAACTTGTGCGTCCCAAACGAGTCCATCGCCTTTGCAGTGTTGATAACCAGCACGCAGTCGTAGATGTCCACTCCGAGCAGGAACTGCAGGGCACGTTAGTTTGTACAGTTGTGCAGTGCAGGAACACAGTATACGTACGCCGGCAGACATGTTGTTTGGCGTAATGCTCGCGGGTGCGCTCCATGCTGTCAAACACATCAGAACTTGCACCCATGCTTGGTTAGTTGACTTACACTCATCAGGGAGACGCGCAACGACGAGTCCGCACCCGCCCGCGCCGCCAAACGGCGCAATGCCGCTGCGCATCGACGTGAAGATTGCAAGGCCCTTTGCATTCTTGATCACCTGCGGGGGGATCTTGCGCAGGATGCGCGTCTTGGACTTTTTATCCGTCGTCACGATGCCGTCCTCTGGGGTATGTGTTAGCTGCGCGCTGTTATTCTGTGAGAAAGCAAACAATCAAGGTGGAGGTGGGAATGTGCGCCACGATGCAGCGCATTGCAGTGTGCCGGCCGTTGCTGCGGTGTGTTCTCGTGGGGCTTCCTCCATGGTTCGCAGCTGTCCACGCGTCGCGGGTCGCAGCTGAGCACAAGGTGAAGGTGCACCTCGGAAACCGAGAGCAAAAGCCACGTTTCCCCCCCCCCCTCCCCCGGCCGTTGCCGCCCCATTGACATCACTGCTCACCAGTAAACATCCGTAGGATCCGCGCCGCCTTGTCCATCTCGCGCGGCATGTCGCCCGTGACGGGGTAAAACGCCTCGGTGCCGAGCCGCTTCTCCGCAAAGTTGTTCACGTGGCCCCCAATCGTGTCGCTCCACCCCTGCGCTTTATCTCCCCACTGCTTGCCCTTGGCCTTCCACCATGCCTTGCGCTGCGCGCCCGGCGTCTCGGGCGTGGCGGGGCGCGAGGTGAGCGAGGCGGGGGAGCGTGTTGGCGGTGGTGGAAGGGAGGATTTTTCCATTTTTGAGAGAAGTTTGTTGGTGGAGCGGGGAGAGAAAGGGAGGTGGAATCAACAGTCGAGAATGGAGAGAGAAGCGCGGATGACTGAGAAGTTGACTTGTGTGAATGCTTGCTCGCTCAATCTCTTTGATATCCTCGATAACCCCCCCGTGTTCCGCAATCCCTGTGCGACGGTCCGTGCGTCCACAAGTGCTGTATCCCGGGTTGTCGAACCAGCCGACCTTAGAGTTGAGAGTCCAGCAAATGCCAGAAGTAACGAAAAGCACAAAATGACAGAAGGGAAAACAACGAAAGGAGTGAATGGAAGTGGAAGTGGAAGTGAATGAGTGAATGATTGAGTAGGATACAAGCCAGCATCAACATCAACCCCCGCGGAATGCAGGCCCACAGCTGCGCTCTCTGAATGTTCAACACTACGTGCTTCTCAACGTCCATGTCGACGGGCAGGTTGTCGCAGTCTGTCTCGCAGCTCGCAGTCGCGCGTCTATTTTTTTCTCTGGGCTGTAAATTTACGACGGTGGACGGGTGGAAGCGACTTTTGAGCTTTTGGGTTGCTGGCCTGGCTGGGGGGATGACGTTGTCGGTTTGAAATCCCGACCATGCACCCTGATCCGTCTGCCGGCCGAGGCCGATGTCGCCGAGGCCGCGGGCCGGGCTTGGGCTAATGGGGTACAGTGGAGTTGGCCAGGCTCACACCCTACAGTCTAGCGCGACGCCTGCTAGCTGTTAGGAATGCATACGCGCGTACTCCCGTGTCTCGCGTACAGTACCGCACGAGATGCGTGCTCCGTACAGTATTACTACCCAGGTTACGTGCCTGGAAAGAAACGTTCTGCGGCGATTAAAACTGCATGGCACCGATTGGTGATCGCTCGGTCTGGCTCGGCACCATGCGCCAACAACCACGTCCGGACGCACTCGTGACTTCAATACTCGCGATCGAAATGGCTGCTCACTCTTGTCCCACAGTGGATCTCTGCAGACATGATGCGTACATTACACGGCTAATGCAACTACCTACTCTACCCTCCGACTGACACTGTTTTTCACTCTTTACCTCGTGCGGATGATACCCGCGTTGATGAGCTTCTGGACTGCACACTGTCAGCTTTATCATTCTGAAATTGATGGTAGCTTACTCTTTTGGCTGATCATCGGGTTCTTCATGTGGTCCTGGAGCGCCTTGGGGTTCTGCTGGGCGTCCGAGAGGATCTGGCGCATGATGGGGTCGGACATGATCTCGGCAACCTCGGGATCACGCATGGCGCGCTGGTACGTCTGCTCGTCCGTCTCGGTTGAGCGCTGGGCCTGGAGCTCCATCATAATCTTGGTCATGGTCTGCTCAATCTCGCGCTGGCTCTTGCCCTCCGTGTCCTTGTCCGAGGCCTTTTGGAGCGTCTCGAGCGCCGAAGTGAGCTCCTTCATGCCCTGCTGCACGAGCGCCTTGCGAATGTACGCCTTGATAAACGTCGGGTCCTGCTTGATGGCCTCGTCGGCGTCCTTGAGCGCCTCGGGGAGGGCCATGAGCTTGGTGTACGCGGCCGAACGGTTCGTGTAGCCCTTAGGGTCCGAGGGCGCGCGCTTGATCGCCTCCGTGTAGTGCTTGACGGCATTGACAAAGTCGCCGGCCTTGAAGGCCGTGTTGCCCTCCTCGCGCGCGGCCTCGGCCTTGGCGGGGTCAATGTACGCCTCGCGCGCGGCGGCAGCCTGCGCCTTCTCGGCCTCGCGGAGCTTGGTGAGAATGTCCGGCGTGCGGTGCTCGGTCAGCGACTTGGAGTAGAACTTGATCGCATTCTCGAGGTCGCCCTGCTTGTTGTATGCGGAACCAATACGGCCGTACGCCTTGGCAATCGTCTTGTAGTCGGCGCGCAGCTCACGGCCCTCCTCGACAGCCTTCTCCGCAACCTCGATGCACTTGGGGAAGTCGCCCTTCTCAAAGTAGACGGCTATGTATGAGTTAGTTACCGGTTGCATATTCATCAACTCACCAGAAAGGTTGGTAAGGTACGCAACGTCCTTGGGGTACGTCTCCCAGGCCTTTTCGTACAGCGGGATGGCCTCGTCAAACTTGCGGGCCTTGTACGCGGCGTTGCCCTGGACCTTGAGCTCGTCGGCCTCCTTCTTGGCCTTGGCGTCCTCGTCGTCGACCTCCATCGGCTCCTCCTTGGGCTCCTCCTTGGGGGCGGCAGGAGGAGGCGGCGACGCGCGCTTGGGCGCCTCCTGGGTGAAAGTCGGCTGGGGCTGCGTGCCCTCCATGCCGGGCGGCATCTCGTTCGAGCCCTCGGGGCGCTCCATCGCGGACTGTGCGAAAACGTCAGCAGCTGATAGCACCACAACACGATTGCTAGGTGTATAAACTCACAATGTCAACACCCATCAGAACACCAAGAACAGTGAGCATGCGCTTGTCGCCAAAGAGCTGCTGCATGTCGGCCTTGCCGCCGTTGGCCTGGAGGGCGGCGATCTTGGCGGCAAACGAGGGGTCGCGCATAAACTCGGCCGTCTTGGGGTTGGCCTGGAGCTTGGCCATGAGGTTGGGGTCCGAGAACATTTGGCCGAGGCCCATGTCCATGCCCTCGGCGCCTGCGGGACCCATCTCGGCGTCCATCGCGCGGCGCACCTCGGCAAGACCGCGCTTGAGGATATCGCTCGAGCCGTCAATCTGCAGACCCTCCTCGTACGCCATCACCGCCTCGGGATACTCGCGCAGACCGTGCAGCGCTGCGCCCTTTCGCGCGTAGCCCTTGACAAACTTGGGGTCGAGCTTGATGGTCTTGTGCGGGTGTCAGCATAGGATAGGATAGGATGCGTTTTGCTTGTTTCTTCCGCGCTCACCTCCTCGGCATCCTCGAGCGCGCCCTTGTAGTCGCGCTTGCCGGCCTTGGCAGCCGAGCGGTTCGAGTACAGTACGTGGTTGGACGTATCGAGCGCAATGGCGTCAGAGTAGAGCTTGATGGCATTGTCGTAGTCCTTGGCCGCGAACGCCTTGTTCGCCTCGGCCTTGAGCTGGTCGGCAGACTGGGCGTTAGCTGATATCCGATGAAAACGCGGCAGCTTACCATTATGAGACAACTAGAAACTAATTTAGACAGAGAACAGAGAATATGATGAGAAAAGAAGACGAGATGACGAGCACAAGGTGATTGATATCCTCGAGCGGTGGGTGTCGTGTGTACGTGCGTGTGTGAGGGCACAGCCCAGCTACCAGCTGACTTCCCTCCCCCGTCCCAGCCGCGAGGGAATAATCCAGAATCCACAGGAAATGCGGGGTCCCCACTCGGTGTGGACTGAGCAATGACGACCAGCAGGCGGAACCAAATAGACCTCATCGGAATCAAATTTATCACCGCACTCTATGTTACACGTCATATCAATTTAATCCACGTGGTCACGGTTCCTATAATGAACGCGTCGGATGGGACGCGTTTCCCTGAGGTCGTGATTTGGGACGCGCTCCTGGCTCGCACAATCGCTCGCGCTCGCACCTCCCCCCCCTCACTCTCTCTCCTTTTGTCACTCCACACCACCACACCCAACTGTTTTGACAATAACAACAACAACAACAACAACAACAACATACATCCACCATGGCGGACCCCACAGCAACACAAGGTCCCACCCCGGTTGCAGGCGACGACCTCATGCGCGACCGCGCTCGCCAGTTTGTCGAGTTTCTAGACGACGAGGTGCGTTACAGTGACAACAAGAAGAAAATCCAGCTCAACTCGAATGCTGCTGACATTTTCCTCGCAGACACAGGCAAACTACAACTACCGCGAGGCGATCCGGCGGATGCTGGACATGGAGCAGGTGCGGCTGATTGTCAACCTGGACGATCTGCGCGATTATGACCGGAGCTACGCGGACGGCCTGCTCATGAGCCCGATGGAGTTTCTGCCGGCGCTTGACGCCGCGCTCCTCCAGCTCGTGCAGGCGCTGCACGACCCGCTCAAGCACGACATTCACGGCAAGGAGTACTACTGTGGCCTGCGCGGCTCGTTTGGCCAGCAACACTGCAACCCGCGCACGCTTCGCAGCCACCAGATTGGTAAAATGGTCTCGCTCGAGGGTATCGTTACGCGCTGTGGGTTACCAGCTCGCTTATCGGAAAGAAAACTGACACGCACACAGGTTCCCTCGTCCGCCCCAAGATGCTCAAGTCGATCCACTACTGCCCGTTCTCGAAAAAGTTCCACTCGCGCACGTACCATGACGCGACGATGATCGCGCCGTCGTCGACGCTCACGGGCTCAACGACCGTCATCCCGCAAGACGACGGCGAGGGCCACCCGTTGCTGATGGAGTATGGCCTCTCGACGTTCCGCGACCACCAGACGGTCAATATCCAGGAGATGCCCGAGCGCGCGCCGGCCGGACAGCTGCCCCGCGGTGTCGAGGTCGTGCTCGCCGACGACCTCGTCGACGTGTGCAAGCCCGGAGACCGCATCCAGCTCGTCGGCGTGTACAAGAGCTCTGGCGGCGGACAGGGGTCCCGTGGATTCCAGTGGGTAACCCAGCAGGAGATCCGTCACTGACCCATCAGCACGCAGCTCATTGCCAACAATGTCATCCTCCTCTCGTCCAAGCAGGGCGGCGGCATCGCGCAGACCCCGCTAACCGACACGGATATCCGCAACATTAACAAGCTCGCCAAGAAGCGCAACATTTTCGACCTCCTCTCGCAGTCGCTGGCCCCGTCCATCTTTGGCTACGACTATATCAAGAGGGCGGTGCTCTTGCTGCTTCTCGGCGGCGAGGAGAAGAACCTCAAGAATGGAGGTCACATCCGTGGTGACATCAACATTCTCATGGTCGGTGACCCGTCGACCGCAAAGTCGCAGATGCTTCGTTTCGTTCTCAACACTGCGCCGCTCGCGATTGCGACCACTGGTCGCGGTTCGTCGGGTGTCGGTCTGACTGCCGCTGTTACCACGGACAAGGACACTGGCGAGCGCCGTCTCGAGGCTGGTGCCATGGTCCTGGCAGACCGTGGTGTTGTGTGCATTGACGAGTTTGACAAGATGTCGGATGTCGACCGTGTGGCAATCCACGAAGTGATGGAGCAGCAGACGGTCACGATCGCCAAGGCGGGTATCCACACGACGCTCAACGCGCGCTGCTCGGTCGTCGCTGCCGCCAACCCCATCTACGGCCAGTACGACGTGCACAAGGACCCGCACCGCAACATTGCGCTTCCCGACTCGCTCCTGTCCCGTTTCGATCTGCTGTTTGTGGTCACGGACGACTCGGACGAGAGCCGCGACCGCCTGATTTCCGAGCATGTGCTCCGCATGCACAGATACCTCCAGCCCGGTGTCGAGGAGGGCACTCCCGCGGTGGAGAATATCGACCAGCACCTCGATGTTGGTGGCGACGTCGAAGAGTCGCGCGTGACCGAGACCCCCGTGTTTGAAAAGTTCAACCCGCTCCTGCATGGCGGCGTAACGACGTCGTCTGGCCGCGGCGCGAACAAGCGCAAGGAGGTGCTCTCGATTGCGTTTGTGAAAAAGTACATTCAGTACGCCAAGAGCCGCATCCACCCGACCCTGACAAAGGGGGCGGCCGACTACATTGTGAGCGTGTACGCGTCGCTGCGCAACGACGACCTTGCAAACAACCAGCGCCGCACATCGCCCCTCACTGCGCGTACCCTCGAAACCCTCATCCGTCTCGCGACCGCGCACGCCAAGTCGCGCCTCTCGACGAGCGTGACCGAGCGCGACGCCATGGCTGCCGAGGAGCTCTTGCGCTTTGCGCTCTTCAAGGAGGTACTCCGCCCCGAGCGCCGCAAACGCCGCAAGCTCAACAATGCGGGTATCGCCGAGAGCGACGAGAGCGGGGACGAGGAGAGCGAGGAGGAGCAACTGCCCGCCGCCGAGCCGACTGAGACGCAGCGCACGCGTGCGCGCGAAAAGGCCAGGCGGATCGAGCAGGAGCGCGACGACGAGGCCATGGACGTGGATGCAGAGGAGGCGCTCGCCGAGGCCGAGGTGGAGGCTGAGAGGCACCCTGCGGCGCCTGATGCCGCTTCTGCTGCTGGTCCCTCTGGTAGTGCCGCCACAGCCATCTCGGCCGCGCGCCTCGACCTCTTCCGCGAGCGTCTGTCCGCCGTCTTTGAGGCCGACATGGCCGACACGGGATACATTGAGTTTGCCGAGCTGCTCCCCAAGGTCAATGAGGGTCTTGCGAATGCGGACATGTACGGCACGAGCGAGGCCAAGGCCGCGGTCCGCGCCATGAATGACCGCAACGAGATTATGGAGGCCGACGGCGTCGTGTACAAGGTCTAATTAATCTAAGCCGGGGGCCGGAGGGAGGTGGTGCTTTGTGTCTTGTTTTGTAACATGTTTTCTGTTTCGATGGACTTGATGTGGATATAAAGTTTCCTTTTGTGGAAGCGATACGGGCATGGGTCCCTTTACACTGACGGTTGACTGATGACCAGGCTGCGATGTCCCCTGCCAAGTCGATGACTGCATAACTGACGTCTGAAACAGCACAGCCGATCGTGAGCGGCTACAAGGGGATGAATCACATGACCATTCCGAAGCATAGGTCCATCCTTGCCGCGTCTGACTCGTCATCGCTCGCCGCCATCGGAACCGGTCTCAAGCACACACACATAGACCGTATCTAATACAAGTGCACAGCATTGGGTTTGCCACTTGGCACTTGCAGTGCTGGAGGAGTATACGGGTACGGACAGAGACAGAGACAGAGACAGAGACATGCACAGTACAGTATGTAAAGCACGCCGTCCCACTCCTCATTGCCCCTCTTGCCCACTCCTCTCCTCTTCTCTCCTCTCCTCTCCATCTCTCTTTTGCTCAGCACAAGAATGCCCCTCACTCAGCCCCAGACACGGCGCGTAACCTCGAGCAGGGGCGTCGCGGGCTGCTGCTACTTTCCGCCGTTCCACCGCGTCCCGGCGCCAGTATACCTCCCGCTAGTGGACGTGCGCGCGCACACGGTCATTGTCGGGGCGGCAGCGGCGCGCACGACGCTGACGAAGACCTTTGTGTTCCCAGGCGACGCGGAGCACACGAAGGTCGAGCAGGAGCGCAGGCACGAGCCCGAGCCCGAGCACAAGTCCGAGCACAAGTCCAAGCACGAGTCCGAGTCCGAGCACGAGCACGAGCAGGAACGGGAGAAGGAGGTGACGTACACGCTCCCGCTGCACGGCGACGTGACCGTCGTGGAATTCAAAGCGACGATCGGCGGGAGGCGCATCGTGGAGGCTAGTGTGGGGCAGCGCGCGTCGGCGCGGGGGGACTGCGCTCCCGAATGTAAGAGGGAACGCGCGCGCGCGGGGCAGCGCGTGCTCGAGCAGTGGCTCGCGGCCGGAGAAGATGGGGCCGGGGGCGTGTTCACTGCGCCACTGTACGGCGTGCGGGCGGGCGAGGAAGTGGTCGTGAGGGTGGTGTATGTCGCTGAGCTCGCGTACGATGTGCGCATGGACCGCGTCAAGTTTTCAATTCCGATGGTATTTGCGCCGCGGTACGACTGCAACAGTGATGAGGAGCTGTCCCCACCGCGGGGCAGGCTGCGCGCCATGGTGGACGTCGAGATGCCGCTTGGGATGGGCGTGCGCTCGGTCGTGTCCCCGTCGCACCTGCACGCGCTCCGCGTCGACGCCAAAGTGCCCGACAAGCCGAGTGCGGTTACGACAACGACGACATCGACAGCGACAACAACAGGGTCAGAGACAACGACAGCAACAGGGGCAGCGACAACGACAGCAGTCAGGGCGACCCTCACGCTCGACACGCCAGGACTCGACACCGACTTTGTCCTCCTCGTCAATGTGGCACGGACTCGTACACCCGCAACCGCCGATCTGGGCGCCTCGGCCGCCGTGCTCGAGACGTACCCACACCACACGCACCGCGGGCTCATGGCGATGTCCCCGCAGCACGAGCAGCGCGCGCTCATGGCGACGCTGGCGCTGGCAGTGCCCGCGGCCGCCCTGGACGGCACGTGGCGCTGGGGCCGCGAGATTGTGTTCCTATGCGACCGGAGCGGGTCGATGCTCCCGCACCTCAGCACACTCCGTGCGGCATTGGCGGCGTGCGTGCGCGCGGTCCCGGGTGACATCAAGTTCAACATCTGCTCGTTTGGGTCGCGCCACGACTTTTTGTGGCCCGAGTCGCGCGCGTGTAGTGCCACGACGCTGGGGGAGGCGCTGGCGCTCGTACAGAGGATGTCGTGCACGTACGGCGCGACGGACCTCGCGGTGCCGCTGCACGCGGCCTGCGCGCGGCGGTTTCCGTACCGCTCGCTCGAGATCGTGGTGCTCACGGACGGCGATGCCGACATGCATTCCCCGCAGGAGGTGTACGATGTGATTGAGCAGCATGTCGCGCTGTCCGACGCCACGATACGCGTGTTTGCGCTTGGTATCGGGGCGGCGCGCGGTGGTGCCCCGCTCGAGCTCGTGCGCGGCCTCGCGCGCGCCGGGCGGGGGTTTGTGCACTTTATCGAAAGCTCTAGTGGCAGTGGCAGTGGCCGCGGGCAATACAAGTACATGGACGGCAAGATCACGCACATGGTGCAGGCCGCGCTGCTCCCGCACATCGACTACAGCCTCGAGCTGAGCTACGACCCGGTCGAGGACGAGGACAAGATGTTCGTGCCCGTCCCGACGACGCACGAGGTCGAAGTATACCCGCGCCGCCCGTTCCTGCTCTCGGGGGGAAATCTGTCCGATAGCGAGAGCGCCGACGAGAGTTTCTGCGCGCCGAACCCGACGCCCTTGTGTGCCGGCGTGTCGGATTCCAACACCCCGACGACGATCCAGACCCCGGGGCGCGTGCCGCCCTTATTCCCGCTGCTCCGGTCGACAGTGTACGTTTTCCTCCCGCGCACAAAGCGCGTACCCACAGTGCTTCGCGTGCGGGGCAACGGCCGCGAGATCGAGATACCCATCACGGTGCTCTCCTCGCCCGGGACGACTGTGCACGCGCTCGCGGCGCGGTGCGAGATGCGCGAGCTCGAGCAGGGGCGTGGATGGGTGAGCCGCGCGACGCCCACGAGCAGCACCGCGCTGATCCGCGACCTGTGGCCCGCGGGGTTCAACGGGGTCGTGCGGCGCGCGGCTTTCCAGCTTGGGCGGCGGCACGGGATTGCAGGCAAGTGGACCGAGTTCCGAGGGGAGGTCAGGGACGTGACGCGCCGGGAGGCGAGGCGCATGGCAAGGACCAAGACCGCGGCGAGCGCGACCACTCTGGGCGATGACGGCGACGACGCCGGCAGCGACAACAGCGACAACAGCGATGACTACGACAGCGACGACAGCGACAGATCGCTTGTCTCAACCGTCGGATTGTACGTACTCTACTGTAACCACTGTTCGTTCCACTCACACGCAGCTGCGACGAGTTCACCCCCGCGGTTGGCGGCCTGCCGCCCCTGATGAACCTCCCAGGATTCCCCTTCCCCGGTGACGTGCCCGCCCCCCGAGGCTCGGGCTCAGGCTCGGGCTCGGGGCCTGGCGCGCCGCCCACCTCGTCAAGTACCGGCACACCCTCCGATTTCGACTTCAACGCCGAATTCGACTTTACCTTCGACTTTACCGTGCCGTCGACTGACGATTCCAGCACGAGCGCCAACAGCGCGCTCGAGGCTCTGCGCCAGCCTCCGCGTCCGCGGCCCATATGTTTGTGCTGCTCGCCTTACAGCGGGCACGCGCGGAGACGGGAATGGGAACGGGAACGCGCACGCGCCGCCGCCCGGGTCAAGTACGCTGTCGTGGCGCTGCTCGCGCTGCAGGCGCCCGATGGCAGCTGGAGGTGGAGCCCCGCGCTCGAGGGCGCGCTGGGGGTGACGCGCGCGCGGGCCGCGGAGAAGGGGTTCGATGGGCCCGGGTGGGCGACCGTGTTTGCCATGGTGCACCTGCGCCGCCAGCGCCAGCGGCGTACGATATGTACGTGCGGCTTGTGCGAGGTCGAGTACGAGGACGGGAATGAGGACCGGGTGTGGAATGCGGCTCTGCACAGGGGCCAGGCGTGGGCCGGTAGGGAAGGGGTGCTGGTGCCCCAGTGGGAGAAAGCGGTGCTGGAGGTGTTGGAGGGGTGGTCGGGATCGAGGGGGTGAGACTGTCCGTGTCAGTTGAAATAAATAGTCATTGAGATAGCATAACGGTGCACATTGATGCGGTATCAGCATGCCAGCGGTGGTCGCCGCTGTTCGAGCGTCGCGTTAGCAGTATTCGTGGTCAAAGCATGTGTAGCTGTCAGTGCCTGTCCTACTCTTCTCGTGCGTCCTGTTACTGCCAAGTCGACACTCCTGCGAGCTCCCGCCTCAACATCTCAGCAGCTCGTCCCGTCCGAGGCGGCCTGGCACTCAGGTGACGTGCGTCCCCCACGCCCGCTCCTACACATGCACTGCATACGGACAGGGTATACTCCGACTGACGCCGCAAGACCAGCCGTGCCCGGCACGCTCTCTCAACTGGGTGCTCGGGGTCTGTGGTGGGTGGATAAGCTGTGGGTGGGGTAATAGTTCCTGGCGTCCTCTCGTCCTCTTGTGCCGGGCAGCGGTTCTGGGTCTTGCATACTAGTCGTCCTCTCGTCCTTGGGTGGTCCTCGTCTCTCGTCACGGTTCCGGTCGTCATCGTCCTCATGGGTATCGCGCATCGAGTCTCGTGCGGGCGAATCGATTAGCTGGGGGCGTCCATGACAATGTCCATCTGTGGTAGTGTTAGTCATGCCGAAAGTGTTTGGTGGGTTCCTCCAGTCGGATGCCAGCCTCTCGTCTTCACTTCTCTCCCTTTTGCACCCCGCCCACACTTCTCCTATACACCCCGGCCACTCACAAAGGCATTGTAATCGAGCGTCGCCTTGCCCGAGCTCTGCGGGTCAAAGCGGCGGAACGCCTCGGTGTAGTGCTTGACGGTGACGCAAGCCATGAGGAAGCGGTCAAACGAGATGCCCATGTTAGGGTTCTCGCCCGCCTTGGGCGGCGGCGCAAACCGCTTCTCGAGCTTGTGCACCATGTCGGCCGGGAGGTTGAAGCCAAAGCCCTGCAGCGCAGCGTGCAGCTCGCGCCGGTCAATGAGGCCTGAGTTGTCCTGGTCAAAGCGGCGGAAGATGCCGTGCCAGTCCTGCGGTGTCAGTTGGTGCCAGCTGTTGTGCGCTGTTGTGCTCGGCGTGGGTGGGCTGTCGGTGTGAGATCTCGCGCATCGCCGTTCTCGTCCCGGCGGTTCCCTGCCGTTGGATGGTAGAAACAGACGCATGCGTCATCGGCGGACGCGCCGTACCGCGTCCGACAGTGCGAATCTACTACCCTGTGGTGCGGCCCTGTGCGCACGCACCACGTCACACCTCGCCGATACCCCGAGACACAGCGCCCTTACTCACCTGGATGTACCGGTACAAGCCCTCAAACTCCATAAAGTTGATCGAGCCACTGCGGTCTGTGTCGAAAATGTTCATGAGCTGCAGTGTCAGCGTGTGTGCTTGGAGCTGCGTGAAGCTCGGTGCAACTGTGCTCGCTGCGCTCGCACCGTCCCACTCGCACGTACCATCTTGACACAGTCCTCGCGCGCCTCCATCGTTGCATCCTTCTCGAGCAGGCGTTGCAGGTCCCACGAGTTGAGCTGGCCGCTCCGGGACGAGTCGAACTGCTGGAATCTGTTGGTGTCAGCTATGGAGAACGTGAGGTGAGGTGAGGGGGGTTATTCTGACCCGGTGCCTGTGAAGACCTGGATCGCGATAGCAAGGGCAGGCTGTACAGGCCAGGTCCATGTTTCGGACTGGGTCACGGCTAATGGCTCGTGGGGGTCGTAGGGGCTCATGGGTCGCGGATGACCGATCATGGATCATGGATCACGGATGACGCGATGAAATCACGGATCGCGAATCACTCACAGGCTGCGGAGCTCGGCGTCGTCGGCGCGCGGCGGCGGGGCCTGGGGCTGCTGCTGCTGCTGTTGCTGCTGCTGGGGAGGCGGCGGTGTCTGGCCGTATGCGCCCTGCTGCTGGTATCCGCCCGAGTAGCGCTGCTGCTGCTGGCCAGGGGGTCCCTGCTGCGAGTCGCGGGGATCGGGTCCGCGCTGCTGCATCTGCTGCTGGCCGGGGGGTCCCTGCGCGTACTGCTGCTGTGCGTACTGGCCGGGGGGCGGCGACGTGTATCCGCCGCCCGGGCCGCCCTGCTGGGGCGGAGGCTGCTGCTGCGAGTACGAGGGCTGGCGGTGCTGGGGTGGCGGGCCCTGCTGGTACTGCTGGGGCGGCTGGCCTGGCGGACCCTGCTGCTGAGCGTACTGCTGGGGCGGCGGACGATCATACGAGCCTTGGCGCTGGGGAGGAGGGCGGCCGTACCCCTGCTGGGGAGCACCAGGCGGAGGTCCCTGCTGCTGCTGGTACCCCGGGTGCTGCTGGGGGCGGGGGCTGCCGTACGGAGGCTGGTATCCGCCGGCGGCGCCGGGGGGAACTCCGGGACGCTGCTGCTGCTGCTGCTGGGCGTACTGCTGGGGGTGGCCCTGCTGCTGCTGGTGCTGCTGGGGAGGCGGCCCCTGCTGCTGTTGCTGCTGCTGCTGCTGCTGCTGGGCGTTTTGTGCAGCCTCCTGCCTGCGCTTCTCCTCCTCCTCCATGCGCTTCTTGGCGTAGCGCTCCTCGTACCGACGACGCGCCTCGTCGCTCACGCTACCGTATGGGCTTGGGGCCGACATTTGTTGTTGCTGTTGTTGTTGTTGAGCACGAGGTGTTGGGTTGCGTTGAGTGGGAGGTTGAGGACTCGATGTATCACGCAGGGCGCGGTCTCCAATTGCGAATGGTGAATCGCCAGCCGATGGACGACCAAGAAAGGCCATATCGCACTACGTATCAAATAGTGACACGCTATATATAAAAAACAAGAGAGTGAATAGGCAAGGACAGGAAAAAGCAAAACACAGGCGAGTGAAAACGGGTGCGCGCGCGTACTCTCTTTTTCTGAAAAAGAAACGACGTCCAGGACAAGGACAAAGGAGCAGGCTGTGCGCTGTGAGCTGTGCGCGCTGGGTCTGTATGTAGCTAGCTCTGTAGGCGGTGGGCTTATTGCGCTGCGGTGCGGCTGTGGTGGTCTGATGCGTAGTGTTTGCGTGGCGTGGCGTGTCCCAAAGTGCTTTGGAGGGGCTGTGATGAAAAGGATTGGATGGAATAAAGGGGCTTTGAGGATATGAGGATAGAAAACAGTGGACAGGGATAGATGGAAATGAATAGAGAGAGAGAGGGATGAGGTGAGAGGGAGCGCGGCAACCGATAGATAGGGAGAGGGAGTATAGTATTTACAAATGGATGTCTGTACTCTCTCTCTCGCTGTTGACGACAAGGAAAAAGAAAAGAGTTCTGTACGTACGCTGGCTGTAGCTGTGTGTTGTCTGTACAGAAAAAAGATAAAGCAGGACAGGGAGAAAGAGAGAAAAACAAAGACAGAGAGAGAGACGGCCAGCACGACGACGAGACACCGCTAGACAGCGAAACTGTGCAACGAGACAACCCCCCGGGAATGATTTCATAGGCCCTAGACGACCACCAACTACGGCGAGACAGAGGTGGAGCTAGGAGAGAGGGGAGAGGGGAGGGGGGAGCGTGGGCCAGGGGGGACAGGGGCCATGCATCAAAAGGGCATGAGGGGGTGGTGTGGGTGTCTCCGAGTTTAAAATAAAGAAATGGCATTAAATACCGTATTCTACGACGTCGTACCTAGCTACCTAACTTACCCTGGAAAGAGGCGCCGGCAAACCTAAGACCAGTAAGACAACAAACACCCCTTACATGCATACTGTACAGTTCGAAACACCAGCCGCCAAGTGGCAAGTTGGCAAGTGGTCAAGGGCCAGGTCGACCAGGTCCGAAAGGCCAAACGTGGACTGTCGCGAGCGACACGAGGGTCGGATAGGACCGCTCGACGGCGTGGTCGGCCAGACTGGTGCAGTCACCGCCTGGCTCTTGACGGCTGACGGTATAACAGAGCACGACAACCCCACAGGCCACAAACGAACACAAAGGTATATGACTATCTATATACACAACCCTCTCGTGTTGCCGCATATGATGTCGAACAGACCGTTATTATAACGAACAATGTAAATGCCAAGAGCATAGATGTATAGTAACATGGACGTTGTATCCATCGATCAACCACCGAATCGCGAACAATGTCGACACGCTTATACCCGCTTACCAACATCAAAGTCAAAAGGGACGGGGACAGCAGGGAGATCCACGACACGCGCCACACATTGATAAAACCAACCCCTCACTGTAACTCACTACAGCTCACAGCTCACTGATCACTGCAGCTTACTGATTTCTGCATCGACCTCGTCTATATCCCCATTCTCCGCCCACAGTCGCTCACCAGACCATGCTGGCGACTTGGCTTTGACTGGTTCCGCAGGCCATTGGGAATTGGGGAGGGAGATGGACTGCATAGCCTGCTGGCTGCTGGCCTGCTGGGGATTTGCATGCTGGCTGCTGGGCCAAGGGGTGGGTGGCATGGGTGACACTACTACCCATGACACAACCCGACCGTGCAACTGCCAGACGCGCCGGAGGAGGCCGACATCGTCGAGAAAAGGATCCGGGGGCCTAATCAAACATTGTCACGTGACTTGGGGATTATAGGCGCGCGAAGTATGTTTCTTTTATTTTTTGAGATAGGCGCCCCCAATCTGCTTGGGAGAGAACATTGTTATGGGCTCGCTGGCATGGCTGTGGGTGCACTAATTACCCCACGCCCTACCCAGGACGTGTCACCCCCACCTAATAATGCACGCCAGCCAAGTACGCCAGGCAGCCAGCCAGGCTAACTGCGAACCCCACAAGCCACGATCAGACACTATTATAGAGTGCTATGGTACTTTCTCCACACTAAAAACTGAAGACTATACGCGCACCACATCCGCGCTACCAGCACCACCCCACCCCACCCTGGCCACCCCCATCACGCGCTCTTGTCATTCTGTTTAATTTCCGTTTCTCTTATACTCTTATCTCTCTTCTCTCATCTCTTCTCTCTCTTCTTCTTCATCTTCTCCCTCATCCTCCAGTCAAACAGTCTCTCTCCTCCTCGATCTCTCGAGCTCTCTCTATCACGCTTCGGCAGTAAAGAATATATATATATATATATAGACTTGGTCGTTCGCATTTTGCGCATTTTCCCTTCCGCAGCCAGTTAACACGACCTTTTAAACACACCCACCCTCACTCGCTCGCCTTACGCGCTCCACTCCACCTCGTTTTCCGTTCTTCCTTCCTCTTCCTCTTCTTCTTTCTTTGCATAGAACTACACAATGGCCACTGTGAGTTGTTGTTTCCCTTACAGTCATTATGGAAGACGACACTGACCCAACAGGCTGCTGCTCCCAAGGACCCCCTTTCCGGACACCCCGGACACCTGTACGTCTGGATCTGGACGCGCTGGCAGTGGCTCGTCGCCAAGCCACTTCCCGCACAGAAATCACAAAAAGTCATCATGTTCACTGACGCGACTCCCGTTCCCGCTTCTCGTCACGAACCCTCCGCATTGTGTCGTCTCACATTTTGTCTCTTCCTTGGCTGTCTTACACGCCCCATTGCGCCGCCGATCTCGCACGCCACGTAACGTGTCTTCCTTCCCTTTGGCCTTTTCTTTTTTTTTTTTTTTCTTCACTCTGCAGCGACGAGGCGCAGGAGACCGCGCTTGCCCAGTTCCGCAAGGAGCTGACTGCCGAGGGCCTTATCCCCGCTGACCTCGAGGCCGCCAAGGCCGCTGTTGGTTACGACCGCTACGACGACAAGACACTCCTCCGCTTCCTCCGGGCCCGCAAGTTTGACCTCCCCAAGGCCAAGCTCATGTGGGAGAACAACGAGAAGTGGCGCAAGGAGTTTGGCACGGATGACATTGCCAAGTGAGTACGAGCGAGCAGGCAGGCAGCGAGCCGAGACGGAGCGGAGTGGAGCGAGTTGAGGTGAGCGAGGTTTAGCGCAACAGTGTTGTTCGATGCACGGTACGGGCTGCGGGCTACCGGGTACGGGGAGTGCATGATGCGGGCTACGATTGTACCTGCCTTCGACTGTGGACATTATCTCCATTGTCCATCTCCCTCCAGCTTTGCGCGTATAAGCGTCTGTGCGGCCTTGAAGCCGCGTCACTTCGCGATTCCCTTGTCCTTTGTTACTTCTTTGTCTTCCTCGTGCCATTTCCTGGCGCAGGAAACGGCAAGGAAACGGCAAGAAGGGCCGGCTTGATTTAGGTCTCGTCCCCTCTAGAAGCCAGCAGTGGTTCTGTCGGCGTTCGCAGTTCGCAGTGGTTCCAGCAGAGAGGCAGGGAAGACCGTACAATCTGCTGCGCAATTGCCGCAACAGCTACGCTAATCGCCATGTCGGTCTCGGGTGTACCTCGATGCATTGAGATCGCCGTACTGCCCGACGTCACCTTCCTTCCCTCCCGCTTCGGCTTCCTTGTCGCAACTTGCACTTGTGCTTCCCGTTACTTACACAGCCAGGAACGGCTTCGACTACCCCGAGGCCTCCAAGGTCGACCAGTACTACCCCCAGTTCTACCACAAGACGGACAAGGACGGCCGCCCAGTGTACATTGAGCAGATGGGCAAGCTCGACATCAACGCCCTCTACAAGCTCACGACCCAGGAGCGCCAGCTCAAGCACCTCGTCCACGAGTACGAGCTCTTCCTTGGCGAGCGCCTCCCCGCCTGCTCTGCCGAGACTGGAACCCTTGTCGAGACGTCGTGCACCATCCTTGACCTCTACAACGCAGGCATCTCGACCTTCTACAAGGGTGCGTGTTGACTCGCTAGTTCATTTCGGCACTAACCCTTTCCTTAGTCAAGGACTACGTCATGGCCGCCTCCAACATTGGCCAGAACCACTACCCCGAGACCATGGGTTTCATGTTCATCATCAACGCGCCGTACCTCTTCTCGACCGTGTGGTCGCTCGTCAAGCCGTGGCTCGACGAGGCGACCCAGCGCAAGATTCACATTCTTGGCAAAAACTACAAGACCGAGCTGCTCAAGTACATTCCCGCCGAGAACCTCCCCGAGAACCTGGGCGGAACCTGCCGCTGCGCCGGCGGATGCTCGCTCTCCAATGCCGGCCCATGGAACAATGTCTCCCAGGCAGGCACCCCTGCCCCCGCGGCTGCCGCTGCCGCCCCCGCCGCCCCCGCTGCTTAAAGTCGTAGTTCGTTCTCTCTCCCCTTTCATTCTTGACCGTTTGAATCTTAGTATTGTACTGCATGTGACGCCGTGTAATGCGTATCCCGGGCAGGGAAGAGCAGAGAAGGGTCTACGGTGGTTCGGGGAGGGGAAACCCCACACATTCAATGTGGGATGTAGGAAGCATGTGCTCAAATATGTCGCCGCCCAACCCGCCGGCGCCCGCCAGAACCGCGGCCCGACTGTGAGCTGTCTCGGTCGCATGTCCCGACGAACGTTCGTTTGTTAAGTGACAGTTTTTTCTGTGTTTGACAGGTTCCAGGTTCATGGGTTCAGGGACAGGGGCGCGTGGTATGATGACACAATGACACAATGGCAGCACTGGGGTACTGGGGGTCTGCAGGTTACAGCCGTGCTGCCTTCTGTAAACAAGAAGCAAATGGGTGGTGGCATGGGATGACGCACAAAAGGGCATGAATAATTGCGGGCAAGACCAAAAGCGCGCAAATGCAACACCTCAAGTGAAAAAAGTCGACTCCACACATCAAAGACATGCGGCAAGACAACAGTTCGACCACGACCGTACGTACACAACTATAATGCATGGCCTCTACAAACAAGCAGATGAAACAACTAGACTGCTGCGTCCCGCGCAGGGGTTATCCATAAAGATATCGGGGACAAGTACAACGGCGGTGGTATATAGGGCGCTGGTCGCTTCGGTGTCTCTCGTTCGTGGCATAGCTGGATTCTCGTTTTCAAGGTCGTATCGTACAGGTGTGTGGCAGGGGCGGAGAGGGGATCAAGTGGAGAAGTGGGGAAGTTTATGGGCGGTACTCTTCGTCGTCGTTGTTCCGTCGGCTTGGGGCCGAGGCGGCGGCCGAGGGCGTGAACGAGCTAGAGCTCGAGGTGGTGGACGCAAATGCGGTGGAGGCGACGCGTCGGTGCTGGCTCTGGGGTGGCGGCCGGACGCTGGTCTTGGGCTTGAACTTTGCGGGTGCCTTGGGGATCTTGAGTTTATTCGCCGCCACTTTGGCCTTGGCGCCGTGCAGGGAGCTGGCGCTCGCTGGCGGGTGGCTGCCAGCCTGCTTCCCCTCGGTGGCCTTGGGCTTGGCCTTACTCTTTCCTTTGCCCTTGGTGCCGCTGGTGTCCTTTCCCTTGCCTTTTGCCTTGCTCCGCGCCGCCACAGCGGAAGCGGCGGCAGCAGCAGCGGCGCCCTCGGCCTTCTGCTGCCCCGGGTGCCTGCGACGGAGCTCGGCGAGCGTGTACTGTGCCCGGTGGTCGTCCGGACGCACGGTGCGGTTGCGGTGGTGAGTGCGCTGGAAAATACCGCACTTGTTGCACATCTGGAATGGCTGTTAATCTGCTGCCCCGGCGAGGGTGGAGTAAACTCACAATGTGCTTCTCGTCAAGGGAGCGGCGCCACGTGTTGGCGCCCGGGCGGTCTGTCTTGCAGATGTGGCAGATGCGGATGTCCTAAGAGTGGTCAGCTGTATGCCCTACAGGACAGGAATGGGAGGGGAGGGGAATGAGGCAACTCACGTAGTCGCCCTGCACGTCCGAACTGTCGGTGAACGTCCACCCTTCGACGATCATGCCTGCGTAGACCGGGAAGACCTCGGTTTCGCTCGTGGGGACGTAGTTTGAGGTGTTCGTGTTTCGGGGCGCCGGAGGTGGGGTCACAGAGCCGTTGGACGCCTTGGAGGGGCGGTGGGAGGCGGGGGGAGATGAGAGTGTGCTGTCTGTCGTGGCGGGGTCGGTGCCGCCGTTCTGAGAGCAGTTACTGAGATGTGGCTCGATGGCGGCGGCTGCCAGCAGGTCCATGTTGTTGTGGCCGCGCGGGGCGACCTGGGGCTGGGTCACCTCGCCCACGTTTACGGTCTCGCCTCGGTTGATCGACTTGTTCACTTGCGTGCCTTCCAAGTCCTCTATATCTCCGGAATCCTCCATATCAACCTCGGACTCGCTGTCGGTCACCACGCCAAGACACTGATCATGAGATGGAATCTGCACCTCGGAGGGCAGACGCTCCGGCAGTTCGTGATCAATGTCCACGGCGGGACCCTGAGAGGGGACAAGGGCTTTGGGTCGTTGGCGGTGACGAATGTAAGGGAAGGACATTACGGGGTACGAGTCCAGAGATGCCGAGCGCTGAGGACGGGCCTCGACGTGGGCGGAGTAGGCTGTGCTGGTTGTGCTGGAGGGAGTCACGGGTGAGACAACAGGCGGGCGGGGAGGGAAGTTCGGCCGGAGGTCTGCAGTATCGACCGTCGCCTCCCGAGCGCCGTAGTTGTATGCCTTGTGGTGGCCCTTGTTAGGATATCCGTACTGCCCGCGGTCGAGCGAGTTGTAGAACTGGCCCGGTTCGTTGTGGCGGTAGGTATACTCGCCCTGGTGGCCTGGGTTGCTTACAGATCGAGCAAAGTTGGGTTTAAACTGGCTGTACAACGGCAGGTGGCGGTGCGGGGCCGCTAGGGGCCCAGTGGGAGAGTATGAGTGGTTGTAGTAAGGGTACGGGGGGGCTGCGGAGCCCGGGCACGGAGGGAGCGTGCGGTCTGTAAACGCGCTTGATAGAAGTCCCTGCTGGCTGCTCTGTCAGCCTGTGATAACCACTTCTTTTAATGATCGTCGACAACAAGAAGATCAGACGGACGTGTGTCGTTCCTCAACACGGTGGCCCGTGAATGTGGCACATACCTGTACTCTGCACCATAGTGATCGTATTCACGAACATCATAGCCGCGAGGGTCAGGCCTGTCTGGTGAGTATCTGGGAACTCAAACACAGAAGGAGTGTATCGGTGTGTACGCATCAATCACATTCAATTGGGGAGGGTGTTGGGGGGGGGAGGAAAGGGCCGGGGGGGGAGTGTGGAACCACCTTACACATGCACAATAGGACTCGTAGTTTTGGGGATTTACCAAGTGGAGGTTGGCCCTACAGGCTACATTCTCGAGACTGGCTTCTCGCAACAACGCCACAAACAGGCATTGTGCGTATGTAGTGGTGGCAAACACTCCCCAGGCCCTCGTTGCAGTGTAGTGTAGTGCAGTGCAGTGAAGTGGAATAGAAGCACTCTGGCAAGCGACAACAGATCGTATGCTGTCTGATGGAGGGAAAGTATATACTCACGCCTCATTGCGAGCGTTTACGATACTCGAAATGGCGATCTTGTGGGTGCCGTTGGGGGACAGGGAGGGGGACATGGTGCGAAAGGATGTGGTTGTGGGTGTGGGTGTGTGACCGGTCGGGCCGGGGTGTACGCGGGGCATGAGCTCGCCTCGGAATGCGGGAGCGGGGGTTGGAAGCGCGGGGCTGATCGGGTCTGTGAGGTACTGGGTCCACGAGGGGTCGGCTGTGGCCCTGGATGCCGAGGCGGCGGAGATGTCGTTGGTATAAGTCAAGGCTGGCTGGTCGGGAGTGGACGAGGAGGGTAGGTCGTGAATGGGTGCGAGTAGAGCGAAGGGAAGGGCGTGGGGTGGGACGGCGTTGCCGAACGGGATGCAGCCAACAATGTTTTCTGGCAGTGCGTACCCGTCCTCGCGGAACGGAACTGAGGGTACGGACGCGGGCGACGATGACGATGCGAATAGGGCCTCCGCTGATGCCGATGAGTCCTCGCCTCCGTGTTGAGCGTGTTGAGCGTTGGAGAACGGTACGGAGAGATTGTTGAAGGTGTCGGCCTGCTCGGTGTGCGAAGTGAGCGGGGAGTGAGGCGTGTCAAGTAATCCGGGGAATGGAGTAGTTGGAGAAGAGAAGAAAGATGAGATGTGCTGTTGTTGTTGCTGGAATTGTTGTTGGAGTTGTTGGTGATGAGAGTGTTGATCAAGTTGACCAACCTGATGTGTCCGAGTTGAGTGATGGGTATTCTCCAGCATCGTCCGTTGTCCTGTACTATACTCTCGACTGCTTTGTACTTGTTGCTGCTTTCGACTCTTGCTTCTGCGTCTGCTTCTGATTCTGTCTAGTCGGCGTTTTTGGTCTTGGGCACGCTGGGGAAGGAAGCTCGGCCGGCTAGGATCCCAGAGGCACAAAACGGCGCAGGAGCACGGGCACGAGGAGAGTGGCGTGCGTGCGTCTGCCTGCGTCTAGCTCGGCAGAAGGAAAGGGAAGAGAAGGAGCAGGCGGCGGCGAGGGCGGCGGCCGTGAGGCGTTGGGAGTGGGTGGCGTGAGTGGGTGAGTGGGTGAAAATGCGTCACACGGAAGCGGCAAGCCGTCGTTGTGCTTCGGGGCTTGTATTGTTATTGTTGGCGTTTTCTGGCTTTGGGTGTTTTTCGGGTTTTTGTTTCTGTGTCGACAAAAACGGGCCACAGAGAGATGCACAATGGAGAAATTGTGAGGATTGTGACTAGAATAGTGTGGAAATGTGGGTAGACCCCGTGGAGAATGTACTGAATGAAGCAAGAGAGAGTACGTAGAGTACACAACAAGGAGGGACAACGACGAAAGAATGTAGAGTGGTGGGGAGCAGGGGAGCAGCTCGGGTGTGCACAATAAGTGATGGACCCAGTGGTCGCGGAAAGGAGAAATGTAGGTTGGGGGGGGGAGGCAGACACTGTAATTGTGAAAGAAATTGTCTAGGAGAGGGAAGGCATGTACTTTGTGTAGAGGGAGGGAAGGTCGACTGGCGGTGGTGGTGGCGGTTGTGGGTGGCCGCGACCCCAGTGATGATGATGGTGATGATGGCGGTGGTGTTGTAGGTGGAAAACACACGAGGAATGATAAAAAATTTGCACAATGCTGATGATGGTTTCCGACTTTAAAGCAAGACGCTATCCGTCTCCGCAACCTCAACCTCAGCAGCTGCAAGAAATACGAGAGCGAACAGAACAGAACAGAACAGAAACAGAAACAACGACGAGACGAACGACACAATAACCATACAGACGTAGAAGCTTACAAAAGGCTGTGGTATCCTGCTGCACTGTCGCACAGTTGCACTAACCTGCTCCTCATATCCTCATGTCATTGTCCGGCGCTTCAGACCCCCCCATCAGAGTAAGAGTCGATGACTACTGCACCCTCGAGCTCGAGCGTACCCCTGATTCCTGATGGTAGATGCATGATGCCAGAGGTGTAAAGGTCCAAAGGTCTGGGCACGGGCCTGTCGACACATCTTACGCTCGCACCCCCTCCGGCCTCAGGCCTTCTCCCACTCCGTGGGAGTGTGGCGGCTGACGCCGAAGGCGTGTGGCACCAGAGCCGGCGATACATGCGATACCTGGTGGGTGCTGTCTGGTGTCTCGCCTCCCAACACCCCCCTCTCTGATCCTCGGAGCTTATCTGCGTTTTCTCTCGTCTTTCACTTGCCTAGAATGTAGATCTGGATCTAGGACCGAACAGAGACAGGCACCCTCGACGCACACCGAACAAAGGAAAGTGGGATGCGAGCACAACAAAGCCCGAAAGAAACAGGGTTAGCGACGTCAGAATCAGATAAGAGTACGGTCAAGGTCAAGGACTTGAATCAGGACCAGAAGGACTACCAAGCCATTGACATGGACGACAAGGAGGCAAGGAGACAAGGAGACGAGGACCAATAAATCAGCAAAAGGGGAAGGGGAGAAAGAAGCACGCCACCATGGATCCATGGAAAAAAAAAAAAAAAAAAACGCCACACACGAAACGCACAGGCCTTTCTGAGACATGTTGCGCTCGGCAATAATAGATTGCCACAAACAGAATGCAGGAAGCAAGTGCGAGTGACTTCTGTTTTGTCAGGTCATTATTACTGAGAGTTGTCGAGTGTCATGGCTTGGGCCTTGGTGAGTCCTTTGAAGAATCATCAACAACATAAGCGAACAAGGAAGGAAGAAGCAATTACGAGTCTCAGAGAGTGTCAGAGATGAAAATTATGTGTGTACGCTAGACGCCGTATGTATCACTTTGAGCAGTGCTCGAGCGCGATGCCTCATGCCTACTACCTGCTCGTTTCCGGGCTATCGGCCGCACGGATCCCGGAATGGCCGTGATAGGCATCTCTCCTCTGACGCACTACTTGCTCGAGAGTGTCACCCGCCGCCCAGTGGACACGGTCTTCGGATGCAAGGAGGTGGACGTCGATTGGGAGCGGGCCCATGAAATCATGCCAGTCACGAGGCATGTCAGGGAGGGTCCTGGCCACGAGGCAGCGCCATCGAGACCGGGCCGCAGGTAAGGCTGCGCCGCTAGCGAGGAGGCGTGCAGGCCTTGGAGCATGGCGGTTAACGGTCTCTGTCCCCAGCTCGCTCGCTCCCAAGTCTGCGCAAGAAATGAGCAGGAACCACTACAGCCACACGTATCTGGCCATGAGGACAGAATGGCCCGATCATAATGAAAAGAAGCATCAGACTGCCCTGCACGCGAGGTTTTGGGACCCAGAAGGCCAGAAGACCAGAAGGGTGGGCAGAAGGTTCGTGCTTCCTATTCTCTTGTCCTGCTTTTTTGCATGGCGACGCAGCTCAAATACGGGAACCGCGGTGCTCCATGCCACGGCCACGGCCATATCTGTGGTTCCAAAGGAGGTGGGCGAGTCTTTAAGAAGCAAGTGGGAGGCGGACTTGGATTCCCAAAGCAGTGAATGGGATGTGGCTCAGGCCCCATGGTCCTGTTTCGTTGCGTTTCGGTTTGCTTCCTTTTGTTTCGGTTTGGTTTGTCCATGTAAAGGCCGGTGCGCTCCGGCCTGCTTTGCATAACGGTTGCAACTAGGCGCTAGGTAAAACGACTATCCACGAGGACAGTCAACCACCCCCTTCCTTTGCAATTCCTTCTACATACGGTAAAGGATGTTACACCATCTGCGGGAGATGTGGTTGCCCAGACAGGAAACAAAGGTCTGTGTGGTCGTGCCTGCCCGGAGCGCCGAGCCAGAGCCCAGAGCCCAGAGCGTAGAGCACTGTACTCTGAGCACAGAGCACCGAGTGCCAGAGCACGGCAGTGGCGCGTGGCATGTGGTGCCAAATGGCAAGCGGAAGGCGGACCACAGCGGCAGTCGACAGGCAAGAATGATGCACTCGACTGGGCGCGAAAAGCGTCAATGTTGACTGACTGCATGGTGGTGATCGTGTCAAAGTAACGCTAAAGATGTTGCAGGGGTGTCTTGAGGCCGCCCGGCGCGCTGTCTCGTGCTCTTGGCAAGGTTACAACGAGGTTGAATGACAGTACTGCTCAAAATCTCCATCTCTCTATCTCTCTCTCGCTCTTCCTCCTTCGGGCATTCGTGTTATTCCCGAAATAACTTGAACTTGCCCGCTTGCTTGCCTGATCTGGTTGCTGTCCTCCTTTGGTCAGTCTCGACTGACCGAACTGAGACATGGCTCTTCCTTTGCTGTTGACTCCCATCTTGGCCAGTAACCCATACCCAAGATCTCTGTTTCCGGGTTCCGTTCTTCCGTTCTTCCTTTTGCCCTTCTCGTATCCTCTCAAACTTCCTTTGTGTAATCAGACAATTCGCGCATCCCTCGCACGGACCAGAAATGGCCTTAGCGCTGTCTGTACCTTTGCTTGTGCGCACTCCACACTTGAGAACGCACTCTGACGATCTGACACTAACTGGAAAGCTCTGACTCGTGACTCTGACTCTGACACACACTCTGGTGACACTTGGAATCGTGCAAGGTCGAGATTTGCAATGGTAAAACGTCAAGTTGAGCAGCTATTGCGGACCCCGTGCGCGTGCCTCAGTCTCGCGGCGTCCGAGCATGATAGTATGACCACCAGAGACCAGAGGCAGCAGACAGCCATGAGTCAGAGGTGGAATTATGGAGGAGAACGAACACAAGCACGAATAATGAAAGCATGGAGTAGTGAACCTGCCTATGACATTTCACCAACTGGAGGACGAGTTCTGACAGACCTTCCAGTACCCTTGGGTGCAAGCGAGCCAAGTCAACTGGATCATTGGGTCAGACGTGTTGAGCAAGATGGCGTGGGCCCTGGAGGAGGCCAAATCGGAACGGGGAGGGATACAAGAATCAAGTCCAACTGTCGTTGCATTTGCCATTCGCCAACGAGGACTGTCGATCCTGCATGAATCCGACAAATGGGATTTAGGGGAGTAGATCTACACCCGAGGTGCAGTGTTTATCATCCTATGCCGTCCACAGCCGAGAGTAATAAAAGAATGAGCGACGGAAGCATATTGTCGAGATTATCGGCGATACGCTAACGCCGACTCAGAATGCCACACATACAAAACTCCGACCCTGAGGTCTCTCCGTGAACGGGCTCTCCTGGCTGTAATTTTATTTTTCCTCGAAAAAATCTCAGCCAGGGCGGGCTGGAAGCTCAGCCAGGAGCGAGGGAAGGGGAGCTAGGTGGGAGGGAGAAGGGGGGGAGGCCAGCCTGCCCTGGAGCTCGCTGAGGCTTGGGCTCGCTGGGACACTGCTGGTCCTGGGATGGTCTGGTTGCAGGCTGGCTGGTGCTGGCTGGTGGTTGCTGCCTGCCAGCCAGCCGGCCTGCCTGCTTGCCTGCCAGTGCCTTCCCTCCCCACTGTACGCTGCCTCCTCCCTCCCCTCGCTCGCCCAGTCCCCTCCCCTGCGTCGCCTCTACTTGGTCACTACCAAACGTTCTGTACAGTCTTCAACCGTCAACAAAAAACTCGTGCGTACCCCAGGCAGCAGCGACGACAGCGACGACGACGACGAGCAGTAACAGTAGTACTGACACAGTGTCTATTCTCCATACCCCGCGTACTCCGATTATTCTACTCCGCGCTCGCGTTCATCTCGTGCTTCTCTTCCGCGTCCGCCGTCTACGTTGAAAATTCTTCTTCTTCTGCACCGCGCACCCGGGAATCCACACTCGACTCGCACGTACTCGTCGGATTGGAAACTCTTATCCCCCCCGCGATCTCTTTCTCTTCTCGTCGACTACACACTTTTGTTCGAATCTACAGGCCAAGATGAAGGACCTCTCCTCGGTCGAGTCCCTCGTTATCCCCGCCGACGTTACCGTCGCCATCAAGGCCCGTAAGGTCACCGTTACCGGCCCCAGGGGTACCCTTACCAAGAATGTCGGTCACGTCGCGATGGACATCCAGATCGTGAGTGTCGATCTCGAGGACCCGGTGGAAGAAATGAGAGGAGGGAGACGGAGAGGGAGTTTTGGGGGGCGGAAGGAATTGGCACGGGCTGGAGAAAATTTGAACCCAAGCGACAAGGAGCGGCTGGATATGCGGTGATGCCGACGACGACGACGACGACGACCGCAACCGCCGCTCTGGAGCAGTCATTCTGCGAGCGCGAGTTTTGTCGATTTGCCCGGCTGGAAGAAATTTGGACCTCACAAGACAGTTTCGCTAACAGCTTACAGGTCAAGTCGGCCAAGGAGAACAAGGTCGTCTTCACTGTCTGGCACGGTGGCCGCAAGCACGTTGCTTGCCTCCGCACCATCAAGTCGGCTGTTGAGAACATGATCACTGGTGTCACCAAGGGCTTCCTCTACAAGATGAAGCTCGTCTACGCCCATTTCCCCATCAACGCCATCCCCGCCGACAACGGCGAGTCGATCCAGATCCGCAACTTCCTCGGCGAGAAGTTTGTTCGCGAGTGCCAGATGCTCGAGGGCGTCAAGGTCTCGCTCTCGGACGTCAAGGACGAGCTCATCCTCCAGGGCAACGACATTGAGAAGGTCTCGCAGTCGGCTGCCTCCATCACCGACAAGTGCCGTGTCAAGAACAAGGATATCCGCAAGTGAGTAGAGAAAGAATATGTTTTGCAGCTGTGGTGGGGATTGCACTAATACGCCCAGGTTCCTTGACGGTGTCTACATTTCGGAGCGCACCAACGTCGTTATCGAGGAGTAGAGAGGGGCGCATGGGGCCTCATAGTTTGGCACATGTACCATCATTCACAGCGCATGATAGTCGAGTCTTGACGGATCTGGATGCGTTGTATTGCGGGGAATGGGGGGGAATGCTCAGGTGTGGTGGGGAGGGGAGCTTTATTGAAGGGGAAGCACGGAGTGGTCGGGATGGTGACTGACGGGACTGTGGTTGTACACGCACTGATGGGCAACGAGGGACGCCATGTTCTGACAAAAGTCGGGGGATGTCGGTTGATGCAGCCAGAGGTCGCTGGCATAAAGCCCCACCGAATTCCCTTCATCTGCTTACGGTCTGGCTATTGCTGGTGAACAGGAGGTGTGCGTGAGCAGCCAGGAGTCGCGGCCCAAAAGGGCACCCATCTTTAACAACACTGGAGCAGGGTGGTGACGACGACAGGATCTTCCAACCCCGGCATGCAGAGAGCGCTGAGAACGCTAGGCATCGACTTGCACGACTTCCAAGTCCCCAGATCCTACATCGTCTCGACCAAGGACAAGAATAAAGTAGGAACCAACATGTGATGGTGCTTTGGGAACGTTCTCTGCTGTAGCTGAAGGGGTATACCTGTCACACGAGTGATGAGCACATGGTGGGGTGTTTGGCACTGTTCCGAAATGAAGACTGGCGAGCGACTGCTATGCCACGGACGTTTCGTACACGCACGCAAACATCACAAACGCGGCACCAACAAGAAACACGTGATGTGCCCGCTTGTCGAGCTCGTCTCGAGACTAGGACTGGTGCTGCTAGAGGGGAAGGGGAAACAGAAAGGTCAAGCAAGCACAATAACATGCACATGCACGACTGATACACCGTCTCCCTCCGAGTCCCAGAGTGTGAAACGCGACGAAAGGTGCAGAGGGCCCTTAGTCCGGTGTTGTCGCCGCCCTTCACTGACTTTCGGGGCGGCTGACCATAGATACCTCCATCACAAAGCAGCCCGTAAGGTGCAGCATTCAGTGCACGGTCAACTATCGGGTCTTGGTTCTCGGATGTGTTCCTGTTCGGACTGTTAACATGCAACAATCGTTTCACCAGATCACCAGATCACCAGGTCACCGTACGGCGTATACGTACAGCGCTGGCCGGCATGGCCGATAACAATCCCCGCACTGCACAACATCCAGCAATGCACCCGAGGACGCCGATGCAATGCATCGTACCTGGATACCGGTGGGACGCAGTTGCACTCGGAGAGATCTGGGTGGCCGCGAAAACCTGGAGAAAGCTCGGGGAGTGCACGTGAAAGACACAGAGAAGCAGTGTGGCGGTGCATGCTTTCGTCCCAGCTGTACACATCTACAATACAGTACATGGGATGAAGGGCACACGGACGTGGTAGTACGCGCGACGCGGAGACGGGACGGCGTCCAACGTCCAACGTCCAACCCGTCGCGGCTTGTCACATGTGCAAGAACAGAGAGTCTCAAGTGCCGAAGTGTGCGTGCGTTCAAGCTTCCGTCAGAAGAAGTAGAACGTACCCCGTGTGTGCATGTGATAGTGAAGGTGACGGTGACCCCGCCTGCGACTGTACCTATATCTGTGACTGGTGGTCGTATGGTGTGCGTTCGACCAGAAAAATCACGGTGAGACACGCCATTCTGGGATGTGAATCCTTCATGCTGGCTCTGACCACATTTGGATGGATGGATGGCTTGATGGTCGGTCTTGCTCTGTTCGCACGACATGAGGACATGAGGTTATAATGTGGACAGATACCTGTGCATGTTTCTCTTTCTCTCTATCGCATTGCCGAAAGGCATTCCATTGCCCAACACCACGTCTAACGATTTCCTCTACTCACGACAACTACTTACTACTCACGTTTACGCTCGCACTGTGCTGCTGTCGTCACTGAGCTGGCTTCACTGACGACTGGACTCGACCAGAATCATATCACCGCACTCTGGAATACAACCACAAACCCACGCAACTTGACCACCAGTCACAACGTATCACCTTCTTCACCACAACACCACCACCAATGGCATTCGCAAAGTTCACCTCGGGCCTGCGCTTCAAGTCGCCCTCCATCTCCATCTCGGCCCCATTCTCCTCGTCGTCCGAGCACGAGCACGCGTACACGCCCCTGATCCGCGGCGCGTCGGGACCCGCAATCTACTCGCGGGACAGCAAGCCGCCACGCCCGCTGCACGGACAGCGTAAGGCTAGCATTATGCGCGGTCGCTGGGGCTCACACGCGCGCCACTTCTCCCGGGACACGCAGGGCAGCGCCTCGGACGCCGACGACGTGCTGTGCGACGACGACGACGACGACGACGACGAGGATGTAGAGTTTGACGAAGCGGCGTCCATCTCGAGCGAGAGCAGTTTCGGGGACTGGGGATATGCGTCGTGGGAGCGGGAGGGCGGGGGTGGGCAGCAGCGCACGCCCAAGGAACAGGAGCAGCCCTACGCGCGCGAGGCGTCGTATTCGTCGGCGTACACCGAGTACGCGCGCAACAGGTACAACTCGCCGGTGACGTACTCGCCCGCGACCCCGAGGACCCGTTCCAGTTCCAGTTCTCGCTCCCACTCCCACTCTCCGGCCTACACGAGGTCCGTGGGTGGTTCGTCGGCGCGCGTGCCCGAGAAGGAGGCGCTCAACAACATCATCTTTCGCGCACTGCCGCCGCCGCCGCCTCCTCGTCCTCGTCCTCGTCCTCGTCCTCATCCTGGCGTGGCGCTGCCAGGGTGGAAATCGTCAACCTCGACCGCAACTCCCGCTTCCGCCTCGGCCTCGGTCTCGTCCTCGTCCGCGTCCTCGTCCAAGCTGACGCTGCGCATCCAGCACGTGGACCACATCAAAGCCAAGCGCGTCGCGTCGCGGCCGAGCCCTATCCGGTCGAATGTCCGCAACGCGATCTTCGTGCCCAAGGAGTACAACTACAACTCGTACACGCCGGTGACGCGTGGCGTTCGTGGCAAGGGGCGGTACGCGAACCCAGGGTACCTCGAGATCGAGGACAGCTACGACTATGAATATGAGCACGAGTACGACGGCAACTACGGTAACAGCTACGGCTGCAGCTACGCAGACGACTAGTGCCCCCCGATCAACCTCGATAACATCCTCGCTAGCCCCAGCGTGCCTCCCGCCGCGCTGTGTGAGCGCTACGGCCACATCCTCGAGCGGACGGCGCCCCGCGAGAAAAAGTACCTCCATATCGACTTTGGGCTGCGCGGCCTCGTTGTCGGGCGCAAGTGCTCGCGTTGCAGGAGGAACCTCAAGGTATAAGACGAAGAGTAAAGGATAACGAAAAGGCAAGAGAACATAGAACAACAATGCAGACATTTCCCATTACCTGGTTGCAACTGAGGCGTGCCACGACGAAATTGTTGGGTTTAGAAATGGAGAGGAGACTCAACGTAACGGAATAAGGCTGGTGAAACGCCTTCAGTCTTCCACTGTAAATCCACCCACTTGCAACTATACAGTACTTGCTCATTGACGACAGGCTGTGGCACCTTATTAGGTGTTCCAGGTCGACCACATATGTGACGCTGCCCACAAGCATTGAGCCTTCAGAGCTTCACCACCTACTATTGGCACCGCAGTGGAACAGCTTGGCTTTCAACAGCTCACGTTCCCTTTACTGCCAGATCAGTCCCTTGAAAGCAACAAATGAACTCCTGCGTTGGCCTCAAAGGTCGCGAACCGCTCCTCCTCCTTTTTTTTTTTTTTTTTTTTTTGTAGCATGAGCAGCAGCCACTACAAGCACAGTGCATGCATCAACGTGATGGTGTGCTGTGCTTCAGTATTCCATTAAACCGTTCCCCTCAACGTTTCCACCAAAAGGACGTGTGGTGGAAAGATACCAACTGGAAAATATGAACCACGAGCTGTCCTCTCGATAGCCACCAGCTGCCACCAGCTCCAAATATTTATCCCCTTTTGGGGAGTTCTACAACGACTGTTCTAAGCTCATCTTACTCATCCTCCCCCCCAACTGCTCAGCATGCAATCACATAACTGTTGCAGCAGCTATCGAGCCGTCGACGACAGTCGAGAACACAAGCATAAACTGCCACAGAGGTCTGTTGACGGTACAAAATTTGCTTCCGTTCCCCGCTCACCTCCACTGTACCGTAGCTGCTTCCAGTGTCTTCCCTCATTGGAGGTCACGTGATTTCCCCTTTTTTTCTTGGTGCGAGACTGAGTAAGATGATGAAATTTCAATCCACCGTTTTAAAAAAAGAAGGGGGACACCATGGCATCTAGCATCTGGCAGGTCCGGGTTTTCTCTTCATCTCATCGTTTCTCTTTCTCTTTCTTCTTCTTTTACATCCTCAAAAGCAGTTTTACTTGAATCAAAAAGTGAGTCCTTGCACCTCTCCGTCGTTCAACTCCTCGCCGCCGCTCTCATCATGATGGTCATGTAATTTGCGTTTGACGGTCCATTTACTCGATGCGACCTCTATGAAACCAAAACCTGCCTATACGTCTGAATCCCAACCCACATCTATTCTTCTTGATCTCTGTTTGATGTGAAAAAGAAACCCATCGCTGACACCTGTAGTGTCCTCGTCCGAACTCTTCCCGAAGCTCGGGGACGTGGCGAACCAGACCTCGGCGGCGGCCGAGGACGACGTTACGCCGATGCAGGAGGTCGAGTCGCTCTGCATGCGCTGTCACGAGAACGGCACCACGCGCCTCCTGCTCACCTCCATTCCGTACTTTAAGGAGATTGTCGTCTCGAGCTTTTCGTGCGACCACTGCGGCTACCGCGACACTGAGATCCAGTCGGCCGGCGAGATTCAGCGTGAGTAGAATGAGAGAGAAAAGAAGCGCAGCACTGGGCAGGGGTCCAAGAGCGCCAAAGTGGCACTGGGACTGCAACCACTACTTGTTGCAGCAGCAGCTAACAGTTCCAGCCAAGGGATGTGTCTACACTGTGCACATGCTCTCGCGCGCCGACCTCGACCGCCAGCTCGTAAAGTCCAACTGGGCGACCATCACCATTCCCGAGTTCCAGCTCACCATCCCTCCCGGCCGTGGCCAGATCAACACTGTCGAGGGTATCATCCGCGACACTGTACGCGACCTGTCGATTGAGCAGCCCGTGCGCCGCGTCATGGACCCCGAGACTGCTGCCAAGATCGATCAGCTCCTCAAGCCTCTGCGCGACATTCTCGACATTGAGGAGGGTGAGGAGGACGCCGCTGTTGGCCGCGACGGCGACGTCGACGGTGCCGTCATGCACGAGGGTGTCAGGACGAACGAGAAGCCCTTCACGCCGTTCTCGGTGCAGCTCGACGACCCCTCGGGCAACTCGTACCTTGCGTTCAAGGAGTCCCCGTCCGACCCCCAGTGGAACCTCCGTGCGTACAACCGTACCCACGAGCAGAACGTCAAGCTTGGTCTCGTCGCCCCGCCGGCCGAGGGCGAGGAGGACAAGCCGGGCAAGGTCGAGTCTGCCGAGGCTGCGATTGAGCGTGCGCGCGCCATGCACCCCACCGACGGCTCGATTGTCCCCGAGGAGGTCTTCACCTTCCCCTCGACCTGCACGTCGTGTGGCCACGAGCAGGAGACGCTCATGAAGCCCATCAACATTCCGTACTTCAAGGACGTTATCATCATGTCGACCAACTGCTTCTCGTGCGGCTACCGTGACGTCGAGATCAAGTCTGGCTCCAAGATCTCGGAGAAGGGCAAGCGCATCACGCTCAAGGTCGAGGCCGGCGACGAGGACGCCCTTTCGCGCGACCTCCTCAAGTCGGACACGTGCGGTCTCGAGATCCCCGAGATTGAGCTCCACCTCCAGCCCGGCACTCTTGGCGGCCGCTTCACCACTGTCGAGGGTATCCTGAACGAGATCTACGACGAGCTCAGCACCAAGGTCTTCCGCACGGGCGACTCGTCCAATGTCGGTATCGGCCAGATTGGCCGCGAGGACAAGGACGAGCGTGGCTTCTCCGAGTTCCTGCAGGGCCTCAAGGACGTCATGGCCGTCAAGCGCGACTTTACGCTCATCCTCGACGACCCCGTCGCCAACTCGTACCTCCAGAACCTCAACGCGCCCGAGCCCGACCCCGACATGGAGATTGTCGAGTACGAGCGCACAAAGGAGCAAAACGACGAGCTCGGTATCTCGGACATGGTCCTCGAGGGCTACAACCCCGAGGCGGAGGGCACCGCTCCTGCCACCCCCGCCAACGCTGAGGCCACCAAGGCCGAGTAGGGAGGTGGATAGATAGAGACACGGTTGGGGAGGAGAGGAGGGGTGGGGAAGAAGCATCAATGACAACAACAAAACACTCAAGGACACCACCGAACACGCAAAACCTACATTCACTTTGCGCGCGCCTTGGATATAATGTACTCTATAGATTACACTAGCTAGATGTACTTGTTGTAAATCATGCCAGACGAGTACTTGGAACCCAGCCGTGGTGCACAGCGACGGACAGATGGCCCGAATCCAAGGATCAGCCAACTTGTCATCAATGACATTTCGACCACTCTATTGTGTAACCGCCCACGAGAGGTCGACGGCGTCGTCGACTGCGCAAGCCCCATGAGCATCAGATCGCCTCAGAGGTGAAGCAGACCAGCAGAGCGACAATGTGATCAGGAGCAAGGGCAACAAGCCCCCAGCCGTGCCAGCGGGCCACACAGCGAGGGGCCTGGCATCTCTCAAACCTGGCGATCTAGCGCGCGGCAGCTGGCGGCTGCTGGATCTCGTGCCTAGTGACGCGTGAGGATATGCTTGGGCACGTCAGATCCGATCGATGGCCGATGCGCTCACGTTACCGCTGTCGAAATGTCGTCCCTCGCTACCGAGTTGCCGAAGCTGCGGCGCGCGACGCCCGAGCCTGCACAGCTGCGCAGCTGGGCATGCGTCACGATGCTATATGCGAGGTGAGCGAAAGGGGAGCGGGGGAGGGGGCGTGGGAAGTGGGAAGCGGTGGGGGGTGGTGGGCGCGGTTGAGGACGCCCGGACCTCCAGCACGACTCGACTCGACACCAGGGCGCCCTTTTTTTGCCCGAAAGCTCGACGAGTGTGGCCGAGGGCGAGCTCGAGACAGTCAGACCTGGGCGCCTGACTGTTGAGATCTGGCCGCCCGCATTCCGCTCCGCCGACGTTGACGTTGGGGCTGGCCTATCGTGCCCCGTACTGTATGTGTGTGTAGTCTGCGGATACTGCGGACTGCGGATGATGTAGATGGATCTCCTGATCTCTTGCGGATGGCGGCGCCGGCGGCATGTGGGGTCCAGGGATGTGAGAGGCGTAGGGGTAAGTACAGGTGAGTGAAGGTGCTGCTGCGCTCGATGTCTGCGGATACAATGTGTGTGGACGCGAGCCAGAGGTTAGATGATGTCGTCCCGAGAGAAATAGAGAGCCAGAGGGGAAACAGCCCGCTGCGAAAACCACACGTGCCACACACCGCTTCCAATGTCGCCTGCTGCGTAAGTGCACATGCACATAATGACAGTTGCATACTGGTCCGGACGGGGAACCGAGCGCTATGAACGGGGCAGCGGAGCGTGCGACTAAAAGACAATGATGTGGGGATTATCTGGATTTAAGCAAAGGAGCAAAGGGAGGGAGGGAGGGGAAATCAAAGACCAGCTGCGCGCGCGGCGGTAACAGACACCGAGGTGTCTGCGTGCACACCGCGTCACTACCATTAATTTAAGCGTACTCGAGCGAGTCTACGTGAGGCGAATCGAGGCGAGGCGATACGAGACGAAGCGAGGCGGGACGGACAGACAGTCGAAAACTGGATCGGAACCGAGACCAAACAGCGGCGGGAGTGCCCAGAACACCTTGCAGCAAGTGTTTAGAGGACGTAGGCCGAGAAGGCAAGGACACCGGCGGCAAGGACACCGATAGAGCCGGTGGCAATGCTGAGCTGCTCAGCGCCCGAGGTGGGCAAGGTGGCGGCCGGTGCCGAGGTGGTGGGCGAGCCGGTGCCGGTGCCGTTGGTGGTGCTGGTGCTGGTGCCGTTGGTGGAAGTGGCGTTGCTGGCCTTGGACCAGAAGTCGGAGCCGCACTTTGCGGTCGTGGCGTTGCCGATCGAGCCGGTCAAGAGGTCCGGGGCGATCGCGCTGGCGTCGACGAGGATGCTGTGGGAAGGAATGTTAGAACACGCAAGAAGCGTGAAACGGTACATTCTACTCACGTCGCGACACAGGTGGTGCAGAGCTTGCCCGACTCGAGGGCCGTGTTGATGGGCACCATGGCCGACTGGTTGCCGGCGAGGAGGCCCGAGACAAAGTCAAAGGTAACGTTCGTGTTGCCCTCAGTCTCAATGGTGGTGAGCGTCTGGGTGACGCAGTACGTGTCGTTGTCCTTGGAGCACAGGGCTTCGCGGACGACAGTGTAGTTGTTGAGCGCCGTGTTGATGAGCGAGATGAGCGAGCCCGACTCGTTGAGCTCGGTGCTGCATCCGTCCGCGAGCGTCTGCTTGCCGCTGTCGAGGGCGTCCTGCGTGCAGGGGGTCATGGGGCACATGTCGACGAGCCAGTCATTGACGGGCGAGACGAGCGAGCTGCTGCTGCCGCCAGAGACGACGGGGAGAAGCTTGGTAATGTCGAGACACTTGCCGAGGTCGCTCGTCAGGATGGGGATGAGCGAGGCAGTGCACGCACTGCAGGGTGGTCAGCGAACCAGACGATTGAGAAGGAGGGGGACGAGCACTTACTTGCTAACACCGGGGAGAGAGACGGACATTGTGGATGGTGAGTGGACGCGGGGGAAGCGGGTAGTGGTCGATGAAGGAGAAATAGAAAAGTAAAGGAAGAAGAATAAAGAGGAGAGACGAGGGAAAGGACCGGTGGAGAGAGGAGATGAACAAAGAGAACGAGCGAGCAAGAGAAAGGAGTTTGGTATTTATATAAACTTCGACGACGACTTTGGACGATAGCGAGCAGAACGAGATGATAGGGTTAAGGGTTGAAGGGGTGGGTAAGGGAATGGGCGGTGGGGGTTAGGGGGTAGGGACCGCGGGGTACACGGACGGAGGGGGAGGTACAGAGAGGTACAGAGGGCGGAGAGTAGCAAAAGGTGTAGGTGATGTACTGTACTGTACGTTACCTTTGTGAAAGATCTGAATCTTACCTGCTCTTTTTTGGGGGGGGTAAAGGTAGCAATGCACCACGCAGAAGAGTGAGAAGTGAGTGAAGGAGGGGAGGGCCTGAGAGGGCGAGGGGGCGTTGCCTCGGCGTATCGGGGAGTCAAAAGCCCATACAACCGACCCAGCCCACCTACCAGGAGCCTCGATACGCATGGATATCTACGATCGAGCCACAATATACTGTACTGTAAACGAGCAGCGTAGCGCGTGGGCGTCAGCCCCGACACAGGGTATCTCCGCGCTTTTCCTTACTCTCCGTGTCTTGCTTTGCTCTCTCTGAAGTTACAATGTGATTCATTTTCCATTCCGCTGCCAGGTACAGTTACAGTTACAGTACCCAAATGGGGACTAGGTACCAGGTGGAACGACAGGACAGCCCACGCATCGAGGCTCGAGGACGATTCGTGAGACACCCTGTACTGTATAATATAATATATCCATTATAATTGTAACAATGTGCAACTCGAGCCTCGGGCCATTGCTTACCGAGACTTTTTGTTCTCTATTTAACAACGAGCGAGTTACTCAATTACTCATTTTGCGGCACAATTTGAGACTTCTTGACTGCGCACGAGCGGAGAGTAAAACATTGAGTGGGACGACAGTGTTATGTGTTATGCTCACACTCGGATCGGGGAACAACTGGGCGCATTGGCATGACATTTGATGTCTGAGGTGGGTATTGGTATCAGGAGCGACTGGTCGCTGGGCGGCTGGGCGGCTGGGCGACTTGGAGCTTGAGGGGGCGCACGGTTGAATGCATGGGTTGGAAACAGCAGCAAAGTCACCAAGGTCCCCCTCGGCTCCCTCTTGTCTTGTCTGGGCGCCGCAATGGCCGGGGGTGGAGACGCTACGAGTGTGGAGAGTATGAAGTACCCTGTGGGATAGAAGACCAAGACTGTCATCACATTCATTAAACATGTACTAGTGGCCTGGCAGACAATTCATACAAGAGGTGAGTCGCTGCATCTGTCCTGCCCGGGCGGGCTATTGTCGGTCAATAACACTTGTGTCTTGCTTCTGCACTACGGCCGTCGTAAGGTACCTGATTTATCAACGCGCAGTTGGCAGCCAGAGGTCTATAATATACATTTACGCTGCACGGCACTCTACGAAGGCATTACAAAGGCGCGGTCGGCGCGGTCCTACGGATCCTACGCCCCGCGCTGCGCAGCTCGGACAGGGAATGCTGCACCGATATGAATGGCTGGAACCTGTTGGAACCGAGAATGACTTTTGGACCGAGGGCGGCATCTCAGACATCGAGGACAGCGTTACATCCCCGCGTGTGGTGTGCAGTCTCAAGACCACGACGCCTAGACGAGACCAAGAGAGTCACGGGATCACCAAGCCCGGCTCCTGCTGCACGATGTCTCTTTGTCCCGAGATGCGTGCAGCTGTGGAGAATGGCCCGAATACACCACAAGGCCATGACACGGAGCCGGTTGCCTGCCGTCATCCTCATTCCGTTCATTCCGCATCCCGTGCCTGCTGCGCATCACCCCGCAACCCTTTCTTACCCACCCCTTTGTATTTTGCCCTTGTATTATCCGAGGCGCCAGTTTGATTCTTCTGGTCTTACTCTCCCGGCTAACCCGCTACCCCAAGTTGCTACACATGTCGAAGACAACCGGCTGGAATCGCTACGTGTCGGGATGGCTTGTGCTTGGCAGGACGCGTGCAAGACATCCCTACGTGCCAAACTGTAGCTCATCGTGACGCGGTGACGCAGGTGATTGAGATGGGAGGATGCGAGGGTGGAGGATCCTCGTGCACCAGAAACGGATCTCCATATCATGTACGACTACAGTGCCGATGTTGTATCATGTATCATGTCTCAATACGCGATCATACGCGCATGGGGGGCCACACGCGCTGTATCGCTGTACCGCTGCTACCGCTGCTAGCTGCTCGGCCAGCTCGGAGCATTTAAGTACGCGAGAAATAAGTGTGCCTTGCCCGGGCGAGGCACAAATATGCACGCATGGACGACCTGGGGGTCGCTGTGACAGATGAAACGACATTTGATTATCTCGAATCTCGATCGACCGTCATGGGTCATGTCGTACAGTATCTGCTCCATGCATCTTATTGTGATCTCGTCGCCCACCTACTGGTCATACATTACATCTTTGCGTCCTATCCGACACTGCAACGGTGATATCAGTGATCAGTGATCAGTGAGCGACTGGTTATTGTCACGCCATGTCACCACGCACATTCAGATGACGAGATACGCGCCAACCACCCAGATGCAAGAAACCCGCAGTCACAACAAGAAATGCTCCATGGCACCGCACCGCCTCTCTCACCCCAAATGCCGAGGGTGCGCCTCTCAAGTGCGCACGTTCGCACACGACAGACCGTCCTCGACGTGCGATGGGATCGGGGCGGCTATCCCGCTCGACTGAAGCGCATGCAGCGTTCTTCGACTACCTTCGGCCGTACTGAGCACATTGTCAATGTTATCATTAGCTTGAATCACGTGGGCTGTGCTTGCACATTTTACTTGGCACTTTGATCAATGAATGAATGAGTGAGTGAGACGGAGTGAGACTGATGGAGTGAGTGAGTGCCTGGAGGACCCAGAAAATACAATACAATACATAGATCAGCCGCTCGTCCTCTGGGGAGCACCACGGGATATGGTCTTGCGTACGCGCTGCGCGTCAGCGGCGCTTACAACTGGGTGGTCCCGCGCACCTCCATCATCCTCATGAGATCATGGGTCGATACCCTGCTGGCAACACACGTCTGCAGTGCTCAGTTTCAAAGTTGCAGCATCTGGCACCCAAAGCCCAGCACGAATTCCCAGTTCCACCTCGCCCGTCGATGCATGCAACGTTCAGACCGAAAATGCCACAACAGCCAGAGTCCTCGGAAACATAAGATGTGCTAAATCCAGCTCTCGTGGGCGAGTGAGGCGCAACATCGAGGCAGCAGGAACGGAGTAGACGGAGGGACGCACATTGGAATCGGAGAGATATCATCGTATCGCCCCTGTGGCTATTGGCCATCACTGTGAACTTTTTTTGTTGGCGGTCAGCTCATTAGCCATACATGGGTCTCGCTGTGCGTGCTGGCGATGTTACGCGTCGAATATGAATGTATATGACGGTGCCATGCATACGACTCTCTTCTTCGTTCTTGTGTTTGGTTCATTCATTCATTCATTCATTCATTCACCCACACTCCTTTTCTCGACGCAGCGATTGGATCGATTGCGGACTGCGATACTCGACGGGACTCGGTATCTCGTGTGCGTCTGGTACGCACGGAACAAAGTGAAGCAAAACGAGGTGACACACACAAGCACGACGACATTCATTACAGACACACACGACACAGAATAACGACACATGATATCCATCTTAGCGGTCCTGCCGCTGCTTGCCGCGCCGGCCGCGGCACACATTACGCTCTTCCACCCGGCAATGTACGGGTAAGTTCCACGGTGCAACTCTGACGGCGGCGCTTCTGTTTCCGCAGCTGACAGTGTGCACAGATTCGAGCCAGACGTCAAGATCGGGCACAAGGGCGTGGCGCCGCTGTCGGGGCTCGGGATCCGCGAGTGGTGGTTCCACGGGTACGGCAACGAGCCGCCTGCCGCGGGCGTGTTCATGGAGCTACCTTCGGGGGGCACGTTTGTGGGCGAGCTCTCGTGCGACAAGTACACGACGTCGTGGGGCGCAGGCGCGGATAAACCAAAAGCGAGTGGCACGGGGATCCCGCGCGCATGCACGTCGAATCCGGGACGCATCAACCAGAGCGGCGCGCTGCACTCTGCGGATCCGTACGACACGCCTCTAGGGGCTCTGCGCGACGTCAAGGGCACCGCGATAGGCATCGCGTACGAGAGCGACGTGCGCAGGCTCCGCCCCGAGGACTTTGCGATTATTTCCACAAACTTTTCGTCCCCCTGGGTGCGCGACACGGGCTACCGCATCCCCGCGGGCCTGCCGCCGTGCCCTGCTGGAGGGTGCCACTGCATGTGGGGGTGGATCCACGGCGTGCAGGGCGGCAAGGCCAACGAAATGTATTTCACGGGGTACCGGTGTGTCGTGACGAATGCGGATCCAAAGGGTACCCCTATCCCAGCCCCCAAAGTCGCGCGCAAGTGTCCGACCGATAAGAGCAACTGCACAGTCGGTGCCAAGCAGCCGCATTACTGGGCGCAGGCTGAGGGCAACAACAACTTGCAGTCGTCCCACGACCCGCCGTACTATAATGCCAACTATGGCTTCATGGACGGCGCACAGACTGATCTGTGGGATAGTCTCGGGGCGAACACGTACTCCAAGCTCGTGGCGGAGCAGGCCGCGCGGCAACAGCAGGCCACGACGCAGCAGCATGCGAGCACGCAGCAGCAAGTCAACTCTCAGCAGATCAGCCCCCAGCAGGTCAACTCGCAACAGACCGATACTGAACAACCTGATACGGAACGGGTACACGCACAGCAGGCTGATACGCAACAGGGTACCCCGCAACAGGCCGACACGCAGCAAGCCCGCCCAACATGCCACCACTTATCAGGCCAGCAGTCAGCAGGGAAACTCTCAGCACATCGCGTTGCAACAGGGCGACACCCAGGGGGCCAGCGCTCAGCAACAGGCAGCGACTACGAAGGTCGACCCGAACACAAACGCAAACGCACAGAGGGCGCCACAAATCCAGCAGGAGACTCCCCAGGCAGTGCCGGCACAGCAACCCGCTCAGAACGCTAACGCCGACGCCGCCAACTCAAACGCCAACGCGAACGCGAACGCCAGCCCGCACGCCCAGCAAAGCGCGACCACTCACGAGGAGACTCCTCAAGCCAAGCAGGCCGAGCAGCCCGCGAGCGTGGACCCAGCCACGAATGCCAACACCAACCCGCAAGCTAAGGACACCACGGCCGACCCAAACGCCAACGCTATCGCAGCCCAGCGACAAGCAAAGCAGGCCTCCGTCGACCAACAACGCGCACAGAACGAAGCGTCCGTCGCGAAACAGCGCGAGGAGAACGAGGCCGCCGTCACACAACAGCGCCAGGAGAACGAGGACTCGGCCGCGAAACAACGCGATAACCAGGATCAGCAGCCGGCCGGCGGCACCCGCGGCGGCGGCCGGTCAAGCCTGTCCTCCAAGATCATTGCAGCCAAGTCCAAAGGGCGGGTCAGGATGGGTGGACGGAGACGGAGTCGTCCTTAGTTGCTCGTTTGCAAGCTGCGCAGTTGGGTTAGCTGCATGTGTTTCTGCCGTGTCTGTCTGCACGGATAGTGGCAGTCGAGACAGGCGGATGCATATTGTTCGAGTCAGTGCGGCCAAGAACCATTGCCGTCTCGGTGACGCCCCAATCCAAGTGTGATCAGTCGTTCAATAATCACCATCTGCGTATTATGATCAGCACCAAAACGCCAAAAGTCAGTCTCCACAAGCAGCTCTCCTAACATCTAATCTAGCTCTACGTCTAGTCCTTGAAGTACGGGAGGATGAACGAGAGCTTCTTGCGGGCCTCGGCGGGCTGGACCTGTGGCGAGTCAGCACATGAACCGCCTTCTCCTCCGGGTGCTGCCGACCCCGACTTACATCAGCACGCGTGACACACGCAAACTTCATGCATCCCTTGACCTCGTCGAGCTCGCCCGAGGCGACGTGGGCGGCGACCTCCTCTAGGATACCCGCGGCGACGGCGCGCGAGTTGCCGGCGTTGGTGTGCAGCGTCTTGACGACCTCCTCGACGGTGACGGGGGCCTCTCCAACACGCCAAGCGTCGTAGTCGGTCGACGTGCAGATGAGGGTGTAGCTGGGTGTCAGGGGCATAACTCGGGGGGTGGGGCAGGAGGGGGATGTGGCGCGAGAGAAGGGTTGCTAGGCGGGGAAACAGATAGGGTGAGGAATGGGGCCTTCACTGTGATGGGCTGAAGACGACCGCATAGAGAGAAAGAAGGCGAGAGCGCAAGGAGACAGACGAGAGGCGAAAGCAGCATGGGTGCGCCACGCCCTCATCTCGGGTTCCCACTCTTATCCGCCTTGAACTCTCCGCAGTTCCCCCGTCTCTAGCCCCATGACCACTTGTTGCCTCGTCTTCATTCCATCCCTCGCAGCTCGCCTCCTGCTGGAAGCACTCCTCTCCTCCCGCCTTCTACTTTTGCCGCCCGCTTCTCGCTCCGCTCGAAGTTGAAAGCTCGAGCTCACTCGCACTCACTCAATCTCGCACTCGCGCGCAAGCTTGGCCTCGGGGATGACCGACATGTTGATAATGTCGCCGCCCCACTGGCGGTACATGGTCGACTCGGCGCGGGTCGAGAAGGCGGGGCCTGCGAGTCAGTTTTGGTTGTTTTGCGCAGGGAAGAGGGAGAAGGGGAGTTGGGGGGGGGGGGGGGTCTGGCTTGCAGCTGAGCGATGGAGCTAAACGTGGAGGGAGGGATCGTTGAGTTGTACAGCTCCCCCCTCCGGTGAATCAAAGGGAACGACACCTTTGATTATGGCTCGCTATCCCGCTGATAGAGAGGTATAGGTCAATCGCACCACGTTGAATGCCGCTGGCGCTGATTGGCCTCGGGCAGTACCGCAGTGGAACAGCAGCAGCTGCACACTTCATAACAACACGCTCCGTCCCGTAAAGCGCTGCGCTAAGCGGCCACTTACCCTCCATGCAGACAACGGTCTTGCCAGTGTGGAGCTTGACGCCCGAGTCGGCAAGGATCTTCTCGACGCGGGGCGCAACAAAGGCGTTGAGCTTGTTCGAGAAGGGGTCGCCAAACATCGAGTGGACGACGACACCGTCGCCGCGGAAGAAGGTGTCGGCGCGGATGCCCTTGGTGCGGTCGATGATCTGGTCGGGGATGATAAAGTGGCCCGGGGCAATCTCCTCGCGGAGCGAGCCGACGGCCGAGAAGGCGACAATGGCCTCGACGCCGAGGTGCTTGAGCGCGGCAATGTTCGCGCGACCGTTCACCTCGCTCGGGGTGATGGTGTGGTGCGCGCCGTGGCGCGAGATGAAGGCGACCTGCACGCCGTTGGGGAGCGCCGAGATCGTGATCGGCGACGAGGGCTTGCCCCAGGGCTATTTACGTGTTAGTGGAAGACGAGCTAGACCAACAGCAGCTCGCTCAGCTGCCCGTGAGACTCACGGTGTCAACCTCGACCTTGCGGCTGGGAGTCAGCGAGGGCAGTCTACAGTGGGGACGTACACGAAGGTGAGGTTGTCGAGGTGGTACAGCCCCGAACCGCCAATGACGCCGACGAGAACTGGACCGCCGCGTCAGTCTTTCACCACTCAATGGCTTGGTACTCTGGCTCGGTACTCACCCTTGTCGCTGGACATTTTAAGATTGACTGCTGCTGCGCGAAGAAGTGAGCCAACACGAGGAACGGGCATGAGAGTAAATGTCAAGTGATATAGATAACAGCATCGTCCCCTCCCCCCTCCGTGCGCGCCGTCGCTGTCGCGTCCACCATCAACGTGACCGAAGGCCGACGGCCGGGCGATGACCTACCTGCACTAGCTGCCAAAATAATATCACAGACTCACAGACCATAGAGCGAGCGTTTTCGTCATTCAAACGTGCTTTGTTGGGAGGATTTTTTTTTATTCTTTTTGGTGCCGTCCAGGGTGACCAGCGGAGATCGGGGAAATGTCCGTTGAGGTTGACTGATGTTGTCTGTTGGAACCTAGTGAGAGAGAGCCGTTTCAGTCTCGTCGTTTGATGAATTGATATCAGCTTTGTGGTGAGGATGACGGGTTCCCTGTTGCAACTGCACACGACCGTGTGCAGTGTCAAGATCGGAAGCGGGCATCAGATTGCAGCTATAACTGTAGGTGTTGAGACAGCTTGACGTGGCGATGAGCCTCCGTCGCCATGGCCGGCACGGTCCCATTGGCTGAGGCCAAGGGGATGTGCACGAGGTTGCCATCAATACACAGGGAGCAAGATGACCGATGGCCAGCGCTGGGATGAGCAATATGAGCAGAATCAAAACCACAAGAGGTGGAAATAATTGCGCATGTCAGTGTGTGGCACGCGATGGACTATGCACTGCCACTCACCCGTACCTATTCCTCTCTCCTCACAGTGCTGCACGTCGTGCCACGACAGGGGTTTCCGCGCGCACTGCAGGTGTGTTATATGACTATATGACTGAGCAAATGCACATGTGGCCCCCATCACTGTCTGGCTCGCATGGCATGGTCATGTCGGACAGCGTCATTCCTACGTAAACAGCCACGGGCCGAAACAACGCAAGACAACTACAGAGGCCGAAGTGGGTTGTCATCCTTCTGCCCACCGGGGCGTCTTGACAAACGTGCCAATGTGCCGCAGCCGCAATGAATACCGCCAAATGTCTTGGCACACTATAAAGCGCGGTTACAGAGTCGTCGTTCAATATCACGGAGATGTGACAGACATGTCCGTATAATGGTTTCTCACTGACATAGATTGATTCGAGACGACAGAGATCCACAGACAGAGGCAGAAAGAGACACCAAGACCTCCTATGAGGGGGTCGTGGTAATAAGGTTCTCTCATATCCAGGGCCTAGACTCAGGTCCACCCTTCCCGTCCTCGACGGCACTGACAGCACAGTCTAGTCTTTGAGCAACATCAGACAGACTTCAAAGCTACCCAAGAAGACAGCACAGAGGGGCCTGGGGGTGGAGGCAAGGGGAGGGAGGGGGAGGGGACGGGGAAGAGACTAAGGACTGAGTTTGGTGAGTTGGGCAGCGTTCGGGACAAGTTTGGCACTTGATCAGGAACTGTCTCTTTTCATAGCTTGACCCCGAGTGTCCCATTTATTTACAGTATGTATCATTCAGTCTCCTGCAGATAAGCTGTGTTATCCTGGCATGTCCTAACATTGACTGACTCCTGGGATATCCTGGTAGCAGTGCTCGCTAGTGTCCATACATGACTCTTTTCTGCATCACAATTGTCATAATACCTTCAGACTGCTATATCAATATCAGTGGCAGTGCTGCGCTTCTACTTCGTCTGCGACGTCTAAACGATGGCCACGAGGGGGGGAGGGGTGGGATGAGCATATCAGGAGAGGACGGGGGCTCGCAAGATCGCAAGATCGCAAGATCGCAAGCGCGCAAACTGGGACAATGCACGTGCTTGAAGTTTACGACCTCCCCTTTTTTGGCGAAACCCTTTTGTCTCTCCTTTTACGACTCTTCCGGCTTTCCGGTTCGAAGCCTCCCCTGCTGGCGGCCTGCGTTTGTGTTGCACTGATGTTCTGGTGCTCTCCCCGTACGGCCTATTCTTTCCTATGCAGTAACATGTTACGAATATGCACAAAAAACTCTGTACGTACTTCAGCCCCGATACCACAACAAAAGAGACTCTATGCTCCATGCCTCTTTTCCAAACGTGCATTTTGAGAGTGTGGTTGAATAATAAATTTGCTCCAAACTAGAACAGCAGCATCAAGACAGTGCCGTTTTGTTGTTGTTGTCGTCAAACGCAAAACCCAACCCAACTCAACCCAGGCGCGCGTTTTCTCTTTCTCCCGGTCTCGGGTCAGTCTCATTTCTCCGTCTCGTCTCGTCTCTCCATCGATCATCTCAACCTCGTATCAGTCCGTCTCATCTTTGTCTTGTCTCATCTCATCTGAGCTCGCTCCATCTCGTTTGGCAGCTGGAATATCCTCATCGTTCTCCTCCCCCCCCCCACCACCACCATTCTGGTGATCATTGTCACACAGTATCGAAAAGAGCGTATCTTGTGGCTGCCCACTCGCTGCTGTTCTCCTCCGCACTAGCAACAATCTCATATCCGCATTACCCATCGACCATCTCACTCTCTCTCCCTCTCATATATTTATATAGTGGCATACGCAAATACTTCATTCGTTTGTCATTTCCCTCCCTCATATTCTGCAGAGTTTATACATTCATCACACATCCTCAGTGGTAATACTCTGTCTCTCGTCCTCATCTCTCTTCAGCACCCTCACCACCACCCCCAACGCTCAACACCGACAACACCGCCCACGTTCGTTCGTCTGTTCACCATGTCCACCAAGGTGTTCCAGCCGGTTATCAAGGTCGCCAAGGCGGGTGTACCAAAGGTCGACCTCTCGACGTGTTTGAGCTTTGCGAACCGCTCGCGGGCGACGGATATTCTGATCTTGTGCTGTGAGTAAACAACAGCAGGTCGTTGCGACAGCACCTCGTCGCGTCGCGGCCCACATCTTCCTCTCTATGCCTCCTCTCCGCCCGGGCTGCTCGAGCACGCGCGCTAACGATGCAGGCGGCATCGGCATCGGTGTCCTGTTCTACGCCCTCATCCACGACCTCGTCCTCCGTTTCCAGCCTGCCGAGGAGCAAACGGAATGCGCATGCGTCGCCTCGACGTCGCCGCACGCCAATGCCCATTCTCACCACCTGCGGTCCGCCCACTCGCACCAGCGGCTCCTGCTTGTGCCGTTGAACGCGCGACCAATCCTCGCGGACGAGAAGGTGTAAAGGAGGAGCATCGGTGGGAGGACGTCGGTCCCAGGCCATGCGGACGGTATCGAGGTCGGGACACTCGACATCAGCACACGCGTCAATCGCTTGCTCGAGTCCACTGTCCATTCTATCGATCTCATCGATCTCATCAACTCACCTCGTCCCCCCTCGTCCCCACTCCTCCCATCATCCCATCTTTGTCACTCATCAACCCGTCACTCCCATCCCATTCTCGTCTCTCCGGCCACTCCATAGTTCGCGTACGTGCACCCACTCGTTTTCGAACATTGATCAAGACCGTATATCCCTTCCGGCGCGCATCCAGACCCACCCGTTCAACTACAAACCTGCATCCCACAGCAACCCGTCCACTTCTCTCCCTTTCGCCGCTTTCCCGGCTTTCCGGTTCCCCGCGCTCGATTACCAGTTTTTTCCGTGTTCTTTCTCGTCATGCTCCTCAATCCACTACGGCCACTACCTTTAGGAGCTCGCCCCTGACTCATGTTGCTGCCTTTTCCCTTGAAAACGCCGCAACACTGGGCCCAGACTGGACTGTAACACACGGCTCACGGTACTGAACCTCAACCATCCCTTTGATGGCCTAGACTCGCTCAGCCTTCCAAGCCATGCCGTCCATTCCATCCATCGAGCTACCCATCGACCCGTCCCCCCCGACCACCAATCAACCATCGCACCCCATGGGTGCACCCGGTCCGGTCTTGCCCATTTCAATTTCGTTCACGGTTCCGGACGAGTGGCAACTGCAAGACAACCGACATGCCGAGGGCAAGGCGTTCAGGACCAAACAAAAGCGAAAAACGAAGGCAGCCCATGCCATGATCTGGGCCCAGGCCTTTGGTGCGGGGGTTGAGCTACAGTAACTTTCCGGATTCGAACCACCCATTCACCCACCCTTGCACTCCCGGTCCCCGCATTCTAAGCCCCTGGCCGGATCTCGAATCGAATCCATCTGCAACCCGCGAACAACCCGGCCCGTTGAGAGAATATGGAAACGAGCCGCGAGCAACAACAAGACAGGGGAAGCGAGATCGAAAAAGTACGGCAATGACAAACACGGACGGCGGTGCCTGGACAAGATTTCCGTCTTTCTCCTCTCTCCTCCCCGCACTCTGCGGGTTTTTTGCTCTCCGTTCGCTCCGTTTCTGCAGTGCACGCTTGGCCGCCTTGGCGAACAAAAGCTTCCAGATTTGATTTCGCAGCCGCCTTTTTACTCGGTGGGCGTACTTGTCGTCGTCATCACTAGAGGTCTTCCCGTCCTCGGATCTGCATCTGGCATCTCTGCACCGTCTAGCCAATCCATGAGTGTAACGGAACGGATTCAAACCATGGGTGGTAAACAATGACGCATCATCATAAACTTTGGGTCCACCAACCATGGGAGATCGAGACCTATTAGTCTCCGCAGCTGCATCGCCTCGGCGTCCACATGACTCGCCTCCCCCTGTCTTATCGCCTGCCGCCTGCTATTCTCGGAGCAGCTATTCGCGGCGAAACAATGATCCCAATAAACCTGGAATCGGACCTGACTATCTGGCGCGAAACGACACCGAACCTGACTCCGGTGCACGCGACCATAAGGCAGACTGTCTCCGCAGCACCGTCTCACACGTCCGCCCTCCGTCGCCATCACTCTCGGACACTGGCACACTGCCACACCGGTCTGCCCCAAAGGATACAGCACTGTTCCGCCATCGTTTGCGATGTTCTGTTTTTAAACGTTCGTCTGGGAATCAGTAAACAGGGGAGTTGCGTCATGCGTAGTTGTCCTCGTTTCGAAGAATCTTGAGGTTACGTCGCCCCTTCGCCGCTTCACTTTGTCGCCTCGATGACAAAACGCGCGTACGCGACTGGAGCAGCTCGTGTCGATTGGTGCCTTAGCACCAGACTGCAGTGCCTCTCGGTGCCTCCGACTCCGCCGCGCGCGTACGAGTGCACTAAGGCGGACCATCGCAATATCTCCGTCCACCAGTACAGTAGTCCACTCTGCCCAGTCGCCCTCGAGGAATTACACCTCCTGGCTGGCTCCATTCCCCCCTCTCCCCCACATTCCGCAACAACACTGCGTGAACCCTTTTCTCTTGTCAATCGCATGTACAATCAATAGTGTACTGGTAGATGTCATGTCATGTTATACATACATATCCGCAGAGCGCGCTGAAGGAATGGTACGCGAGCAGTCTAAAGCGGAGATTTTGTCTATTTAGTTGCCATCCGCAGCAGCATCACAGCATCCACGAATTACAAAAAAGGGGGGGGGGGGCTGAAGTCATAGTGGCTCGATCATATCCCCAGCCGGGTCCCCTGGCCCAGGTGCTACATCTACTTGAGCATCGCATCCCGACGCGCGCGCTTGATGGCCTTGGCCTTGTTGATAGCCTTGCGCTCGCCGAATTTAGAGTCGTGCATTTCCTGTGAGGGTGTCAGCGGAATAACGGGAAAGGAATAGCATAGGGGGTGAGGCGGTGTCATGGCTGGCAAGGGGTCGGTCCATGGCAGCTGCGGATGGATATGTATGGAACACCGCGTCCTGATGTGACATGCGAGGGATGGTCTCGTGAGACGGGGTGTCATTCCCGCATACGAGTATACGCGCGCACGATAAAATGGCTCATACGACCGCGCAAACGAGAGCTGTGCAGCAGGGTGGATGCCAGCTACCCTTGCGTGGGGGCACCACATGTGGCGCCACGCCTAGCCCGCCAACCCAACCAGCCTAGCCAGTGGGACCAGCCTAAGCAGTAAATCGAATCTAACTAGCCTAGCCAGTAAAGCCAACCTAGCCAGCCTAGCCTCTGCTCGGTACTCACCATGGTAGCCACCCGACGCGCGACGGACACCTTGTTCAAGTTTTCGAGCACGGGTTCCTCGGGGAGCTCGAGCTCCGTAAGCGTGACCTTGACCTCGTCCTCGATGCTCTTGACGAGCTCGACGTCGCGCTCAGTCACAATCGTGACGGCCACACCGCCGCGTCCTGCACGCGCGGTACGACCGACACGGTGGACATAATCGTCTGCACGCCGGGGACAGTCCCAGTTGACGACCATGGCGACCTGCGGGATATCGAGACCGCGGGACCCGACGTCGGTGGTCACGAGCACAGGCACCTCGCGCGCGCGGAACTTGGCAAGCGACTCGAGGCGCTGCGGCTGTGTCAGGTGCGAGTGCAGCGGCACAGAGGGAATGTCGAGTTGGTCGAGTAGGAGGTGTAGGAGATGTGCGGTGGCGCACCTCTGCGTGAAGATGATCGTGGGCGGGATGGGCGGCATGCTGTCTTCTTCGTCTCCGTCGTCGGCGTCGTCGCGTTTGCGCTTCTGCTGCTTGCCTCCCTTATTTTTGCCCTTGCTCTTGCCGTTGGGTTTGCCGCCGTCGCCCTTGTACGCCAGCAGCGGGTGCACGACGCTCTTGGCCGCCGGCAGACGCAGCGCGGCGTCAATGTCCTCGGGTGGGTGCATGAGGAGGTAGTATAGGTAGGGGTCGCGGATCTGCGATGGGATGAAAATGTACTTTTGCTTTAGGCGCTCGACTGTGAGAGTGCTGTGAATGTCAGCGAGGACTCGGCTACGGAGGGGTGCTGTCCTGAGGGGAGGATAACTGTTGATTAGGTGGGCGACAACAACTCGTGCGTCCTTATCTGTGCTCCACTGTCCAGTCTCGGTTATAGACCACAAGCTCAACACATTGAAGCCCGACCATGACACAGCATGTGACTCCAGCTCGACATGAAGCAGGGCCCAGCGCCCACAATTGTCCACGCGTGCGCGGTACTCACTCTGAAGCGACGCGGTACACAAACGGCTTCTGCTTGCCGGGCGGCGGCGGCTTCTTGGCGAGGTCCATGATCGCGTCCGAGATGGTTGCCGTGAATAGGAGGGTCTGGCGGTTTTTGGGGATCTGGGAGAAGAGGTACGCGAGCTCGGGAGCAAACGTGGGCGTGAGCATGCGGTCCGCCTCGTCGAGAACAAGTGTGCGCACGCGCGCGAGCTTGTTGCCGTGGCCGACGCCGTCGCTGCGCAGGAGATCACAGAGGCGGCCGGGCGTAGCGACAATAACGTGTGGGCGACGCTCGAGCTCCTGCGCCTGCGTGAGCATGTCCATGCCGCCGACAATCGTCGACGTCGTCAGCCCCAAGGGCTTGCCAATGGCGAGGAACTGCTCCGAGAGCTGGTACGCCAGCTCGCGCGTGGGCGTCAGGACGACGGCATACACGCCAAACGGGTCGCGCGCAATCGACTCGAGGATCGGGAGCGCAAACGCCAGCGTCTTACCGCTACCGGTCTTGGCGCCGCCAATGCAGTCCCGCCCTGCCAGGATGGAGGGCACACAGGCCGTCTGGATCTCGGTCGGTTTGCGGATGTTGATAGTCGACAGGGCGTGGATAATGGGCTCGGAGAGGCCGAGAGATTCAAAGGTCGCGGTTTCCGAGGCGCGCGGGGCAGAGAAAATGTCGTCCGCTGTAGGAGCGGCCGTGGGCACCTTTCCCTTGGCGTCCGTGCGCGACGGGAGCTTGACGCGGGACGTGGTGGCGATGGAGGAGCGAATGGGGGCGGGCGAGGGGGAGCGTTTGGAAAGAGCGGGCTCAGACTCGGGCTCAGAATCCGAGCCGGACTTGGAGGCGTTTTCATCTTCGTCGTGGCTGTGGCTGTCGCTCTCGCTGTCGCTGTTGTCGGCCTCGTCGTCTGACCCAGAATCGGACCCGGAGTCGCTCTCGTCGTCACTGCCTGACCCCGAAGCGCGGTGGGCAGCGGCTTGCGCAAGCATTGCGCGCATTACCTCTGCCTGGTCGATCACGTCGGCTGCAGACATGGTCGGTACGTCGGTGGTGGTAGTGTTGATGTAGTACGTGTTGGTGATATTCTCAACAAGATTCCTGCTCCCCTAACCTCGACGCAATCAAAAAAACTAGAACTGCTGATGGAAACAACAATTCCAGATCACGTGACCTCGTAGAAATCATTACGTAAAAGATTTTAGTGGATAGTTTCCCGGCTCATGCTCACGTGGCCCGGTTGACATTCACCGCGCGCCGAACGACGTCAAGCAAAAAGGCAGATCGCCGCCCGCCGCCCTGAACTTCCCCCGCCTACGCCCTAGCCACCCCCCTTACGAGATCCCATGGCCCATGGGAGACACGCCGAACAATGACCCCCCGCGTCGACGACGTCGTTCGTTCGTTACGTCGTTTTTTCGGATCGCAAGACTTTGGTTCACTTTTGTTTCGAGCAAGTCTACCTATCCACTAGCCACCACTAGTCCTCCCCATTTGTATTTGGCTCATTCTCCCTCCCTCTCTCTCTCTCTCTCTCTTTCACTTTCTTACCTTTGTTTCCCACCAACGTCGCCGTTCGAGCTACATCCATTCTCTCTCTCGTCCTTTCACATCCACGATGCCGGGATCGATGGAGCCTCCGCCCCCGGCACCGCTGCCTGTACCAGCACAGGACTTTGTTGCCTCGCTGCCGGCCCCCGTCCTGCGTTTGCTGATCCTGTTCGCAGGTCCGATTGCCTCGTTTCGCGGTGCGCTGGAAGTCCTTAGCTGGAAACCCGAGCGACGCGTCGAAAGCTACTTGCTCGTCGGGGCGTGGTGGGCCGCGTGCCTCGGTGGCGAGTACGCCTTCATGTGGTTACTGCCGCCACTGCTGTTTGCCCCGCTGTTCCCCCTTAGCCGGCTTAGGCTAGGCGTGCGGAGCAGACCGCCCGTGCATCCCACCCCGTCCAAACCCGCCACGACCGAGACGCTTCTCCTGACGCTGGGCGACTTGCACAAGATTTATGCACTGCTGCCGCCGTCGCCGATCCCATCCATGTCGGCAGTGTACGCGCGGTTCAAACAGCTCGGCGCTAGGCGACTGTTGCGTGGTCTGGTGGTGCTGTGGATCGTGTGGATCATCCTCGGGCAGGTCCTCGGCCTCCGTATCCTGCTTGCACTCGTCGGATCCGTGCTCCTCCTCCTCCCATCCCCGCTGCTGGCGCACATTGTCAATCTCCTCTCCAAGTCGTTGATCGTACGGCGCATCGCAACTTTGCAGTTTGTCATGGTGTTCGGCTCGCCAGACGACAGGGACTACACGTTCGGGTCTCCGCTCGGATGGATCCGCTCCAAGTGGGCCTGGTCCCGGAGGTCGGCAAACGAACTCGCCTTTGAGGCTGTCAAGCCCGCCGAGGAAGAGCACGCGCCCGCCGACAAGGCTGGCAACCCAATCTACTTTCGCTTTGAGGTGTTTGAGAACCAGCGCTGGTGGATGGGACTCGACTGGACGAGCGCCCTGCTCCCACAAGAGCGCCCTTCATGGTGCGACGTGCACCTCTTACCCGTTTCACCTCCTATGGCATTCACACTGCCCCCGAGCTCATCCATCGATGTCCCAGCACCAACGGACGCGGAACCACGCGCACAGGTGCGCCGCACGGCTACATGGCGCTGGCTCGACGACGACTGGACAGTGTACAAAAACACGGGCGACGCCCAGCACGGCTCGTCGTCTACTGCCCGTCCGCCAGTCTTTACGGACGACGACGCTATCTCACTGCACTCTGTGAACTCAGACACAACGTCGCGTGCGCCGCCGGCGCGCCCCGCCTCGGGCCTCTTTGGCACATCTCCACCAGAGTCTCTGTCCGACTCGGGCCACGCGCGCGCCCCGTCCATGGCCGAGGCGGCGTTCGCAAAGGGCCTCGGGCGCCTCAAGGGCGTCGCGCCCAACCTCTCTGCGCCATCCATTTCCTCGCCGGTCAAAGCGTCGTCTGCAGGCCAGCGCGCGCGGACCGGCTCGGAGGCGAGCACCGACGTCGGCGGGACGCCCGTGGCTGTCGAGGACGTGCTGGCCGGCGCACCTCCCGGTCCCCAGGGCCAGGTGCCCGACCGCAACGAGCCGACCGACGCCGACGGCTGGGTCTACGGCGACAACAAGTGGGAGAATATGGGTGGCAAGGGTGGTCTCGGCAAGGTGAGAAACCAGCCTCTATATGCTTTGCTGACAGCGTAGTTTACCCGCCGGCGACGCTGGCAGAGGCGCGCAGTGTGCACCGAGACAGTGCACCGGATAAAGGAGCTCGCGCCGTCGCCGGGCACGATCGCCGAGACTTCGGACGCGCAGGCGCTTGGGCTCGGCACCCCGTCCTCGCCCGACTCGAACTCAGCCACCCCGGTCGCTACGCGCTCGGTCTCGTCGGCATCCGCGGCGCCGCTGCGCCCCTCGGCCCCGCAGCCCGATGCGGCCCTCGCGAAAAAGAGCGTCGAGACCCGCCCGCCGACCCAGCCGACCGTCGCGCCTGCACCGGCGCAGAGCTCGTCGTCGGCGCTCTCATCCCGCGACGAGCAACTCCGCCTGAGGCTCAAGAAGGCGATGGGCAGCATGGGCGCGTAGGCGCGGAGGCGTATGCATGATAATGCGTGTGCGTGCATCATGATCGAGTTCGTGAGAGGTGAAGAGGCACGCGAGGCTACTAATAAACCTGACTGGTTGTACACTTGCCTTCCAGAGTTGGGCTCTTGGAGTGACGTGGATCTGCTTCTGGACTACGGTGGATATAGACTGACTGCGTGCAACCTCTTGGGCGGCTGTGTACAATCTCTTGCCTTACTATGCTGGCGACGAGCATGTTGAGGACAATGGTTGGAGATGAATGGAACTGACAGTGTATGACCTCCACATCGACAACACTCTTGTCTTTGCACTCCTGACACTGCCTCCCACATGACCACTGACACGGTTTTCATGTGAACCTATTGAACGTTTCCTTCTTCTTGTTTCGTACGCGTTCAGCGCTCTGCACTGGACACGAGCGAGCTATGGAACACGGTGACTGGGGTTCTCAATTGCGACTGAGAGCACCAGTTGTTGATGTCAGGGGTTGGTTGACTCAGAGACACTGCGAGTACCAGTCGTTGCTGTACGTGCAGGTCGAGCCGGAGACACAGACGGTGCAGCCAGTGTACGAGAGGCCGCCGCACTGGCCCCACTTGGCGACGGGGGTGCAGCTCGCAGCGGCGGACGAAGTAGAGGTGGAGGCGGGAGCGGACGAGGACAAGGACGAGGAGGTGGCAGAAGGAGTGGCAGAAGTCTTGATGGCCGAGGAGGTGGTGCTAGTGGTGCTGGAGCCGCTGTTACCGGGGAGGTAGGCCTTGATGGCGTTGGTCCAGAGGTACTGGTCCGAGCCATCGCTGTTGGGGACCAGGGACAGCTCGTACGTCGTCTCAAAGGCGCCAGCGGACCACGCAGTGAATCCGAGAACGACGTCGGCGTTGTCAGAGAGGTACGAGAGGGCCTGGGAGATGTAGGTTGCGCATCCGGCATTGTTGCCGCCTCCAAACTCGGTCAGGAGCGCCTGGCGGCCGTTGGTGCGGAGGAAGGAGACAAACGACTCGAAGACGCTGACGGCGTTGGTGGTGCAGGTCGTCGAGGTGCCCGAGCCATCCGAGTCAAAGTACTTGTGGGCGTCGAGGAGGAGGAGCGACTTGTCGCTCGTGGCGGGGTCGGTGATGTCCAGCATGGCATTGTTCTCGCCGTCCGACCAGGTCTCGGGGTGCGTCCAGAAGTTTCCGGGGAGCACAATGTACTGCGACGTGGCGCCCGCCGCACGGATCGCGTTGACGGCGAGCTGGCACGCGGCGACCCAGTTGGTCCACGCGGTGCCGGAAATGTCGTGCGGCTCGTTCATGAGCGCTAAGAGTCAGTCAATCAAGCGTGCATGTTTACTTGGTGCTCACCAAAGATGACCTTGGAGTTGTTCTTGTACTTTGCGGCAAGAAGCGACCAGAGGTTGGCAAAGTACTGGCCCGAGACATCGGTGCCGACAATGCCGCCGTTCCAGCGGGCATAGTTGTGAATGTCAATGATCGCGTACGCGCCCGTGTTGAGGACACCCTGGATGAGATTGTCGTAGGTCGCGAAGAAGGTCTCGTTGAGCGAGGTGGACGCGACGTTGTTGCCGACGAGATACTGCCATCCGACAGGCACGCGAATCAGGTTGGCACCCTCGTTGGTAAAGTGCGAAATCTGCGCGGTGGTAGGGCACCAGACCACACCGCTGTTGCCCGACGTGTCCATGCCAAAGTCACATCCCTACAAGGAACGGTAATGTTAGTGGCAGGTGGTAGCAGCTTATATTTATGCTGGCTGTAACTCACAGCAAGGTTGACGCCGCCAAAGCGGAATCCAGAGGCGCGGTTCTGGAGCGCCTGCATCGGGGCGGCGGAGACGGCCATGAGCCCGCCGAGGAGGGAGAGAAGGGCAGAGACCTTCATAGTTGAAAGCAAAGACAAAGGGGGGTTGAAGAGACGGAGGTTAGGGGAAGATCCAAAGAGTGTGCGCGGTACCAGACCGGGAAGAACAGAAGTTGTATGAGCAAGTTGAGAGGGAGCTTGAAGTTGGTGGATGACGATAGCGAGCACTCACCACCGTCTCCTCTTATACGATTCTGTGTTCGACGCACTTGGTGACTGTGCAGACGCCACAGATAGAACACCCCCAGACACCCCAGGGCCTCACAAGGAAGGTAGTGAACCACAACCGCAAGCCCTCGTTGTTCGGTCAATTGGGAACAAGTTATCGGCCCGGAATCGGCATCCGACGCTCGTTTCACAATGATCCCAAACAAGGGAGTCGAGGCATGTTGAGCCGTCTCGAGCCGTATCAATGTCATATCCGTTTCCTGTCCCACAGTTGATACTGGGGGTCCGTGCCACTTTGTCCCTGCCACTTCATCATCCTTCCAGCCGCGATGATTCTCGCCCCACGACCCGGCGAACCTAAAAACCGGACACCATGCTGCCCCCTTTGTTCTCGATGTTCCATTCCATCTGCGTCGCGACCGTCGTAGGGTACAGACAGCTCTTATCCCTATACCGCTCCAATATCCCGCTCGCACGCGCTCAAACAGCGCGCACAGGGCCCGTGCAGACCCTTCCGCAAGCACACACCGCCCCGCAGCGCCGCCTGACGCGAGCCGGCGGGTGGAAGACACTCATTCGGTCGCCGACAATGCTTGCAGCGATGGTGACTAAATTGGGCACATGACCTTCTTCTGCATCCTGGTATTTATGTCTTCGTCGCCTTCTCACAAGGGAACAAAGCTTATTCGGCTGTCCCAGAAATCGATCCGCGCGTTGAACACTTTCGGGCCCGGCATCGGTATCGACGCGTCGGTCACTTTGGAGGCTGCTGGCATGACGTGGCCGGGCCCTGTGATTCCCTGCCACTCATGGCCTGGTTCGCCCATGTGCGGGCCCGTCTCTGCCGGAAGTACTAGAACACCCCTGGGATGCGGCCCGCCCATTCTCTTGTGAGAGCCCCATCCGCACAGTCCGACCTGCGAGCGTGCGGCGCCCTGATGCGGCCAGGGCGGTGGGCACATGATGCAGGTTATTGTGCAAGCCGTGCGGGCCGCGCCGCAAGTGGGCTGAAGATTGTTCCAGAGCTGCAGGGCAAACTGAGAACTGTGTTGTTTTTGTTTTACCTGTCAGCTTCTAATTCTCTCCATCGGACAGTAAGAGCCATTCGGTCGAGTTTGATCGTTTGACTGTTCGCTTGAGGGCGGACGACTGCGGTTGACCTGCCTGCATGGTGGGTCTTGTGCAATCTCAATCCGGGTTGGTTCTACCATCTACGCACATAGGTAAGTTCTTGAAGATGTCGTCCCGGGAACCCGGCCCTCGGCTTGATCATGCATAGCGTGATGCGCCTTCTCGTAGTTCTTCCTTGCAGCGGGGCCGCATGCCACATTAATGACCTCAAGCACTCAAGCGCTCAGGCGGCGCTCAAGGACGGTCGCTCACGTGACTGCTACATGGCTGTCATCTGAATGCGCCGGAATTCAGAATGACAGCAAGGCGTCGACAACCCATGGTCCTGGTCCATCGGGTACAGCTTGCATGAGCGCCCTCCCCTTTCGGATGATGTCTGGCAATTCTTCATCTTGAACTGCTCACTTTGGTATCACCTCAACCTCCACACAATCATCATACATCCATACAAATTCTCACAGCTCACAAAGGAGGCGATTCGGGAGCTGGGCTTGGAGGGCACCATTTTGGACCCGGACAGTCTCAAGCCTGTCGCTGAGGTCACTGGTGAAAACATCCCGCAATCTCTGGCGAGGCTGGCAACAAACTTGAGAATTGTATTCTTAAGAAAGTGACAGACGTTGTCGATGTTTTCCACCCTGAGAACCTCCTGGAGACCTTGGAAGAGATCTGTATCTGCCACCCGGCCACCCGCAAACTCTGACGTGCACCGTTTTTCTTTATCATCGTTTCTCAGCCTGCCTACTAATCAACAACAGTGCTGACCACCACCCAACCTTCCCCACATCTCTTCTCACAACCTTATGTGCGCGTGCGTGCCCAACAGAAAACCATCCATTTCCAAAATGAACGAAACGAAACGAAGTGACGACAACTGTAGGTGGTCCTAAATGTACAATTGAGGCGGATGGTGATTTTTATTCTGGACGCCTGTCTAAAACTGAATAGCACTGATGGGCGGGCCCTGGTACACTCTGCGTGCGTACACGAGGTACCATACTGATGCGATGGTGATGAATCCTGCGAGGACGACGGACGAGTAGTTCATCGTGGTCTCGGTCACGGGGATCGCTGCGGGCTGCGAGGAAAGTTAGCGGGAGAAGTTGGTATCTATTGCTTACCATGCTGAAGATGATGAGAGCGAGGGGCGCCCAGCACATGACGATAATGTTGCACACGAGGCCGACGACGCGCCGCGCGAACGGGGCCGTGTTGACGTTGGCGCGCTTCTCCAACAGCGAAAGCAGGATGGGGAGGGCGTATGCGGCCATGAACGAGTTGACGGCGGTCGAGACAAACGAGTTGAAGGCGGTCGTGGACCCGAGGTCGATGAGACACAGGAGGGCCTGAATCGTGAGACACAGGCAGATGGCGTACGGCACGTTTCCGCCGGGAGTGACGCGCGACCAGATGGCCGAGCCTGGAACCGCGTGGTCACGGGAAAAGGACCACAGCTGCCTGCTCGCTGTGCAGTTGATACCGACCAGACAGTTGAAGCCGATGATGAACAGGCCAAGCATGAGGAGAATGGCGCCGGCGTCGTTGCCGACAATGAGCTTGTATGCGTAGGGGAGGACGATTCCGCCCGCTGACCCCGGCGTCAGCGATTCTTTCTCACAACACAGTGTCGGTACTCACGAGCCTCGAGGAGGACCTCGGACGACGGCATGGTGAAAGTCAACGGGAGAATAAAGGCCCAGGCGAGGATGAGCGAGGCAGGCATCATGGTGTACGACAGGGCGCGGGGAACGGTCATGGTGGGGTTCTTGACCTCTTCCTGTGGACGTTAGACTTTTGAACCTGTGACCGGGACCACTGATGACGAATACTTACAGTCATGGCCAGAACGAACCCAGGCGCGCAGTTGCTCTGCTCGCGTTAGCAACATATTCGTCTAGCAAACCACTATTACTTACGTAGGCGGCAGGAAGGAAACCGATGAAAAAGGTCCAGCCCTCGCCCCACCCCGAGAACTGCGGCTCGTAGTGGGTGAACGCGTACTTTGCGCTCCGGCGTCCGGCCTTGGCGCGTGCCGAGAGGACAATAATGTGTGCAAACTTGTCTTTGCTGTCAGCACGGACGCAACCTCCTGGGTTTACTTACAGACCCAGGTCACCACCATGTTGACCTGCTCCATGACGACTAGGACCTTGGGGCCCAGGAGAAGGGGGACGGACGCGAGGACGAGCAGCGCGTACGCGATGAGGATGTACACCCACTGCGCGGGAGCCCAGTCGGGATGGACAATGTTGATCGTGGCCACAATGTGTTGGGACATGCCAAATGCTACAGAGGTGGTTGTGAGGAGGACGGCGGTGAGAAGCTGCGAGTGTCAGGGCTGTAGTGTTCGGTTGTTTGAGTGCCACTCACGAGCCACCCGTTGATGTAAGACAGGAGTGTGCGCACGCGCTTGGGGGCGAGCTGGAACGTCCAGTAGCTACATAGGCCGTGTCAGCAACTATGAATTGCCAGTGTGGCGCCACGCAGCCAGCACAGGTACTCACTATGCTCCAGCCGATGTCGGCCATCGCGAAGCGAGCTCACCGAGCGAGAAAGCCACCGTCCACTGCAAGCAAGTGACGATGAGCGAGCCCCACACCAGCGTCATGGGTCCGCCACCAATGATGCCCGTGGCCAATGCCGTGCCGTATCCGTATGGCACTGCCATACCTTTTCAGTGGTCAGTCACCTCCTCCACTTGGCCCTATTGCTCTGCTGGCAACACGTACATGTCAGGGACATTGAAAAGGTTTCCCGGAAGCCGCGGGTCCGGTGCAGCTCCGCCTTGTAGCCCAGCTCATGGAGCCCCTCATCGCCGTCGAGATCATCCTCGGCAGTGATGACGGTGATATTACCTGCCTCTTTGCTGCCTGTGGTGATGGACGAGGGCTGGGTGTGTTTGGGATCGTGGTCGATGTCTACTGATTCTACAACCATGATGAGCCAATGTGGGTATGTATGTATGTATGTAGGTATGTATGTGTTGTGCTTCGGTGCGTATGTGTGTGTGCGTGATGGCAAGGATCTAGTCTGGTAACGGGGAAGTTGGCGAGACGGCTGCGTCAAGAGCACAGACTTTTAACGCATGAATTCCACAATGGACGTCGCAGCACGCCTCCCCACAGCGTTCAAGTGACGGGAAGCGAGCCAATAATGTTGAACACGATAGAGAAGATACTTGCAATGAGCGCACTCTTGATAAAACAACAAACAAACGGCCATGACGGCAGCACCGAGGGTCATGGCCACTTCCGGGTCGAGTATCATACCCGATAGCGTGCAGACATTTTGATTTCATTGATGCATGATACGGTCACCGCCGAACAGTCGGAGCACCGCATACGAGGATATGCACGCCACAACCACCAGTTGAATAGATCCGATGACATGTTTTCTCTCGCTTAGCCACTGCCCACCTGACCCGACTGGACCGTCTCACTGCGTGTCCTGCTCGCTTATTGCTCATCACTACAGTATTTGCGGGGCATGTAGATGAAAAATGTATTTTCGAGCGCTCACCCCTAGGAGCCCGACGACAAGGTTTGGTGATAAGAGGAATGATATGCTTTCCGGATAATGGAAGTCGCTGGCAGGGACGGGGGGTATCCCCGAAGAACTTGACCAAGGTACTGCCGTATAGGGCCCGAGCCGGCGTGGCTTGCTTGTCAGGACCTGGTGGCTGGCTGCGGCGTGGAGACGACATTGACGACCTGCTTTCACCCGTCGCTTGGCTAATCGCAGCTGGAGACGAGCGCCACTTGCCACGGATTGACGAGTTTGACGGTCGCCTTGTCCCTCGCTCGCTCGGTACCTGGATTCCGTGAGCATGCCGATGCAATATGTATCTGGACGAGACACGGAAATAGCACTCCGGGCCCCACACGGTGACATTCCATAAAGTGGGGTATGGGGGCTTTCTCAGGAGTAAACGTGCTGGGTATGTGCTCCAATTATCGTGAGCGTGATTCATAATACCGTGAACCCCGAGAACAGGAGCCTGTCGCTGGAGAGATGGTTATTCTCGTTCACATGATGCATGATGGAGTGGACGCCTGAGAAAGTGATGCAAGTGGTCAGGCACAATGACTATGAGGCATATTCTCTGAGCCGTTATGGCCGACCATTGTCTCGATCGTCTCGACCGAGGTCAGAGTTCAGCGTGTGAGAAGCGGTGATGACAAGAACGGGGCGTAAATATCAAGTCTGGAGGTGGTCGAGACAAACGGTTTCATTATTTTGACGCGGCGGCTGCACGTACGGTACCGTATCTGTGCTGAACGCCATTCCGGACTAATAATGATCGTCCACTCTACCGCTCTTCGGATGCATTTGCAAGCCAGTGCTCTTCACTTGAACAGTTACTGACATGTTTGAAAATGACTTCTGCTAACAAAAGTAAGTAGAAAGTGACTTTTGACAATGCATGAAAACGCCCCGCAATGCTATACTATTACAAAGAACACAGGACATGAAAGAGAAAAAACAACGCTTAGGCAGTGATGGCGGTGGGAGGGTCCTGGATCTTGTCGTAGAAGAGGTCGTCGAGCTGGGGGACGGTCTTGGGGTCGTGGCCGAGGGTAAGGAGAGGGTGGCCCCAGTTGACGTAGCCGAGGTACGGGAGGGAGACATCCCAGCCGGCGAGACGCTGAGCCTCAATGGGGAGGCGCTTGACCTCCTCGGTGGTGAGCTGGAGGTACTGGTTCTCCTCCTGCTTGAGGTAGCCGCACGACCAGCCGCAGAGGGCCATGCAGCGGACCGAGTTGGGGGCGCCGACCTCCATCGAGTTGGCGCCGCCGGCGTGGTAGACCGAGCAGAGGATGACGACACAGTCTCCGGGCTCGGCAGAGACGTGAATCGCGTCCTCGTACGTGGGGGGAGGAAGGTCGTCGCTGCGAATGTGCGAACCGGGGACGATGAGGGTTCCGCCGTTCTCGGGAGTCACCTTTGTCAGGGCGGCAAGGGCCAGAATCGACTTTTCCTGCGAGGGGTCCCAGACGTCTGAGCCCTTGATGCGGTCGTGGTAGATGGCGTCGTCGCGGTGGAGGTCCTGCGCGTTGCCTCCCGGGTTGACCTCGAGGACACCAGTGACGTTGAGCTGGGGGCGGCACGTCGACCAGTAGCGGGTGGGGTTGGACATGGTGGTCTTGGTGCGGCGAGTGAGGGCAAAGTCGGCAATGCCGTTGAGAGTCTTGTTGAGGAGCATCGAGTGGACAAAGGCGTCCGACTTGCCGAGGAGGCCGGGGACCTTCTTGGACGTAGGAGGGAAGAAGGAGCCGTCCCACTGCTCGCGGTTGCCCGAAGGGCCGAGCGCGTCAATGTGCGGCTTGAAGTCGGTGTACATGGCGTCGACCTCCTCCTTGGACAGGAGGCCCTTGAGGACGACGGCACCCATCTTGGCGATAAGCGCGTTGATTTCCGCCTGGGGTGCCTTGGCGTCGATGCAGAGGTCCTCGAGAGTGTAGTTGTGGCAAGGCATTATGGGAGATGTTGTTGCTGTTGTTGCTGTTGGTGCTCGTCGTTGGCGTTGAGAGAGTTTGAACCGGGGCGCGGAGCTGAGAGGGCAAAGGCGAGTCGTTGTGTCGATGTGGTTTCTCGGAGAAGAACAGCTCTACTATTTATGTAGCTGTCCATCGTCGCGGCTAGCTGTCCATCGTCGGACGGAGCTGCACCCCATTGGGGCCGGCAAGGCATGCCGCAGTCATGGTCAGTGGGAGGGTAAACTTGGTTGTTCCAGTGGGTATGTCAAAGTCGATGCGGCCGGCCGGTCGGCTTCTCGGCGACGTAGAGTAGAGAAAGTGCAGAACTACTGTACCAAGTGGGCAAGATAGTCTCTAGGTGGCAGGTATCTGGTGTCCTTCGGCAACCCATCCAGCCAGTTGGTTGCAAAAGGGGCTCCGCGTTCGGTTTCATCGATAAGTGGTAAGCGGATTTCTAGACGACTTTGACGACGACTGAAATAAACCAGGCCACATGATACCATTGACGACTTTGACGACTTTGACGAGGGTTGGATCCTCGACGCGAGGGAAAACGACCTTGACGAGGCGGCCTTGACGAGCCCACCTTAATCGCTTTCAGAGATTACCATGTCAACATGCATGCCTGGACACCATGCGGAACGCTGCCTTCCCATGACTATCGTCATGCTGAATGGAATGCTCTCCGCAAGGAAACGAAGCAGCAAGTCAAACTCTGTCATCCCGGTCCTGTCTCAGGAAGAACACAAGGACGTGAGGTAAAACGATGTGGCCGAACAGCTTCGTATCTTAACAGAGCTCTATGCGGCAGGCTCTCATACACCACACTTGTGGCCACGGGACTGGCATGCACCCAGTCGACTCTGGAATCAGGCATTCCGTCCACGATAGCGGGGGAGCAAGGAGTACAACAGGTGGCATCTATAGCTATACTATGTTGCTACAAGATAAGGATGGGCGCATTCGAGCACCAGATATCGGACAACCTTATGGCCTCTTCGCCCGCCTCCCTTCGACGCCAGCATTCGTGCGCGATCTGTGAAGGCTTGATTAGAGAGATAGATCTCTGTAGAGGAAAGATAACAAAAAAGCACTTACATTTTCCACTTCACCTAGTTCTGCCAAGGAGCTTGACGCTCTGGAGACGCGTCAGTGGCGCCAACAACAAGCGCTGACAAGAAACTCACTTGGAAAAGTCGATAATGACCTGCAGCCGCTGCTGGTCCTCCTTCTTCACGAGACAACCAGCCATGACCATGGGGTAACAGAGGTTGACCATGGAGCCCGTACGCACCGCGACCTCGACAAGCAGCTCCATAATGGCGGAGGCGCTCCGCTGGATAATAGGGTCGTTGACGGGGCGACCGAACGCGATGCACTGCAGGTGACAGACCAGCGTGTGGCGGAGGATGAGATCGCCAAATTGCACACGGGTCGGCGCTGGTGTCGAGTAGATATTGGCGAGGGTGACAGTCTCCAGCTCTTCGTACATTGCCTGACAGGCAGAGGGGTATTCGGCAGCAGACGGACTCTGTGGCGATGTGGGGTCGTTGGGCTTGAGGGCCAGGAGAGTCGCGACCTGAGCGTCAGCAAGAACAACCATGGATGCTAAATATGTACCTTGGCCACGCGGAACAGGATCTGGAGACTGAGTCCATAGTCGTCGTGCAGCACCTGCTGGGCAAAGGGCACATCGTCGATCCAGTCGCATCCTACAGGAGAGAGCATGTAAGGCTCTAGGTTCAGCGTCAAGGCGGCTGAATGTCAGCTCAGAAATCCAATCTTCATTGTGAGCTTACCGAATGTGTCGTACAACGCGAGATAAACCAGGTGGTGTCCGAGCAGAGAGTTGACAGTCTTTGCGGCGCAGTCGTCGTCAAGCATAGCTTTAACGCCGCCGTTACGCTGGATATACGTTCGGAGGAGGGTGTGCGTTTTGCTCCACGCCGGGTCCGCTATCGCACACTGTGGTATTAGAAAACATCACCCATGATTCCGTAACTACTCACATCGCGTAGCAAGAACAGCCCAAAGAGAATCAAGATGGTCTCGGGGTCGTTGCCGCCGTCGCCGCCGATGAATGTATGAATGACGGCCGCGGCATCGCGTGCAAACTCGCGCGATCGGAGCACCATCTCCTTGTGTGCTGGCGACTTTGGCACAGCAGAAATGGCACGCTTGACGGCACCCAGACTCCGCGCAGCAGCAACGAGTGCCTTGGCCATCGCTGCCTGTTGCGTCGCGATCGGCTGCAATCCATTTGGCGGCTCCAAGCGGTTGTTGGCCTCCACCCCCATGGCGGATATGAACATTTGCGCCTCCCACAGTTTGGCGAGGACGCGGTCGGAGCGTGCCCGTGCACCTTGCTTTGTCGGTCGCGCATTGAGCTGTGCGGTTAGCAGGGGTGTTGTACTTCACACTTGTTGCTTACAAGGTTCGGCGCGGCGAGGAAGGCTACGCCGTCCAAGAATAGGGCAAACAGTTCTTGAACGCCGTTGGATTCGACGATCAAGGGTTCCGGAGCAGCTATTGCCAAGCTGGGCATCGCCACTGGGGCCGGTCAGACAAAAACAAGAGCACCCACGCCCCACTACTCACTGTTTAGCATGTTTGGATTGGCGTACGGCCGCTGACGCACAGGCAGTCGTGGGGGTGCAGGGTGGAATGGTGGGACGCTGGTCGCTACGGCCATGTCTGTCGGTGTGCTCTGCCCCGACGGCGCACCGAGGGCCTTTGATCGTGCGAGAGGCCGCAGCTGTGCATGTGTAGCAGTCTTCGGATACACGCAATGACGCCCAGGATTTCTTTTACACCGCGTGCAGATGGGCTACAGCCGGACAGAAAAGTGGGTGGTCAGAAAACATCACGCAATCGCAATCTTATCTGCATGGCGGCACTACTCACCTTTGCTTCATCGCACTTAACACGTTTCATACGGCAGGTGAAACAGCCTGTTCGCGTTCGCGGGCCCTTCTTGCCCAGCGAGACAGTCGGCGCCGGGGTCGGTTCCGAGGGACCAGCCAAGGTGTTGGTGGTTACGAACGAAGACGCATCGGCGGTGCTGAGAGGCAGCTCAAGTTCACTGGCGTCAGAAAGACGATCCGATCGACTATCGTACTCACAGTGACTCGATGCCTTTGTCTTGGCCAACTGTGTGGAGAGGCGTTGAAGAGGCAATTAGAGCATCGCGCGCGATGGGCGCGACCGAGCTGGCGCTGGAAGCGGACGTGGAGGCGGCAACCATGGCGGTTGTAGGAACATTTGCCATTGGAGTTGTTGCATTGCTCGCAAGACACTGCGCCAGACACTCTGCAAGCCAGGCGACATGCTGGTGTGTCCATGCCATGTCTGTGCATTGCACACACGAGAGGTGGACGTGCACTCTGCCGCCTGCAATCTCGATGGCATGCTCCGGCGGTCGTGTTGGCGGTATTTGCGGTAGCGATATACTGGACATGATGGCAAGAGACGAGACAAGTAAGAGAGAGACGCAAGAACAGTTGGAAGATGATGGGCAAATTAGCAACAAGTGAATGGAAATGTCCAAGACGAGATACCTCTGATACCGGCCATGACCTAATCCGTCTCAGACCGCAGGTCGCGGAGGCGGGCGGCGGTTGGTCACCGACGCCGTAACCGAGTGAGTGGTACAAGGGTCACGAGTTTCAGAGGCCCCTATCGACCCTATCTGTAGGGGTCATGGGGTCAATCAGATTCCGCGTCCTGGTATATCTCGCTTGCCGGGGGTGCTATTTATCGACTCTCTACCTCCCACTGTCCCTCACTCGTGCCCTATCGCTCATGGATCAAATCAGAGTAGCCGACAGCGATGATCCCTGGCGAGCGGAGACCGCGAGGTTGTTGCACGAGCCGAACCTCGCATTCCGCTCCGACGAACCACATACGCAGCTAATTGAAACCCGAGAGCCCATCGCGGCATGCTGATAGCAAGCCAAATCCCAGCTGCTGGACCGACCTATCTCTTCCTTGATCTCCTGTCTTGCGTTCACGCAAGACATTTCGATGTGACCAACTTCCATTCGTTGTCGAAGAACGACAGCCAAAGGATACATTATTCTGTACAGGTCACTCGAGAAGTCAGTTCGGCGCTGGCAGGCCGTGCCACAGGACAGTGAGTGCAAGCGAAGTAATAGCTGTGGGCGAACCATGTCATAACTTTTCACACACAATTTCATTTAACATTTCACACGACAGCGCAGGACCTTATGGCCATCAATGTGTCACAGAGACAGCCACATGTTGTTGCAGTCTATTGACTATGGTGTAGCCGGTTAGTATGCTGCACGTAGTGCCGTGTGCTGCTTGAGACACAATGATGGGTAACCACCCACCTGGAAGGAACACTATTAGTGATCCGGGTTTATGACTGATACCAAACCTCAGTATGGCTAACTGGTACACATGCATATGGGGCAACGAACAATTTTCAACACTAACCGAAGTATATGTACACAACAATCGAATGCTTTAAGGATGGGACTAAAGCACAGCCCGAGTTATGTACAACACCGATTGAACCTCAGCAGGCATTCTAGTGCGACGGGTCGAGCTGGCGTTGGATAGCGTTGTGGGCCAGGACCACGTATTCACCCATGAAGGTGTGGTTCTTGAGGTACATCTCATAGTGACGCCGACGGATCTTCATGATCTCGCGCTCAGGGGCAGCCCCCTTCGGGAAAGCTGGGACGGTGATGTCTTCAATCTTGCGCTTTAGGGTAGATGTCACGTCGTTGGTTGAAAGCGCCCCTTGGAGTTTGTCTTCATCAACAAGAGCTTCCTCAGCGTCCCTCTCGTCCTTGAGGACTTCGAGCACATGGCTGGAGTAGTAGTTTAGGAGCTTCTGAAAGACGATCATGGCGGCTGGTCCGATGTCGAGGTCGATAATGCCGTCCTCGAGGTATTCGTTCACCCAAACCGCCTTCTGGAGGTCGAAGCTTACCACAGGGTGGATGTGCTGTCAAGGTCAGCCATGACTTCAAAACATGGAAAGTGTCGCATCTCCGTCCGTATTCACCTTCCAGACAAAGACGTTGTTGAAGATGGCCCGATCCTGACGGCGGCAGTAGACAACAATGCGACGCGAGCGGGGGAGCACGACGCAGGGGGTCCAAAGGTTTCCGTCCAGGTCGCAGAGAAGAGTGATGATGACCGACGCGGTGCCAGTGAGCCGCTTAGCAGTGGCGAGGGGGTTCAGCTCGCCGACGGCGAGAATCGGGTGGCGCACAGTACTCGTACCAAGGACGGCGGCGACCATCTGGGGCGAGTACTCTGAGTAACGGTAGTCGAGGGCTGAGAAGGTGTTGAAAGAAAAGTGCGGTGCGGCATTGCCGTCTGCGCCTCCTTGTTCAAGTGTGGCGGGACGGTAATAGTTGTCTGTGTAGGCTGGTTGGCTGTTGTGCAGCTGCTGCTGAGAGTTGAGACGGGCGTTGAGGTCTGGGCGGGCCATCGCGTCTAAGATGTCCGGGAGGCGTGTCCAGGCGGCCATGTTCACGGTGATCTCGACGGGTGGCAGAAGTGCGGCGGGTTTGGTGTCGCCGGAGTCGGCTGCCTTAGGAGGGGCACGGCGTTTGGGTGGTATGTTCGTTGGGGTGGGTTTGGTGACGCCGGAGGGGGCAGTCTTGCGAGGGGCACGGCGTTTGGGTGGCATGTTCGTGAGCAGAGGGATTCTGGTGACGGCAAACTCGTAATGTAAAGTGGAGAGGGAGAGGAGCTAACAAATTACCTTGAAGAGGAGTACGACAAGAATGAGCAGAAGTGCCTCCTAAATATGATGTGGTGCCCAGGATGGAATAGACTCTGCTCACTGCCTGCATCCTCGACGACATTCTCAAAGCGTGTATCGCACCGCGGTATGCACAACCAATGCCTCGATGTTGTGTGGAACAACATCTATCATCCACAAACTCGATACACGGTCGCCACACACAGCGTGGACTCTTTTGGGTAACTGCGCCACTTGTCGTGCACAACGCGTGGCACAAGCTCTCAGTTTAACAGTTTCACATTCCACATCGTTCATTTTGCGTGTCGCTACACGCCATGCTCGACCCTGGGAGTGAGAAGAATGCTTTCATCCTGCTTCAGAAGGGTTCTGCTCGAGGTAGCAGGCTGAGCCTTTGACTGGTGCGTTCATGCGTATACGTGCATTCGTACCAGTCAGGCTTAGTGTCGAACGAACAATGCACCAACAAGACTATAGAATTGTGTGCATGTGTGTTTGTGGGCTAGGACGCACACTGGTAGTGCATTCGACATCGATGACGCAAATGATGGACTGCAAGCGCGATGTCTTCATCTCAGGAGTTCAGGTTGCTTGCAGCAAGCACAATAACATGGTGTGGTGCATCTTCAACTCAATGTAATACACTTTAGACTGGCACGGTTTGTGCGGCAGGGCGATCTGTCTTGTTAAGCACTATCCCACAGTTGTGTCATGTGCAAATTCTTGTTTGGTGTTTGGGGCTGTTTCATCCCTTGCTTTGTTCCTTTTTCCTTTGTTCTGGACTGCATCTAAACCCGTGCCAACGACGAGGACATTTCTCTACCACCGTTCTCAAGGTCAGTGTCCTGCAGCGCTGTTGGACCCATTCCTTGTGTATACCGTCGGCTACCAGGGTCTCCACTTAACTTCGCAAGCTTGCCACTTGACGCGTGCCCGCACCAATCGGCCAAGTGAACCTCGCTCCTTAACGCTTCGGCTGGTCCGTTGATCTCAGCCGCCCGACTCGTGCGCGCGCCCAACAGGCCGTAACCAGTATATTTGTCAGTAAGTAAACTGTTCTGAGGAAACCGTGAGATCAACCTCGCCTTCGGCTATCAACCTCGCTTCGGCTTCGACCGAGGGCATACAGAGTCCGATTACATTTTCGGGGTATGACACCATCACGGACTTGCATACTGCACCCCACAAAGTGATGGAATCTAATACACTGGGACCCCGTGTCGCCCCGCAGCAGTACTGTAGTGCTCTTAACAACCTCCAATTAGTGAGGTGGACGTTGTCATTTCTCTATCGCTCTCTCACTCTCAACAACAGATCAACAGCAATGAGCGCTTCTTCTCTCGTCTACACTCACGCCAAAGACGCGCAGTTTACCCGCGGCCTCCGCTCGTTCTTCGAGTACCGCGACCTGGGCATCAAGGATGCGACCAACGGTGCCGTCGCCGCCCACGTTATCCGCGCCGTTCCTGGCACTCATGCCGAGGGGATCCCGCACCTGCACCGCACGACCTTCCAGATGGTCTATGTGCTCAAGGGCTGGGTGGAATTCGAGTATGAGCAGGACGGCCAGCCCGAGCCAGTCAAAGTTCGTCTCGAAGCCGGGTCAAGCGTGTACCAGCCCCCTGGGATCCGGCACCGCGAGCTCGCGCACAGCGAGGACGTGGAGATGCTCGAAATTGTCCTCCCCGGAGACTTTGGCACCGAGGAAGTCGACGCTGTGCAGCCGTCACAGCAGTGACCGGAAACGGAAAGGTGGGTGGTGCCAAGGCCCTGCAGCCTCCGAGCTGCGTTTTCGCTAACGCACAGCATCGCGCCCGATGGAGACAGTGCCGGATGTGGGCGGAGATTGTCGTTGTGAGGAGCATTTTTGTTGTTAGACCACGAGTCGCTGTTCTCCTGAAATGAATTCGGATTGTATTGTTTTGCTTTGTACAGTTGGCAGGATCTCACAGCCATATCTCTCCGGGAGGGGATCATCCCCTCTTGAACACCTTCCAGTAACTCAGTAGCGACCCGGCGACATGTTTCCAACAGTGCCTTTCAGCGTCACAGGTCGTCCACAGAAAAACTTACCCGTTTCTATGGCACCGCCACTCTGCACACGACCCATCATCGACGCCGAGCTTACATTCAGCATCGCAGAAACGACAGTCTCTGGGATTAAGTGTGTCTCTGAGTTCAGTGAACTGCAGAGCATGAGCTGAACCGTAGCCTGCTAGAAAAGCATGCTTCGATGGTCTCGCGTACCGTATGTTGTACCTCAACAGAAGGAGGAGCGAAGCCAGCGGTGGCGTAGGAATGTCGAAATTCTGCTGGGAGATGCCGGGACCGTGATTGGAGGTTCGAATGCGTGGCAAAGGGTTATCTGAGATGGCCAGATGACATACTGTATGATGTGCTGATTGCCGGTCAGCCGTCTGCCTGTGACAGTGTGATTCCTTGCTCTATACAGGTAGTTAGTTCCCTTGCGGGCTGTGTCGATACATCTTCAAGGTGACTGCCCCATGGGGAACACGAGAATAGATATGCATGATTCGCAGCAATGCGGGGAACAGACGGTTTCCATCCGGGAGGGTGAGGCTGAAACCTCTGCCACAAGCCCACCTTCTTTCCGATCCTTCCGCCAACTAGTGGGTGGCGCATTCCTCAACCTGGGATATCTGTTGTGGCCGTTCCATTCATATTCCATCGTCACGTGCACTCGGGCACTCACTTGCGCCGCTGAGTTGCTGAGTATGCGAACTTGACAATCAGCCACACAGTGTCGAGCTCTCTGGTTCTCACTTGCACAGCAACGATGTATTGTGGTACGCTGTGGAAGCTCATTTCGATTGATGATGATCGCCTATGTGCAGTCGTTGTGTACGACACGGCTATTTGAACACCTTTTGCCAACAATTTGGGAAGACCCAACCACTGTCATCTCCAGGACCCCCGTCCACTCCCAATGAGGTCTGTATAGAGTGGGGTTGTAAACGGCAACTGAGATGAGTGTCCCAAACATGTCGTTTACATCACACGTTGCAGTCGGAACTAACGACCCTTAGGTATTTTTCCTCGCCTACAAAGGGGCCAAAAGACCAGCCTCAATCATTTCCTGAACCCCGTTTGACTTCTTTCCGGAGCCAGAGATCTGGCCCTCTGCTACAATACGGTCAACCTCGGCCTCGGCATCGTGGTTGTAGAGCCAAATTTGAGTAGGAGGGTCGGACCACTGGTTGGTGCTGCGAATGTAATGCTCGTTTGTGAGGCTTGCAGCCATGCCCGCGTCGCGGATCTGCTGGTCCGGTCCATCGGGATCTGTTCATTAGGTTTAATCTCAGCAAGCACACCCACAGTGCCAGATCCTCCCGTTCAAGGCGCTGCGTGCTTGGACCTTGTAGGCCCGCTCCTTGCGAATGTTCTCGTAAAGCTTGGTGCTCGCGACAAGGTCCGTGGTGCCAGCCAGGCAGCGGCCAAGCACAGCGGCGTCCTCGATTGCCTGGGCTGCTCCTTGAGACATGTACGGAAGCTGCTGTCAGGCACGTTCCAAGGATCGTGGGCACTCACCATTGCGTGGCATGCATCTCCCATGAGAATGAACGATCCGGAAGGGTGCACCCAGTTGTCCACACGAGGGCACGTCATGAGCTTCCATTTGGTCGTGTGGTCGATAAGTGAGATGATCTTTGTGAGCCTGGAATGTCAGAACTTGCCTTTTATTTGTGTTGTGCTGTCCGCTAGTGCTCACCTTTTGTCCCATCCGACATAGTTGTCCCGCATCTCCTGGAGGAGCTCTGCTTGGGTTTCCGGGTTGGATCCGCTGTCGGGGTGGCTGAGGACCATGTTGAAAGTCTTGCCGCCACTGATGGGATAGCTCATGACATGGCGTTGGTCTCCGACCCACAAGCTGAGGTCAGGCTTTTCGACAAGAGGCCGAAGCTCGGGGTCGGCAAGCAGGAGATCCATAGGGACGGTGGAGCGGTAAGCGCAGAACGGCGTCTCTGCCGGGCGGAGGTCTTTGCCAAGGAATGCCGTGCGCGTCGTAGATTTAAGGCCATCGCAGCCAACGATCAAGTCGGCAGTGTACGTCTTGCCACCAGCGGTCGTAACGGAACGACCATCAAAGTCAATGTCGGTGATACGTGAGCCCACGTGGATGACGCCGCCCAGCTCCTTCATCCTGTTGACGAGTGATTCGTGCAGATGGGCACGGTGAACGACCCAGTATGGTGCGCCAAACTGCTGCTCAAAGTCGGGAACGAGGCGAGTCAGGCCAATTGGCTCTCCGCTCTCCCAGCGCCGAAAGTAGATGTTGCCAGGCCGCACAGCGAGAGGTTCAAGGGCGTCGAACAAACCCCACCTGCGCAACAGGCGAGTCACGTTCGGTGTAAGCTGAATTCCGGCACCAACTTCGCTAAGCTGAGAAGCTTGCTCCAGCACAACAACGTTGTGCCCGGCGAGGCGGCAGGCAATGGCGGCGGCAAGGCCTCCAAGGCCTCCACCGACAATGAGAATGTCAAGGGAGTTGGACTTCGTTCCGTTGATGGTCATGATGCGCGATGGTGGTGTCCCCTCATTCAGCATGGGTTCTTATTAAGAGGGCCTAAGCCACTATGTCTCCCCGTGCATGTGACAATAGACAAGCCATGCGTATCGCTATCCGGATCAAATGGGCATCATATTGCTTCGCATCCGGGTTACCCCCGGACGATACGATCCGTCCCCGTCTTGGAAGCCACGGATCGATCCGTCCCCGTTATTCACCGCTGATATGGGCATCCTGTATATTGCCGAATACGTATGCCCAATCTTCTCATAGGTGATACTTACAGTACCAGAATGTGTACATGTCCATTCGGCATCAAACAGAAACGTCGTCAGATGCAAACTCCGCTAGACGACAGGCTATAAACACCGACACAAACACACCAACAACAGAACCATCCTCACCAACAGCCAGCACCACCCAAAATGACTGCCAGCACACCCCTCACGCCTCCTCCCGCCCACACTCTGGTCGTCAAAGACGACACGCAGGAAAAGCTGATCGAGGACATCAAAGCTCACCACATTGAGCCACTCTGGACAAAGATGACGCGCCTGAACCCGCCTACTCCCGAACCCAAGGCGATCGCCCACAAGTTTGAGTACGCCAAACTCCGCCCACACCTTATCCGTGCCGGCCATCTCGTGACAGAGAAGCAGGCTGAGCGCCGGGTGTTGATGCTCATCAACCCTGCGATGGGTGCGTACTGTACTGAATGATACTTGCAACTAACCAACAGAGGCCCCCTGCACCACCGACACTCTATACGCTGGCCTCCAACTTGTTATGCCTGGCGAGACTGCCCCAGCTCATCGCCACACCGCATTTGCCTGCCGCTTCATCATCGAGGGTAACGGTGGCTTTACTGCCGTTCACGGACGCCGCATCAAGATGCACCGCGGCGACTTTATCCTCACTCCTACTTGGTGCTACCACGTGAGAAGAGTTCCCAGCCCAACACTGTTCTGACAGCAGGACCATGGAAACGAGTCCGAAGCATCGCCAATGATCTGGCTCGATGGCCTCGACCTGCCCCAGTTCCAGCACTACCCCGTGCACTTTGTACAGCACTACAAGGACGCCCGCTACCCGGCCGAAGACGCACCAACGTCGCCTATTGTGTTCCCCTGGTCTGAGATGGAGGCCAAGCTGAATGCGGAGGCCAGCGACCACGCCATTGTCCGATACATGAGCAAGGAGCGCCCAGGAGAGGAGGTATCCAAGATTATCGGGGCCCAGTGCGAGCGTATCAACCCGGGGACTAATACCGAACCCGTCCGCGAGACCACAAGCGCCGTCTGCCATGTGATCGACGGAAATGGCCGCTCGGTTGTCGGTGACAAGACGATCGAGTGGACCAAGGGCGACACCTTTACCGTCCCCAGTTGGCAAAAGTACCACCACGAAGCCGACGACCTCGTGTATCTTTACCGCTTTGACGACCGCCCAATGATCACTGCGCTTGGCTTTTACCGCAACGAAAAGGAGGACTTCTACAACCTGGTTTAAATGTAGCCAAGCTAAGCATTTGCATAGAAGACACAAATCGTAGTCTGGATGAAATCAGTGCAAGTCAGCGTTGTTGGTGGTGGACAGTGCGTGGTGGATAGTGTTACTGAAAGTGATAGTGGGAAACTGCATTCTCGAGAGTGCTTGAGAAGAAAAAGACGCGAAATGATTTGCTGAAAATTCCCTATGCCCCCCCCTCCGCAAGTCCCTTCCCCCTGTCAGCTGTGGGGCACCATTGGGGCAAATCACCAGCCATTGACCACCAGCCCGTGACCAGCCGAGGCCGTCGTTTCGGGTCGTCTGGAACGGCTTCTACCTTGTTAAAAGGGTCCGCTAATGCGGGGCGCGGATAACTCGGATCTTTTAATGTTGTCCAATCGTTCATCCCACACTGATCTCTCGACACAATCTGCTCCCTCCGCTGTCTCCGACACACCTGTTGGCGCACCCTTCTCATGTTCTCACCAGCCGACACCCCAGCACAGCCAGGCAAGAAGCGCAAGCGCACAGCCCAAGCTTGCGGGCCTTGTCGCACGAAAAAGACAAAGGTTAGTACCGTCCACACATGAGAAATGTCCTTGCTGACCCCGTCAGTGTGATGGTATACATCCTCAGTGTACCCCATGCATCTCTCTGGGATACACATGCTCATACAACCTGGATTCTTCAGCTCCAGCGGGAGCGACGGGGCAAGTGCTCATCAGCCAGGACTATTTGCAGACGCTCGAGCAAAGGATTCTCAATCTGGAGAAGGAGAAGGGCTCCCCGTCGAACGGTCCTCATTCGACCACACGGCACTTTACAAGTACAAAGAAGGAGTCTGTGGAACCCCCTAGCGTGCCGCCAGCTCTGGAGATTGGGCCTGTCTTTGTGCCCAGCGAACCTACACCAGGTGGACCCCCTTCATCCGACCGTCCTGATGATGGCCCAGAGATTGATGGGATGGGAATGCTGCTTGCGCCCCAGACCCTGTCAGATTCGCAATCGCAGGAACAGGAGGTGTACGGAGCCATGTCGGGTATATCGTTTCACCACATGCTGCTAGACCGTCTACTGCCTGGATACTGGTGTCTGACTGGCCCACGGAGTACGTCGTCGGACGCCGGATTCCTGGGACTTGCACCGCTACCAGAAATCTTCTTTCCCAGCAGTGCCGATCTTCCGAGCCGCAGCGCCGCCAGGCGCATGATCGACTACTTTGAGTCGCATACCTGGCAGATGTACCCATTCGTCGATCTCAACCAGATACGTACTCAGTACGACAACCTCCTCGACAGCGTCAGCATTGATCCTGTCGGCCCTCTTCACCTCGCTAGCAATCAACCCATGATCAGTCTCCACTTTGCCGTCTTCGCAGTGGTAGAGTCTATTACCGAAACGTCGTTTACCAATATTAATGGTGAGCTTTCTCTAGTGACACCCCCATCTGACGACAGTCGGTCGCGTTGTTCTGAGAATGCTGCGCAAACACATTGACTGGGCACACAGTACTCTGAAAGGTGAGGGACACCTTCTACGTGTGTGAACTAATCCTAGTGCAAGCACTCCTCATGGGCGCCATGGTCATGCAAGGCATGGACCACCCAGGATACTCGTGGGATCTCCTTGGATGTAAGCCATTGACTGCTTCTACTGTCTGACCATAGACGCAATCCGATCAGCGTATGCTGTCGGTCTCCACGACGAGACCATCAACAAGAAATTCCCACCAGCGGAGCGCGAGATGCGGCGCCGAGTCTGGTGGGGATGCTACGCGTTTGATCGACTCATCACAGTGTCAATCGGACGACCGTCCGCAATCACAGTGGAGCCTGACATGCCTCTTCCGCAGGCTCTACCCGGTGAACCTGAGGCGCCGACACACTTTTTCTGCGACGCCATTCGACTGTATCAGGCCCTCTCCGATGTCATTTCTAACCCTCCAAAGTCTTTCCAGAACGCAAGCTCTGACTTTGTGCATGCGATCGAATCCCAAACCCATCAACTCGAAAAGGCGTATGCCAACTGGTGCGATACAGCTCGACTAAACGACCCGTCTTGTAGAAATACTGAGCTCGCAACGGTTCTCACCTTGCGCGGTCTGACCATGCGCATGCTACTCCACCGCCGCGTGATGCTCGCCGGAATTCACGAGTACATTCCAGGCGGGTCCCATCGCCGTCCCCGCACTAGTCTGGAGCACCTCGAAGCCCGGCAGCGGGACCTCGTGTTTGGGATCAGCCTAGGCCTGATCATTGAGACTGCCGTTCATACGATCCGAATCCTCGAAACACCGTCAGAGGAGGACGTTCTCTCCGCTCCCTGGTACCAACTATTCTACGGTGAGTCGCCAGGCCTGGTTCATTCCCTGACATTTTAGCCATGAATGCGTTCATGTGCCTTGTGGCCACCTTCATGCTCGACCTATCGGAATGGGCGTGGTTTATTCGCCTGCCGGGCGTTCCCATTGTACAGGCGCTGCATTCAGTTAAAGACGTTGTTCGCCGCATCGGCGACAAGTACCACCGCCCAAGTGCCCGCCAGGCTCTGCTCATTATCGAACACGTGCTGCAGACGCTCAACATTGCGGAACCGCTGCAACCGGCGGATGAGTTTAACATTCCCGGTCTCCAGGATCTGCCCCACCTGGATCTGGACGAACTGTGCCAATCGCTCGGGTTGGAGTTTGGTGGGCCGCCGGTGGTGACTACGGATGCCACAGCAGCCCACCGGGGATGAGCCGGAAGGCACGTGGGCAATCGATCCGAACTAGCCGGGCTGCCCGCGGGCCCCAGGTTGCGGTAGGAATAGATAGATGTCTACACGCACACTGGATAGTACAAAAGATAGACAAAGCATGCATGAGTGCTGCAACTATTCACGCCAACCACCATGACACTCGCTGCCGCTGTTCCCACCTGGTCCCGCCTGATCCGTTTCCTCCCCGTGGGGTCTGCAACTCCCGTCTACGGCGAGCCAATCACTGCCCCCGAAGTCGATGTGGCGGACGCTGCCGACGCAGGCGAGCTGGATGCGCGCATCATCGAGGTCGATACTTCTGGGCCTCTGAGCGCCAGCGCCAAGGTCACCGACAAAGTCGTCCATGTCGACAAATTGCTTGGACCCCTTGGTCCCAACGATGTCCCTGACATTAAGTGCATTGGCCTAAATTACCGCAAGCACAGTGAGTCGACTTGGTGCTTTCAGTGCTGACACCCAGTTCTCGAGGCTGGACGTTCGCTTCCTCCGTTCCCTTCGCTCTTTATCAAGCCCGCCACGGCGCTCGCCGACTATGGCGCGGCCGTGCCGATCCCCAAATGCGCTCAAGAGGGCGAGGCGGACTATGAAGGGGAGCTTTGCGTCGTCATCGGGCGCGACGCCAAGGACGTTTCCAAGGAGGATGCGCTCAGCTTTGTCGCGGGGTACACTGCCGGTGACGATGTCAGCACTCGCAAGTGGCAGCGATTCAAGGAGCGCGCGGGAGGTGTGCCACAGTGGTGCTTTTCAAAGGTAAAGTGACAAAACAGTTTTCCAATCCGAGGGCACGGCTGACAGGTGTAGGGATTCGACAAGTTTGCTCCTCTTGGCCCTGTGCTCGTCTCGAGCAAACTTATCTCGGACCCCGCGGTGCTCCAGCTCAAGACGATAGTGAACGGCCAGGTCCGCCAGGAAACGCCCGTGGCTGACCTCGTTTTCGACGTTCCCACCATCATCTCGTTCCTCTCGCAGGGCACCACCCTTCGCCGCGGAACGGTAATCATGACAGGCACACCTGGCGGGGTGGGGTGTGCCGGCGCCGAGGAAAAGTGGCGTCCACTCCAGGACGGGGACAAGGTGGAGGTCTCAGTGGATGCCATAGGCACACTGCGGCACACCATCAAGTACGAATAGTGTGCGGAGTCAAACAGGCAGGGAAATCCCGTAGACTGCTGAGATGGCTTGCATGCATTCAGTGGTTACAGCACGGATTGATGAATGGTTGCAGACTGACACAGTTTCAGAGGTTCTTTGCAGCCAGCGAGCCCTTGCACAGAATATGAGTGCACGATAGCGCACATGGGCGCATGAGCTATTGAACTGGGAGCTAGGCCAGCTAGGAGCTGCTCCCCAATTCCCCAAGCTCGTGCTGTTGGGCAGCACAGCAGCCAGCATGCCCAGCATGCACCGCAGCTTGGAGCTTTACAGCGACCTCGCATGACTACCAGGTGCCCAGCGGCCAGTTAACAGCGTGAAGATTATCAGATTATAGGATTACCAGATTAGAACTGGTCACTAATTTGCTAAATATTTAATTCGTAAGTGTTCATATTGAAATTCAATTTCGTTGTAATTAAACCCACAAATAACGCAGAAAGCTAAAAAAAATAAAAAATAAAAAATAAATAAATAAATAAATAAATAAATAAATAAATAAATAAATAAATAAATAAATAAATAAATAAATAAATAAATAATAATAATAATAATAATAATAATAATAATAATAATAATAATAATAATAATAATAATAATAATAATAATAATAATAATAATAATAATAATAATAATAATAATAATAATAATAATAATAATAATAAACCCACACACACACACACAGGTAACAAACGAAACGGAAAAAAAGGAAATTGAAATAAAAAGGGAAAAATAATGGCTGCCTGGCCAGTTAATTTTGCATTTTCATTTGTATTTTTATTTTGCCACCCTTTTTCAACCCGCCCTTCCCGGGCCGCCCCCCCCCCCCCCGCCCCCTGGCCTTCTGTGTGCTTTTTAGAGGGCCTTGTATTTTTTGTTCTTCCTTTTTCTTTTTCTCCAGGTTTTTTTTTTTTTTTTTTTCTTCTTTTGTATTTATGATGTCGATGGAGCTATGCAGACGCGCCGAGAGCGGGAGAGCATGCAGGAGAGAGCACGGAGCGCACCGGAGAGCACGGTGCACGGAAAAATCAAGCAAGACCGAGAGGACACTGCCAATGCCCGAGAGATCGAACAGAGACCGAAAACAGACAATATTTGATGACGATGGTGGACTGAAGAAAGAATTTCTCTCGTCATTCTTATCTTGTTGTTCACTCTCCCCTCTTCACTCTCCATTCTTTAATCTCCACTCTTCACTCTTCACTCTCAGGTCTACCTATCCAAGCAAAGAAACATTACCGCCCTCCCCCTTGTTCGTCTACTATTCCTGTCGCCGCCCTCTTCCACAGACGCCCTCTATGTCGATCGGTACGGTGGTCACGGACAAGCACCACAACTCGAGCCACCGCGCCCGACTCTGATCCACCACCCCCGTCTCGGCTGTGTTGCCGCGCACAGATGGTAACATGTTCGTCCTGACAGATAGTGATGTCTCGGTATGTGTGCTGCTACCCCATCTGCGTCGACTGATCGTTGGCTGACAATGCATACCAGGCAAACGAAATCCAGTCATGTGTCGCGGCGGGTTGTTCAATCCTAGCATGCTCCAGCATTCTCCTTACATCGGCATGGGTGTACTCGGTCCCATCTGCCCGAAACTTGCTGGATCGAGTGAGCTTTCGCCTCCTCCTCCATGCTCTCTGCTTTGAAATCATTTATGATATTAGTTACATTGTTGTTGTCGCTGTGAGTTGAGGACACATCATCTCGATGTCCCATGCTGACTTTATCAGCCTGGCGTCAACGGCCGTCTGGCGAACGGAGTGTGCGTGACTGGTGTTTATTTCATGATGGCAGGGATTGGAGTGTGAGTACAGTGTGAGTCTGACGTTGCTGACGTTAGTGTCAACTATCACATTACATTTATCGCCGTTAATCTCGCTGCCACGATTGTCTTTGGTCTTAATCCCCTCCGTCTCAGTGAGTGTATGCAAACTCTACGCAAGCTAACCGCAGAACTTGAACAGTGGTACTGGTACATCTCCATGTTCATCGGGTTCTTTGTCCCCATTGTCCCCGCCGCTCTCGGACACTTTGGGTGGGATCCTGTCCTCGACGTTTGGTGCGTACAATTTCAACGTGTGCGCTAACCTCAGCTGGATCAAGGCAGGCAACGATCGCGACCGGATACGGAACCTCGTACTCGACCTTGTACGTGACAGGATTTGAACAAGCTAATGAAATAGTATCTATGGCAGCTGCTTTCTTGTCTTATTGCCACTGTCTCAGTCATCATGGTACGCCCGCTGCCCAGACTAATCTAACACCAGACTCTCGTCACACTCTTTCGTCAAGGCCGAGCAACCTCCCGCGCTCTGTTTAGCGGCGACTCTCTCAATATCACCATGAGCGGTGAGGAGACGCTCACAGATAGTTCAGGCAACGGTGTGGCCCCGCCCCCCATTGGCGGCCCCATCGGTCGTCTTATCCACCGCCGCCGCATGTCACGACATCGCCGAAATGCGTTTGGACATCTCGAGGACCGGTTCGTCCGCATCGCAGTCCGCATCGCTGCCTACCCTGTTTGTCTCGCCATCGTCAACGGTGTCATCGCTAGTACGTGGTCGTCGCCTCCAGCGCTAACAACCAGTTGGTGACCTTTATCTTTCAGCCACCGGAGGTGTCAAGAGTAGAGCAGAATTTGGTCTCTACATTGTCTACTACTTTTTCTACGGGGCACGTGGCTGCGTGTTTGCCTTTGTGAGTGTGTTGTGGTGTAACGTGACTGACACAAGATCTGCGTCTTTGTCGACCCGTGTCTTCGTAACGGCGTGCGCGAGGCATGGGCCGTCAAGTTCCCGAAGCAAGACTCGCACGAACAAACTCTGTCTGGCCCAGGGCTCAAAGGAATACCCCTTTTCAACGATCCGGGATACCGCCCTCCACTCGTGACCCTCAATGAACCGTCGCCTCCCGCGTCGGACCCGTCCGGTACGGCAGTGGATACCCGTGCTGAGGGCAATACCGGCGGCCAGATGGACTTCATGCAGGCCCTGTTCGACCTGGATGCCGACTATCCAGATAAGCAGGACGAGCAGGAAAAACCTGGGACCGACAATCAGCAGGTGGCCTCGCAGTCAAGAAGATGGAGCTTCTGGAAGCAGCCGAAGGGAGCAAAGAAACAGTCCCCTCGCCCCCCATCCTCGCCCAAGTCAAGGCCTGCATCGCCTGCGTTGGAACGTCCGGCCTTGCCCAAGCCGCAAAGCTTCTCAAACCAGTTCACCGGTGTGCCCCTCGATGCTCTACCGATTGGTCTCAACGATGCTGCCGACGATATTGTGCAAGCCGAGGTTCTCGAGCAGTCTCGCGCTGTGGAGGCCATGGAGCGCATGCTGGCGGAACCTTCACCATCAATGCCCGACCGAAGCCCCCGAGGCTTTGTAGAACGGTTAAAGGCAGCCGACAAGCTGCAACGCCGTCTCGACCGTGCATCAGGCTCTCCGAGCCATTCCCCTTCTGCCGACCTCTCCCCTGCCCCATCACGGGCTCAGAGCCCAAGGCCCGCGCGAACATTTAGCCGCGACGACGGTAAACAGTCGAAATCTGCTGCGCCCCGCAGTCGACAGCAGAGTCACGGTGACCGCCGCCGGCCATCTGTTGTTGGGCGGTCCTCCACCACTGCTCGACGGCCGTCGGGCGTGCGCACACCGCGAACAGTGGAGCAGGAGCGGCGCGAGCGTAGAGACCGCGCACAAGAGTTGGCAGAGAGGTTGTATGACGAACTGCAGGCGCAACTATAGGCATCACACCTCGTCGGAGCCGTACTTGAGCCTGCATGTGAAATGCTACTGTACTAGTCTGTTGTTGCCTGATCGATTTGCTTCCCCGTGTGTGCACCTCGCTCCTCACTAACTGTTTTGAACCAATGATCAAAGTCGTTGAACATTTCCTCACGCAAAAAATCTTGTCCTTTCCGAGCCCACTTCTCGAACGTCTCAGCCGGGGTCTCACGGGCGGCCTTAGTTCTACCCTTGGCCCGCCTCGTACGGTAGAACTTTGGCGTAAACCTCTCAATTGTGTGCACGCGGTCATTGTCGAAACTTGACATCCGGATGCGTCCATCCGCCCCTCGGTTGAAGTGCGACCACTTATTCGGATAAACAATAACTCCTCCGCCGTTGACACCTCTGATAGTCTCCAGAAGCTCCTCCCTGTGGGTCAGCCAAGGCGACTATGGGACTTACTTGATACCCTGGACTTCAAAGTCCTCGCTGTACGATAGGCCCCGGCCAACGTCTTCCAATACCATGCAGTAGAGCGTTCCATGATTGAAGAGCCCGCCAAAACGGGGGACGTAATTGCCTTGCACCGCATTGAGACGCTCATAGAAGAACATTTTACCGACAAAGTCCTCCTTGACAAACGCCTGCTGGCGGGGGACGGAATGTGACAAGTCTCGCACGAGGACAACAAGACCTTGGACTTCCTGCCCATTTTGGCAGAGGCTGGCAGCGTAGTAATCATGGTAACTGCCTCCGATGCGTCGCGTGAGAATGACGGTTTCTCCTCAAACGCACTGTCCTCGGAGATGATGGGGGCAGGCGGTGAGAGCTCCAGGTGGGGGAGTGTGCGGATTTTGGTGAGGATAACGGATGGAACATAGCGCTGCGGTGCCCACAGTAGATCGCTCTCCGTGTCAGGTGGGATCACGATCCGTAAAGTGTCCGCCTGGTTGTCAGATAGAGCTAGTACTTCTGCTTGGCGCACCTGAATGATTGCCGCGATTGGCATCGGCGCAGTGGATGGCATGTCGAGAGCGATACGCTATAGAAAGAGTGAAAGAGTGCGAAAAGAATGTAAACAATTGGGCGAGATATCCGTTTGACGAGTGTGCAGAGCGTGCAGAGTGTGCAAGTGGTAAGGGTACAACTGTGAAGCGTGATGAAACGGCCTCCATGCTCCTCAAGTGGCCAGCAGCAGTTGACCGGTGCTGGTTTCAGTCCGTTCCCGAAAGCCCCTGTCGTTTTGAACTGATCAGACCACCATCATTTGGACACCTTGTGCAGTGCGGTGGTGCCTTGAGGAAGCAACGGTACAGCAACGGTACCACCAGTGCTTTGCTTTGAGCATGGACGACGTCCTCCCGGCTGTTGACAAAACAACATGAACGATTCACAATCTTGGGCACCTGCAAACTGTATGAAGGTTTGTCCACAGTGCTCGGGCTCCCAAGGAGCAGCTCAGTCGCCCAATCTGCGGAGAGACAGACATGGCCACAACGCATGGTTCAAGCTTTGATCATTTGCATTACAGAAATTCTAGCAGTGCTGAACCCCAACCCCGAGCAAACAGTCTTCTGGTATTGCGTTGGTAAGCGTGATAAAGCTGTACTCCCCTGGTGCCCTCGACTTTGCTGCTCAAGAACGAAAAAGGAGCCTGACACAGCAGCATCATTATCCTTGAACAGGTGAGATTCGCCAACACCTGCGAGCGCTGAAGCCGCAAGGACAGTCGGAGAGATGTCCATGACGGAGCGACAATCGGAGCGAACACCAACCTCGAGTCTTGGATTGTTCTCGAACAAACTGTCGACGACATTGCGATATCTAAAGTGGAAGCCGTAGTGAACGATAGAGGCCAGGTGCGCGATATTTTGCTTGCCATGTCTTTGAACATCAAGGAGGACCAGAAAGCAGCGTGATGCGGGACGTTCTAGTTCTGCCATAGACATAGGATTGGGTGGTCCTTGCCCATACATTAGGATTACCTATCTACTGTACGAGGACCGCATGCATGTTGTGTCAACTTGACCTCATGTGTCAGTTGGCAGCCGGCCACCAGGCCGCCAAGCCTGGAAGACGGGAACAGTGTCCCTTCTGCGCCCTGAACGGGCAAGTTACTTTCCTGACACGACTCCCAAGTTCCTCCTCAGTAGATCAGTGGTGGACTATGGACAAATATGGACAAACGTCTCTCCTGAACTGCACGTAGGCTCACCCTCCACTGCTCTGTCAAATGAATGCCCCCGGGGGGGGGTGGAGGGGGGGGGGGGAAGGGGGCGGCTTCCTGAATTTTTCGGCCGGTCTCCTTTCGGTGTACACTTGAGTGCTAGATGCCGATTCCATTCGCCAAGAAGGGCCGCGAGGATAGGGCTGTAAAAAAGGTTCAAAATAACGTGTCCCGCTTGGCACTCTGGCTAGCTAGCGACCGTCATGTCAGCCACATATCAGATAACGGCCGAAGCCTGTGGCTAGAGCCAACCAGCACTTACGATTTGCAGTTGCAGCGGTCGACAAACTTGACAGACCAATAGGTGTTCGAGGACTCACCATGCATTGGTGACCATTGCTTGCGATTGCTGACAATTCTAAAAGTTTTCACTCAGTTGCTGGATCACCGGCAACTAGAAAAGGCGCAGTCGGAGGGACTGCGGATCTCACTAACCTCTCACGACGTCTGTGCACAGTAAGTTTAGGATATCGATATGGATATCGATATCGAGATGGCTGCGCACGCACTGACACCCACCCAGATGTCCATCATCGCACGCGCAGCAGCTGCGACAGCAACGGCGGCCGCAGCGCCCAAGATTGACAAAAAGAAACGTCTTGCTCACCGCAAGACGGGTCAGTACTATCACTGGTACATCATCACTGGCGTCACCTTTGGGTGCATGGTAGTGTACGCATGGCGCCTTGCGCGAGCATGGAACCTCCGCCGCCGTGCCCGCAAGAACGCGTCCCCTCGCCAGTCAAATGTGTTTTCGGCTCTGCGTGTCGGTCTCAACAACATTGCCTTCAATCAACCCATCCCCATGTCCATCTACAGTCGTAGTACCGCTGCCGAGTGGTTCTTCACCATCGCGTACATTGCTCTCACTCTCGGCCTTGGCTTCCGTGCCAGTCGCTTCCAACACACCTGGGACTATGCCAACCCGATGGGCATGGTTGCGTTCGCCCAGATGCCCTTTATCGTCGGTCTTGCTGGTCGAAACAATGCTCTTTCGTACCTCACTGGCATCTCGTATGAAAAGTTCAACTACCTCCACCGCGCTGCAGGTCGAGTCTGTGTCCTTACGACTGCTCTGCACACGTTTGCCTGGGTCAAGAAAGGCCTCGGAAAGCATGGTCCTGGCAACAAGGTGTTCACCACTGGCGTTGTTGCGGCTGTTGCTCTCATGGTCATGTTCCTCACGTCGTTCAAGTTCATTCGTACGCGGCTCTGGGAGGCCTTCATGATCTTCCATGTCGTCTTTGGCCTCATGTTCATTACCGCGGCCTGGGCTCACTGGCCCCCGTTCCAAAACTGGATTTTCCCCTGCATTATTCTGTGGGGCTTTGACCGTCTCTGCGGCATCCTCCGCCTCATCGTCCTCAACAAGTGGTGGAGTTTGCCATTCAGCCGTTCCAAGAAGCTCCCCGAGCACACGGCCATTGTCGAGCTGGTCGACCCCGACGTTGTTCGTATTACGTTCCACCGCCCCCTCCTCCGTTGGTCTCCGGGACAGCATGTTTATCTTACCATGCCTGAGGTTGCGACACTGCGCTATGAGCAGCACCCCTTCACACTCGCCAGCTGCCCCGATGACACCGGTAACGCTGTCTGCATCGTCCGCGCCCAGAGCGGTTTCACACGTCGTATTGTGGAGTCGATTTCGTCTGGCACAGCCACGTTCCGCACCTACGTCGAGGGTCCTTACGGAATGTCTCCCGACATGAACCATTACGATTCGGTGGTACTTGTTGCGGGCGGCACCGGTATCACCTTTGCACTCTCCCATTTCCTGCAGATCATCAAGAATGCTCGTGCTGGAAACTCGGCCGTCAAGTCCCTTCGTCTCGTCTGGAACATCCGTCAGGCTCAAAACGTTTCGTGGATTGCACCCTTTGTCAACGCTGCTCTTTCGGCTGAGATTCCGGGCCTGACTGTGCGTGTCGACGCCTACGTCACGCGCTCGGCTGTTGGCGGCGGCACCGACCTCGACAGCCCCACTACCCTCACCCCGACAGCGTCTGAGGAAGATATCTCCGAGAAGCACAACAAGGACATCAACGGCGTTGCCGCGCTCGTGGGCCTCAGCGGCACGGCTGCGGTCGTCACCAAGTTCCACCAGGGGCGCAGCGACATTGAACAGATTCTGCGCCATGAGGTTACCTCCCCGGCCGCCACTGGCCCCGCTGGTGGTCTCGGTGTCGCGGTCTGTGGTCCCACCACCCTTGCCGTGGACGCTCGTCGCGCTGTCTGCAAGGTCAACACAATGTCTGCAGTGATGAAGGGTCAGTCGGAGATCAGTTTCTACTCTGGAAACTTTGGGTTTTAGTTATATTAGACACTATAAAGATGCGAATCAATCTCTCCTAGGATAATTGTAGACAGCTTTGCCGAAACGAGGATCTGGCCGTGCCGATGAACCACTTGGAAGTGGCGGTATCTGTTTCACTTACTGCAGATGGCTCTCATCTCTGAAGATGTAGTCAAAGACAAGTGGGCAAGTCAAAAGGGTTGGTAGCGCTCCGTCGCAGGTTGTGTCTCCTGATCTGCGGAGAAAGAATGGATGTTTGCTGGGCTGTTGGTGCTTTAGCTGTGAGATCCTATTGAGTGAACCACAAGGCAACCGTAAAAAATACGACGTGTTGGAATCATACCACCACCAAACCTGTTGAGTCCGAACCGGGCTGTCCAAAAGAGAACGTTCTCAGGTCTTGAAAACAATCATTTCAAGCCTGCCACTCCAGTGGGCACGTTCCTCCGATGAGGTAACCGGGAAAGGTGTGCCTTCAGCGTTCCGTCTTTTCCGGAGCGGGCGCTGTATGTCATCCACACTGTTCGGGTATCTGTTGAGCTATGCGTGATATTACAGGGGACCTTTGACCTATGTCTCCATCACGGGCATGTTACTTTCCACAAACAGTGAGACAGCTGTATTGTTTGCAAGTGCAACACGTCTGTCAAAGTGTGTTGATGGAAATAAGACGAGGACGCTTAGGGGCTCGGCGACCAAGCCGGAAACCGGCTGTGCGACTGAAGAGGCTCTTGCGGGACGGACTGCAAGCCGGACGGTCAATCGCGGCCGCGCGCTTCTTTGCCGGTTAGGTAGGAACATGGAATAGGAGCATGTCAATGAATCTAGTGATCTTACCGTCCCTCCTCCAGGTACGAGTGGAGCCGGCAAACAACTGGAGCCGGGGATACGATCTACTTCCGCTCACGCCTGCACTCCCCGACTCACACTGTGGTCGCTTCGTCGCGTAGAGCGATCAATCGGCTTGTCCTTGGACTTTCTCGTTGACCCTGGCACGATCTCGAAACGGAAGGCACTCCTTGCCATGTTCTGGTATCTCATAAAGAGGCACATGACCATCCAGCTATAGTTTATCTACTATTTAGCCACCCTGGTTTATTGGCTCACTGTTGCTGATGGTCCGCGGCAGACTAGTCCACGTTTGAATGGGTCCAGGCAAATAGGACGCGAGGCTGGTACAGCTGACGCCGTCGGGTGCGTCGCGGCTGCGGGCGAGAATGTGACGTGATGACATCAACAATGAACGCCGAAGTGTACTCTCGGTGACTCGGTGCCGTAATAGGACCAGGGTGTTTCACGCTCCCATGATTGCAATGCCGAGAGCCCAGCTGATGCATTGCATGTACATCCACTCCTGAGGCTATTCATGCGGCTGCTCATGGGATCATAGGGCGTCGGGGTCACAATGAAAACATGGGCCCCGCGTGGGGCAGATGGGGTGCCACGGGGAACACCATGCGTTGGTTGGTGCCTGGGTCACAAACAAATAGCCCCCTAAGCATCGAGGCGTTCGCATTGTGAAGACTTTTGTTTTCTCCCTGGTCCTTATTATTTTAATCTTCTCAACCTTCTTCCTGCCGTAAGCGACGACGGTGCGCGCTCACCGGCGTCTCTCGTCCGTCTCCTCGTACCTACTCCGCACGCTGTGCCATGGCGCACCAATTATCGGCATTGATGACCCTCACGTTGCCGGTTCCGGGAGGCTATCTTGGGAACCGAACGAGAACGCGTCCTTGCTATACTGTTCTGGTCTACTGACTGCCTGCAAGAACATCCGTGGAACTAGCTCTGGCACTAGAGCCCGGCCCGACAACAAGGCGCCAGTTGGCGTTCGCAGTGGTCTAGTGCGGGATATCCTTGTCAAACTCAGATAAGTCCAGAGCAGTGAAGTACGGGGTATCCCCTCGTGACCATCCTGTACACCAGCGGCTTGACGACTACTGTACTCTTTAATCTCGGCTGGGCCGCATTTTTACATTCCTCCACAAGACCCGGGACCTGGAATTACCCCTGTACTATTTCTTGAAACATGAGATGACTTCGCACGCCGCGTCCCCTCGTCCCATTCAAGATCCATTGTCGTCCGGAGTTCACAGTGACCCACGCGCTTTCTCAACATGTGATCTATGTTGGGAAGCAACCCCTAGCAGAGACGCCGCCGGGAACTCTGATGTATTGGCCTCTTGTATTTTCAAGAATATCCCGAGCGGAATTGAGTCATGGGCTGCGGTCACCCGGTTATCACATCCCCCAGTCCATCGTGGCTATTGTGCCTGTGTCCCCGATACCCTCGATCATCGGACTCATTCAGCAGGCTTTACCTAACTCATTCTCTTGCCTTGCCCCTCGTTTCCTAGGTCGTCTGATTCGCCCACGAGGGCCGTCGCCCATCGCCGCTCTAGTGAACTGGGCTGATGACAAGGATCTGCTAACCACATTGACTACATTCACCGCCAAAGTCAATGTCACTAGCGCCAATCTCAAACTGGCCAGAACTCAACTGGAATGAAATGGCCGGTTTCTACGGAAGGGTGGGACTCTGAAGAGTGGCAGTGACGACACTGCGTTCTCGAACTGAATGCCAGGATGTCCCCACGGATGGCCTAGTCAAGCGATACAACGGAGTTCGAGGGATGAATGGCACGGAAGCGAGGAAGCCCAGGAGGAAGAGGAAGACGAGGACGAGGGACCAGGAGTGGCAGTTAGGTGAAAGGTGCGTGGGATTGTATGGGTGATTGCGGGGAGCAGAGGACGGACAGACCAAGACGAGAAAGAGAGAGAGAGGGACAGAGAGAGAGAAGACGGGGAGTGGGAGAGAAGAAATGAAGACGCAGGCATGGGGAAACAGTGAGGCAAAATAACGAGTTGTCTGACTGTTCTCTCTTTTGACACCGATATATAACTGCTCTGATCTTGAGGTGTTCATGGTCCCCATCAGTGGACTTGGCTTGCCCCGATACCAGCTAGGTTCACAACCTTTTCACTCTTCTGTCCACACTCCTTGTGCCACAAGTGCCCTACCTCAAATCCATCAACTATCCGCGGTACCAACTACCGATGAAGTGGACCCACGTTATCGTGGCGCTGCTCGCCACGAGTTCGTCTTTCGTTGGGGCTGTCGACGGCTTGTCCGAGTGCGCTAGCGGATGTGTCACTCAGGCGTCCACCGAACGCGGATGTGCTGGCGAGACGGACACTGCTTGCGTCTGCTCTTCCGAGTTCAAATCCATTGCCGCCACATGCCTCATGTCAAAGTGTACCCCTCAAGACCTCCAGGACGCCCTGGCACTCTCCACCCAGCGCTGCTCGGGAGGCCCTGCAGCTTCGTCCACCCCGGCCCCCACATCCGACACCCCCCCGGCCCCTACCTCTGACGCCCCTGCAGCGTCCTCGGATACAGCAACCTCACTCTCCTCTCAAGCATCCGCTCCTTCGTCTGACACGCCTTCGGCTTCCTCAGCTCCTCCAGCGGCCTCCTCCGGAGCTGCTGTCGATGGCCTGAGCGCCTGTGCCAGCGCGTGCGTTACCCAAGCGGCTACTGAGCGCGGCTGCGCAGGCGAATCTGATGTTGCTTGCGTCTGTTCGGCTGAGTTCCGCTCCGCTGCCGCCTCCTGCCTCATGAGCATGTGCACCCCCGAGGATTTGCAGGAGGCTCTTGCCCTCTCCAACAAGCGTTGCTCCGGCGGTGGCTCGTCTGCAGCCCCTGAGGGTTCCTCGACTTCCCCTTGCGTCTCTTCCGTGCTGCCTACTACAGACACCCCTGCCTCGTCTACGAACACCTCCAAGGCTCCTCCCATCTCCGCCGGACCAGCCAGCAAGACATGCCATCCAACAACGGTCACCAGAACCACGACCAAGACCAAGACGAAGGTGAAGACGGCTACCGCTACCAAGACCAAGACAACCACGAAGGTCGTTACCAGGACCAAGACAAAGATCATCACTGTTTTTTGTACCCCTGGAGCTCCAACTGGATCCTGCTCCTCTCCCACCGGATCGACCTCGCCCTCGACCTCTTCCGGCGGTTCTGGACTCGACGGACTCTCCGCCTGTGCTACCCAGTGTATCATCGAAACCGTGACCCAACAGGGTTGCAAGGGCGAGTCTGACACAGCTTGTTTGTGCACGAGCGCATTCCAGGCCGCTGCTGGATCATGCTTGACATCAAAGTGCACCCCCAAGGATCTGACCGATGCGCTTGCGCTCTCCAAGAGTCGCTGCTCGGGTGGCTCTGCATCTGGTTCCGGCAGCGGTTCGGGTTCCCCCACCGCCCCTCAAACTCAGGCTCCAGGTGCCAGCTCATCGCCCTCCACGGGCGGAAACCCTCTTGAGGGTCTATCCCAGTGCGCCTCCAACTGCATCATCCAGGCCATTACAACGCAGGGGTGCACTGGTGAGAGCGACACCGCCTGTCTGTGTACCTCAGAGTTCAAGTCCGTTGCGGCGTCCTGTCTCATGAGTGGTTGCTCATCCGCCGACCTGAATGCGGCCCTCGCGCTTTCCAACTCGCGCTGCTCGGGCGGCTCGGGGTCTGGTACGGGAGGTTCACCCTCCGCCGCTCTCTCTCAGACTCAGGCTCCTGGAGCAAGCTCCTCGTCCTCACCCGGCGGCAACCCGCTCCAGGGTCTATCTGAATGTGGGTCCAACTGCATTCTTCAGACGATCAGCAAGCAAGGCTGCACTGGCGAGAGCGACACTGCATGCCTGTGTACTTCTACCTTCCAAGCCGTTGCCGGCGCTTGTATCAGCAGCGGCTGCCCTCCCTCCGATCTTCAAGCGGCTTTGGCGCTTTCGCAATCGCGGTGCTCCGCTGCTTCGGCTTCCGGTACAGCTGGCGGCTCGTATACTGCCACTGTTCCGCCAACGCCTAGCGCTACTTCTTCGTCCTCGACAGGCGGTAACCCGCTCCAAGGTCTGTCCCAGTGTGCGTCCAATTGCATTCTCCAGGCGATCGGTAAGGAGGGATGCACTGGCGAGAGCGACACCCCTTGCCTGTGCACTTCTGCCTTCCAGGCCGTTGCTGGTGCTTGTATCAGCAGCGGCTGTCCGTCCGCCGATCTTCAGGCTGCTCTGGCTCTTTCGAAATCGCGTTGCTCTGCTGCCTCGGCCTCGGCTACAGGAGGTTCGCCGGTGGGGACAGGTTCTTCCGGTACAGGTGTTGGATCGGCTTCTGCCACGGTCCCGGCCACACAGGCCCCCAGCGCAACGTCTTCGTCATCGCCTGGCGGCAACCCACTTGAAGGTCTTTCTCAGTGCGCTTCCACCTGTATCCTGCAGGCAATCAGCAAGCAGGGCTGCTCCGGCGACACAGACACTGCGTGTCTCTGCACGTCCGAGTTCAAGTCTGTCGCTGCCTCCTGTCTTATGAGCAGCTGCACCTCGGCGGATCTCCAGGCTGCTCTTGCTCTTTCCAACTCACGTTGCTCCGGAGCCGGCCCCTCGGCGACACCTTCAGCCACCGGACAGATGTCCACGCCCACGAGCAACCCAACGAGCTCCACTTCTTCTTCGCCTTCCACGCCAACGTCCCCTGGCGGAGAGGCCCCAATCGATGGTCTTTCAAAGTGCGCATCCGACTGTATCCGTAGCGCTATCACGAAGCAGGGCTGCACAGGCGAGAACGACACTGCATGCCTCTGCACGGACCAGTTCAAGAATGTTGCCGCGTCATGTCTCATGAGCGGCTGTACGTCGGCGGACCTCCAGGCTGCTCTGGCCCTGTCAACCTCTCGTTGCTCTGGTTCCGGATCTTCGGCCTCTGCACCCACGGGCGGTCCCACTGATGGCCCCACTGGTGGTCCCACCAACTCCACGCCTCCCACGCCCACTAGCTCGACGGGCCCGTCTACCGGAACTCCGATCGAGGGACTGTCGGAGTGTGCCTCGAACTGCATCCGCCAGGCAATGACTAAGCAGGGGTGCAAGGCGGAGACGGATCTCACATGTCTTTGCACTTCCGACTTCAAGAGTGTTGCAGCATCCTGCCTAATGGGCAGCTGTACCTCCGATGACCTTCAAGCCGCTCTTGCACTCTCCAACAGTCGCTGCTCAGGTGATTCTCCCTCCGCTGGCCCGTCCTCCACTGCTTCGGCGACCGCATCGGCAGGAACGTCGGAGGCACCGACTCAGCCATCTTCGGCTCCCGGTTCGATTGAAACACCCATTGAGGGTCTGTCGGAGTGCGCTTCAAAGTGCATCCGTCAGACCATTAGCAAGCAGGGTTGCACAGGGGAGACGGATACCACTTGTCTCTGCACGGCTGAGTTCAAGTCCGTTGCGGCTACATGCCTGATGGGTAGCTGCACCTCGGCCGACGTGACTGCGGCGCTTGCTCTCTCCAATAGCCGCTGCAGTGGTGGATCCTCAGCGTCTCCGACCGCTCCTCCTGCTTCGTCCACCACGGCGCCTTCCTCCAACTCGCCGACCCCTCCTTCTTCAGCGTCTCCCTCGCCCACCTCGTCGGTTCCTCCCTCGTCTAGCTCCGCGATTGAGGGTCTGTCCCAGTGCGCCTCGGACTGCATCTACGAGGCTATCAGCAAGCAGGGCTGCAAGGGTGACTCGGATACAGCTTGCCTCTGCACGTCCGCCTTCCAGGGTGTGGCGGGCTCGTGTCTCACCAGCAAGTGCACGCCAGCAGATTTGCAGGCGGCACTGGCCCTATCGAACAAGCGATGCTCCGCTCCCTCCTCCCCATCGGCTCCTGCTCCTACCTCGTCAGCTCCTGCACCCACCTCGTCAGCTCCTGCACCCACCTCGTTAGCTACCTCGCCTACCTCATCAGCTTCGTCAGCTCCCCCGCCCACCTCTGATCTCCTCACTTCTGCTTCATCGGCCTCTGTCACGCCACCTGCTCCGTCGGCGTCGTCCGCCGTTATCGACGGCCTGTCTCAGTGCGCCTCTGACTGCATCTACGATGCTGTTGCCAAGCAGGGCTGCAAGGGCGACACGGACACTGCCTGTTTGTGCACAGCTGAGTTCAAGGGAGTGGCGGCATCGTGTCTCACGTCGAAGTGTTCCTCTGCAGACATCAGTGCTGCCCTTGCACTCTCCAATAAGCGGTGCTCCGCCCAGCCCAGTGCATCGGCTCCGGCATTATCCGAGCCGACTCCCTCGTCTTCCGCGTCTTCTGCTCCCACGTCGGACGCACCGAAGCCCACCGTATCTACCGCACCTGCGCCCACCTCGGAGGCACCGAGCCCCACCACCTCTACCCCCCCTTCTACCTCTTCCGCAGTGATTGATGGGCTCTCGCAATGTGCTTCTGACTGCATCTACGAGGCTGTTAGCAAGCAGGGCTGCAAGGGTGAGGACGACACCGCATGCCTGTGTACCTCAGCCTTCCAGTCGGTTGCTGGATCATGCCTCATGTCCAAGTGCACCTCTGCCGATCTCACAGCAGCACTTGCTCTCTCCGGGAAGCGTTGCGCTGCCGGTTCGTCGTTCTCAGGACCCAGTCGCAGGTCAACGTCGTCAGGATCCACCACCGCATCTAGCCCCATTCCTGAGTATGTCGCGACACTCATTCAAAGTGCTTACTTTTGCAGCCTCTCCAAGCTCTCCTCGTGCGCTCTTCAGTGCATCCTCGGCCAGATTTCCAGCAACAAGTGCACTGGGCCGACTGACACGGCGTGCATCTGCACGTCGTCGTTCACCAACGGTGCCAGCCAGTGCATTATGAACAACTGCCCGATTAGCGACGCGATCCCAGCTCTTGACCTCTCGCGCAACATGTGCCCTGACCTCGGCCTCCCGGACATGTCCTCCCTCTCGACCTGTGGCCAGGAGTGTGTCCTGACCTCCATGCAGCAGGCTCAGTGTGCGGGCCCAGTTGACCGTCCCTGCATTTGCGGTGTCAAGTTTACTGCAAAGTCGGGCCTCTGCACCCTCAAGTGAGTCTCATGTCTCCGGCTGTGAGTTACGGCGCTAACATTCCCCAGGTGCGGCCTTTCGGCAGTTGGTGACGCACTCGAGCTTCAAAAGGGACAGTGCAAGCAGTCCGGATCGGGCGGCTGTAACGCTGAGGGCATCTACAAGATCCTCGAGCCCAAGTGCTGGGGTAAGCGCGACCTCAAGGGACTCGACATGACCTATGCGCCTCGTGACGCCCGCGATGCCTGGGAGATGGCCCGTCGCGACCCCGCGGTCGGCATTGAGCTCCCTCGCCGCGGTGCCGCCGACGCCCGCGTTGCCCGCGTGCGTCGCGCCATTTGAGGCCGTCGTAAAACAACAAGTCATCAAGAATGGATGAGGTGTAAGACCAAGGTCACCTCCTGCTCTTTCCCGTGATCCTGTCCGCTATTGCTTGATTCTACTTTCTCACATGTCCGTATGTTTTATTTTGTTTCGAAAGAGGGCTCGCTCCGTCTGTTGTCCTTTGGCAGTGAGCCTCAGCTCGTGACTGTAGGCCAACCTGCACTCAGTGTGCCCTGGCATGCCACGATGATTATGCCGAAGTGACTGTTGCTGGGACTGGAGATGGGCAGTGGCAAATTGACAACACGTCATAAGGGACGCGCATCAAGGTCACGAGGCAAGTTTGACCAGGGCGCGGTGTTCAGGACACGCATCGCGTTGCGGAGCCGCCGGTGCGTGGAAGGAGCTCATGTCGATGGGGATAGTGTGCCCAGGTCCGGGGATATCACAGCTATGGCTATCACGCGTCGCCACCTGGGACGGCTGTACGGCTGTACGGCTAAACCGCGCGGCACGTGGCTGTCAGAAATCCGGCTCCCCAGCTTTGGGCACTCCCTTGTAGCCACCTTAGCTTGGCTCGTCGCCGCTTTCTTTGACGAACATCACAGGAGGTGCTTCTGCTCTCGATGCGTCAACTCGGTTTGTTTGTTGTATGGGTTCTGAAAGTCACCACCAGTGAGTCAGCGATGTGGCTTCTTTTTGTATGTACGTATGAATGGCTCAGTCACAACAAGAGATGGATACGACGCCGAAAGCTTTCACACAGCCTGATCCCCAAAGTGTGCCTGTTGAAACTAAGGTTCCAGAACTTGTGGGCGTAGGCTTGGCAACCGCATCCCATCCTGGCCCCTCCTAACACCATGCCCCTACGGCCCGTAGCGTGGAAAGCTTAACCCCACCCACTCTTCAATGCGGAGGCGGCGGCATTGTTGCCGCTGATGCCCCGGCTGAGCATGTCCCACTCTTGCTGCCGATATATACCCCGACGGGCGTCATCCCTGTGTTCTGGTGACGGATATCTACACACCGATAAATGGAAGGTGTAGCGGCAGGGTCGGACCCGGCGTTTATACGCCCTCAGCACACATCATGTGGGCAAGTTACCATAGCCGAGTCGGGGCACGATGAATCCCGAGGTGAGATGTTTAAAGGGCGCGCCAACCATGACAGGTTCCTTACAACACTCACCTTCCCCACACGCAGTCCGGCGCTCCACATTGTTTCCCTAGCGGGGCCTCGACAACTCTGAAGCTGCCTCCAACCTCGGAAAGAGGTGCGACACCGTCTGTATAAAGAGGCACTTGAGAACCGCATTGAACGACAGCGCCCACTCCGCTTATCATCACTACTTGTCGCAGGATGGTTTCCGACAGAGATGAAACACCGACCAGGGACGTGTACAATGTCCACGATGACGCGTACCCATCTAGATCGAGCACTGAAAAGGAGCAGACGGTTTACATCGACAAGATCCACGATGTCGATGGCCCCGCACCACCAACATTCGACCAAAAGATCCTTGGCAAGGCGCTGCTAAAGCTCGATCTCTGCCTTCTCCCCATTGTCACTCTGGGTTATCTGCTCAACTTCTTAGATGTAAGTTTTGTTCCGTGCAGTGCGGGAAGAAATATTGTTTCGTCTCCGTCCAATGTGGCACCGGCGCCACTAACACATAGCGTGCAAACATTGGCAACGCAAAAGCTGCAGGCATGCTAGAGGACCTTCACATGACTAGCAAGCAGTACTCTATTGCCTTAACGGTCACCTACGTTCCTTACATTGTGGCAGAGTTTCCAATCACGATGCTCATCAAAATTCTGTGAGCGCAAACGACCCACTTTCGAAGCAGGATGACTGACAAAACGTAGCGGACCGAACGTTCTGATGCCTATTCTCATCTGCTCTTGGGGCCTCGTCACCACCCTCCAGGGTCTGGTTTCGTCTTACTCCGGTCTTCTAGCTGCTCGATTCTTCCTAGGCATGTGCGAGGGTGCCCTCCTTCCGGTGAGTGGGAATCAGGGCTATGTCGCTTACACCCCAGTCTTCCATTACCTATTTCAACATGTTTTACAGGCGTAAGGACCTCGCAAAGCGGATTGCCTTCTTCTTCACAGCGACATCGCTTGCGGGCGCGTTCTCTGGTCTCCTTGCTGCAGCACTTCTCAACATGCACGGTCTGGGAGGCAAGCCTGGCTGGTCCTGGATTTTCATCATGTGAGTTTTGACCATACGCACAAGTAGCTGCATTGTCTGACACATTTACAGTGAGGGTCTCCTCACTGTCACTGTCGGATTTTTGTCTTATTTCGCTCTGGCCCGCTCCCCCGCAACCGCTCGCTACCTCAACGAAGCGGAGAAGAAGAATCTGATTGCAGCACTGGACGCCGATCGCCCTCCTTCCGAGGAACACGCCAAAATGACTGCCCGAGAAGTTCTGAGCACATTCAAGTCTCCTCACATGTGGCTCATGTGCATCCAGCTCTTTGCGTCTGGCACTTGTCTATTCTCAATGGCTTATTTGTGAGTTCTTCTCCCCTTCTGCTATCCCCCTGCAATCGTTTTCGGGATACTGCCATCGTTCTCGGGATTAACACTATGTCAGCGCACCGACCATCGTCGGCGGTCTCGGGTACAAGGGGACACAGATCCAGCTCATGTCCGTGCCACCTTACGCTGCCTCAACCGTCTTTTCGCTCATCTGCTGCTACACGTCGGACCACATTGCCAATCGCGGCATTTTTATCGCGCTCGCTGGTCTGATTTCTGCCGGCGGGTATATCATGTACCTTGTCAGCACCGACAAGAATGTTCTTTACGGATCGCTTTTCCTCATGATCATTGGCGCCTATACTTCCGCGCCTCTTGTTTCCACCTGGATGCGTACGTAACCAATGTGGCGCACCACACGACGAGTACTTCTACTGACTATGTGTTCAGCAAACAACCTGGCGCCATTCTACAAACGTACAACGGGCATTATCATGGGCTTCATCTTCACGAACTCGGGCGGCATTTTGAGCACGTGGTTGTTCCCCGGAAAGGAGGCTCCGCGTTATCACAAGGGAACGTCTGTTCTTCTGGCAATGTCGCTTTGCATGCCAGTGTTTGCAGTGCTGAACATGGTCCAGCTCACGTTCGAAAACAGACGCCGTGCCAAGCTTCTGGATGCTGGGCACACCGACGACGTCCAGGCGGGGCAGATCGGTGACCGCAGTCTCAACTTCAAGCTGATCCTGTAAGGGGGATCCTGCTGGTGTGTGTACGGGGCATGGGGAGGCGTGAGAGATGAGTTATTGTAGAGGAATCACAAAAGTGTCTTACATAGGTTGTGCAGTTACATTTGAAACCGCGGGGAGACTAAGTAAATAAATGAATTATGACGTTTCGGTTCTGCTACTTGATGTTAATGAGGCCTTTGCTTTGTCTTTGTGCACTCCTTGCATTTAATTGTGTCCTTTGCATTGGAGGGATAAGTGAAGAGAGAGAAAAAATATGCACCTCTCACCGCTGGGCCTCCCGATTGCAGAGGCTTATGTTCTTGTGTTCATGCGTTCATGGTATCTGCAAAGAGTGGAGAGTCCTGTGCCCAGAAAGCCGCCCCTGTCCCCGTGTCTGAACATGTCGACATGCCATCTCTTTTTTCAGTACACAGTATCTCTATACATATACAGTATGCCAACCTCGATGCATGTATGTGTACTAATTCCCAAGTTGCCCCAATACGCTGATCCTCGCTCTACCACGCGCTCGTCCCTTCTTTATACAGTAGCCGTCTATCTGCACGATGTCCATGCACCGTCGCTAGACCCCATCAACCCCCGATCAACAACCACAGCCTTACAGCTGGTAGCGGAAGTCGGGGTCACCCTCAATGACGACCTGTCCCTCGTCCGCTTTCTTGTTTGTCCGGGCAAAGTACAGACGAAGTCCAATAACTGCCAGGAACATGAACGCGTTGAAACCGAGAACGGAGTAGACGCCCGTGGGGTAACCCTGCTTTGACTCCTTGTCCTGCGCGATGTCAGCAAATTACCTTTCGTTTATTGTTTTATGCGTACCATGAACAGAGTCGAGGCAAGGATGCCACCGATACCGCCCCATGCGATACCGAGGGCAGACGTAAATCCGCGCTTGGACTGGGTGCGAATGGAACACTGCGCCCAAGAGAGACTCAGACTGGCGTTGGCGTTGCAGCCGCCGACAGCCAAAAAGGTGCCGACGTAGCGAGCGACCTTGCTGGTGGCGGGGAGTTGCGAGTACATGCAGGTACCGACGATGAACTGAGTGCAACCTGCGAGCAGCATCCACGAGCGGCAGTTTTTGAAGCGGTCGGAAACCTTGGCTTGAACGACGGCCGGAATAATGGCCCAAACGTAGGGTGGGGCGAGGAGCACCTGGCTCATTGTGTCTCCGAAGCCGAGGGAACGGAGGATGCGCGGGAGGAAGTAGGACATTGAGTAGCTGCCAAACGTGGAGACGCAGAAGAAGAGACCAAAGAGCCAAAGTTTGGGCTCGAGGAAGTAGGAAATGAACTTTGCCTTGGTCATGGGGTCCACCTCGGCGTCTCCACGGTCGCGCTGAATGCGGGTCTGGATCATTTCCTTCTGTTCCTCGGAGACAAAGGTGCAGCGATCGGGGAAGTCGATAATCAGGATGTAGCCCATCACGGCGATAAGGACAGTAAGGATTCCTTCGATAATGAAAACCCAACGCCATCCAGAAAAGCCGCGCAGACCGTGCATCATGGAGATACCGTAGCCAAGGAGGTTACCGAGACCACCGACGGCAATGGACGTAATGTAGAAGATGGCGCTCCGAGTTGCCATCTGCTTTCGAGGGTACCAACAGGCGATCAGGTAAGAGGCACCAGGGAGGAGACACGACTCGAACATGCCGAGCATGGCACGCATCGCAGCCATTGCGGACCAGTTGTTGGAAAAACCGAGACCGATGGTGACGCAGCCCCAAAGGCAAGTGGCGCCGCCAAGCCAAATGCGGGGTCCAAACCTGCGCAAACCAAGCTGAGACTTGCATCTGTTAGCTCTCGATAATTTTCGCTACAGCTGGACTGTGGCGCACGCTGGCCTGTGGCGCAAACTACATAGACTGTGGCACACAAGCGAAAGACTTACAGGAATCTCGAAAAGAATGTAGGTAGGGAAAAAGACAAGGGTAACAATGTTGTAACGTGTGGTACCAAGGTCGAGCTCACTCTGCATGGCCTCGTTGTTGGCAGCACGAGCAAGAGACACGTTCTTGCGGTCGATGGAGGAGATACAGTACATGGCGATCAGAGGGGGGATGAGGCGCCAGTCGACCTTGCGGATTGTCGCCTTAATCCACTTGGGATCGTAGCCCTCATCGATGTTGACAGGCGCTCCCGGGGCTGGGTGAACGTGGCCCTTCTCTGCCGAATGGGTCGATGACGCATAGTCCACCTGGGCAACATCTGGCTTCTCGTCGACGGGATTGTGGTTTACAGTGGTTGCGACCATATTGGGCGGTGATGAGAGAAAGCCCACAGTCTCGTCTCCGTTTATATATACCTACAACAAGCATGAGAAAGATTTGCACAGACTGCACTTCTACTCTGGCCTCAACGGCGTTGACGAGACTGGCAGTGTTGCATGTTCAGGTTTTGTAACCTTGATAATCGCAGCTTGGCAGGCACCGGATGGCGGGGTATCACGTCTAAGACAGAGAGTCGTTGATAGCCGCGGGCGATCGGGGGTCAGCGGGGCAAGTCGGGGGGTTGGAGGGGCCCCTCCGACACCAACAGCAGAATCAGATGCTTGAAGGAGCCCACAAACGCTGCAGAACCCACCTCCATTTTGTTGCGGACCAGTGTTTTCTGGTCGGCGAGAACGCAGTCCGATCCCGCCGAACGCCCGGCAAATCAGCGACCACTTTGGAGATCTCACGACACAACGTGCCTAACTATCTCGGTACCTCGGCGACCTGTCCTGGCCTTGATGGAAGTCACCGTTGTATAAAAATTTCAGTGCCAAGACTCACATGTCCGCAAGGTTACACTTGGCGCCCCACTGGAGATTGTGGATCAGGGGATGACATGTGGCCATTGCTACATCCAATCCCTGGAATGCCCACAATTGTCATTACCCACTCGCTGAGCCGACAGAGACTGGCGAGTTGGTTTAAGCGCGCTTACGGCGTTCGGACCCTCCCGGCATTCGGACCGGTGCTCATGGACTGCTTAAGATGTGCCAAATGCCATTCATCGATACCATTGCACGTCCCATAATCTTTGGAGCCTTGGTGGACGCCCCATGGTTCATTGTCGAAGCCTGTTGAGGCATCATAGAGTGGGCCGGAAACGCCGCCCCAAGCGCCGCCCCAGCGGCATGGAGACTTTGATGACCAGTGGACAAGACCCGAACAGTACATACCCGTTGAATCATTAGGTGGTGGTGGGCATTAGCCGCCGTATTTACACTCTCGAGCTCCCTTGTTGCGTTGCCGCGGAAATCTGATAACCGCTGGGGTCGCACGCGCCCTATGATACTGCGATCGATTGAACCATGGTCCCTGTCTCCCTGTCGATTCGCCAGAATGGCCGTGTCCTGGTTCCCGGTTCCAGCAGCCGGACAGATCCTACAGGGCGCTGGGGCAGGGCTCATTCCTGGAACCCATTTTCTAGGCAAAAGGGGTTCGCTTCCATAAACGAACAAGACAGAGTGGCGCTTATTTTTCCTGGTCGTGTGTTTGCGTTCGTTCTGTGCTCAAGAATTCTGCATTGTATGCATGAGGAAGGGATGGACGAAGCGGACCAACAATGGAACGAGGTGTGGTCGTTTCATTGGCCATAATGTCCAATGAAGACGCAATACAATTGTTTGGATCTGGGGTGTGTACCATGCTCCATGCCAAGACTTCGGTACTGAACGGAGTACAGCGGCATGCGGGGGCTGAAAGGCGGCCTGATGGTTCTTCGCCTAAATCACTTGTAGTGTTGTGTATGTGGCGCCATGCATCTTTGTTTTCCAAACCTCACAGCGGGAGACAGAGTGAAGAGTGTAGAGTGATCTGGCTAATGTTCTGAGAACCACATTGCCATGGGGACAGTTACTGAGTGACGGCCAGTGCAAGCACCAGATGTTCAGTTCCAGTGATCGTTTAGCGCTCGCTTGCTTTCAAACAAGAACACGTTCTGGTAAACCCTTGTCTTGCGACATGGCTGGGCACAACGGGTGGGCTGTTTCCAACCAAAGGCATTTAAATCATACTCGTTCCATGTTCCAGTAATTACAGGGAGTGTGTGTCTGAACATTACCAAGCTTCACGTGTATGGGGACATTGCCTCATTGCCTCTCTCGCTTCTGGAAACCAGCGCACCGAATAATGGCATTTGTTCCCACTACTCGTTCCACCAAATTGCACATGACTTCAATGACCACCTCAACGGCGTTCACTGGTTGACATGTTCTTGAGTGTCAACCTGACCCCCCTCACATCATAAAAGGGTCCACATGCTGCCAGCGTCCCAGTCCTTGTCGCCTTAGCCGTCGTCCATGCACGCACAAGGCTGCTGAATAGCCCAGAATGTGAGGCACCTTGTGCGACCACTCTCTTGGGCCAACGACGCATGCGTGAGACTGCCCCGAGGAACCCATGCCATTCATCATTGAGCTCGACGACCTGACAGCATTTAGAGGACGGATGCACTTGGCAGATGCTATCACGCTACAAGTTGGCTATCCTCGTCGGTGACTCCGACAGTCTCAATACAGTATACCAAGATCTGCGGCCTCGGCTGAGACTGGTCAACTCGGCCTCCACTTCGGAATTAGCCGTGAATCACGTGCATCTGCAAACAGGTTGATCAGGCTGAACACTCAGCCACCAGCTGGTCGGAAGGCCGCGAGCTTGCCCACCGCGTCGTGCATGGTGTCCACTGCACTTCCAACAACCGTTCACCTCCGTCACCACGACCTTATCATGCACTCTTCACATTAGAAGTCAGCGACTGCGAGGCGAGTTAAGACTCTCGCTGGCTTAGTCATAATGGGAACTGTTCCTCTCAACCCGCTGGATCCACTCTTGCGCCCACACATCGATCCGCAATACGCGGTAGGTAGAGGCACAGCAGACCGATCACGCAACTCACACACACCAGGCCTTTTACGACGAACATGTTGCTAATCTGCCTTTGCCAAATCAAGTCCCATGGGACCCCTCGATTCGAAACAAGCCTACAGTCCTAGGGGGCGCGGACAAGCTCCTGCCCGACTGCAAGTCTACTGAGTGAGTCGTTGTGATATTGATATAAAGTGATCACGAACTGACAACCTCAGTGTGCTGTTGGACAACTGCACCATTCGTATCTTCTATCCTCCTGGGACACCCGAGGGTCCACTGCCTACCCTGGTGTGGTACCATGGCGGAGGCATGGTGCTTGGTTCACTCGACTCCGATAACGCGTTCTGCACCCGAGTAGCTACCACGGCGCGCTGCGCGGTCATTGCTGTGGGCTACCGGCTCGCGCCAGAGCACCCGTTCCCGGCTGGCCATGAAGATGCTTGGGATGGTATGTTGTTCTTTCTTAGTCATACTGTCGCTGACGTGGTAGCGTTGAGGTACACTGTTGAGAATGCCACTCGGCATAATCTCGACCCCGCGCGCATAGCTGTTGGAGGAACATCGTCGGGCGGCAATCTTGCCGCATGCGTCGCCCAGCGAGCAGGGCAGGCCTCCCCGCCTATTCCGCTTCAGTTCGCCGTGCTCGGTGTCCCAGTGTGCGACAACACAGCCAACGCGGCAACCCACAAGTCTTGGGGGGATCTGGCTAACGCCCCGGGACTTCCAGCTTCCAAGATGATGTGGTGTAAGTTGAACCCACGGTCACGCTGACCAAAAGACCGGGAGAAGTATCTCCCCATTGCGGCTGACCAGGCGGATCCTCGTTCGTCGCCTTTGCTCGCCAGTGACTCGGTTCTGCGCGCCACTACCGACAACTACTACATCTCGACTGCCGGCATGGACATTCTGAAGTCGGAGGGGGACGCCTATGCTGCGCGACTCGCTGGCCTCGGCAAGAAGGTCGTACACCGCACGTATCAGGGACTACCGCACGCTGTGCAGAACATGGACGGTGTGCTAGACGCAGGGCGCAGGTACAACCGCGACATGTGCGTGTACATTGCCGAGCAGTTTGGTGGTCACAAGGCCGACTGCGAGCTCGAAGCTTTGTACCCCGATGGGCCTGAGGTGAACGTCCCGCGCGAGGACCACAGTGCGGACGCCCCATGGATCACTATGCCGCGTCCGATGGCTCTTGGAGAAGCGCCCGTGTACCGCGACTCGGACCGCACGCTGCATTTTGTCGACTTTGAAGCCGAGCCTCCCCAGCTGTTTGTTCTCCAGCTTGACGAACGCGGCGATGCAGTTGGAATGCCCAAGGGGACCGCGCTTTCGGACTCGGTCTCGGTCGCATGCTTCCGCCAGAACAATCTTGGATACGTGTGTGCCTACTACCAGGGTGTTGGGTTCATGCGCGAGGATGGGACTCTTGAGAAGGTGCACGAGATCATCCCTGCCCAACAGCGCGACGTTCTCCGCATGAACGATGGTGCGGTCGACGTCGCTGGCCGCTTCTGGATGACAGAGATTGATATCAAGGCGCTCACGCTGGGCACTGGGCGGATCCCCTCTGGACAGGTTTGTCTAGGCAGGCTTTGGCGCTTTGATCCCGACGGTAGCCTTCATCTCATGGACGAGGACTTTGCCTGTGGTAACGGTATCGCCTGGAGCCCAGACAATAAGACAAGTAAGTATACTGCCGTGGAATCGGACTGATGCGCAGTTTACGTCAACGACTCGCCGCGGGGTATCACGTACGCGTACGACTTTGAGGCAGAAACTGGAGCCATCTCGAACAAGCGCGTCCTCATCGACCGGAGCGTCCTCGGCGGTGAGCCCGACGGTATGGTCGTAGAGTACGTACACACTGTTGCCGATCCCACTAACCAGCAGCGTCGACGGTAACTTGTGGATCACCGTATGGGGCACGTACTGCCTCATGAAGTACGCCGCCGATGGCACGCACATCCGTGACGTACGCTTTGGCGCCAAGGATGTCGCGTGCCCTACCTTTGGTGGCCCGAACAACGACATTCTCTATATCATGAGCGCGACTGACCTCCGCCCCTCCCGTAAGGCGTCGGACATGGGCGGACACCTGTTCAGGTACCAGGCTGGTGTCAAGGGCTTACCCAAGTACAAGTTTAAGGGGTAGTTGTACCGTCTGTGTTTATACATGGACCTATTTATCATAACAATGCACTGGACCGGGCGAGAAACCGATTGCAGTGTTACCGACGTTGTGCGACAACTGCTCGGAATACCCGTTCGTGGCGATGGACTATAACTGCGTCGAGAACCGTTTCTGAAACGTGGTACAGCTGCTGCGATGGAAGGGATTGGTAATGATGGGAGTTTAGTATGTGATAGGAATGGTAAGTGCGTGGTGTACGTCAACCGTCAACCGTCCAATTCTTGCTCGCAAGCGTTTAGTGTGCCGGGGGAGGCAGGCAGCTGAAAGCTGAACCGGCGAGGGCATTCGGTCCTATGTCTCGTCTCGTCACGTCGCGCTCGAATGTCATGGTTTTATTGGAGCTGCATTGTCACCAAAATGAAATGAAGAATAGACATGGAGGCATGCCGGCGCGGACAGATTGAGTCACTTCTGAGGTTTCAGCGCATTGTGCTCGCCCGGCACCTGCTTACCAAGTCTACAGCGTGAGGAGCTGCTCGTAAAACCCTTGGAAGCGACCAGAGGGATGGCGGGCATGAATTTCCAGAATCCAGTGACGACGGTGACCGTTCTTTCCGGTAGCGGCCATAGTTGAGCTGTTGCCGTCGGTGATGTAGAGACTGATCTTGTCGCGGGGAATACGCTCGTGGGGGAAGTTTCCGACAAGGTGTCCGGCAATAGGTGCACCCCATACGAAGCCTTCCTTCTCAACCTCTGCCTTGGCGATGGCAAAGAGCTCCTCGCCGCTCATCTCCGGGCGCGTGTCGTAGATGGCCTTGACGCGCTTCCAGACAGGTTCGAGAATGTCGCGAAGCTTGATCTTTTCCGGGTCGTTGCCGAGCACGTATGTACGTCCAAAGTCGGCCTCCCACTTCTCAAACACAGGGCCAAGGTCAACGATGAGAATGTCGTCCGCCTCAATGATCCTGTCCGGGGGGTTCTCCTCGAATGGGCAGAGGGTGTTGGGTCCGCTACGAATCACACGCTTGTGCCAGTGTGTCTTGACGCCGTACTTTTCTTCTCCGAGCTTGTGGATGGCGTCCGAAAGCTCCTTCTCGGACATGCCGACACGGATCAGGGGCTCGATGTCGACGAACATTTCGGCCGCCTGGCGCTCGGCCTCGACGAGCGATGCGGTGTACGCGGCGGCCTCCTGAGGAGTGACGGTGGCAGTGGTGGCCATCTTGTAGATGATGATGGATGGATGAATAAATGAATGAATAAACAGTTGTTGGACAAATAAGAGCTCTTGCGATTCACACGTCCGAGTCGACTCGGCTGTCCATGGCCGAAGTGGGCAGTCTGTGCAGTCAATGTAAAATCGCCGAAGGTAGCGAATCGACGTCATCATCCGTTTATCCCGAGATTATCCATTGGTCCGCTTCAAGCCAAACAATTCAGGCCACATCCAAAGCTCCGACATGGCTAGATATCCTGTTGTCCTGTTGTTTCATCCAACCGCAATGCATGTTTATGAACAACAACAATCCCTTTCCCCATATCTTACTATCAAAACTGCCACCCAATCAAAACGCCGTTGTGACTCGAGTTAATACGAGTCGGAGACCTCGCTGTCGTCGGAATCGCTGTGGGACGGGCTCTGAGGCTCTCCTTCGGGGTGATTCTTGGGATCGTTCTCGCGGTCATTCTTGAAGTCGCTCTCAGTGTCCCTCGTTAATGCATTGCCACCGACCTCGTCTTCAATGCCTGTTTGCCCGCGGGAAATAGGTGGCAGCGGGAACTGTTCGGAGTCTGCAAGAACGGGAAGCTCGGCGACCGGAAGTGGTGCAGCAGGGGAGGCGGTCACCGGCGACGGAGTTGCGGACACGACGAGGCGTGGCGACGGTGCGCACGTGGCTGTTTCCTCTTTGCTACCACTGAACCGAGAGTCGAGCTGGAGAGGACTTAGGGGGCGCGTAGGAACACGAGAAGCAACCGACTCGTTCTTCGTTGGGCGCACACCTGCTGTGTTACAGGCGTCCTCGGTGCCTGGGCTGCGTGGCGTGGGGCAGCCTGTGGGGCTCGAGTTGATTTGTGGCCGAGTAGATGCATGCCGAGACCTAATGTTGGATTGTTCAACTGGGAACTTGAGTGAGTTCGAGGTGGTGTGGTGAACGACCTGTGTGCCCTCGCTCGTCCTCGACCTGGACCCGCTGGAATAGGAACGGGGCGACGTCGACCGCCGACTCCCACCCCTCCTCGGCGAGCCTTCGTTCGAGAAGCTCTGTGGCGTGCTGCTTGGGCGGGGAGTGGGATACACCTGGTGTACGCTTGGAGAGTGGCAGCCTGAGCCTCGACGAGCATCCCGAGTGGTGCTGCTCGAGCTGGATACCTTGTTGCGAGCAATCTTACTTTGCCGCCAATCCTCTTTGGAGTCATTGTCGTCCTCTCGAGCGCGCTTGGTAGAGGACAATGCGTTCGGAATGGCTGGACGAGACCACCTGTTGCCATACTGTGTGCGAAAGTGCATCTGGCTGACGGGGGTGAGAAGAGGTGGGCCGGTAGCGTCCATCAAGGTAGCCGCAGGCGGACGGCGGGTGGAGGGCAACGGGGTGGAGGCTGACATCAAGGTGGAGGTGTCTCCTTTGCGAAGCCATTTAGTCATGGCGTTGGACGTAGCGCGTAGCAGAGTCGCAGTCTCCTCTGACGCGCCAGACTTGTTGGAGAGGCGGTAGAGCTCGGGCTGAACCTGACATGTGTGTGAGCGTTTGCACAAAGGGAAGAGAATGCAAAACGCGTAGGAGTGACGCCACGAAAACCTCGTGGCGAGGGACTGGTCCAAAACTCACCACCTGAATAATACGCTCGAGCTCGACCTCAGCCACGGTGTGCTTGCGAATCAGAAACATGGTGGATGGGAACACGGCCATGAGAGAATCGAACGGTCGCTGAATGTCTTTGCCCAGGACGAGCGCGTCGCTGATTGCGCGAATCTGCTGTTGGACATGCTTCATCTTGTGGTCCAATGGTCCTGTCGTCGCGGCACAGACATCGGGGGCAGGAGGCGTCAAAGCCGAAGAGGGGGCATGGCCTGCGCGAGAACGAGCGGTCGGGATAGAAAACCGTTGGGCATCGACCGAGGGTGTTGGGGTCGTCCTAACGGAAGCAAGCTCTGTCACAGATCCTGCCCGAGTAATCGAGCTGACAGACAGTGTACGGGATGTACGCGTGCTGCGCATCGACGTAGCACGGAGGAGGTGACGCGAGTGTCTCGTCTTCTCTGGATGGTCCCAATCGAACGTAGGGTGGGGCGGGAGAGGTAACATGACGTTGTCGTGCAGTGTATGGTGAATGTGAACAGTGGTGATATGGTAGTATCGTGTCCAAGTAGAATCAAATGTGAATGATGAGAAGTGTTATAAAGTCGAGGCCATGAGGCTGAGGTCGAGCTTGATCTCAAGTGCGAGTGCGAGGAGGGCAAGTACGTTGGTCGACTTGTACACATGGGCGGCAGCGACGCGACCTTTGCGTGTCCGCCGTCTCTCCGCCACAAGCCACACCAAGCTGAAACAGTATTCGAACAAAGGAGTCTTCGCAACGGACTCTGTGTGTCTGGGTGTGGGAATAGTCTCACCGCTACCGCACTGCCTTTACACAGCGGCGTCTGGAACCTTTGTTGTCGCCCCCACAATTCCACTGGGCACCATTACATGTGTGCATATGTGTGCCGTTGTTGCCTCGAGGCTACACACAAGTCTGAAACAAGACACTCTATAAAAGGGTCTGACACGTAAGACCATATTCCAGAAAGTCTCGCAGGTGCTCGACCCCAGCATATTGAATCCTCAATTGGTCCCCACGCCTTGCAGTGTATTCCGGAACCCAACAGTGGTGGCATTGTCTGTTGTTCAACAACAACAGTCGCAGACACGATATCCGCAACGGCGTGCCTGATTCAGCGACCCAGGAGGAGGCGCCGTAGACGCAGTTGTCCGCCGGCATCTGAGGGTGGCGCGTGCGCTTGTCTTTCCCTTTCTGCTGGAAACAATAACACAGTGTGATGTCAGTATACATTGTCGAGGCCATATGCATCATGTCAAGCTACTCTGCAACGTGAGAACGGGCAATAGAAAGCGCCAAGCTTCGTTGCGTTTGTGAAGGGACTGGTCTGCCTCGCCATTTACCGTCCGTAGGCCACAGAAAAGAAGGAGTCGTGGAAGGCTGTCGGGACCCAGTCGACATTAAGGGTTAGTCTGTTTGATAACAAAGGAGAAGCATGACGGTGAAAGTGCGCATCCAACGTAGGGGTTCTGCTTTCTAAAGCTCTTGCAAGATGCAGCTGCAACCACATCCACATTGCTCCATGCGGGCCCTCGAGGTGCTGCACAAGTGAGCTTGTCCGGAATGGCACTCTGTGCTGGCCCAACTGAAGAAAGAGATGCATAGGCACTTTGTGAACCAGGGTACGTTTTTCGAGTCGTTCTTAACCAACTTGTTGTTTTGGTCGCGTCTTCTGAACTAAAAATTTTGAAACAGGAGAGAACAGTTTCGGTAAACGTTGGCAACGTTAGATGCACTGCGAGTACCAGTCGTTGCTGTAAGTGCAAGTCGAGCCCGCCTCGCAGGTCTTGCAGCCGGTGTAGTAGAGGCCACCGCACTGGCCGTACTTGGCGACGGGCGTGCAAGTAGACGCTGAGGTGGAGGCTGCGGCCGATGAGGTGGACGAAGCAGCGGTTGAGGACGGCTGACCCGTGGTGGACTGAGCAGTGGAGGTCGTGGGCTGAGTGGTGCCCGAGGGACAAGCGGCATTCATGGCGTCGCCGAGATCCTTGAGCTTGGCCCAGATGCTGGTCTTGTCGGGGTAAATGTCCATGCTTTCAAGACCGCCTCCGGTCCAGACACTCGAGCCCTGCAGAGTCAGAACACGATCGAGTGGTGGTCTAACTCACAGTCGTGTCGAGCCCCTCGGCACCAAGTCCCCAGGGCATGATACCAGGGATACCAGCGGCGACGGCCTTGTCGATCCACTGCGGCAGAATAGTCTGCTGATCGGCGTAGGCGTTGACGTTGAACTCTTCAAAGATGACAGGCTTGCCAATCTCGTTCATGCTGTTGGCATGCTGCTGGATGTACTCGTTGCCCCAGTCGAGGGTGGGCGTCTTGCCCCACGATTCGGGGTAGAGGTGGAACGTGCCAAAGTCAATGTTGGAAAGCTTGAGCGTGGCCTCAAAGTCGCCGCCAGAGTCGCCGTCGTAGAGGTAGTCGGTGCTGTTGCTCCAGTTGTAGTAGCCCTCGTCGCCGACAGCGACCATGTGGTCGGGGTCGAGGCCCTTGATGAACGCTGCGCGGTCCGCGACCCACTGGGTGAGGTCGTCGGCGGTGAATCCCGGACGAGCAGTCGACGGGTATCCTCCGGAACGAGGCTCGTTGGCAAGCTCCCACGCAAACACGGCGGCGGAGCTCTTGTAGCGCTGCACAATAGTGTTGACGTATGCCTCGTACGACGAAATGACTGTGGGGTTGACGTAGAAGTCAGAGTGGTACGTCGAGTCGCCAGTAATCTGTTCGAGGTACATGTCCATGCCTGTGGTTAGCCTCATACCAGCGTCTGGTGCTCACCTCCGTAGTCGTTCCAATTGTTGGTGAAAGTGAGGATCAACTTCATACCGTATTCCTCGGCCAGCTTGACAACAGTGTCAAGGCGCTCCAGACCGTTGGAGCCAGTGTTGACAGAGTACGAGTCGCCGTTCCATTGCTGACGGTGTGAGCTGGCAGGAAGAAGGTCATAAGAGTGCTGGACTTACCTGATAGTATGTAAGGTCGTAGGTGGGCGTAGAGGTCACCATAGAGAAGGCCCAGGTACGCACGACCTTGATGCCAATGCTCTGCATGCGGTCGAAAGTAGCCCGGAACTGGCTCTCGTTGACAAACTGAGGCAGCCAGTAGGCGTTGATGCCCGAAAAGCAGAACGGGTTGCCGTCGAGCTCAAACTGCTTGCCATTGGTGGTCACAAAGCCCGACGGCACCGAGCGCTTGCCCTGGGCGGAACGGAATGGCGCACCAAGCGCAAGGGGGAGAATCGGGAGAACAGCGAGAAGCTTGGTGAGGAGCATTGTGTTGGCTCAGTGTGAGTTGTTCAGCGAGTGTGAATGGTGTTGGTGGTGATGGCTCAGCCACTGCAGCAGCCTTATATACATCAGTCAGAGATTGCCTTCCAGCCGGTTACTTTGTTTGCGGAGTCTCCTGCGGACCCCCGGAGACGTCATCCGTGTTCAAAGAATCGAAAAGAAAGAACCTCTGTCCAAGTCGCCGATGAATAGGGTTCGGGCCGTTTGATCGGGCCGGGCTCGGGTCCACATTCATCGCCGGCCCCGGACCCGTGGTGATGGTAAAGGCCTTCGGTTTCACAGTCGCTACGCTCCGGCGGACTATACCGCGTCGGCGCGTGGGCCGTTTCAGAGGTCACATGCTCTTTGCTAACTGGGAATCCTGCCGTAGTGATCGGTCCAAGCTCTATCGCTTCCTGTTGCGCATTGCGCTAGCGGAACCACAGGAAAGATGAAGGCCCGACCCTCAGTGCAATCCTGCAGTCCGGAACGCGATGAGAGAGAAAGCCGAACCGGTCCCCAAGATGGTGACCGTTGTCGCCTCATAGCGGGTAAACAAACGTCCTAGTGATCCCTTGCAATTGTCCACGGCATCCATATCCGATAAAGGGCCGTTGAGGTTGTTGGCCAATGATGCGGTCAGTCAACTCCATGTCAGTCCGCAAGTGAAGCAGAATGAATGCAATGCAATGTGTACAAAAAATATTATATCCGTGCGGGCGTACTTGTAGCTGTGAATGAGTAATGTGGCACGTTTGTAACGTTCAAGGTGAGTGATGCTCCATGGCTGTCATGCCTCGTCGTCGCTGTCGCTGGCCGATTGGGACAGATTGGTTCCGAGGCGGCGCTTCCGCCTTGCCTGGAGTGTCGGCGACGGCGGGGATGTAGGCTCGTATGTGGAATCTCGTGTGCTACGGAGTGGTGTGGATCTAGGTTGATTAGCTTGGGCATGACTCAGATACATACTCGATGTTGCGCGGGGCCGGGGTTACAAACCTCGCGCTCTTTTCGCTTGCAAATGTCGAGGAACTGGCAAATGGGTTGGGGCCAGGGGCGCGGCGGAGGTCGTCTACCTCGTCCATGGTGTACGCAACAAGAGAGGGAGTGCGAGAGGGCGAAGGCGTGCGGCGGCGAGACGGTGTGCGAGGCGGTAGGGGGAGAGGTATAGGTAGTGGCAGAGGTCGCCGGAATGTCGATCGAGAGACAGGGGTGGGTGATGATGGTACTCTGTACCAGTCCCGCGAACGCCTCGGTGCGGAGCCAGACGGCAATGAGGTTGGTCCAAGGCTGTCTGGATCTCGTGCGTCACTCAGGGGGTCGCTGCGGGGAGGGGTGGGAAGGCTCGTGACTTGTGTGGAAGCAATGAAGGGATGGACAGCAGTGACAGGGGCCCCTTTGCGTCGACGGATGTCACGCGAAACGGTGGGGGAATCACTGAGTGTCAGCTCGTCTGCAACAAAAAGAAAAAGCTCACATTTCTGGTTCGAATGAAGCACGCGGGCGCTTGCTGCCGTGGAGAGCGGTGCGCTTGGTCACCACAGTGGGTTCCGTCCTCGACAGGGCTTTCAAATCATCTCCCCGTGTAGACTCGGGGCGCTCGCTGGGGCCTGCATCTTGGGCATTCAAGACAGTGGCTGGAGAGGAGGCCAAGACCGACGACGAAGCAGGTGTGTGCGTCTGCAAAGCTCGCGTTCCCGCACGGTTACTCAAAGGTGACTCCATTATCATGCGGCAAGAGTCTAATGCCAGTTAGATGGCCGTTCATACCCACAGAAGTCACTTACGGTCAAGAATCAGAATCAAGAATCAAGGCGAAGAATCCACTGTTTGCCGAACAGTGTCGACGACGCGTCTTTCACAACACGCTCAGGTACGCGTCACGCCAGCCAATGGCCTCATTCCCATTGACCAGTTGCACACAGGGGATTCCGGCCGGAAGCTGTTCTCGGATCTCGGAGTTACCGTGTTCGCGGAGAAGCGTACAAGGGGGTGCGCGATAAACGTGAAATACTGAGATTGTTGGTGAATTTTTGAACAATCAGAACTGAAAGATCGAAAAAAACGAGAAGAAAACCCATTTTTGACCTATTGTGAAATCCACGGTGGTTGAGTCACCTAGGCTGGGTGAGCACGGTTACAAAATAGGGTCACGTGACATCAAAAATGGCTGTATGGCTGTGATCGTGCGTGCCTGGAACGTGTCTGGGGCATCTCCAAAGCTCGGGATGTCATGGGATATAGGGATATATGGCCATATATGGGAGACTGGAGTATGGGATCTGGCATGCTGGCAATTGGTGGCATGGTGCCAAGCAGCCATGTTGGACATGTCGTCTGAGCGTCTGGCGGATATGGACCAGCTACTGTACAGTATGTTATCATCTGACCTTAGAGACACTCAGTGAATGACGAATACCGCCGCATGACCCTGGCACGCTGGCGAGGCAGGGACGTTAGTCTATGCTACACGTACTAACTGTCCATGCGCCGAGCTTTTCTTATCAGCACCCCCACCGACGTGTAGCTGCTCAGTATCGCGTCGCAAGGCTGAGGCGCCTCCTTGTGTCAAGTCTCACCGGCTGCCATGCACAACACAAGGCTGCGTGAGACTCAATGGTAATGAATCAATTGAACGTCCCCGTGGCTCAGTCGGAACGGCCGAGAGGAGTATGTATCAAGGACAGCGCTCGAGAATCCACTGCAAAGTGACAGTTTTGGCACCAACGCACGGCAGAGCTGGGATCGAGACTCAAAAGCAGTACGTTTGATCCGGATGAGCCCGGCCACAAATGCATTGTTGGGGACTGCCAAGGATCTTGACGACTGGGCATAGCCTTACCCCAACCGATGCCGCGGGTCAGTACATATCTTGCGGGCCACTGACTGTCTTGCGGACCTGAGTACTTGAGTATGGGCCACCCTACGCATCACAGGCAGGACAAGCTCTTTGGGTTTCACTCCGAAGACTCTGACTCCGTGAGAGCGGTGACGAACGTTGTGCAGATTGATGTATGTGCTCAGCTCTGACAATGGTGAGACTGTCTTCCCAAGATGTTGCGGGCAAACGTTCCCGAGGACTGTTGCGGCATTTTGCAAGGTCATGCACAATGTGGTTCAGACAACTCTCGTACTCACAGTTCGTAGCTTGGCTAAGACACAGCAGAGGGATGGGCAACTTGAAGGCGTCAATTCCGACTATGGCACAGTCTGTAGTGAACAGACCTCACATACCTCACACACATTCAAGCACGTTGTCTCTCTACTTCACAAATGACACATGGCATACAACTGCCTGGGGCCTGGTGCAATCAGACGTTGACATGCATTGAATGACGTAAAAACTTGTCCAAATCGGAGGAGCAGAGAGCATAGAGGGCAGGGCGGTAGGTTTGCACTGGGAACGGAGATGGCCGAAGCATGGTGAACACTTTTGCTAGTGACATTGAGCTTGCGTTGTGCGCTCATATCCGAAGTGTCAACCTGCCTCCACATGGGCTGAGTCTCTCGATTAACGATTTCTCGATTGATGAACAACGCACTGTATTGGGGACCACATCATTCGCTGTTGTCCGACTGACCTGATGCCCGAGGACGCGGCAGTCTAGATCGGCTTGGCATGTTTCACACAAACCATCGTTGACGCACCGCGCATTCTTGTTGTGCTGTTCTGCAAGCTGCGCCGCTAATTTATGACCACATGACTATTCGGCGTCCGGGTTTCGGATAGTCACCACTCATGACACGCATACTTATAATCACACTGGGCAACGTCTTGTCCAGATGAACACAGCATTACTTATCATGACTGCATCGACACGTACTTTCTCCCGCGAAGAGGTTGCAAAGGTACCCCACGACGAGCCGCGCACCACTGACCCCATCAGCACAACAGCGAGGGTGACCTCTGGATCATCATTGACACGTTCGTTTATGATCTGTCCAAGTTTGCGCCGCTGCACCCTGGTGGCCTCTCGGTCCTGACGGACGAGGATGTCGGTGAGTCAACATCGGTTGACTCTGATCTAACCCTCTAGCCGGCAAGGACGCCACTACTGTCTTTTTCAGCTTGCACCGACTGGATGTGCTTCTCAAGCCGCAGTACGAACGACTGGTGATTGGGCACATTGAGGGCGAGTCGCCGCGTATCCGCGGGTCGAAGCCCGCAGGACAGCTCTCGGAGGTGCCGTACGGCGAGCCCAACTGGCTTACTCCGGCGTTCACTGTGCCCTACTATAACGACTCGCATCGCAGGCTGCAGCGCGAGATGCGGAAGCTGGTCGACGACGTGCTCAAACCTGAGGCACACGCGCACGAGATGAACGGCAAGCATCCCAGTAAGGAAATCTACAAGGTACTGGCCGAGCAGAAGGTCAACCACATGCGCCTCGGGCCCGGAAAGCACCTGCACGGCCTGACGCTTCTCGGTGGTGTGAAGGGCGAGGACTTTGACTACTTTCAGTGAGCGTGCAACCAAAGGGCTGTGCTGACACGAAAGCGAACTCGTCGTCACGCAGGAAATGTCGCGGACACAGGCAAAGGGGTACGGCGCCGGTCTCGGAGCGAGCATCACGATTGGCCTCCCCCCCGTGAAAAACTTTGCACGCGAGCCGCTGCGAACCAAGGTGATTAACGAGGTGTTGTCTGGCGAAAAGATGGCGGCGCTGGCAATTACCGAGGCGTTTGCAGGTTCAGACGTGCAAAAGATCAAGACCAAGGCGCACCGGCAGCCCGACGGCAGCTGGATCCTGAACGGAACGAAAAAGTGGATCACGGGAGGCATGTATGCCGACTACTTTACTGTTGCAGCGCGAACGTATGGTGGATCCGCGCCAGAGGGCTCGATTTCGTGCTTCCTTGTCCCCCGCAGTGAGGGCGTGGCGACAAAGTACATTCCGACAATGTACTCTGCTGCGTCCGGCACCGCGTACGTTACGTTCGACAAGGTGCGCGTCCCGGCCGAGAACCTGCTCGGTGAAGAGGGCAAGGGCCTGTTTATCGTGCTGTCAAACTTCAACCACGAGCGGTGGAGTATCTGTGTCGGGCTCGCCCGCAGCATGCGCATGGTCGTCGAGGAGTGCCTCGTGTGGGCCTCACAGAGGCAAGTATTCGGCAAACCCCTCATGTCGCAGCCCGTCATCCGGCTCAAGCTCGCGGGCATGATCGGCCAAGTGGAAGCGATGCAATCGTGGATTGAGCACATCACAAACCAAATGTGCAACATGGACTACGCCACCCAGGCTCGCCACCTCGCTGGCCCAATCGCCTTCCTGAAGATGATGTGCACCCGCTGGTCCGGCGAGATCACCGACCAGGCAGTGCAGCTATGGGGTGGCCGTGCCCTCACGACAACCGGCGTCGGACGGTACATTGAGCGTGCCCACCGCTCTCGCAAGTTTGAGGCCGTCGGAGGCGGGTCAGAAGAAATCATGGGCGATCTCGGCGTGCGACAGCTGTGAGTCTCAAGTCGCGGATCTCTGTTGCTAACACCGAAAGCATGAGGTACATGCCAAAGAACCAAGTCCTGCCGTAGTGAAGTAGTTGATATTGCTATTGACAGACTGTCTGGAAGTTTGCCTCTGTATCACTTTTGTTACGATTTGCTCCAGAACCTGCGCGGCCTCCATCTTCGTGTGCAGCGAATGGACTGGAGAATGCACCGGTTTTCCAGGCCGATATTGACGGCTGAGCGCGGCCGGAGATTTCCTGACACCTGACTTGTAAACCGGTTCATTATGGCCTGGGCAAAGGGCGTGTTCAACAGACCTGAAGCGTTGGTCACCAGGTTTGCAGACGAGAGTTTACGCCTCCATACCACAGTACACTAGGGAAAAGCGGCCCCTTGTTCCACAGTGAACCCCGAACTAAGTGCCCTTGTGTACCACCGAGTTTCGTATTGACTGGCCTCACAGACGCCGACAGCCTGGAGATACCCGTTCTGTTTGTGTCCGCAAGCGTAGCCGGCAGTCTGAAACGCCAGCATAATGATGGGGTCGCAGGGGTGGTGTCAGTGTCCGTGTACGTGGTCACGACGTTGTCAGGCAATGCAATGAGACCGGAGGGGTACGCTCTGGATAGTACCACCAAGATAAGGCTTTGCTGGAACAGGAGTAGGGAGAACCCCCCTGGACGTGCTTCTTCAACAGCTCAGAACAGGCAAGAGTTCGGTCCTCTGCGGAAGCCAGCACAAGGGCACCAAGGCCTTTGGTGAAATGCCGGCCGTCAGTCAGATGGTTAGCTGTCCTGTCGTTGGCGCGCTCTCCTTGTAAGCAACGCGCGGCCATAGGAGCTGGCTTGATTGACGTTACTGCATTTACAAAATGTCTCTAGCGGACGACACGAGGGGTGCGTCGAATTTACATGTTGATTGTCCGGATTGAGTGAGGGGGATTGGAGCCGATGTAGGATGCTGAAGGGAGGCTTGTAGATTTCGGGTACATGTCTGTCTTCCCAGCCGTGAGAAAGACGAGGTATCCTTCAGTGGCTTTTACCATGCGGGGTAGAATTGGAATCGGGCCGGGTCTGCCACCATCTCTAGTGGTTACCCTTGTTGGATGCGTAAGGGTCTTCGTACATGACGGGACCAGGGGGGCTGTGAGGGCGATGAGGGTCATAAGGCTCGGGGTGGTCGGCATACGGCGCAGGACGGTCCTCGTACATAGGGCTTGGAGGGCGGTCGTAGCTGAGACGACCACCGCGCTCGTACGGGTTGTCAAAGGGGCCTGGGCTGCCGGAGCGGCCGGGAGGAGCCGAGTGGGCAAGCAGACCAGCCTGGTCCTGCTTGTCCATGTTGTCATAGGGCTGGAGTGGGAGCGCCTCGAAGGCAACAGGGTTGACTCCGCGCGAGTTGGCCTCCTTGCGAGTGTTGATTGCGGCCAAGACGCCAGTGATGGTTGCGACAAATGTGGCAACGACAGCAACCATGAGGGCGTAGCGCGCCGATCCCCAGCGGACGGTGGAACGCGGCACCTGCTGCGAGTCATTGTACAGCTGCCGGAAGAGGAGCTCCTCCATGACGAGCGACGCAAGCGAAAAGGAGAAAGCGATGAAGCAGCCGATGGCAGACGAAAAGAGGATCTTTCCGCGGCGCGACTGGCGCATCGTCACGACCCATGCGGTGAATGTAATGACTGCTGTCAGCACAAGAGCTGGGCCTTGGTGTACTACTCACCACACGCAACGGGAATGAGTAACAAGTACTTTGTGAGGTAGCTGTAGGTGATGTTCAAGGCCTCGCTCGATCCGCTCTCGCCCTGTGCCTGCCGGAAAAGGCCGTAGATGCTGTACCCAACCTGCGTCTTGCAGTAGTGGGCATAGTTGTTGCAGTAGCCGAAGACTCCAAAGTAGTACGTGTGGTACTGATTATAATAGCTCATAAAGCCCGACGACTTGAACGCGGGTGCAGTGACTGGAAGCGTGAGAAGGTGACTAGTAGGTCCGAAAAGAGACTCAAACAGACTTACCACTGCAGCCGAGCAAGAACACCCAGGAGAAGGACAGGCAGATGGAGTGTGTCAACGAGACCACTCTGGCCGCTGTTAGACCCATGTTGCGTGATTGTCCGAGGTGTGGGGGGAGGGTGGGACGTGAAGGCGTGGAAAGGTGACAAGGCCCAGAGATGCAGAGTAGAGTCAAGACGTCAAAAGATAAGGTAGAGACGCAGTGAGGTCAAAGAGAGGAGTGAAGAGAAAAGAGATGTGAGAAGAGGAGGATGACGATGATCCGTGTAGTAACGGGATTTCATCGTCTAGTTTTGTGTGTTCCCTCGTCCCTCCTGCGATCCTGCAGCGTAGATACTGTATTTGTAGAGCCGTGCGGCGCCAGCCGAATCCGTTAGGACGCGCACAGCCTCGCAGCAGCCAGAATCAAAGCAACAAAAAAGCGGGGGGGGGGGTGCCCCAAGCGGAAGAGGGGCCATAGCATGGCCACCGTGGGATCGTGGGAGAGTCGGGGAGCAGCTGGAGCAGAGCTTAGGAGCTTAGGAGAGATCGGAGAGACCGCCCTTTGCCGCGTTGTTAAGGCCCCGAAAATAGGACACAGCGCTTGGAGTAATGGGGTTCAGCACAAAAAAAAAAAGAAAAAAAAAAGGCGGTGCGGTGGCCAGACAAAAAAAAAAAAAAAGAAAAGGGACAAAAAAAAAGAAAAAAAAAAAAAAAGTCAGACACTACCAGAAGATTGTTTGTATTTTTCATCTGGAGTCTGTTAACGTGCGTTTTGTATTGTTTTGCATTACTTGTATTTCCTTTTATTTGTTACTGTAATATTTGTAATGAATAGAGATGCCATATTGGAAAGTGCTCTTGCGCTATAGAGCTACAGGTCGACAGATCATATGGCGATATGCGCGATATGGCCATTGCCATGCAGCATGCAGAAGTTCCACGTGAAAATTTCCCTGAAACCGCGAGACCGCGAGACAGCGAGGCCGAGAGGCGCGAGAGGCCGATACCGGCGACACCGCGAGACCATGAAACCATAACGATCCTTAGAGGCTCCGTAGTATCGCTACCGCCACAGCAACCGGCAGGTGTACCAGGCCTAAAAACCGCTCCAAGTCATGACCCCAGTTCCGCTTCGGATCCGGTCCGATATGTCACAGCCCCTCGGCCCCGAAAAAAGGGGGATTTCCCACCGCACCAGTGCCTCATTAGTGTTATGTACAGTACCACACGACTGACAGCGGTGGCATAATTCTTCCGCTCCCCCCTGACGTTTCATGCCACAAATCCAAAAACTGGCAGATGGCAGTGGGTTCACACTGACATCGGGCACCACTTAATGGCCAGCCAGCACAATCTCCCGATTGAGATGTACAGCCATCCCATCAACTAATCAAAAGGAGTATCAAGCTGCCAGGTGCATTTAGCATTGAAGCTCTCTTACAGCATGGTCAGGGCCCCAGCCTTTCCAACATAGCACGGACTGATCAAAGTAACAGCGTATCTCACGAATTGATCAGCAGCGACGAGGCACCAGCATCCCACAGACTGCTGGAGGGCTCCTCTATGCACAATATTCAACTTGGTCAAATTTGTCCGGACGTGGTAGAAGACGCTGTGAACTGTTTCTTGTGTTGGCTCGTACATGCATGATGAGAGCGTCCAGCATCTGATCCTTACCGTCCTCCCCCTCCTCTATCAGATGGAGTGGTGCCGTCTCTCGACCTCCTATGCAAGTATAATACGGCCGAGAGATGCAACAAGCTGCGACCTGGAGAATGTGGCGTTCAACTGCAAAGATATCCACGCGAGGTGTCATTCGGACAGCATACATGCAAGTTTGCGAACACAGTCCTTCTCGACGTCTGCTTGCGATCCCAGCAGCCCGACACAGGTGTTTCCTCAGACTGAACTCGATAAAGCCACGCAGAAGGGTTGACCTCCCGACCCCGGTCGTTTTACCAGCAGCAGTTTTCGTAACGAAAAAAACAGGCCATGACGCGCTGGCCGATTGGTGCGTCCCTGATCCTGTTCACCTCTTCCAATGGCCTCGACATTCTGCACGTGATCTGATAACCGCCTGCTCCTTGACATAGCGGTCTCGTCAGGTTCGCAAGGATGGACTTGTGCGGCGAGTGATATTCATTTGGACCTCAGTACAAGGCAAGTCCGACTAAATGGGCCACTCGCGTGTGTATCGCCGCGGCCCGCCCCACCCCCTTCCCACGAGGATTGCAGCCAGGACATACTTGAACAGTGTCATCTTTGGAGCGGATGCACGGAGCGCAAGTGGTCACTTTGTTACATCGACGGAAATGATTGATGGAAAGAATTGGCCCCTGCGGGACGCTCTGCTGTGGTTGGATCGGCAAAAAATTATGTGGAAGCTCCCAGTACTCACACCCAACTTCCAATTGTTCCCCTGTGCAATATGCCCTCACCTCCTCATTCAGATTGGAGCCATGCAGGGAGTAAAAATGCAATAGTTTATTCCTCGCCAAGCCCGGTTCCCTAGACTCTCTGTCACATCCCTCGACTGACGGATTCATTCCATGTCGTTCATTCCTATGTCAGGGCATCACCAACCCGCCCCAGTGAGGACACCAGCTGTGTGGTCCAGCCGATGTCATGTTCCTGAAGAATATACCTAGCAGTTTCTCCCAGCATTTGCCAGCAGACGCAGACGTAAGGACTCGTGCCCTCAACCTTTCCAGTAGTCGAGTTCCACCGGAGGTGAATATGTCAGTGCAGAGTAATTTGCCAATGACCTTGGAGTCATGGTGGATGCGGGGGCGGAGGAGGAAACGCCACTACCGAGAGGCAGTGTTGCAGATGTGGCGCACCGTATCCGCTTATGGACGCCGGTCCGGAAGGCGTTCATTACAGAGTTTAGAGCCGACTGAGAATAGCATCCTGTGAAAAACACTCGGACGTACAGAGAAGTTTAATTGTGAGCCAAGTAACGGACACACGGGGACGACAGCGATGTCGCAGGAAGGCTTGACGTAAGGCTCATGATTGGGACCATGGACAGAATGCTCCCAAGATCCTGGCTAGAACGTGGCCTCAGCAATCTGAACTGAACAAATGGTGGTCTGAGGGAAGCCTAAAAGTAAGTGACCGATCGTGCTCATGGGCTGAACACCCCACGATCGCGGGCACGAGCGATTCACAAGGCCCACAATTCCTACTGGCTTTGTGGACCCAAATGCTGAGCGGGGAGAAGTTGACAAATCCAGTTCAAACTCCAGGAAGCGAAGGACTGTGGCGAAGTTGCCGTCAATGCACGACAACGTTCTGTGATTCTGAATGATATTTGCAGGCACTGTACCTCACTCATACCTTTTGCAAGAGGCTGGCAAGTCTGCGGCCGGTCGCCCGTGTACTGTAGCCCAAAACTGGGCCACCTACCTAGAAAGCATTGCTTGGACGTCAACGGAAAGACCAAATGACGGACATGATGTCTGCAGCCTGGTGGGAATGTGGGCTTGGGACCCGTAGGCTTGCATGCCCCCAAACCACAGCCTTGAAAAGGCAACAGAAGGGCGGTGCTGGGAGGCACATGTATATGCGTTCGACCACCATCGTGCCACAGACTCTACAAAGAACAAGACGTGTGCACTCGACGATGGTGTAATCAGTGGCTGAAACGTGACAAAGGTACAGTGGGTGCGTTTTCACAAATCTGAGTAAGTGAGACCAGATTGTTCCAGCTGAACTGCGCAGAACACTGGAACACTGGAACTGGTCGGAACAAGAGTCGTAAGCGTTTCTACGAGATGTCTGGGCTTTGACCTCTTGCGATGTTCCTGATGCTTGTGAATGTGGCTTGGATTTTCTTGCCTTGGAATTCTGAGGAGCCTTGTCCTCCTAGCCGTCCTGGAAATCTTGTAAGCTTCATTGACGTCCAGGAAGATCAGGATGCCTTAAGGCATTGAAATTTAAGGAACGGCAGAGAAAGTTTGGTTGGTGGCTCACTTCAGCCACCGGTAATGACAAAAAATGTCCCAAACCGGAAATTGCCAGATGGCTGACCAAAGTCTCCCTGTACCGGTCGCGCGATATCCTCCAATGCATAAGTTACGGACGGGATGCATCCTGCATATCTCCTCCGTTAAACTTTCTTGGCGTAATGAGTAGCACCCAATCGTACGGCCAGCAATCGGCAAGACCAGCCAGGACCGTCGTTGGAACAGCCTTAAAAGACTCGGCTCTTCATCCACTTTTCCCCAGATGCTCCATCTCACTTTCTTCCGCAACACAGACACGGCTGGTCCTTGTCTCTAACGCTTTTCACGACACCGAGTAACGACGACGCTTACGTCCAGACTAACCCGGAGCCCGGTTGCTCTCATCTTCGACAATAGCCTGGTGCCCTGCTTCGACAATCCGCTCGACATCTCTTCGACAGCCCCCGACATCGCCCATCCATCCGACTTTGACATCGTTGCCTTCTTGGATCTATCCCTATTTTAATGATGCTTCTTTCACGTACAATCATCGCCGCTCTTGGCTTCCTTGGCGTCGTTTCCGGTGCTCCCGTCCCTGCCAGAGACACGGGTGAGTGCAGGTCAAATTTTCGGCTTGTCTAACCATACAGTTCGGCTTGAGACTCGCAGCCCAAGGAGCGATTTTACTGCGCCACACGATGTAATATATACCCTGACCGGCGGGATCCCCTCTGATCTCGGCGGATTCAACCGTCTGATGCTTGCCTTTTGGACGACCACTGGCCTGGTCGGTGAGGCAGCAGCCTGGGCTGGGCTGAGCCCCGAAGACCGCACCGCTCGTCTGAACGCCTACCACAGCAAAGGCATTGCGGTTATGGTTGCAGCCTTTGGCGCCAATGACATTCCCACCTCCCAGGATCCCGCCGCCATTGCTGGTAGTCTGGCCAATTACGTCAACGTGAGCACCTCGTCGGCCAAAACATATTCTCTAACTCATAGACATACGGCCTTGATGGCGTTGACATTGACTACGAGGACACGGCGGCACTGTACGGCGGCACTGGTGCCCAGTGGGTCAGCGAGCTCACTCGCCAGCTCCGCTCGGCTCTGCCCGACAAGCTCATCTCGCACGCTCCCCAGTCGCCTTACTTTGGCTCTGGTGGTGGCTATCTCGCTGTTGCTCAGGCCGTTGGTAACGACATTGACTTTTACAACGTTCAGTACTACAACCAAGGCGGCGAGCAGGGCTGCGAGGCGTCGCTCAACTCTGGCGTTGGCAGCGTTAGTAGCATTATCGCTTCCGGCGTTCCCGCCTCCAAGATTGTGTTTGGCAAGCCCCTGCAGCCTGCCGACGGTAACGACGGCTGGATGTCGCCCGCCGCGCTGGCCGCCTGCTTCCAGAACAAGCCCGCCGGCTGGCCCGGCTCGGTGATGTTCTGGCAGTGGCACGACGGCGATGCCCAGGCCATGCTTGCCGCCATCTCTGGGACCGCCACAGCCCCAGCGGTCGATACGCCCGCCCCCGCCCCCGCTGAGTCCACGCCCACGCCTAACCCCAACCCCCTTCCCGCGACAACGGCGTCGTCTGCGCTCCCCTTCTGGCAGACCGCCCGGTGGAAGCGCGACTAAACCGGTTTGAGATGCATCGCACCGTGTGCGAGCAATCGAAACCTGATTATGGACATTGGTGCTACTATAGCTTATAATAACTACATAGGCTCTCACAGAGTATTGCGATGCATTTCTTCCTTTTTTGTGATTGCATGATTGGCTGGGTACGGCAAGGTGTATGGGGCCACAAGTAGTCTCTGTTGCCAGTGCAGCTCGGTTGGCGTTCAGCCCAGCGAGCGTGTGTTAGAACGGACGCGGTTGACGCGGTAGTCGGTCCGGATCTATGTCCCAATCTGAACGTCTGGTCCGCGGTATCCGGTACGTCTCAACCGCTTGACAAGCGTTGCATGTCATATAGTGCAGCAACAGAAGACCTGTGGAAACCCTGTCACCATTGCCTTGCAGTAGTGCCACTTTCATCAGAATTACTTGTGTCTGTCGCGCCGAATCTCCCAAAGGCACCGATCCTCTCCCACCTGTTCCATGTACTCGGCAATGGGGCAGAACCGCACATTCACGAATAACTTTGAGTGAACTGAGACGATCAGCCATGGCGCACAGTGCGTCGAGCCCGTCACTTCGCGCTCCTTGGTGCAGCCCCAATCGTGGGCGTATAGAAGCTCGGTTCAGCAGTCCTGGCGGTGGAAGCCGTCCAGGTTCGCTCTAACCACTCTAGCTGCCAGCGAAGGCGTCGGATCGCATGCTCTCGGTTTCTTGGACCCTGGGACGCGGACTCGCCTCACAGTATTGTATTTTATTCATTGTGAACCTTCCCAATCACACTGAGACCAATATCACTCTTTCCCACTCGCTCTACGCTGGCAGCCGTAGGCTGTTCGTAGTCGTTTGGGGATTGATCCGAGACTACAGGTTACAGGCCTTGTCGATCCCATACTGGACATTGGGATACAGTATAACTACCACTCGAAAGGACAAGAAGAGAACATACAAACAAGAAGCAAAACAGACCAGGATTCACATCACGACTGTAAGTTTTGCAGCCGTGCTTCTATGGAACTTCTGGGTTTTTTGCATATGTGCATCCAGCCATTGTTACCCTTTCTCTGTACTCATCTAACGGGTCACTGTATTATCTGTTTGGATATTTAGATGAAATGCAAGGAGGTAGCTGCCGCTTTCCCCGGCTTGACAAGTAAGTGACTAAATCAACCACTGAAACAGGAAGCCCACGACCTTTATCCATGACTTATCCGAACAGCAACGACACGTTGCCTCCCCGTACTCACTGCATATACCCGCGACAACGTTGCCCAGATGCCCACCACATTGCTGGCAGCTGAACTGCCTGTGTGGTTTCTCAGTTAGAAAGACCGAAGGTAAAAGGACAAAGGGGAACATTCAATTGCACAGGGGATTATGAAAATACATAATGGCTCGTCGCCGGCGACGAGCCAGAGACGAGGGTCCCAGGTCGGGATGCGTGTTCGTCTCGCGAAGGATTGAAGCGGTCGGCAGCCACGCCCTTAGTAGTAAGGAGCTGGGGTCAGCAGTCTTCTAGCTTCTACGGTTCGGTCCAACTCACAGCCGATCCAACCCTGAGTCCACTGCTGGTTCTTGTTGTTGGGGTCGCACTCCCAGACCTGGGTCTTGGTACCGAAGGCTGCCAGGCCCATTTCAACGTCGACACAAAGGTTCGTGTTCTTGATCTTGATCTGCTTGCCGGTGTCCTGCCACTTTTGCTGCGGGACATCGAGGCACTCCCAGATCTTGAGGTTGTTGCCGTTGACAGGGTTCGAGCCAGCGTCGAGGCACCACCACTTGCCGTTGCCCTGGATCCTGAGGTGGTCGCCATTCCTCTCGAATGCCTGAGCTGGGTTGCGAGCGAAGTAACCGCACTGCCAAAGCCACACGGGAGCACCGTTTGTCCACGTACGGTGCGCAACATCCAAGCACCAGTCGTGTCCAGCGTTACCGGCTCCGCCATACCAGTACTGAACGCCGAAGTCGTTCTTGTCCTTGGGCTTGGGGGCGGCGTACGGATCGGCTCCCCCAGAGGAGGACGCAAAGTTCATGGGGGCCTGCGTCGCCTCGGGGTAGGCGAGCTTCTGGGCCGGAGCAGCAACGGCTGCGGCGGCGAGGAAGAGCGAAGCAATGGAAGTAACAAGCATGACGGGAAAGATTGAGAACGACAAAACGATAAGAGAAAGGAAAGAACGAAAGAACAAAGCTCACAAAAGAGAGTGTTAACGAGTGTGTGTGGTGAAGAAACTGGAATGAAGAATGAAGACCCGACCCCAACATGTGTCGTGCTTATATACCATTCTGGGCTACGTGCACAAGGTAGAACACAACCGAGCTTCCTGTAGATGAATGAACGGAAATCACCACCAAGTACTGGACAACTCATTCGGCTGCATGTTGTCGGGAGCACAACGTCCAAGGGAACGCCAGTATCCCAGCACCAGTCCCAAGATCCAGCGGTAACCTCAGTACAGCACAGTACATACGCGTTCGGTCTCCTCCACACTCGGGTGGCCAGGGGTAGTCACGTCAGAACTGGAGCAGTCTGGTCATCTTATCACAAGGCACCCATGTTTCGCCCCTGACCCATGATCAAACGACCACAATCTCAAGTCTCCGACTGTCTGTCCTTCTGGGATCTGGGACCCATTCCAGGATCGAGTGGAAAACGAACTTTAAGCGGCTGATTCTGATAATATCTGTCCATGGGGACCCGCTTTGGCCGTCGTGTACAGTTAGTAAGAGAGTAACCTTCTTGCCATCTGGCCTTCGGTGACATTGGGAGTTCTGATGAGGCCGCGGCCACAGGTGACCCTGGAAGACTATGGTAAGCGTTACAGTGTTAACAAGCTGCCGCTCACTGCCTCCAAGCATCCGCTGTCGAGGATGTGCTACAAGGACATTTTGGCAAGAGACCGGCGAAGACATCAATGTCCCCCGGTGTTGGACCTTCTGGGTGCCGTGCTCTCCATTGCGCTGTCTTTGGTAGGATCGAATGGGGTAAGATTACAGTAAATGCGGTCGTAATGTTGCCCGTTACCTCGGCAATGGAACCAGCAGTGTGGGGATCGTTGAAAACATATGATTCGGACACTTTTGTCCCGCTCGTGACGCCAATGGTCGTAAGGCACAATCGGACTTGTTGGAGAACCTCTCCTGGAATCGGTTAAATGAGCTGTCCAGCCCCGCCCTGCGTCAGTAAATGTGAGTTCCAAATCAGCACTTTGCATGCTTCAAGGTGAAACAAGCCAGTTTCAAAACAGGCTGAAACGAAACACAGCAGCTTGGATTGTGCTTGTACTGAAAAGGGACCACTTCCAGATCAACCATTTACCCTACCCCTTGCGGCCTGGCAGCCACAGTCTGTCTCATTAGCTTGATCGCCGACGCAAGAGTCTTGGAGAGTCGTTAACAGGCAATGTCAAGAGTTTAGGTGAGGGGCTAGAGGTGGGGTCGCCATGTCGGTAGGAGGATTGGTCGCGTCGGGGCCAACAATGTATGGACTTTGTGTAACCCTATATGAGCGATCAAGTGGCTAATTACAGTTGCGGATGAACGTTTCGACCCCTAAGGCCTAAGACTCACTTCTCGGCGAGAGTTACGGTTTAACGGGACTCAAGTGGGCAATGGTTAGTCTCTTTGACGTTATTCATGCTGAACCGGGCAAGAGGGATGCACTGTTGGTGATCGTTTCTTGTTCCTTCAATGCTCTCCACAATACAGTAGGTATGAGAACGCAGGGCGTGGAGTGAAAGCTTGCACTGGAAGGATCCAATGATTGACTGAGTTGATGACCAACCACGCTTGCATCTGAGCATCCACGCAGAGGTAGGGACATCTGCCTGGCATGGTCGCCCGTATCATCATAAGTGTCCCGTTGCTCGTGTATCCAAACCAGCCAGTATCAGGCAAGGTTCCCCTGACTTACGCTCCATTGCCCCTTTTGGTTTTACACGTTTCACTGATGATAACGCTCCGTACTTCGGAATTGCGGCCTGAGGGCGGTTGATCGCGGTTGACCTATCGCCGATGTCTACCCTCCGGCCTTCTGCAGGCTGGACTTTGCAGTAATGATTAACAGCACAGCCACTATGACCTGGGTCGTGGAGAAAAATCAAGGGAGGACACACGAACTACAAGCCACGACGAGGTGAAACGTGCAGTTTCCATTATTTACGGCCCCCTTGGTACGGAATCGTTACTCCACAGTCTTGGTGAGAGAACCTTTAAGGGATGGACGTTGGTCTGAATCGTACTGCAATACACCCAAATGAACGCAACGGAACGGGCCCCGCTCTGAAAACTGCACGTCTGGTTGGTAGGATGGGCTTATTGATTTACAAAATGAACGGAAAACGAGGAGCAGGTCGTTACTCGCATGTGCCCTGTGGCGAGGTTTCCACGATCATCAATAGTTGGAGCTGCTATCAACCGTCTTCATGAACAGGTGAATTTTGAGCACACACTTCGCTTCGAGGACGACTGGAATCCTCCGCTTCGTGTCGTGGTTGTGGCCGTCGAGCAGCTGGACAACGGGTTCGCTTGCCAGCCATACCCCCAAGTGTCACATGAGCCTCGTCGCAGTTCGAGACTGTGCAATTTCAGGTGGCAGTTCTTGCAATCATGTGAGCGCTATTCAACAAAGAGGCTCAAGTGAGGCCGAATGCAACTTGTGCGGGGCAGCCAACATACATGGTGAAAGGCAAGGGGACGACTATGAAAGCTCCTGTTGCTGGTGTGGGATGTGGCCTGCTATGAAGCACGCTATTGCCGCCCCCAAGTTTTTGCTGCGTAACCGTTGCGACTGCCCACAGTAGCACTTGCTTGGTCAACTGACGTGCAGAGTCGCAGAGTTATTGGAAACGCCGCGCACTCTCACTGGTTGACTGTCAGCAAGCAAAGGATGTTTGCGGTGACATATGCTTCTTGGGTTTTGAGTTTTGTGTGCCTCACGAAGCCGACCACTCCGTCGGAGATTCATGTCGGCGCCACTGTGGTGAGGTCCAAAACAATGATATCAAAGGCACACCTCTGTCACCTGATTACGCTCTCGGTCTTCCTCTCTCGTGCTGCTTTCTTCTGTCTCTGTCTCTTTCTCTCTTTGCGTGTTTTCGAGCCAATGCCAAGTATCGCAATCATGATAAAAGCAGGGAACCCGTGTGCACCGCAATCAGTTTCCATGGCCACTAACAATGTTGCCACTTCTTCCTATCCTGTTCTCATTTGGGCTCATCACGGCCAGCCGTTTCGCAGAGGCTATCACACCGCCGAGGAGCTATTCCCGCCAGCGGCGTGGTGTTGGCGGAATGCCGTGAGGCAGTGAAATATCGGAGACTCTGCTGACTGCAGTCTTTCAATGGCCTGGATGCAGCAGTTCCAGGGTATCAACATTACCATTGGGTATGGAGGGTTTATGGATGTACGGCTGACCTCAGAACCCCGCCGCAGAACGTATGGCTCTTGCTGTACAGCGACAACTCGGAGATAGCTGTCTCCATCGATTGCGACGGATGTGCCTCGGTGGGGTTTCCAGGGTTTAAGCCCAATTCGTCAACCTCCATTGTATTTGGGGGTCCTTCCAATGAAGGCCTGTTCGCAGCCTACCCGTCCACGTCCAACAACAGTCAAGTTCTGTACGACACGATTACTTTGGACGGATACACGATAAAGAACCAAACCTTTTGTGCGTAGCTGCACCGGATATACTGACCACAGATGGAGTACATGACGACGGGGCATCTCAAGGCATTGTAGGGAGGCTCGGGGTCGGTCGAGGTAGCACTTTTATCCGTCAGCTTGCGGCCCAGTGGGACGAACCCGTATTCGGTGTTTATCTTCGGCGTCGGCGCATATCCTCCGTCATGTGGATGACCGGCATCGAGACGTTGGTGGATGAGGGCGTTCTGACCTTTGGGTGAGTATTACCAATGTTCGCAACTGATTGGTAGGGGCCTCAATCAGTCATACTACTCTGGCGAAATGCACTGGCTGGATGCGCTTGGCGACGGATGGGTAGTTCAGCTCGATGGTATCCGGGTTGGAAACCAAACCATTGACATTTCGCCACTACCAGACGGTAATTTTTCCCTTCCTGGCGAAGCACGCCCCATCAGAGTCGACTTTACTGGCTACGCCACCACAGCAATCCTGCCCCACGCAGTCGCGCAAGCAATCTATGAGGCTGCCAATGTATCCGGTAAAGTCGACTGTGAGGCTCCCGAAATCACCTTTACCCTGGGCGGCAGAGACTACACCGTCACCGGCGTTGATGTGTTGCGGTACAGGTCGCAAAACGAGAAGGACCCCCTTGAACGGCCGTGCACAAGTGCAATCTACTGGAGAAATTCGACGACGTGAGAATGGCATGAGGACCACGTTGACCCCAGGGACATTGCTACCCTCGGCTCCCTCTTTCTTCAGAGTGTGTACTCTGCGTACTCTTTCGACCCCCCGCGTGTCGGCTTTGCGACCTTGAACACAACAGATGGAGTGCTAGACACAACAAATGCGTCGCTCCACTCACCCTCGCACTCGTATGGCAGTAGGGCAAAGTCCTCGAGCTGGGCCATCGTCGCCGCAGCAATGATTCTCAGCATGCTGTGACGCCCCATAGTGAGATGCGGTCCAACTAGGGTAGTGCTGCCATGCAATGCGTGGCAAAGGCCACCATGTATCTCGGCAAAACGGTTCAATGTATTCTAAATCAGCGTGTGCAACGATATCATATGTTTGCATGGAGATAGACAACAGTTGGTCCCTGTTGTGATAGGACAGTGCATTCTCGGCCAAGGGAAATCCAACTGCGTCATATCTCGGTATTCTCGGTAACATCCAAACATTTATTCCACCATTGGAATGCTCATAAACCTGCCATGATGTCCTCGACAAACGTTCCGTTCTTCAACCATTTTAACCATGATCACGTATCCCCGCCCACCCACCGCTGGTGGGGTGACAGAGACCATCCACGGGGTGACCATTGACGACCCGCACCGCGCGCTCGAAGATGAAAACGATCAGACGAAGGACTACGTCAAGGCACAGAATGCTGCAAGTATAGTGCACATGGCCTCGTGCTCACACCCCAGCTCTCCATCCCTTTCCTCCAGTCCCACCCACGCCGGAAAGCCATACAAGAGGCCGTGGCATTGACTTTTGCCCGCAGCAAGATGAACTGTCCCGAAAAGCAGGCTGATGGGTGGTACTACTGGCTATTCAACGACAGCACTCTGCCAAGGGACATCGTCGTGCGGTCTCGGGATCTCAAACGCGATTACGGTAATGCGCCAGGGCCGAACGGCCCAGAGCTTGTCTTTGACCCGTCGAACGAAGAGCACACTTCGCTGTACTGGCAGAGCTGGAGCCCTACAGGACGATACTGGAATGCTATCCTGCAAGAGTCTGGGTGAGCTCTGTCCTCGAACAACACTGACTCTTCAGGAGCGACTGGCAAAAGATCCGCACCATCGATACGCAGACAATGAACCCTGTAAACGACGACATTGGCGAGTCCAAGTTTACATTTGGCGGCTGCTGGTTGGGCGAGCAGGTATGGGGGCAAAGTGGCATGAGCTGACAGCAGGGCTACCTGTACAAGAGGAAGCGTCCTGGTACGGCCGATGAGCAATTTGGGATCTATTATCACCAGTTAGGTACTGCTCAGAGCGCCGACCTGCTTGTGTGGAGCGAACCAGGGCTATTCCTCAACCATCCGCTTGTATGCAGGGCCGGTAGCGGGCGAGCTTGGCTAGTCTGCGATGTATATCGCAACACCGACCAGGCTGCGGAAAACTTTATGATCGAGCTGCCTGATCTGACAGCGCCCGGGCTTGGACCAGAAATCGTGCGACTAGTCAAAGAAGAAAAGAAATGGTTGTCAAAGGGCTACAGTGGGACAATGAAATGTGAGTACTATGGCCGAACGCCGCTGAATCAAGATATCGGTACCCTCCCTGTCAACAAACACCTCTTCCTGTCGACACAGGGAGGTTGTAGCATCGGGTGCATCATGGCGTTCGATGGCGACGACTGGAACGAGGCCGGCAATTCGGCGGAACTGCCTTCTTCGGTTTTTGTCCCCACTCACCCGGACGGTCTCACGCTGAGTACGGCCAACCTCGTAGGGGGCAGGCTCCTAGTCCTTGTGTATCTCCAGGACGCATGCTCTCATATTGTCTACCTTGACACAGAAACCGGCAAACATCTCCCGCCTCAAGGGATCCCGGCCAACTCTTCTGTGACAACCGTGACCTCGTCAGAGCACTCCGACGAGTTCTTCCTCACGGTTGAATCGTTCATGGTCCCACCCATCACATATTGGGGCCGGCTGCACAGGGAGCCGAGTGCAACTATCAGTATTAGTACGCTCGGGGATACCCATAACGACAGCGAACTCATCACTCGACAGGTCATGTACACGTCTCATGACGGTACATTTATCCCTTTGTTCCTCTGTCACCACCGATCTCTTGACACGAGTACGCCGAAACCTGTGTTGCTTCATGCGTATGGGGGGTTTCAAGTGCCCAACGTCCCGCGTTATGCGCCTTTGTGGCCAGCGTTTGTGCAACACATTGGAGGAATGTAAGTCGACAGCACGGCTGGCACTGATGAAAGCGTTGCCATTGCCTGCATCCGTGGAGGCGGCGAATATGGCACGACCTGGCACCAGGCGGCCAAGGGCACGAAACGTGTAGTCGCCTGGGACGATTTTACTTCTGCGGCGCGGTATCTTCACGACGAGGGTCTGAGTACGCCTAGTTTGACCAGTATCTACGGTACCTCCAACGGCGGTCTCATGGTGGCGGCGTGTACCAACCGCAATCCCGAACTGTTTGCAGCGGTTGTGTGTGACGTCGGTGTACTGGATCTCATCCGATTTCACCGATTTGTAAGTGGATTGCAGCACCCATGCATCTCACATTCCCAGACCATCGGCCGTTTGTGGGTGAGCGAATACGGCAACCCAGACCACCCCGAGGATCTTCCGATTCTGGCTGCGACATCGCCGCTGCACAACGTACGCACCGATGTCAGCTATCCCGCAATTCTCGTCACTACGGCCGACCACGACACGAGGGTTGTGCCCCTTCATTCCCTCAAATATCTGGCAACACTCCAGACGAAGAAGCCCGACAACCCAAAGCAATTGTGCGTAGTCGATCGAGAATGCGAGTATTGACAGGCAGCCTCGGTCGAATTTACGAGAATGCGGGCCACATGAGTAGGTTGCCCCGTTTTGCCGTTCTGACCCCCAGCCGAGTCCAAATCGAAGACACAGATGATAGAGGAACTCGTCGACAGGCTTGTCTTTGTACTTCATAATCTTGAATGTTAGGCTATCGTGATCTAGCTCGCCATGGAGATACTATCGTGAAATGAAGCTATACCAACAATCACCGGTCACTGCAAGCAGACTTTTGAACTTGATCTCGATATGGGGGACTTTGAGGAGAGGTTCTGCATCGCTGAGTGGAGAAATTCCGTATCTACAAATTCATACTTCTACGCAATCTTGCTGAGGTTCTGCATCTGCACCAGTTCATACTGCCGTCAGCCAGATACAGAGGTCGCACTCACATAAGCTCCCTTGCGCGCAATCAGCTCTGCGTGGCTGCCCTTTTCCGCCACGGCGCCATCGACAATAAAGTAGATGATGTCAGCACGCTGGATGGTGCTGAGGCGGTGAGCAATGGCGATAACCGAACGGCCCTTGGAGGCGTTGTCCAGAGCGGCCTGTACGACGCGCTCGCTCGTGCTGTCCAACGCGGCTGTGGCCTCGTCCAGAAGGAGTACCTTTGGGTCGCGGATCAAGGCACGTGCGATTGCAATGCGCTGTTTTTGGCCCTGGGTGTGAGTTGGGAACCACAATAGGACTTACACCACTCAGCTGGGACCCCTTGCCGCCGACCTCGGTTTCGAACCCGTCCGGAAGCGACATGATAAAGTCGTAAATATTGGCATCCTTGCATGCTTGGACGAGCTGTTCCTCGGTCGTGTCTCCGGTGGCGCCGAGTAAAACGTTTGAGCGAACCGTTCCGGCGTACAATGTGGGTTCTTGGGCGACAAGAGCGATGTGAGATCGGTAGCTCGCAACGTTGAGACTGCGGATATCGACGCCGTCGAGTAAAACCGTACCTGCCAGGGGATCGTAGAACCGTTCGACAAGCTGCACAGTCGTCGACTTTCCGCACCCCGAGGGGCCGACAAGTGCGACGTATGACCCGGCGGGAACATGGATGCTAAGGTTGCGCAGAACGCGCACACCGGGACGCGAAGGGTACCGGAAGTGCACCCCCTGGAGAGTAACTTCACCACGGACCTGGTCGAAAACAATACCAGACGACGACTCGGCGTCCACAACCGGCTTGTTATCCATAATTCGGAAGATGGAGCGAGCCGAGGAGCTCGCCTTTGACGCGTCGGGGACCCATTGAAACACGTCGCCGGCTTCCATGGTCGCAAAAATCTGTCTCAGCTTTTGAATGCAAGACTTTGCTTACAACTGCGGTCAGAGAGGTGAAGAACATGGCAGTGTCGTATTTGCCATCCGCAATCCACAAAGCTCCAACGTAGAAAACCAGTGCGACGACGAGGAACACGATACCCTGCGAACCGGCATACAACGCCTGGGAACCAATAGCGGTGCGGTTCGAGATACGCATCGGCTCTTCGAGCGACTTTGAGTAGATCCTCCCCACGTCGTCCTCGCGGGTAAGCGATGCGACTGTGCGCACGCTCGCTGCCGCCTCCGAGGCAAGTTGGGCACTGGACGCGTGCCATTTTTTTGTCTTTTCCTCCTTGAGGACAACCACCTGAAGGCGAATGTAACCGCTGCCAATAATCAGTGGGATACAAGCAATGCCAATCAGAGACAGCAGGGGGCCATAGCACAGGCCGATGATAGCGCCGCCGACTAGCGTCGTCGATGCCTGGACAATTGAGCCAAGCGTGACTCCAAACAGACCCTGCACCTTTTGAGGCTGGTCAGAAAGATTCGCCGTCACGGTTCCAGTAGCGTTTTCGTCCTCGTCAAACCACTCGACGTCGTGTCGAAGAACGGCGGCAAACATGCGTCTCCGCAGATTGCTGGCCAGCTCCCATCCCGTACGAGAGAAGCACCAGTAGTTGAAGAACATGGCCACCGCAGCGAGAATGGAAATGATAAAGTACCACAGCCTGGCGTCAGCTCGATAGCGATTAAGGCACTTGCGCTTTGCGGTTGAGAGCTGGTGAGATGCGGTTTGCAGGAAGCTCAAAGTCTGCGATCGCCTTGCCAAAGAGGATGGCCATGGAGGGGTAGATCATGCCAGCACAGACGGAGCCGATGCTTCCGGCGACGTACCACCGCCAAAAGGGTAAATTCATTTTGAGTAGACGAATGAAGACCTTCCAAAAGCCAGCCTTGTCGTATGGTGCCGCAGTTTGACGCTCTGCGCGACGCTTTTCCAGGGCTTGGCTCGCGACCGATTGCCGGGTGACATGCCGCGCTAGCGAGTGGTGCTTTTCATCCGGCGCTTCCATGTCATCCGAGTCCGAGGCAGTATCGATTTCAACTTCTGCAGCCGCACATTCTGCCACCTCTTGTTGCAGCTTTTGGTTCTGAACAAGAAGGGCATAGGCGCCGTTCTTTTCAAGGAGCGAGTTATGAGTGCCATCTTCAACAATGCGGCCCTCGCCCATGACGATGATGCGATCCGCGTCCCGGACGGTCGCCAGACGATGGGCTATGACAATAGTCGTGCGACCAACACTTGCACGATCAAGAGCGTCCTGGACGACGCGCTCGCTGTGTCCGTCAAGCGCACTCGTGGCCTCGTCAAGGAGAAGAATGCGAGGGTCCGAGACAATTGCTCGAGCAATGGCGATGCGCTGCTTTTGCCCGCCGGACATGAGCATACCTCGCTCACCCACCATGGTGTCATACCCCTGTGGCAGGTTGGAAACAAAACCGTCCGCATTAGCTGCAACACATGCGCGCTTAACAAGCGCAAATCGTTCCTCATCCGGTGCGTGCTCCCACTGGGATCCAATAAGGCCGTGTTCCACGTTGCCCCGTACAGTTGTCGCAAAGAGAGTGGGCTCCTGGCTCACGAGGCCAATCTGTTGACGCAGCCACTTGAGATTGAGCTGCTTTATGTCTGTGCCGTCCAGAGTTATACTGCCGCTGAGGGGATCGTAGAAACGCTCAAGGAGCTGGATCACGGTCGACTTGCCGCTGCCAGACGCGCCAACAAGTGCACAGGTCTTGCCTGCTTCGAACACAGCGCTCAATCCTTTGATGACCGGGACATTTGAGCGTGACGGGTAGGAAAACTGGACGTTGTTGAACGCCAGTGTTCCTCTCGTCTGTGCCAAGCGCAAGCCACCGGTGTCGGCCGAATCTATGGGCGGGACACGGTCGATGGTGGCAAAAAGCTTGGCAGCCGCGGCGCGGCCTTTTGATATGGACTGCAACTCGGGAGCAATCATGGCGATGGAGAATGAGCCGATGAGAATGGCAAAGAAGACCTAGCGTCAGCGCTGCGCACTAGTGACAAGACTAACATTCAAGACGGTACCGCTATCGGTCTTCCCCTCCGACACAAGGATACCGCCATACACGAATGCCAGCGCGTACGCGGAATATACCGCAAAGACTATTGTTAGCTCATAGCTTGGGCAAATGGCATACACATGATGGCAAGTCCAATGGCCTCGCGCCACGCGCCGCTGATCCCCGACTTGCGGCTGTCGGCAATAAACTTGTTGAACCGCCCTCCAAGGAGCTTGCCGCTGGCAAAGGCCTGGACAGTGCGGATGCTGGAAATGACCTCTTCGGCCACGGACGCCGCCTTCGATACAAAGCCCAGGGCGGCCGTTTGGTACTTTGTTTCAAAGTAGCCCACTGTACGTCAGCAGGAGTGGGGTCAAATGCCATACTCATTCCTCCTGCGACAATAATGACAGGCAGAATCGAGGTGAGAGCACCCGCGAGACGCGCGTTGCGTGCAAAGGCGACGACAAAACCAGCAACAAAGGCGGATGCGTGTTGTGCCGAAATGGCAATCTTCTCGCCGATTGATGTCTGCACCAGATGACAGTCTGTCTGGATACGCGTCGTGACTTCTCCTGCGCCGACTTGATCAAACCAGGCAATCTGAGGTCAGTCTAGTTGGGATAAGAAGGCTCACTTCCTGCCTGAGCACAGCAGCCAGGTACTTTTCACGGATACGCTTGCTTTGCGCCTCGGATGTGTGGTTCCAAATGAGCATGTAGACGTATGTGCACAGGAACATGCCAATGCCAATGGCCATCAGGTACAAGGCGCAGTTGCCAGCCTCTTTGCGGAGATGGGCCTTGGCGGCTGCGAGTCTGTCCAGGAGGTGCGGCGTCAGACCCTCGGACGTGATCTCACGCGAGATGATGCCAAACTCTGTGAAGGCCGTTGTGAGTTTGGCAAAGATGATGGTCATGAGTGGTTGTGTTGCACCAGCGGCAGCCGCAAGGACCAGACCAATCAAGTTGAGGCCCAGTTCGAACGGTGTCGCAAAACGGAACAGGGTGAGGAGTCCAACGGGCTTGGGATGGTCATGCTCTTTGGACGTGCCCACGGCGATCCCGATAATGTTTGGGTCATCCTCGACAGGTGGAGTAGCGACCTTTGTGTCGTTGGACGGCGCATCGGCGACCTTTTCCTCCGCGGAAGTGTCGTTGGATGGTGGTGTGGATTCTTCCATAACGAAGCCTTACATTTGCTAGTCAACAATGGACTGATGTCAACATTAATACACAACAAGCGTGTGGCGACAAACTAATGACACGATGTTGCTGGCGTTGTTTGCGTTGACTCAACGCTCGGCTTGTTAGTTAGGGTTGGTTTCTTGGCGAAACGCGGACTTTAAACGTCATGTCCGCCAACCACATTCCGGCCTTCGGGCGCATTTATATCGATCATATCGCCTCTCTCGGCGAGTGCTCTCGGCGAGAGCCAAGCGTTGATCTTGGCATCAGTTGCTCCACTGCCCACCGTCCATCGCGCTCCGCGCTTCACACTGATGATCGCGACGATTCACGTTGACGCGTATCCACGCGCGTTTCGGACACGTTCCATCGTTCGGACCGTGGGGAATACGATTAATACGAGCAGGCTCTTGGCGTTTGTGTTTTGATTCTGCGTCGCGGGGTTCGTTGCATCTCCGCTAATTTTCGGATCCGTCAGTGCTGGCCGTACGGCCGTACTCGGCAATTGGCACGTTTTTGTCAACGTTCTCCGTTCTCGACACGTCGATATCTCGATATGCTCGTGTTGACCATCCGGATCGAATTTGGATGTCGAACCAAGCGCCGCCTGCGTCGAGGAGGGTCGCAGGACCCCATACAGAGTTCGGTCAACAACTGCGCCTAGCCCTCTGTGACGTGCAACCGCCGTTTGCGCATCACACAGCAACATTGCGCAAGTCTCAATCCCACCATCGTGTTCCGCCCGCAGCCTCACTTGACTCCGATCCGTGCACGAACTTTTGTATTCTCGAAGCGAATCAACACTCCATATACGGGGTTGGTTCCCCATCCACGTCCATCACATTCTTTTTCAATAGCGTGAGGCGAGACACACGAAATGAAGAATGCTCGATGTCAATCCCGGAGACGCGATGACTAACTTGACCTCTAAGCGGACCTGCTCAGGATCGGTAGCCGCGCAGCCTGGGGTCCCAAAGCTCTCGCACCGTTGGTGAAGTCTAGCTGCGGGGCCGTCAGGTCGGCACTGACTTCGCTTCTCTGACATCGCGTACGCGGCTAAATCCAATTCGCACCACAAGTTTGTCACATCTCGGGGGTCGGTGCTCCGTCGACAGACGCCACTGTGCCCCATGAAGTTTTTCCGCCTTACACCGCATCCCAATGTGGGACGCCCTCCAACCCTGTATGGTGCACCCGATCTGACTCCGTTCCGACTAGTAGTCGTCGGTGACAGGCTGCGCGGCGCCCATTCACGCTCCGCGTCCACCCCGCGGGTCTCACAAGCCCTCACCCCGCCGACGACGTCAACGTGTCCCGCATGCCCCGCTCCGGAGAGCCGAGGTCCCTTTGCATGCTCGGGGTAGCTTCTGAGTGGACGGCGCCCGGTGCCACAGCCCGCCCACTAATGTCGTAGACTGCGTCCTCCCTCAAGGTCTCTGCCACTCTTCGGCAACACTGGGCAGCTCGGATGTTTAACTCGGCCGATGCTAATTCCAACAAGGCACCGCCGTCATGGTGAACCTCACGTAAAAGCTAACCCTGTCATGATTCCGAAATTATGCAGCGCTCTCATTAGCGATTACTTCCGTCATGCATGGTGGAGCCTCAAATCACCCATTTTCAGCGCACTGGAGGCTGTCAGCAATTCACGCCATCGGTGGGCAATGGTGCCCACAACAGCCCCAGCAGCCCCAGCAGCCCCAGGCGTCTCCTCCTGTCGGCTCGCACTGTTTACAGGTGGGGTATTCTATTTCGCTCACAGCTGTGCTGTATCGGGCAGCACGTTTGACCAACTTTGGCGTGGTGGGGCCGCCGACTCCGTCTGGAGACCTGCACAGGTACCAATGCCCCCACCGTGCCGTAGCAATAGTGCCTTACATCAGGTCAGGGTCAGTTGCCAATGGCAGGGGTTGCCGATGGCAGGGTGGGGGATATCGTCAGTGGCCGAGTTGAAGGTTACGATCAGTGTCATAGGTTCCACCTAGGGTGAAAAGTCACGTGATCTCCATCTGCCCTTGCTCGCCCTGCGCCCTTGTTGACCACTGACAAAGAATTGCAAAATCGCTTGCAAGGTATAGATCGACAGACCGATGTTCGATGTTCTCCGCGATACCACCACAGTGACACCGAAGTCCACGAGGCCGAAGAGAGTCCTCACCGAGGAACCTTTCCTCATTACACACCCCCGCAGACCCCCGCGGACCCACAAAGCAGACCCGGGGCCGCAAACAAACTTTTGTGCAGCAAACAGACCTTTTTGTGCAGCAAACAGACCTCTTTTTGTGTGGTTGTCCCTCTACAACTGCGGCGGCTCCAAAAATTTCGAACAAAGACGGCTCGCACCAGTGTCGTCAATTAGTCCCCGATTTCCTGTCATTGTTCGGCTGGACCAACCATATTGTCCGATCAAGAGCATACGCAGGCCAGCAACCAGTCAAATCACCGCTAGGTGCAGTTGCCGCTGCAGCCCTGTCTCACATGTCAGCAACGGACACATCGGACGTGCTCGTCATAGGTGGGCGCCGCGCCAGCCGGCGGCATTTAGGTTCTGTGCGTGTAGTCACATGCTCTACCCAGGGTGCTCAAGAGTCATTCTGCCCTGTAATAGAAACTTTTCCTGCCACTCGGTCACTGCCGGCGGTGACAACTAACTGTGCTCACAAATCTCGACCCTCACTCGCTGTCGTCTAGGATAATTTGTCCCCCTGCCGGCGGTTCTAACAGGCCGATGCGACCTTATTGTCGATGCGACCTTATTGTCCCTCGGGGTGCCGTTGAAGGACAATGGACGGTTTCGGCCGCCGCCTTGAGCTGACTGCGGAGGGTGTCGTGCATAAAACTAGGACGCCTTTTTCCACTTAGGTATCGTCTTTTCAAGAATCACACCTACTCTCTCAACACATTTCGCACCTTTGTTATCTAAATCTACACACACTCTCACACCACTTCTCGTTATCTGTATCGCCGTCTCATAACCGTTTTCGACCTTGCTATCACGCCGTTATTGAGCTAGTTCACCATGGCCGGCAGTTCAAAGGCGCTCACCCTCTGTCTATTTCAGAGTTTGGCGGGCGTGATTTTCGGTTGGGGAAACTCGGAAGGCAGTGGGTTGGTGAGTACCGTTGACGACGTGCAAATTCTGATGCCCAGTTCAACATGGAAGCGTACAAGCGGCGCTTTGGCTCGCCCGATGAGTTTGGCACCTATAGCCTCTCAACAACAAGGCAGAGTGCCATTACTGGTCTCCTCTCTCTCGGTGCCATGGTCGGCGCCCTTTCCTCTGGCTCCGTAGCTGAGCGCGTAAGTTTTATCCGGTTGAGCGTGGCTGACAACAGATCGGCCTCAAGAAGACCTGCATGCTCTTCATCGCACTCCACATGATTGGCGCGGCCATTGAAGTAAGGTTGTAAGGAGGTTGTATACTGACAGCAGACTTCAAGTATGCACCACCAGCAGCTCTACTGTTCACGTCTCATTCTCGGCCTCGGCATTGGTGCCACTTCCGGTCTGGTGCCCGTCTTCCAGGCCGAAGCTGCGCCACCCAAGTTCCGCGGTCTCGTCACTGGTAGCTTCCAGCTCTGTGTGACATTGGGTATTTGGGGAGTGTCCATGTGTGGCTGGGGTATGAGCTCGTACAGCGGTGATGTCTCGTAAGTGGACAAGCTGGACGCATGCTGAACCTGTAGATGGCGTATTGTTGCCGCTCTCCCCATGGTGTTTGACGTCGGTCTTTTGCTTGGATTCATCTTCTCCCCTGAGAGCCCCCGCTTCCTGGCCAAGCACGAACGTTATGACGAGTGTCGTCGCAATCTTGCCTACCTCCGTGGTAGGCCTGCAAACTCTACCGAGATTGATGTGAGTCACCCCACCAAGCATATTGAGATGCTGACGCCCAAGGCCGAAATGGAGGAAGTCCAAAAGAAGGCCAAACTGGAGCTCGAGCAGGGTGATGTGTCATGGACGGAGCTCTTTAGCACCCACGACCGCATTGCCTGGCGTGTTCTCATCGGCGTCGGCGTCCAGATTGGACAGCAAATTACCGGTATCAACTTCTTCTTTTCGTATGGCCAGCAGTTTGCCCAGACCGCGGGACTGGACAACCCTTGTGAGTAACCACTGGGATCTTCATGTTGCTGACATTGCTAGACATTTTCCAAATCATTCTTGCATCCGTCAACGTTGGCCTCTCTCTCCCTGGTCTGATCCTTGTGGAGCGCCTTGGCCGTCGCCCGCTTCTGCTGTTCGGCGCTGGCTTCATGTTCGTGGGCCAGATTGTTACCGGAGCCGTCTCTAAGGCCTACCCCGACGACAAGATCGCCGGTGACGTCCTCATTGCGTTCACATGTCTCTTCATTGCCGCCTTTGCATCCACTTGGGGTCCCGGCTGCTGGATCGTTTGCGGCGAGTCATTCCCCCTCCGTCTCAGCGCGCGCTGTGTCACAGTTGCTACCGGTGCCAACTGGATGTTCAACCTCATCATTGCCTTTGCTGCCCCTCAGATCCAGCAGCGCATCGGAACTGGAATTACATTCATCTGGGCAGGAGCCTTGGCCATCATGTACGTACCAGCTTGAGTTCGCACCTAACATTGCAGTTTCTCCTTTACCTTCTTCATGGTTCCCGAGACCAGTGGCCTCTCGATCGAACAGTGAGTCGCGGTTTCGCAATTATTACTGACATGAACCAGGGTCGACGCACTGTACCTCTCCAAGGTTCCCGCCTGGAAGACCCACAAGGTCAAGGACGACTCCACAAAGCGCTCGTCGGGCGGCAGCGATGCGTCCAGCGGTCACACGGCCATTGACGAGCACCACAAGGAGCTCAAGGAGCAGAGGATGTAAATATAATAGATTCCGTATTCCTGCGCCGTTTATCGGCTGATGCATCTTTCGCATGTTGACTACGCGTTGGCACTTGCAGCTTTGTAGACTCATGTCTCACTTCATTGCACTAGGGGTGTGTGTGTCACTTGCTGGAGACTGTGCGTGTTTGACAACATCGTTCCGTGTGAGTCGACTGTCCGCAAAGTCGCCGACGTTGACGTTTTGGAAGGCGAATCGCTGTACGTCCATGCGATCCTAGCAACTGCGTCAATAGTACATAATGGAAGATGGCTACTGTCGAAAGTGCCCAACACTTGCATCATGCATGCCCAATCCTGCAACTCAGGTCCACGACACGTCTGATCCCCTGCAACGATTCGGCGTCGACGGTCATCGACCGAACAAGGCTTGACCAACTGCACGCGCTGACACATGTCGCGCACGACTGGCGCACCCTGCTGATATCCAGCGAGAGGGTGTGGCGGGACGCCTGGTTTGAACGGAATGACGGTGGTATCGAGGGCCTTCAGAGGGGTAGTGCCGTGCTCCACAAGCTGTACAGGATGGAGGCCAAACACACACGCCGGGACCCCAAGCCGATCGACAACAAGGACGATTTGGATGTCGTGACTCGGGGTAGTGTAAGGAGGAGGATCTGGACTTTTTTGCCCCGGTCAACTGGCGAGCTGTCTGTGAGTCGTCTCTTGTTGGACTGAAGCTCACACTTGGGCCTTCGCCAATTCGAGACACAGGCGTCGTGGCGGATGGGTCGTGTTCATAACTTGTACCGGCGCCTCACGGACAGTGTGGCGTGAACATACCAGACACTGGGTGTCGATCCTCTCACTCGTACTACGGTCGGCGTGTCCTACGACTGGTTTCAGCTGATCGACCTCGCTATGTCCTTCTGAAACCAACCACGACTTCAGGGTTTCCAAACAAGGGAGGTTGTTGATGCTGGTCCCCGGGCTGGGTGGGTCCTTGTGAGCCAGCGGGAAAAGAAGGTACGTGTACCGTCAAACCGTCGGCGGATTGTTATTTGAGCGTTTGACAAGGCATGTGTTGTAGCAGCAAGCAGAAGCCACGTCCCTCAAAAGCCAAAGCAGGTTATCACTCTTCCGACAACAATTAGATCCGTGTCGACAGAGAAGCCAACCGTTGGTACAGGTGTGTACAGTACTGATGGGCAACTTGGGGACAATCAGATGTACCGGCCACAGCAGACCCTAGTCATCGACGCCGCGTTTGTCATTGTCTCTCCACACCCGGGGTCCAGCGTGAGCGTGTTATCGAGGGCAGTGGGAAAATCTGTCTTCACGTTTCCCTTGGTGGGAGAAGACCACTGTTCCCTCCAGCCCGCCGTGTCGTATTACATCAAAGACAAGGCTCAAGAGTACGGTCACGATGCCTTCGGAGAGCGTCTCTGCCTGGCAGGAACAGACGTCACCTTCCATCTTGGTACTGTAGCCGGCAAGAGACAGACCATTAAGGGGTACGTCTCGCTTACGGGTGAGTCTGACTTGCAGCATACACATCGCAGGCAGGACTCTGATCATTGCAAACGACACGACTACGTTTCTCATCATACCAAACTATGTCGCAACATTCACCGAGGCGATGAGCCAGTTGGGAGACGCGAATGCCCATATACTGGAGCCAGCTTTGGTGTTTCAGATCGACCATTGCAATAAATACAACGCGTCCAAGTACGAATTTGCATGCCACGGGAACCGTTTTGCCTTGTGCCTTGTATGTTTTCATATGTTCGCTTGTTACCTCACAGAGCTCGGGCGCCAGTTACATTCTCGAACGACTGCCGCGGCTCCCTCTTCTGCAAGAGGAAGCTGTGCCAACGCTCCAAGTTATGAAAATTGCTTGCCACGTCGACGAGTATGAATACGGAGATCATCTTCCATTCATGGACGACAAGGCAATGTATCAGTTTACCCTCCAAGACCATCCTCCGCTCGGTGATGAGGACGAGTACCTCACCCAGAGCGACATCGAGGACGGAGACTTTGGAGACGAGCGCACGATCTTGAATACCTGCAGGGCAAAGGATACATCGATAAACCGCCCCCTGTGCTCCGCACGTGGACTTTTGACCCATTTGTCGCGCCCCAGTCTACCAGCCGTAAGCGCAAGCTGAGTATGTGGAGTACGATTATGTGGAGTATTTGCGTTTCAATGCACAGTTCGGTCGACTTGCGGTGCCACCCGGGGAAACTTAAAGGCCGCTGCATGGGGAGTGTCACACAGAGACAAGTGGCGCTTTTGTGAACCGCCCGAGAACGCTACGGGTGAGGCGTGCATTTACGTCTTGGGAAGGCGTTGCGCCACCAGTGGGCGTCTTCGGCGCCCGTTCCTGCATTTCTTTCGGGTCCAGAGCTTCGTCTTACATTTGTAAATTCTCCTCCTTCGCAGAGAACAATGGAGTGCCAACAGGCAAAGGTGACAATTTGGGGCGTGCAACGGGGCCATCACAGCATCCCATTGTACCCGTCGGCAGCCGTGCCTGGCCATCACGGTTAACTCTGATCCGACTTGGCTGTGTCGGCAGTCACCTTCCGTCTCAGCAATTATCGCCTTTGTGAGTGGCAGTTCCAAGCGTAATTTTACCGTCCTGCAGTTCTATCCCGCTACACTACTAGACACGTACACCAGAGATGTAACAGTTATCGGAAGGAGATTAACAGTTCACCCTGTGATGATTGTAGTCGGGGCCGCCCTCGGCAGGGTTAAGGGTAGCGCGGCCTTTCGCCAATGCAGTGCCGAGGCTACGTGCTCACTGAGCCGCTGATGTAACGTCTTAAGGGTCACCAAAATCAGTCCCTTCGTTTGCGTGCGCCATGGAGCTGTGTCATGGAGCCTGACAAACCCGTGCTCCACAGCTACAGCTCCACTGCACAAGTCCGTTCTACATCCTTAGCATCTGGAGTGACTGGAAACTCGCACGGACAAATGTACCTCCTTGGATGAATGCACCCTGGCTCACGACCAAGCGCATGTGCGACTGCAGAAGGGCCACAAACGACCTGGATTGACACAGGAACTCGGAAAGAGACGGCGCTGTGTAAAATCTTGTTCTGACCTTGTCAAGGTAGAACTACCGAATGGATATTCATGTACGGACTCCTTCCCTGCACCAACGACAACAAGTTTTCAATGGAGTCGTCTTTGGCGCTTCACGTTCCTCACTCGCGGGGGTGGCGGAGATTACCACAACAACCGAGTCGGCTCCAACTCGGATTCCTCTCGCGCGTGACTGAATGCGGCATCGTTGCGGCTATCATCGAAATGGTTCTCGTGCTGGGAGCGCAACAGCTGGGACTCTTGCTGGGCGACTTGGAGAGACTCGGATGCTGCACGGGTTTCATGCAGTAGCTGAGACTCTGGCAATGCCGAGGAGGCAACCTCACTCGGACGACTTCGGCTGCCACTCATGTCAGTCATGGAAAACGCCTGAGAAGTCTCTTTATGTGTGGAGCAGCGAAAGCGGCGTTTGGGAGAAGTGCCTGGCAGTACCCCGGACTCGTCACTGGCGGGAGCAGCAGCTGTTTCGGCAAGAGTCTCAGTAGCGAGCGCGCCGTCAGAGGCCGGGCCAGGCAGCTTGGTGGAAGTGTTGGAGCTCCTTTTAAAAAGACGCAACAGACTCGACAGCGTGGAATTGTTCCCGCCGCTGCTGTTGCTACCAGTGTTGGCCGAGATGTAGGCTCGAATGGCTGCCCCGCGTCCCGCCGAGGTGGCATAGTCGTGAAGGTCAATCTCCACACCAGCACTCCATTTGGTCCATGAGCGGACAGGGCCGATATAGTGCCGCCGGCCGTACAGAAACCAAGAGACGGCCATGACGACCAGGATTCCGGCGGTGACGTACGGCAGGAAGCTGTATGAGTCCTCAGGAACTGTGTGTGAGCGCACTCTGGTTTGACCGCTTTCCGTCCACGTCCAGCAGCGTCCAGGCGAGTGTCGGCATGGAGCCTTGAATGAACACCAAGATTCCCCAGAGCGCAGCGACACATGCCAGCGGCCGGGTCCACGTCCCCAACGAGAACTCTGTGCGACCGACATGCTGCAAGTGGAGACGAGATAAGATAAAGAGCACCAGTACAACGGTGTAGGGAACGCATGTGAACCAGTACAGAAACGGGATGACGAGCTGGTAATAATTCTTTGCGCTGACCCACCACGACGCGACGCTGGCATATAGAGCCAAGATAATCGCCAGGTCCGCTGCGAGTGGCTCTTTGCCTCCGGTGGTGCGCACAAGTACATTCGAAAACGGAACCGCACAGTCACGGGCGAACGCATAAATGTACCGCGATGTGACGAGCGTGCTGGATACAGTTTGAAGGTTGCCGAGTAGGATGCCACAGATTGCGAGTGCGTACATTGTACCCTGGTTCAGATCGCAGGCATACACAATCGGAACAAACGGAGATATGAGCCTCCCCAGTGAACCGACTGCAGGGATGATGCAGAACGTGTACGCCAGAACCATGACGTAGACGATAGTGAACTCTACCACAGTCGCTGCGTACATGACTCGGGGAACGGTCCGCGACGGATTTCTAGTCTCCTCTGCCATACTTTTGTCAACCTGAGTCAGAATCCGAGACGTACTGTGGAGGGCAGTCAATCGCAACCATCTTGAGCGGTAGTGCTGTGAAGATCATGAACGCGTGGCTGTGCGTCCAGTTCTTCTGGTTCGGAAACCCCAGCGACATGCTCTTTGACAAACCGCGATTCCTCCATCCTCCGTAACAGATGAGGGCAAGGGCAAATGCCCAATACAGCATATCGAATGATATGGACACGAGCCAGAACGTATTTGTGCGCGCGACGCGGGAGAGGACCAAGATGGCTGCCACAGTGATGAGGAGGACATACCACACTGGATTCCACCACTTCTCGGGGTGCACTGCCTCGCCAGTGATGGTAATAGGCAACCCGCGCATCATCACGTACACGGACGTGATCCCGATTGCGCCACCGTAGAGGCCGGCAACGTTACGCCCCACGTGCGAGGCGAGCACGAGGCCACTCACGAGCCATCCCCACTGCCGCTCGTGTCGCAGTGGCCCGTCGCGAGCACACCTCCAGGACCAGGTGGCCGTCGCCCCTGCGACGGGGAAGGCCGATGCCAGCACCGCCATGGGGGCAAGAAGGATGAGGTGCAGAATTAATTGACACGGGTAGCCGATGATCTGCCTTCAGCCACTGCCATGTCGTACACTCACGAATACTAAGGGCGCATCGTAAGAATACAATGTCGTTGCGAGGAGAAACTCGTCAAAGATGCCCTCGTGGCACATGTTCATTGCGAGCAGACCCCAGAACGTTTAGGGCCGCCCGAGCGTCTCGTTGTATCCGAGCATTTGAAGGCGGTCGACATCTCCAGAGGCGGCCTCGTCTGGAAGCAGGTTTGCTGTGGTCAAGTTGGTCTTGGAGTTGACCTCGAGTGTACCAAGGATTCCGTCCTGGATTGACATGTTGGGTCGCTGAAGACGATGCTACATGGTATTGCTGATTATATGCAGAGGTTTTGCATCTCGGCAGTGTACATCGGGTAGTGTCTCATTGTGCTCTGGCAGGCGGTTGACTGATGGTGAATTCAAGGCTGATTAAACGCAGCGTACGGCTCACCGAGGTCTGGCAACATTCAATGTCGATCCCGTGTGAAAAAGCGACCAGACACCATGACACTCAGCACGTTCCATCAGGACTGACAGAAATCTTGTAGGTCGCGCCTGAACGTAATCAATATGCAGGAAACGTACTCCCGCGGCCCTTTCCGAGATCCCGTTCGGCAGACGGCTTGGTGAAGATGAGACCGGCCCGAGCTTTGACTGAATTGTCTTGCTTCGTTAGAACTCGACCAAGAATCTTTTCCTTGAGACAATGCCGATACTGATGATACAAGCAACTCTTCCGGTTGGCTGTTGTCAATGGTTCGAGCAGTAGCCTGAACAACGGCAAGAACGAGGAGCACAGAGAACGGTGAAAGATGGGAAGCCACGTAAGCTACTGAGCACTGAGAGCTGCTTCATGATCCGCTCTGTCGCGGTGGTAGACGTGAATAGGGCATATCGCAGTTGGAGGGAGGCACGGGAGGTTGTTGCAGTGACGTCTGAGACAATCAATACTTGCATGCCGGGGAGATGAGGCGTTTGGCAGGCAGTCACTGAGGCAAGGCTATTTTTGGTATCACTCAATCGCTGTATGTCTCATCGTGTGCTTGGCGCGTCTACGCGTGGAAGTCACCGCCATCACCAGGGCGCGAGATTGATTTGTGACGCAGGGACCTCATCCTAAGCCATCGGGACCCGAGACCCTTGTAATGAATACAGGTGTGCGGTCGCGTGTCTCAGTCACTAAATTAGTCGCCGAGCTATGCCAAATGCCGTCCACAGGCATCTGCCTGTATTAGCCAACATGTGGACTGCCTTGGCTGGAAGCGCGTTCCGTGCAAGACAGCAGAGTTGACTGATAAGAGACGGATGGAGGCATCAGCGTTCCTTGTGAACACTGCCCCAACTGCAGCGGTTGATCTGCGTATAGAGACTGGTCTAGCTGGTCTATGGCCCATAGTCGAGGCGATAACTGCTGATAGGGGGCTCTCGACATGTTCCACCCCTTTTGTTGGTAGGTCCATGCCCCATGACGCGGGAAGGTGCCTTTTTTTCCTTGGAATGCCTCGCTTCTCCGGAAGCTCGGAGTAATGTGCGACACAAAGGCTAAACTGACGTGCACTGCTGTGGGCTTCAACGTCGGAGCTGGCCATGCTATGTGATGCACCTGTGCATGCTATGCATGCTATGCACCTGGCCATGCACCTGGATGTTTCATCCACGTGGAGATGTTTCACGTCGCGCACGTCGTTCACTGATCATTGATTGGTCTTCCATGCCACAGCATTGTACACTGCCCGGAGCTGATAGATCCACGACAAGACGTCGTCGTCCAGAAGTTCTCTGTCGCCGAGCTCTTCTTTGTCACTTTCGGCGACTTTTGGGTAGTGGCAGTGCCGCGCGGCGCAGAGCCATGGCTGAACTATGTCAAGGCCGTGAATGGACATGTAGATAAGAGCGGAGCCGCTGCTTTGACTTGTTCCAACATTACACTGCAGAAGTGGGCTGCGACCGTCCTTTTGGCCTTGACGGCCACCAATGTGGCAGCGCTGGACGTTCCAAAGGCCAGCCCGATTCATCTCCCCATCGCTGTCCACAACACTGGTCGCGACCACCCAGATGTTGAAGTCCGTGCTGCTTGGATGCGCGAGCATGTTACCCGCAGAAGCGACCAACCGTTCAACAGCAAGCGAAAGCATATTCCGTGAGTTTATGTGCTCGCTCAATGCTGATATGCAGGGTGACACTTCACAGCCGCGACACGCTGTACTCCATCCCTATGTCAATTGGGTAGGCAACCGCGTGTGTCAGCACTGACACCAGCACTCCTCCCCAGGAGATGCGCTTTACGGTCGACACAGGCTCCAGCGACCTCATCGTTCGCACCAGGTGCAACGGCCCTGCATACACTCCCGAGGCCTGCGCTGTAGCCCCCATGTTCAAGACATACGAGTCATCCACCTTTACCACCAACAATGACCGCTACAGCATGGCATACGCAAGGGGTGGTGCAAACGGAACCAAAGGCGCCGACATGGTCCAGATCGGAAGCTACTCTGTTAACATGTCTATCGGTGGGTTTGTCTGCCTTTCACTCTGACTCTAGGTCTCGCTGAAACGACCGAGGACTTTACGGAGGACGGATCGACAGGCCTCATCGGCGTGGTTGGTTTTGGATGGCCTGCTCAGTAGCAACGAATGGCAGGCACATGGACTCGCTGTGGTGGCAGGTTTTGTGTGCCAATCCCGTTGTCGAGCCCATGTTTGGTCTCTACATGGAGCGCGCAGACCGCCCCTTGCCCAAGGACTCGTACCAGGTCGGCAAGATAAAAGAAGAGGGCGGGGTGTTGACCATTGGGTATGTGTTGGTTCGAACAGCGTCTGACCGTGTAGCGGCACCGACAGGTCCAAATATACAGGTGACATCAACTGGATTGAGGCGCCTTCCAAGTTTACCTGGACGATTCCACTGGACCGCATCACTGTCAACGCTGAGGCCGTTCATGTCGGCACCATGAACAAGGCGCTCATCGACTCTGGTACCGGAAGCATCCTTGGACCGCTCAGCATCGTTGACGAGTTTTACAAAACGATTCCTGGAGCGGAACAGTGGCCTGGGTACCCCGGGCAATACCGATTCCCTTGCAGCGTTGTCAACAAAACCGACATTTCCCTGACGTTTGGGGACTTCAAGGTCCATCTCGGGGCGGACCTTGCTGCGTATGAGAGTACTCCTGACCGCAAGACTGAGCCTTACTGCTATGGAGCTGTGATAGGCAACAAGGCGTATGAGACGAACGAGCTGTACAACTGGGTTCTCGGGGACGTCTTTCTCAAAAATGTCTATTCTGCATTCCGCAAAAACCCTCCCGCTGTCGGCTTTGCCACCCTTGCATCCAAACTCGGTACGACGCATCCGAAGACGCTCGCGGCTATATACCAAAACAACTTGGACTCGAATAACGAACCGAATGCCTCCTACCCGACGTCCAGCTCTGGCGCCGACTCGCACGTAGCCGGTCTGAACTCCAATTTGAGGGACCACAACTCAGCTGGCAGAATCGACATTTACCCCTCTGCCCTCCTCCTTTGCATGGGCTTGTGGATAGCTTTTGCCATTGAATGCAGGTAAACGGGACAGTCTTAGCGTGTAGACCACAAGAGAGTAATTTTAGAGAATACGTCAACCCTGTGCAGAGTACGAGATGCATGGGGGTCAGTATGAATGAAAAGGCCGCTGAGAGGAAGGGTAGGAAAGGGTCACGACGTCGCGCCGAGTGTGCTGCTCTCTACGACGAGTCCAGCATTGTTCCTGTGTGAGTCTGCTGTTCAGGTGGCATTGCAGTGTGGCATTCCTACTCGCTCCAACAACGTGCAACCAACGCGGAATTGACCGCAGCCGCGATATCGTCAGAGTTCTCCACCTCACGCCGATAGGGGCGCCAGACGCTGGTAGATGGTACGTACAGTCTGCAGAACTCTCCCCGGGCTCCCCGTATTGGTAATCTCAACACCGACGCTCCTTGTAACGCTCCTCAGAAGCACAGGTGAATTATAGAAGTTCATTTAAACGGTCAGTAGCGGCCGGCGTGACTGGCCCGAGTCCCATGCATTTCGTGTGTGTATTTGCGTGTCCCAACTCAACTATTCAAGAGTTAACAGAAGGAGCTGACCTGTCATGTTCTCATAGCTGGTAAGGTGCATACATTATCAACAATTCGTTGCCTGTCTACAGGCCTCGGTAGGATCGGCGATACGTAGATATCAAAGCTCAGATGTAGTAGTGTCCGTCAGAAGTGGTAAAGTCTTTATTCGATGCTTCTCTTGCCTAGAGCGCAAGGATAGCACCGAAAAGCACTGCCAGCGTGCCGTAGATGGACACTTGGCGCACACTGTCCGCGCCGGAATTAGCAGGATTTGTTGTCTCTGATTGGCCGGCAAGCTCATTCTGGTTGTCAATGCCTGTATTGGATGGGCTGGGGGCGACTGTCGTGCCGGTTGTTGCGCTGTTCGTCTGGGCAGTGGACTCAGAGTCCGACACCATGGAAGAAGTCTGCTGCGACGAGTGGGTAGTGACTGGAGTAGGGGACACGGATGTAGTGGGGACGGACACCACCGAGGACTGGTTGGAGCCGCCCAGGATTGTCGGGGCTTCCCGCACAATAAAGTCTCTGGTGTCGACATTGTTCGCAATACTCGGGAAGGTCCTGCAGTTGGAGGATCTCGGGTAGAAGGCCGGGAGGGCGGGAGTGACGGTGTTGCCGATGGTGTGAATGGCACCGTCCCAGGAGCCAGTGAAACGTTGGCGGAAGGTCGACGTTGTGCCGTTGGCTTGAGGGTAGAGACCGGGGGGGGCAGCGACATCGCCATCGCACTCGGTGAAACCATTGTCGTCGGCGCCCTGGAACGGAATGGCCATGACAAAGTTGCACCCCATGACATCAAGCTCGTGCTCGCACATCAAAGCGGTCGGAATACCGTCGACCTCTGCGGTGCAAATGCGGAAGCAGAACTGGTTGTGGGAGATGAACGACATCCACTCCTCGTAGAAAACGTCCTCACCGCCGACCATGTTGGTTGTCACATTGCCGCCAACGGGGTTGCCTTCTCCTTCGGGGCCGTGAGGGTCCATCTCGCCTCCGGTATCGCCGAGGGGAATATTGACAATAGTGCCGTCCCAGTAGCCGGAAATCTGGATGTAGGCAGGTGTGCGGAGTAGCTGTGCCGAGGTGATGGTGCCGTCGGGGATAAGGCTGTGGGTGAGTCTTGGGATCGAGGATGAAGTGCTCACCGAGCATTGTTTCGGGGCTTGGTGCACCAGGCCACAACCTCGTGCTCTGTATTCCCAATCGTCGAGTCGGGTCCTGGTTCAGGAGGTCCCCAGAGACAAAAGTCGTCTACCGAGTTGATTGTGGCAAGTCGCGAGAGGGACTGCTGGTTGACTTGGCTGCCGACAGGGAGGAAAAATGGCTCATCGGGGTTGGTAGGGCCATTGGGACCTGTGGCCACAACACCGGCTTGAGCGTTTACCCTAGCAGCGAGAAGGAGGAGCGATAGCATGGTAGAGGAGTGTGGGGGTAAGACTTACGAGGCCGCTCTTTATGTATCCCTTGCTTCAAGCCCTCGCATCCGTACTGCCAAGTGGTATCGTGCACAAGACGGCGTCACCCCAGTGCCAAGAGCTCATGCATGCAATACTTGCTGCATGCGTTGGTAAAGTCGCTATGTCGTGGTGGATGCCAGGTAAATGTCATGGTGGATGTCATAGTGGATGTCTGAGGTTGGATGTTTCGCCGAGAGTACACAACGAAGAGCTTTGGCAACAATCAGGCCCTACCTCGTCCACTCTTGGCGCTGTTGGTCTTGGGCGGAGGCGAGAGCCAGCCATCCCGCTCAAAGCAGCCCACCAAGCCCTTGGCTCTTGGCGTCCTTGGCTTCCAGCGATGCCAGGGCGTCTCGAATGATGATTCTGAAAGCATGCGCCTAAATGCACTCTGCCCAAATGCTTTACGGCAGAAACGCGTGTTAGAAATGTGTCTGTGACGCCGAGAAGCGAGCAGGGAGCCAAGACGGATTCCAAGAACGACGTTGTTTCATTTCCCTAGGGGATTACAGTTGTTTAGTAGATACACAGCACCCAGGCTGATCAGGCTGCGAAAGAGGGTGGCAACAACCGCATGACGAGATGACGTCCACTCGTCCACGTGTAGACCGCATGCGGTCTTGGCCGCTCCGAGCTCCGCGATCCGAGAGGTCCTCCCCTAATAATCAATAGAGACCTAAATGACACCTCCATTAGGGATTAGGCATTACGCTGGCTGTGGTCAATAACTCCTGTGAAGAAGGCCCGAGAGACGCCGGCCACTGCCACCTCCTATCAACGGGCAAGAGTGTAAAGGAACTCTAGTGCCCACTTGAAAGACATTCTGGTTTTAAGATAGCGCTGCATAGAGAAAGGACGCACGTTGACATATCTCATAGCCAGAGTGTGCACGGTAGGCAAGCTATCCAACACCCTTCAGTTAGCCATGTATGGCAGGAACCTTGACTGCCCTAGGCAGATACAACGTGCACTTGTACCGGAATCAAGCTCCTACCTGGGGTCGGGACTAGCTGACATTGTTTGATTATATAATACTACACAGCCGCCTTCGATCGCTAATACGCGAACACACAAGTATGGAAATAGAATATGCAGGTGGTTGCGTCTACAGTCGTCTAGATGTGGGAGTACAACGATATGATTGCTAAGAGGCCACAACGCTAGCTGACATGTTCACCGCCTATTGACGGCTTGCGGTCGGTTAGGGCTTCGTGGTGGGACTGGTGGGACAGTGGTGGCGGGGGAGCCTAGCGGCGATGGGCCAGGCGTGTGCCTTAGCGGGGAACGACCGCCTTGCGGAGTCGAGTTGGCACTGAGTGGTGCCGACAACAAAGGACCGGGCAGCGGCGATGCCAGCGGGGAGACATAGCCAGAAGGCGAAGCGGCCGGAGCCAGGACCGCCGACTCGCTGCGCAGCGGAGACGGCTGGGGAGGGCGTTTCTCGTGCATCGAATGCGTGCGAGAGACCATGGGCGAAGAAGACGGGCTCGTCATGGGAGTTACAAAAGGTGGCGTGTCGCTCGAACTACTTCCAGGTGACGTGATGTGGATAACTGGGGAGCTGAGAGCAGCAGACCCATGCGCCGTCTTAGCGTCGGGTCCCTCCATGGTAACGCTGATCTTTGGCAGTGATGTGGCGGTTGATTTGGAGCGCAGGAGGCGGGGAGGCAGCGCGGATGCCAGGCGAGGCAAGGGGCGCACAGGGCGCGGTGCTGCGATCAGTGTGGGAGACTTGTCGCTTGTTGCGCTTGTCGGCGGCTGCATTGGGGCCTCGTACTCGGATGACGAGATAGCGAAGGGTGACTTGCGCTTCGTTTCGGACACATTCTTGCGCATGACGCTAAGGCGATGCTTAATCTTTGGGGCAAACGACGACTTGTTTGGCACTCCTGGCGGAACGGCCGTGGACGCCCTACCCTTTGAAGCCAGTGGCGACTTGTTGGACACTCCCAGGGGGGCAATGGTTGCTGATGCCTTGCCCTTTGTGTGTTCAAAGACCTTGAGCACGCGGCTGACTGTCGATCCACTCTTGGCCTCTGCAAAGTGTGGGAGGGGATCCACAATGTCGTCCATCGAGTGCCGTTCCACAACAGGCTCATCGTCGTCGTCCGTTGTGACCAAATCCGTTCCAGCCTCTGAACCTGCCTCCATGTATTCGTAATCGGGCTGTGGAGTGAGCAAGGTTCAAATCATTAACGCACAAGCTTGCTCAACATGACGTGAATCGTCGAAGTCAGCGTGCAAAAGTCCATTCCTTGCGCTTCCTCGCGGATGAATGATTGAAAGTCGCGATCAATCGTGCACCAGAGATTTGCGTATCCAGCCGCAAGATGGAGAATATGAATGTCGTCGCTGTTGGCCGGAGCCGGGCTCGACAGCCGCTGCTGAAGCTCTTGGGGGGTGTATTTGTCTTTGAGATACGCATGATACCTCGCGATGGTATCGTTGTAAGGTGATTCAACTGCAATGGGGAGGGCGTCGAGAGGATGGACAGGGTGCATTTGCTTTGGTGGCAACGGCAGTGGTTTCTCATTGTATCCAACGGGTGGAATATGGAGCGGCGACTCGACCGAAGAGCTAGGCGTGGATCGTGCCGAGCTTCGACGCGAACGGAGGCGGTTAAAAGCTGGTCGCATCGTCAACGAAGGCCGGATTGGTGCCGAGGGATGCAACAGTGAACCCAGCGGTGTATGCGGTGACTCTAGGGCAGCTGCCATTGTAAGAATACGTCCAAAATGAGTTGAAGGGCGATGAACAAGTCTCACATTCGCTTTTTGAAGGATCGGTCGTCGTCGGTCACCTATGTGTGAACAGGAATTACTCGTAGGCGGCCGGCTGCGTCGCCATTCATATTGAGGAGATGCATAGTAGGCTGCAGCAATGTTGTTGTGCTGCTGCAGTTCTATAATCGCTCTCGGCCGTCAGCACCGAGAAAATACAAGGAGATGGACAAGATCATCAAAAAATACCAAGCCGAGCACGTGGTAATGACGATCAACGATCACTGTTAATAAGGCTCGAGCTGATGAGAGGCCCAGATTAGATGGTTACGTATCCCTCTCAATGCCGGCCGCCGTTTGTAGTTGTGTACGTTGTGTGCGTTGTGTACACATACTCCACGTGTGATGGAGGTGCATTTTGCGCACTTGCATCCGAGTGGGCCCCAGAGTACCAGAGTTGGCCCAAGGCACCCGTAGTCGCCGTCAACGATACATCCCCAACACTGTAGTTGCTTGCCTGGCCGACACGGCATACCTGCTGAATGCCAGCTGCAATCCACTGCTGCTGCGATCGCAGTCCACGATCGTTGCCGCTCTTTCATTTGCCCGCAGGCGATTAGAGCCGCCGACAGGCTGGGGACGCAAGCTTTGCCGCATTCTCCACAGGGGTGTTGCGAGCGCTGGTAGATTTATCCCCACATTCCTTGCTGCATGGAGAACTCAAAAGTCCTAGCGGTCAGCTGTCTGCCGCGATCAAGCAATAACGCACTGTAACACGACCACCAAACTGCCAGTCGGCATTACCAGCAATGAACGGGTCGCGTTTCGGGCCGCCAATCTCGCCTGTCCTGGGGTTCACCTCGCCCTCAAACTCGGGCGCTGCGCCGCGCCGGAGATCGCGGTGCTCTGTACTCTGTGCGAGCTGCAGGAGTTCCTCTTCGGACATATCCCCAACTGTCGGCGCCACTTCAGCGTTTTTTACCAGCTCCTCAAACTCGGCCTGCTCTGCGGCTGGCAGAGGCGGAGGACCAGGGCGACTAAAATCGTTCACGCCGCGTAGAATAGAGGTGAAACTGAGGAAGCGGGACGCAGTTACCGGGCGCGAGACTCGAGCGCTGTCTGGAAGAGGCAGACCATGATGTGGCTGTGTGCTGATGTCGAGTGTGGGATGCTAGACGATTGTGGGAGGTGATCAGGGTTGGGAGTACTAGTATGTGAAGTGAACCTGACTCCGATTTTGGAACGGCAAATCACGTGACATATGGTTGTCTGGTAGACCACTTATCGACCGTTGTCCGCGACAAGGCATCAATCGTGTTGCTATGGCTAAACTGAGCTATGTCACGACTAAGCCCTAAACCCAGTACACGTTCCTTAGCGCGCCGACAATCCGCTGCCTGCAGAGTTTCGCGTTGAGCGTCAATGTTATCTGTGTAGCGTCCACGCCCACCACAATGAGTTTCGACAAAGACGGTGGGCGCGGACTTTCTTGAGTTACTATGTGGCAGGGGACCCAGACGCGTTTGGGGAAGCCACACGGGGGGTGAGATTCGACACCTCTGGTGCGTCCTTTACCAATCTGAAGTCTGTTATGCCAAATGCACTTTTACTGCACTGGCGCAGCGCTGTGCAACTATTCGCCCACAGCAAGTCTTAACGATTGAAGAGGAAGAGCAACGTCAGTGGAGGTTGGACGAGCAGAATTACGTGCGGGAGACGTGCCACTAACATACTTTGAAATACAAAGCCACCCAAACATAGTCCTTGGGGTATGGATTATGCGATATCCAGCGTCCTGGATCCAATGAACACTTTGACAAAGTCGTCCCAGGCAATCTTCTCGACGTCGACAGCTTTGCGAGGCTTGTCCTCTCCTCGCCAGATGACAGCGTACCCGTATTCGCCCCCATCAATACTTCCAACAGTCCATGTCCACCCGTCCTGGCGGACGTCCTCCCCGTCGACTGTCACTCGTGACACGGATCCATCCCCAAGTTCCACCTCGATGCGGTCCAGACCAAACGAGATTCCGTCTCCCGTAGCCTTTGTGAAACCCTCCTTTAACGTCCATAGTGTTGTGAGGAGCTTGGCCTTCATCCGGCCCGACACTGCCGCAACGTGCAGCCGTTCTAACGTGGAAAGCTGGAGAATTAGTCAAACACTCTTGGGGAACCCACCTGGAAGCCAATAGAATCCGCCAGCTCGTCCGGATTCGTGGGCAGGTCCATGACATCGACACCAATGTCTGTCTTGCCTACCGCCCCATGGACGACGGCAAGAAGAACATAGTCTCCCTCGTGTGATGTGTTAAAGTCTAGACCCGGAACAGAGGGGTCAGCCAAGAACGGCTTTCCTCGCGGTCCATGTTTGAATACAGGGTGCTGTGTTGGCGAAAGAAGATGTGCCGTTCGGAGGTAGTACGTTGGCAGGAGCCTGCCCGTGAGGGATCCTGCGCGTCAGGGAGGGACGCCAAGGACACGCAATGCTTTAATCCGCCTGGAATATTATGCATTGCTCTCACTGTGCCACTCACGGATAGCATCCCCCTCGTGCCGAAACTTCCTCACGCGGTCCTGTCCGCGCTCGGGTAGCTGATGTAGTAGCCGGTCGAAGACCTGCGTGTGAGACAAGTGGAGAAGTTGGTATCTTGTATCTCACATCTTCGGGGAGGGTCCTGGGGACCTTGAGCGCAAACAAGCGCATCTGCTAATGAGAGAGAGAAATGGAGTAGAAGAGAAACGTGAGGTTGATGGATGCATTGATGGTGATGACCAACACACACAATGGACTACCTCCACCGGTGTCATGCATGCCTATGGGAGGAAGGTGTCAGCATGTCCAGCTCGGTGATCAGTGAATTAGGCATGCATCCACGGCAGGTCGACTGTACAGCCACGTACTAAATACAGCCATGCACAGCCGGACATGCCGGACAGTCCAATGTAGATGTCACGTGATGTGCTTATGGACGGTGCATGGAACACACGTGATCTCCTGAGGAAAGCCGAAGGGCAGGAAGACAGAAAAAAAGAAAAAAAAAAAACGACGCTGCGTAGCTGGATGAACCCCGTAGCTCGATGACGTTCGGCCCCCGGCTTCCTTGTCAGTTTCATTTGCCCACGGCCGTAAGCTGGACTGCAACCCTCGGTGGTGGTACAGTGCAACTAGCGGCAACTGACCTGCGTCACAATTCTCCTTTCGTTCTTTTCTACCACTCTCATTATCACCATTACTCTACACTCTACAACTCTTCTGCTTACTCACGGGCTCTACGGATACGCGTAGCGGCCCCGATCATCGACGAGCTACGAGCTCAACGTCCGGACAATACACGAATATACTCAAACCCCCCTCCCCACCGCCCTGACTCCTTGGTCGTGTGCACCATGCCAAAGGTCTATGAGAACGAGATTATCTACAAGTAAGTGTGTCTAGTGGAGAGGCTTTCACACTCGTACTAACGGGCAACCAGCTACTCACCGACTCATACCATTAACTGGCTGCTCCGGAAATACCCAAACCCGTTTGCTACACACGTCTTCAGTGTAGACACCATCGAAAGGACCATTGACCCCAAGACTGGTATACTTCGCAGCGAGCGTGTTATCGGTGTTCAGCAGGGAGCTCCGAAGTGGATCACCAAGGTGCGTCCACTTCCATGGGGCCACGTGGGTCGCCGTCACCACCGTGGCCGCAATCAGACTGACAGCCTAGCTTTTTCAGCTACCCGCGACAGCCTACATCCGCGAAGTCATTTTCATTGAGCCTGATGCTCCGTCTGCCACCTGCATGTCCGTGAACCTGAACCTGGCGCAATACATGTGAGGAGGGACAGTTTTGTTCCAGCGTCTGACTCGCACAGCTCGTGCCTCGAGCACATCACCTACACTCCTGTTCCGTCGGACCCCTCGGCGACGCTGTTCAAGCAGCACGCGCTCATGGTTTCTGCATTCCCGACAAAACTTATCGCGAAGAGGATCGAGAAGGCGTCGGTGGACCGGTTCAGGTCTAATGCTGGTGTGGGCAAGCAGGGATTCGAATGGGTGTTGCAGCGCGGAATGGAGATGATGCAGGGCATCACTGGTACGTATTGATCGGAAGGAATGGGACAGTCGGAGCCATGGAGCCCTGTCCATCACCAGTGTTCGCAGCTGACGATAGCAGGCAAGACATGAGGGAGAGTTGGAGGAGCGACGCGACAGTTGTGGAAATGGAAAGGCTCGACATTGTATCTCACTGGGTATCCCGCCCATTCAACAGGGCCATAGTCACATCTCATCATTGGCATTCAACAGCATGCATTAGCATACCCGTGTACCCGGATAGCGGTATACATCTCGTCGCAGTTACAGGGCCGCTCGTACGCACTCCATCGAGTTTAACCCATGCAGCTGGGTCTACCACGGCCTTTCGCCCCGCGCCACGACACTCTTGTCCATCTCTCGTATGAAGGAGCCGGCGGGACGCTCGGAGGTGACCTCCGTGACAGTCTCACGGTTACGTTCGGACCGGAATGAAATCGAGCTTGTCTTAGCGTTTCTGGATGAGTCGTCGGTCGGGAGGCTACGTGAAAACGGAACAGTGGACCCAGGACGTAGGGAAGCCTTCTCGGGCGAAGGTCATTTCGGGCCATCACGCGTTTCCGGTGATTGGGATGCAGATCAGTCAAGCGTGGCAGCTCGCGACTCGAGAAGAGTGGAAGAGATGTAACAGAGAGTGACCTCTCACATCTCAATAGGCTAGGCTATGACTAAACACTGCCGCCAGGAGGGTCCAATGAACCGCCCCGTTCTATTTGGTGGACAGCGGACGAGAGGTGTACACCTGTGATTGTTGCCCATATGTCTCCAGGCGACTATTTCATGTGGAACCTCTGTTCTACGTCATCCTACTCGACACGGTGGCCCGAAACAAGACGTCGAAGAAGGACCGTCGGAAAGCGACATGACGCAAAAGGCACATGAGGTGGAGGCAGAGAGAATACGCGGAACAGTTCTGAAAGTAGCAGCGCCGCATGTGCTATGGACGAGGCTGTCAAGGATCACTCTCTTTGCCTTGTGCGAGAATTCTTATATGGTCTGTCCGTTTTGTATTTCTGCATCGCACGTCTCTCATTGCGACAGCGGCATCGATGTACAATGCCCTTCAGGCGCAAGCTGCCGTGGACTCGGAATTCACGTTGCAGCCCTAACTTTCCTCCCGGGGGCCACGACCCAACAGCCCGAGAGCAACGGTTCTTGTACTCCTGTTGAGCCCAATGGCAAAGCGGTTGTCCCTACAGATCTCGGGGGCCATACAGCCTCGACGGAGCACTCTCAAGCAAAGAGTCCCCCCCTCGTGAGGGGGCCTGGGCACGCCATAACAAACCTGTATTTGCTGCCATACATGTGCGCCGTCATACCTCTTGGCACCACCCAAGAGTCAACGTCCAACGTGCAGTCTTCGAACGCGATCTGTTGCAATGCCAGCTATCTTACCTCCTCAACGCCTCAGTGCGCCAGAGGGTCCGTCTGCGACGATCGTGGGCAGGGATGAGTTCCCTGTCGACGTTCTGTGCATGCTCCAGAGTGTGTTGTAGGAGGTTGCAGAGCTCGCCGCAGCGTCTGTCTCGCCACAAAATAGCAATTTAGTCTTTGGCCCGCTAAACACGTGGCTGCGACATGTACACGGTGGCTCCCCTGTCCCGATCGCCCCCAAAGATCGACTGCCGCTTCGGCTGCAGGTACATTTATGGCCGGTGGAGACATGGTGCAGTACGACACTTGCTAACTCGTCAGGTGTCGTTGGGCAGCTCTCCTACCTTGAATGATCGACTATATAAATTTTCTCATTTTCTGGCGTTATTTTTCTATGCAACTCCATCTTACAGCAGCGTCGTGGCATTGCGTAGCGCCCTTAACTCATCGAACCGGATCGTTGTGGACAAGATCAAGGCCGCGCTCAGAATTCCACGTCCCCGGTCGGGGCTGTTCTGGACATGTCGGCTGCATTGATCATCTCCTGGTAGTACGGAAAGATTGACCTGACAAGGGACCTAGAGTGCACTCAAGGCGATGCTGCTGGCTAGTCCATTGTGTCACCCGCGTGAGCTGCTGACCGCGGTCATGTCGAATACTATACTCCCTTTGCCTACAAGCGGGATCTTATTTTTTGTTTGGGTCACTGCACAAAGTAGCACGTTCTATAGACCATGTTCTTCATTCTTCAATCTCTGTCAATGCGACGGCCAGATTCCCTTCTTTCGAAGGCAGAAGAGCAGATGGAGCTGGTGGAGAGCATTAGGTGTACGCTACCTCTCACGATTCTGCCTTTCGAACTGACGACAGATCCCACACGACACTTGCGTGCACGGCTACTTGGGCGATCTCGCCACATCGTGTCACATATGCACTGTAGATATCCACTCTCGACCCTTGTGCCACAATCATTGTATATAGACATGACTATCCACAATCTCATTTCTGCATGGCCTGATCTCATGGCGACACATCGGACTCTACTCAACAGAGTAGGAACCAATATTGGTTACAAGTAGGGCATGTAATTTGGAAACAGATGAGAGCGATAGCTGCTTGGGAGTGGAACCCAGACATTGCCATGGGCAGGCGCGTTCTCACGGTAACGATACACCTATACCCACTGTCATCTGGTTTTCAGCCTCAGCGTGTATAATGTGCTCAACTTCACTCTCGGGGAGCAGCCAGCATCCTTTGTCCGTAACGGCGTTGTCCCCACGCGTGCGGCCAATTTTTTCGGTGATGCCGGTTAGAACACAGATGCCTTACGCCAAAAAGGGAGGGGCCTTCAGACCTGTCGCAAGCTCTTTGTAATCAAACCACATATCTCAACCTCATTCGACTATTTTCGTGCTTGACGGCCGCATGAGTCCTTTGGGACAAGCCAGAAGAACGGAGGGTACGTCCCCCGGTGCAAGAGCATTGCGTGATTTCCTGTTGTTCGCTACATTGACTGGGCATGTTCACCTTGACGACCTGAACGGCCGCCAGATGCATTTGTCGCCTTGCCAGCCTCCCTGGTCGCCCACCATTCCTGCTTCTGCACAAGTTGGGCGTCCCCTTGCCTTCCATCCCTACTGTTATTCGAAAAGCGCTCCGTAATGTTGGGGGCAGGCGCTTACCGCTGTGTCATCTTTGTTGCCTGGGATTGCTGACCACGACTGATATGTTTGTCAGTAGAACTCGATAAGCGACGTCCTTGTCATCCTCTCTGTCCTCGTACCGGACTTCCCTCTTCTGATACCTGCAGCTATTTTAAGTACTGCAACGCACCCTCAAAAGCAAAGTTGCCACTGCAGTTCTGTGACTAATCAAGAGTGCGACGGTAGCACAATGTCCCATCAAAATAATTTGGGAATAACCCGCAACCAACGCCCACGGGGATGGATCACCAAGGTGTGGTAGCGGCAACACTTCCGGACAATCGGTTAATCGGCAATCAAACTTGCGTGGACAAACCATGGGACGACTTGCTATATCCGTTTGTAAGCAGCGGATTACTGCTTAGGTCATAATTCACAACTTTCCGGATTCCGAAGCGGGTCGGCGGGCGGGACTGGTCCTATCGTCACGTGGGACCGTTCTTATCGCCGTCACAAAACGTCATCTTGGTCAGCACCACTGAGTTTCGCACTTATTGTAGCAGAATCGCTTTGCTATCAGCAAGAGCTCCATTAATGTTAAAATTGCTTCTATAAATGGGCGAGGCTTGGAAAGCTCTTTCACCCCCATCCCTCCAAACAAGACAGTCATCATGGCCATCCCTACCACCCAGAAGCAGTACGTCCTCACCGACATTGGGGAGAACTACAAGCTTTCTCTCGAGACGGCGCCCGTGCCGACGGTCGGCGATGACGATGTGCTCGTGCAGGGTTGGTCCTTTTCGTTTGTGTGCCTGCTAACATTCTAGTTGAAGCCATGTCTCTCAACTTTCGTGACATTCTGATCGCAAGCGACACGTACTGGCCCAACCTTCCCTCCCTCATCGTTCCCATCTCGGACGCTGCTGGGGTCGTTGTTGCTGTGGGGTCCCGCGTGCGCTCCTTTGCCGTGGGCGACAACGTCTGCCCGATTTTCACTCCCGACCATTTCGATGGACCGCCCACGCCCCAGTTGCTCGCTGGCGCTCTTGGACAGAGCGACAACGGCGTGGCACGCAAGTACATTTCGGTGCCTGAAAAGTCGCTGGTCAAGGTTCCCCACGGGTGGGGCTTTGCTGAGGCCGCCACGCTCCCCTGCGCTGCGGTTACTGCCTGGAACGCGCTCTATGGGCTCGTGTCCAACCAGGTCAAGCCCGGCGACTGGGTGCTGACGCAGGGTACGGGCGGCGTCTCGCTCTTTGCACTTCAGGTGAGGAATTTTTGGTTCTTGTCGCTCACACTAGTTTGCCAAGGCTGCCGGAGCCCGTGTCGTCGCGACGACGTCGTCCGACGCCAAGGCCAACCGCCTGCGCGAGCTTGGCGCCGACGTTGTTATCAACTATCGCGAGGAGCCCGAGTGGGGCGTTGCTGCGCGCAAGGCCATTGGCGGCCAAGGCTTTGACCATATTGTCGAAGTCGGCGGCAACGGTACCCTTGCGCAGAGCTTCAAGGCCATTCGTATGGGCGGCGTCATCTCGGTCATTGGCGCCATCGCGGGCAACGGCGGTGAGGTGGCTCCCGCGGGGCAGGCGCTCTGGTCCGCGTGCATTCTGCGCGGCATCATGATCGGCTCCAAGGCTCAGTTCGAGGCCATGAACAGGGCCATCGAGGCCAACAACATTCTGCCCGTCATTGACGACAAGACCTTTGCGTTCGAGGAGCTTCCCCAGGCGTACGAGTACCTGCGCTCGCAGAAGCACTTCGGTAAGGTTGTCGTCAAGGTGTAGAGTCTTGTAGGAATGTGCTGTTGATTCAGCTTTCTGAATCGCCTAGCAGTAGGAGGTACATGTCGTCAGCCTTCCAGAAATGCACTCCCCGTCAACCTGTATATGGTTGGGTTGCAGATTACCTTGTGGTAAGCGGAGAACGGACGTGAGAGTCGTTCAGAAATGGGTGCTACTATGGCTGCAGTATCTGTAATGGGGTGGGTGCTGCATGTAGCAGAACCCTGCTAGAACCTTCAGGGTGGTATTAACAATGGCCTCTAGCGACCACAATGGCCCCAAAGGCCCCGAAAGTCCTCATAGCCCATCACATGGGAAAACTACTGCGTGTACGGGTGTGCCAGGTTAGTGTAGCCGGAATTGGAGCTGGCTGCATGACATGGTACATAGTGTTTGCCGTGTCTTGGAATTGGCATTTCACACGGTGGTCACGAAGAGGCTACCAGCCTGACCCATGCCCTTTGTTTATCAGTTAGCCGACGACAACATTCATCTCACGCAATCTCGGTCTCAATGATCGTTTGATCTCGCTCCCTCCCTTCATCCATCCATGACATCAGCTGCAGCACATCATTGCATCATCCATCATGCGTGTCGCCTTCAGCACTGTATCAGTGGACGGAACTCGGACTTCAACAACGGCATCTCCCTTCTTGACGTCCAGTCTAGACCTTTCTCACATTTGCTCGTATTCATTCATCCTCACCGACCCTGTCCCTGAAGAGTGCTGCGCTCCATCTGAAACACACCCAGCTCCATCCGACCAGCAATGTGCTTCGTCGCTTGACCACAAGGCGGAATCATTTGCACATTCTGCTTCTAACCTTCCGTCATCGCCGTCCTTCTCCTCTTCATCGTTGCCAGTCACCGCAAGCCGCTCCAGACTCCCCAAGCGTTCTTCAAATGGGTTTGCTCCTCACCGACAAACTACCCTTTTCATCGAGCTCGGCCCCATTCTAGGAGGTGGTCGCACATATGAGGTTCGCACCGCCCGAGCCGAGTGGAACTGTGGTCTTAGGTCACACACAGCCAAGATCGTAGTGAAGCTTTGCGATCCGTGGGTGACGGGTACACCTGACCGACGAGACCGCGACTTTGGCGCTCCCGAGAAGTTGCGTGAAAACATGGAGCAGGTGATACGGGACGTGAAGCGTGAGGCCACCATCCTACGGCGGCTGCAAAGCACCGGAATTGTTCCAACCTTTTACGGCCTTTGGTATGGTGTGCGCAAGCACGAAGCGGCCACACATCGCCTGCTCCTTATGATTTTGGAGGACGCCGGCGAGAGCCTCAACTCGGCATGCGTGCTGAGCGATGCGGGAAACCTCCTGTACGTCTGTGACATTCGGCACGCTTAACTGACATCAGCCCCACCATACTCGATCTCTACAATGTCCTGCACGCGGCCGGTGTGGTGCACAACGACGTCGAGGCCAGGCATGTTCTCATACGCAGCGCAACGTTTGACCCTCTGTCTGTTTGGGCGTACGCACCGGCATCGGACGCGTACCCGTACACGCTCACCTACCCCAACAGCGAGGCGCTCCCGCTGCCGTCGTTTTGTCTCATCGACTTTGAGGATGCTTCTATCGATACCGATCTGGACTTTGCCGAGCGGTTAGAAGAGGAGCAAGAAGTTCTAGCCTCCATACGCGCGATCGGTGAACAGAAGGCCATACATTGGGCCTACGCTCTTGGAAGGCAGGTGCGCCTTGATCATGCTGCACCGTGGCGCTGATGCCAGTGGCAACGGTAATACGATGAATGGTGACCCGCACTCGACGCCGGCTTCGCACGTTGACTCGATTCCCTTGCGGTCCACTCGTCGTCCTAGGTATGATTGATGGCGTGCTATAATATCGAGGCTGACAGTCTAAGGAAGAGCCGATCCGTCGATTGTTTGGGATATTCAGGGGCCACCGTCGGTTATACGAGTGTCATGTCTCGTTGTTCCATCAACCAGCGCATGGAGCTCATCCCCTCGAGGCGCCGCTTGAGGTTCATTACGCACCTGTGTGTTCCACCAGGCCGCCTCCATACATTTCACTCCCAGGCGCAATGTGCAAATTATTCGTTTCCGTCTCGCCGTCGGTGAATGTCGTCCATGCGAATGCCACCAGGCTCGCAGCCCTTCAGGCATCAATCAGTAGGCAATCGCATCGGGGCCGGTTTGTTTGTTATGCCCCTTCCACGGCGCTGAGAGGTAGCTTCCAACTGTGCACGGTAGCGCAATGAGAGAATGTGCTGTGCGGAAATAAAGTATACGGTAGCACCGTGAATACAGTGAATGTGGCCATTGGGGTGTCAGAAATCGCACCCGCGTCGCACGGTATGTTGCAACGTCCTGGTACTTTTCAGCCATTGTCTTTGGCCCGTAATCGCGAGCCGTGTACTCCCCAGCGCCATAGTCCTCATTTTCATACCATTTGGTGTGGCGCTCGTTGACCTCATTTCGTTCTTAACCCTAAATCGCCGTTCACGTTCTTCCAACTCTACTCCCCGTCATTCGTGATTTTTCTGTATCTCAATACCCCAGGATCCTAAGTGAGCACCAGACCCAGAGTCAGTGGTTACGGACTGCATGGATGTCATTGTAGGTCAGTGCAGCCCAACTGGCAGTTATCGGTCTGTATTGATGCCCGATGCCACGACCCGAATCCCAAAGATACAAATGCAATGGTGCCAGTGGAACTTTCGCCACCAGTCGTTTGTACCTCACGACGCTGTTTCTAACCTACGCACAACCATGGTCTGGGCTGGCTGATGGTATCTGAAATGCCGCCGCGGTGGGGGGGCCTTGTTATTACCCAGTCTCATATGGCTGATTATGAGTCGGTAACGTTATGGTGCCCAGAGAAGTGGTCGTGAAATGGGTGACAGAGGGGCAACCGTGCTGGCGCAAATACTTTATCTAAGGAGCTACTACAATGGAAGCCTGCCGACACTACCGCACCTAAACGAGAGCTGTTCGGCAACTCAGAATCCCACTGCGGCGCCTCTGCGGCAAGGTCCTGGTGGAAAACCTATTTCGAGTTGGTTTGGTGTCGTCATGTCATCATCTCCTCAGATATTGACGTGCTAGGAACATTACTCGGCGATAACCGAACGACTGCTCAGTCATCAAACACTTCAGCCTCAACATATAAACTCGCGGGACGGCCATTTTTCGTGCTACTGCATCGCTCACCATGCCCATTGCAGTCCCGATTTCCCAGTACGAGCACGTCCCGGAGACCAAGGAGAACCTGGACTGGGCGGACTGTGAGTGACTGACGCGGGCCAAGTGCTCATCCACAGTGCCCACGATCGACCTGTCCAAGTTTGGAACGCCCGAGGGCAACCGCGAGCTGGCAGATGTCCTGATCGACGCTGTGCGCACCAAGGGTTTCTTTTATGTGGTTAACTTTGGCATTTCGCAGGAGGCCGTCGACCGGCAGTTTGCGCTGGGGCAGAAGTTTTACGAACTCCCACTCGAGGAGAAGCTCAAGTATGTTCCCGACCTCGACAACGGCGAGTACAACGGATACCGTCCCGCTGGCCGCCGTGTGACGTCCTCGGGGCTCAAGGACCGTGTCGAGGTGTACAACATGCCAAGTGAGTGGAATTTTCGCCCGCGCTGACCGGCAGAGTTCAACGGCTTGTTCCCTCAAGAGTACCCGGAGCTCATCAAGGCGAATCTGCCAGAGATTGAGTCGTTTGCGCGCTCGCTGCACGACAAGGTTCTCGACCCTCTTCACACCCTCATTGCCATTGCACTCGAGCTCCCCGAGGACTACTTTGTCAACCTGCACAAATACGAGGACAAGAGCGAGGACCACCTGCGGTACATGAAGTATGGCAAGTACACGCCCGAGGAGACGGCGCAGCTCGAGGCGGGCGACGGGCTGTGGACGCAGGGCCACACGGACCTGGGCTCCATCACGCTCCTGTTCCGCCAGCCCGTCGCGGGCCTTCAGATCAAGGACCACGCCACGGGCAAGTGGAAGTGGGCCAAGCCGCTGGACGCGAGCCTTACCGTCAACACGTGCGACGCCCTCAGCTTCCTGACCGGCAACTACATCAAGTCGACCGTGCACCGCGTGTCCGTCCCGCCACGTGACCAGCGCAATGTCGATCGCCTCGGCCTGCTGTACTTTGCGCGCCCACGCAACGACCTTGTCCTCAGCACGGTCGACAGCCCGCGCCTCAGGCGCGAAGGGTACACGCAAAACGAGTTTGAGCGCGCCGGCGAGCGCGTCCCGACCATGGGCGAGTTTACAAAGCTCAAGCAGACGTGGCAGCAGCGCAAGAGCGACAACTACCGCGCAAAGGACGGAGAGGTCATAGTGCCTGGATTCAAGGGCGTGTACCATGATTAAAGATGCAAACAGTAGCCTGTGCATATGTGGTGCTGGGGATCAGCTTCGGGACTCTGCCTATTCTGGGAGGTTGTTTCTGAACCACCGAGCTTGAATGCCGACCCAAGGCGCCATCGCCGGCGAATAGGGTGTGTGGGATAACAGTGCTCTGCCGTGCACGTATGTAAACCTCCTTACGCGTCAATGTCAGTTCACCACGTGTCAACCAAAGACGGACATGTCCGCGCGCAGATGGCCAAGATGCAATGGACTATCACGTCATTCGTGGCGGACATGGCTGTAGATTGTGGAATTGGCGTGGCAGGCACTCACGCTAACGGCGGTCCCACTTTGCTGCAATGTCGCAAGCCATCTTCTCGAAGGCGATACTCGTCTAGCACGGAAAAACATAGTGTCACCGTGCATTACACGTTGACCCACTATGCATAAGCAAGTCCGCGTCGGCGTCGTCGACTGGTGATAATTCCACCTTGTCGTGATTGCCGTCGGCCGTGGCGCAACGACTGCTACAGTTTCGCAAGTCTGAAATAGCGTCAACAGCACAGCAACAGCCCAATGTTATATAGCGTGAACAGTGACGGCCATAAGCATAGCCCACCACCTCCTCCGCAATGTCCAAGAACAGCAGCGACAAGGACCTTCTGGCAGATGTCTCTGTCCACGCACTCGACGGCCCCCAGTTCCTCGTGGCCGGCCACGAACAGTTTGTTGGCGAGCAGGGTGGCAATAACGCACCCCCGACCTACCAGGACGTATCTGGTGCTCCCGTCGAAAGCCAGTCGCCCCTTGGATACAACGTCGGGTTTTGGACCACACTTTTCCTCAATGTGTGCATGCTCATCGGCACTGGTATCTTCTCAACCCGTGAGTCAGAGCCCAGGCCAGTGCTAACTCCAGCGTCCAACATTCTTGCCAGCACTGGGTCTGTCGGCTTGAGTTTGATGTACTGGGTCATCGGCCTGCTCATCTCCCTTGCGGGCATCTCAGTCTACCTCGAGCTTGCGTCGTACTTTCCATCCCGCTCCGGATCCGAAGTTGTGTACCTGGAACAAGCTTTTCCGCGCCCTCGGTACTTTTTCCCCCTCGCTTTCGCGGTGCAATGCGTCATCCTCTCGTTCAACTCGAGTAACGCTATCGGTGAGCTGCTGTGAGCTGCTGTGCTGACCCTAGTCCTCGCCACGTACATCTTCAAGCTCACGGATCGGGCGGGAAAGGCATGGGAGCTCAAGGGCGTTGCGATTGCAGGGCTTACCTTTATTTGTGCAAGTATGTACTCCTCGAGAGTCGGTGCTCACACTCAGTTGTCATTGCCAGCACAAACTTTTCGCTCAAGATTGTAAACGGCCTCGGGGTACTCAAGCTGCTCACACTTCTGTTTATTACCATCACCGGCTTCGTGGTGCTTGGGGGCCACACGAGCATCAAGGACCCGCATGCCAACTTCCGCAACGCCTTTGCGGGCACCAAGAACGACGCGTACGCACTCTCAAACGCTTTGGTCAGCATCATCTTCTCATACGGTGGTTATAACAATTCGTTCAACGTGGTCAATGAGGTCAAGGACCCCATCCGCACCATTAAGCGCACTGCCAACGCTGCGGTCATCATCGTCGCCATCCTGTACATTCTGGTTAACATTGCCTACTTTGCCGCCAGTGAGTGGTTACATTCCTTTTTACCTAACGAGCAGTTCCAAAGGCCGAGATTGTGACATCCACGCAAGTCACCGCCACGCTGTTTTTTACCAAGATCTTCGGCGAGAGGGCCGCAAAGGGGCTTACGATTCTGCCTATCCTTAGTGCTGGAGGCAATATTCTTGCTGTCATTGTCGGCCATGCGCGCATGATCCGTGAGGTTGGAAGGCAGGGTGTGCTTCCCTTCCCAAAGTTCTTCACCTCTACAAGGCCCTTCGGCACCCCACTCGGGCCTGTCGTCATCATCTGGGCCATCAGTGTGCTCATGATCGTCATCCCCCCAGCCGGCGACGCCTTCAACTTTAGTGAGCATTATTTGCTGCCCCTCACTCACATCACAGTCATTGCCCTCCAAAACTACCCGGACTCGGCGTTCCTCACGCTCATGACTGCTGGTGTGTTTGCTATTCGCCGGCAGCGCAAGGAGCTGGGCCTTGGTCGATCGCAGTACCGCAGCTGGACCTTTGTCGTCCTATTTTTCCTCGCATCCAAGGTGTTTCTCATCGTCATGCCGTGGGTCCCACCCAAGGGCGGCGTCAACGCGTCCCCATTCCACTTCGCCTACTACGCGTCGTCGCTCACAGGTCTTGGCATGTGAGTTTTTATTCCACGTGTGCTGGAGAGCTGACAGTCACAGCATCAGCCTTAGCTTCATCTACTACTATGTCTGGGCCAAAGTGCTCCCCAAGTGGGGCGACTACTCTATCCGCCAGGCTGTCGTTACCGAGGACAATGGCTCCGTCGGCCACAAACTCATCAAGGTACCAAACAGCGAGGTGGACGAGTGGGACCGCAAGCACGATCCGGCCGGCCGGTCGATCAACTCGGAGTGGGAGAGCGAGGATGTCAGCCGTAGGGTCTAAGGGGAGGAGCAGGGTCTGCTGGGAGGCAAGCAGGGTCTGCGTGGCGGGCGAGCAGGTTGTGAGTGCGAGGTGAAAATATCAGCCATAGAGTCTAAGATCTTGGTTGAGCCCAGTGGTGGGAATGATGTCAAAAATATGGGCCATTCGGCAGATGCTTCAGTTGCGTGTGTGCAGAGCGTCAAAGATTCGTCGACCATGCAGCATTAGGTGTCAAAACCAGGAAGGCGCGCCAAGCTCCCGTCTAGAGCAGGTCGGGGACCGGGGCTGCGCCCATGTATTCTGCCCGACCCCGTTGGAACTTGTGGTGGTAGTACTGTCCGAGGGTGGCGCATATTTGTTACAACACTACTTGTGGCTCGGTTGCGAATGTTCGGGGACGACGCTGACGGGGCTCATCGGAATGCACGCACCGCCGAGTGAGTCCGCCGGAGGGCTTATAATGCTTCGATTCTTACCTGGAGGACAGGTGGGAGAAAGCTCGCCGTCGGTCTGGAGGTTAATTGGCAGTAGGAGGGATCGGAGATTGAATGTCGATCGGAGGTGATGGTGGGCCGCAGTCAAAGTCTCTATGGGGTGGCCGGTTCCAGCTGTATGGAGTGACAATGGTGTGAGGCTGGAACTGTGGACAAGAGCCTGTCGGCGTTGGCCGATTGCGGTCATGCGTTTACATGTGTCGTTCGGTGCCAGCAACTTTTTGTTGGAGACATCACGTGTGCTCGGGCTCGTAGTGCCTTGCCTTCGCCGACCTCGGCCTTCCTACGTCCCCTCCCAGCCCGAAGCGCTAGCATCCCGAGATAAGACAAGACACGCAGCGCCAAGAGGCGATCGGCTGCGGTGGCTTCATCACGTGATACCCGCCAAGGATTGTGACCGACGGCAAGGTTAGCATGCAAGGTTTAGCATGCCTCGGATGAGCGACGCATATAAAGCAGCATCTTGGAATGTCATTTCACCACTCGCGACAATGTCCACAGCGTACAGAAAGCACATCCTCCTCACCGGCGGCTCAAGCGGCATCGGATATGAGGCTGCCAAGGCCCTGTCCGTCGACAAGGATACGCTCGTCGTGGTCGCTAGCCGAGTGAGTAGCACATCCTGCGACGAGTGTTGACGGAGGCAGACGGCACCCAAAGACCTTCCTTCGAATGTCGACTTTCATTCACTCGACCTCTTGGATCAAACGTCCGTTCGTGACTTTGCGGAGTGGTGGCCGTATCCTCCGATGGATGCCTTCATCGCCTGCGCCGGCATAGCCTCTATGAGAGAGAACGAGTATGTGAACGGCATCGAGAAAACGTTTGCAGCCAACCATCTCGGCCACGCGCTCCTCTTTTTCCTCCTCAACACGCGCGGCGCCCTTGCCCCCCACGCGCGCATTATCTTTGTGGGCTCGAGTCTCCATGACTCGGAGAACCGTAGCATCTACAAGCCGTGTTGGACGACCGCAGACGAGGTCGCGCACGCGGCGGACCCCACGACGACGGGCAATCCCAGCGCAACGTATCCCAACTCGAAGCTTGCCAATACGCTGTTCTCCTACGGCCTCGGCCGTCGCGCCACCGCGGCAGGCAAGGAGTGGACGGTCAACATTTTCGATCCCGGTTTCGTGCCCGGCGGGGGCTCCCAGCTCCACAGGGGTACGTGAAGCTCTGTAGTGGTTGGGCTAACGGACAGAGTCCGGGGCCCTGGTCCGCGCAGTCATGAAGTATGTCCTCCCGAATATGGCCTTTGTATTGCGATGCCTCGGCCTCGTGACCTCGACGCCGCCGCTGTCGGGTCAAGCGCTCGCGCGCCTCGCAACCGATCCAAAGTTTGACGGCCAGACGGGCAAGATGATCCGCGTCAATGACGAGATGCAGTGCAGCAAGCAGGCGGCGGATCCGGCGCTCCAGGACGATCTTTGGGACTGGACCGTCGACTACCTCCAGCTCACCCCGGAGCAGGCTCGTCTTTAGAAATATGCTCTGCGATGAACGACTGCGATCAATCCTCCCGGTTGGTCCGTCCGGTCGCATGGCGCAGATGTTAGCTTGTCGTCGCCTCCGTGGTCGTCAGCGTCTATGCGGAGATAGCGTGCGGCGAGGTGTGAGGCGTGGTCTGGTCGATTTAATGGCAATCAACGTTGGCGGTGCGGATGAGGTATAGACGTCGTCTTGTGTGGTGTTGCAATGAATCTATATGACAGGGCAATGTCCAGGCAAGTAGGGTGTATGGAGTTTAAGCTCGTGCCACTGCTCTGCCGGCGACTTGACTCTATGTGCCATGTCGTGCTTCCCTTTGGCGACATGAAACCAGATGTGCCCTTTCGCAGGGCCTTGGAGGACTCGTGTCCTGGAGGTTGGCAGCACTTGGGAGCGAGGAGGACAGTGATCAGGTTCGGTAGCCAGGCAGACGGCAACCAAGCGGAGAGCAATGTCAAGCGAATCGTGGGTGCCTGCTGCTGCTGAGCGACGGGGCGGCTAGCTATTTCACTAGGCGTGTTGCGCTGGACACATGACGAAGCCAAGCCCCAAAACTACGCCTGATTGACCTGACACAACATTGCTGGCTCTTGTGCGCGGGTTGCCATCTCGCACCTTTGGGGTTCGGTTGTATTGCTCAAGTCTTCACTGTAACAGACGGCGCCTGCAACCTTGAGACGATGGGCGGCGTCTCTTCGGCCTGTGACCCTACCCGCCGCCAAGCGATCGTCCAGATAGAGGCCCAGACATTTAGGCGATGGTTTCAACAGAAGGTGGGCCCTGGAGGGAGCGGACACGACTACCCCTTTGCCACGGGTCTGGTATTCTTTATAACATTTCACCGCACTTAGACTTTGTTTACTCTGAAATCACAGGCAGCGACAGGCACGAATCGTACTGTCCGCCCGTGTGGATGACATGCGTTCCAATGTTGGCGTTGGGGTCCGGAGGCAGGATTGAAAACTCGGGGAGATTCATGTCGTGTCCGCTGACGCGCAGCATGATGCTCTCGCCCGGGCCAAACACGAGCCCCACAGGCCAGAAGGTGATCTCGAGGGGCACGATGGTTCCCCTTGGTACGGGTTCCGCCTTGTCGTGGGCGTACACCACTACGTTACCGTGCGATTGCTGGTCGTCGCGAGACACGGCGTGGGACGCACGCAGGAAGCCCTGCGCGCCCACGAAGGTGGTGATGTTGCTCTGGTCCTTGAGCTCCGATGGGGGCACAGGGACGGGGTAGTTTAGCTGGCTGAGTAGCTTGCCGTCACGGCCGACCTTGCGCAGCTGGACGCCAATGTCCATGTCGTCGTGTTCGTCGCAGCGCATCCACAGCTTGACTTTAGCGTACCCGGAGACCTCGGTGCGGCGATCAAACGTGAATGAAAAGTCGGCCGTCTCTGTGACACTTTGGCCGTCGTACTCGGTCTTGGCCTCGGTCGTGGGGGTGTCCAAGGACATGGTGCCGCTTGCGCCATTGAGATGCAGGACGACGTTGTTTCCGTCCACAGGGTACGACGTGGCGGGGCGCTCGACCACGGTCGGCTCATCGCTGCCATCGCACCCGAGGAGACTGAGACGGACACGCGGCGTGTCCCTCTCCCAGCCATTGTCGATACCCTTGGCGTAAAAGTCAAAGAAGCGCTGCAGGTCGTCAACCATCTCTGGACGGTACAGGTCGTGCCCTGGGTGTTAGTGAGATTTGAAAAGTTGAACTCACATTCAAAGTAGGGGTGAATGCGGAGCCACTTTTTCGTCGTCTTGGCCTTTTCGAATGCCTCAATCGAGCCGCGCAAGTGGATACCAGACCTGACAAGTGAGTGCATGCAGCAGGGGGGATGCTCACGAGTAGGACGCGCCCTGGTACAGGGGAGTGTCAATGTTCTCAACGTGCGCACGCTTAGTGTCCCAATAATCGTCGAACAGAGGGTGTGTGTCGCGAGCCCCGTTAATGTCTTCCACGCAGCCTTTACCTGTGTCCCTGTTCAGCAATTAAGGTAGTCAGGACGGCTCACCTGCAAACGAGAGTTGAATTGCCTTGGTAAACAGCTGATGATGAGGCATACCGCCGCGCATGTACATGTCGTTGTAACAATCGGTAAACCCTTCCCATGGCGCAATTGCTTTGAGAGCCGGGTGCGTGAACCGCGAGGCAAAGTTGAGCTGGCACACGGCTAGCCACGAGTTGCCACTGAGAGTTAGTGCTGCCTTGTGCTTCCACTCACGCCATGACCACCGATCCGTTGCACCAGTCCTGCTCGCTGATCCATGTAATGGAGTCGTAAATGTCCTCGGCTTCCTGGGGGCCCCAGAACACAACGTCGCCGTCCGAGTTTGCCGTGCCGCGCGCATCAATATTGACAACTGCGTATCCGCGGGCCGTCCACTCGGCCGGGTCCGGGGCTTCCCACTTTTGGTACCCGCTGATCGACTCGAGGCTGACACCACAGTTGTATGGCGCCATCAGGTCGTACTGGAACGGCGAGCCCGTTTTGCCGTACGGAGACCAGGGCAGGATGGCGGGGACTTTAGCGTCGCCCTCGGGGCGGAAAATGTCAGTGTATAGCACGGTGCCATCGCGGAGGGTCAATGGGACATCGCGGTCGTACACGGCGGGGACAGTAAAGGCGCGGTACTTGGGCTCCTTTCGGTGGCCGACGGGAAGAACCGTGCGTGTGTTCTGCTGCAGCTCCGAGTCCACCCATTGGGGGTGGTCGCGGGGCGTAAGCAGCGGGATCCACTTGATCTCGGGAAACTTGTCTTTAAGCTGGGCGAGCGTCGACATTATCGTTGTTGCATTTCTGGAGGTTGTTCTTCCGTTTATGTACTAGGCGGTCGAACAGTGATGCGGCAACTTTACCATTATGTATTCGCCGCATTCTGGGTCATGTGAGGATATCGATGGGTTGGCCCTTGCGGTGGTGGGCACACGTCCGGGTTATTACGTTGCGGAAGAGTTGTCATCTGCAGGTAGGTCAAAAATCATCGTTTGCACGTCGGTCACCGATGGGGCTACCTGGCTGCTGCAAAGGCGCAGCCCGAACACCCATCGGGGCATACCATATGGTTGAGATTCGGCGTCATGGCTTCAAGAAAGCGTAAGAGATGAAGATGTTCAACAGATGCCCTAAACGAACTTGCAGCGGCCGGCAGTGTGAGGGCGCAAATCATGTCCCCAGGACCATTGACCCCGGTGCAGCTTCTACAGTGAATCAGCGCCCATTGAGAGGAGATGTGGCCATGGAAGCGGAACTGACGACGTTGTAAGATGCGTCAAGTGTGCGGACTAGTGAAAGTCGATCCCCGAGATAACTGGAGATAGAAATGTGGGGTAGCTGCATCAGCTGGGGTCCCCGCAGGTTGAATGATGTCACCGCCCACTGACACTGGCGGCTGACACTCGCCAAGTGCGGATGTGCCGAGATGCCGCATGACCTCGTCGTATATAATGCAGCAGCCGCTGCAACACAACCCATCACCTAGAGAGACACTCGATCTCCGCTACCGCTAGGAATTTCCAGAATGACCGTCTCCACCATTCGTGGTATCTTCGGTGGGATACGTCTTCAGCTAGTTCGGCACTGCTGGGAATGCCGCGACTCGAGCACCCTCTGAATGCCTTGACTAGCGGAGCATCCCGCACAAAGAACCCGTCACGGCCAATATGATCACTTGTCATGCATGTCTCGAGAAGCATATTTGGAGAACCCAGCCACGAAAGCTCGCCAGCAAATGACATCTGCGCTCTGCACGGTGGTGAGCTGTATCGGGTAGCACGCTCCAGCGCTGATGTAGAAGCGGTGAGACTGTACGGCAGAGGTTTCAAGCAGTCAGTATTGCGTGACGGCGGGATAATCACCGATGATAAAGGGAGGGCGAGCGCCCCACATGTACAGCGCAAACGCGGTACGCGAGGCCGCCATAGATGACCCGAGCGACGCTGTCGCGGAACGGCAGAAAAGGCATGACAGGTTGAGCCTTGCCCCGGCTACCTACTCCGAAGCCCTGGAAACGATGCCAGCAGATGGGGTGACCGCCCGTGGTGAGACGTATCGGAGTCGAGAGGTCCCTTTCTATGGCCCCAGAACGACCGCTTCCAGACGGTCTTATCGGATCCAGTGGTGCACTGCCAAGGTCACGACACAGTGGAAGCGCTTCTACTCCAGCTGCAGCTGTAAGCACTCGACAAACGTTGATCCCTCAGGACACATCGCTCGGCGATTAAACCGAGGCCACAGCTGCTGAAATGAGATAAGAGTGGGGTCCACCAAGCTTTAGGGGACGATAGCTCAGGCTGACAACAAAGGATGGCAGCGAGATACTATTCGCGGGTTAAGTGGGAGCTGTTATATTATGCGGCCCCAGTGAGGGAATGAGCACAAATGCAGGGTGTGTCTTTACCGGAGGGCAGCAGGAACGAGAAAGAGGCATATCACTGAAGCATATATATGTCCTGGGGGGCCCAAGGCGTTGAGGCCAGGGTTCTCGGCAGATTCCAGTCTCGTCTTCACTCTTGTGTCGTTGCCATCATGCCATTGATGGCCTCCCTCGAGACTCTTCCTCATCAGGTCACACTGTGGCGTACAAACCCAATTCAACCGAGCCCACACCGGCTTGGAGTCTGTGCCTAAACCAAGGGAGCAAGCGCCTCGGGCAGCGGCCAGGCTCCACTTCTAACGCGCGGTCAGGAGACGACCAGACCGGGTCCGCGCGATGGCGATGTGGCTTCCGCGATCGCGCTCGCCCCTTGTCATAGCCTCAGGGCCCTGCGCTCCAGTGCATCTATTCCAGTGGAGCAGCGCTTGACAGGCACACACATGGCCGTGCGTTGGAGTTCTCGTGACTGGCGCTGGTTTAAAAGTTTCCGAACACCCAGGAAGGTGACGGGGACGCATAGAACTGGCAACACTCCGTGTCCGCCGTCGCATCCTGACTGATACCTGCGGGGTGCGCGGTGCTGCCTTAAGGGAGGGGCGCGTCTCCTGGTTTTTTTTTTTTTTTTTTTTTTGGGGGGGGGGGGGCAGGCCGACACAGTTTTGAGTGTTGCGCCAGGATGGTGTGTCCCAGAGGGAGGGGACTAACGCTTCCAAATATTATGCTGTGCTGTTTAAAAACGTTTCAGTAAAAGTTTTGAACAGTCCGAGAATAGGTTGCAGAGGAACTGATGCATGGGTATGGGGAGGACACCCGACTCTTTAGGCACTCTGCAGTCGGCGACCGACAATGTCAACACCACTATGCTGGTCTTTTGGTGCATGCGTCGTAAATCGTGCGGCCAGTGGTCGATGATGGTTTTGTCCCGTGCGGTGCGCCAAGGACAACGCCCGCAAAGTACAGTATATAGTCTCCACGACTGCTAGTTCAGAGAAGTTTTCGTCGGCAGGATGCAGGCCGGCGGGACACGGCAAGGTTTCGAGACAAGGCTGAAGCGGATAAAAGCCATGCAACAGGTTGGTGTCTCATGTTCCCCCCTAACGTATCGTAACGGCCGGTGTCGGGCCGCTCAGCCGCTTGGCGCTGAGCTTCTTGGCTCCTTGGCTCCTTGGGTTGGCCTGGGCGTGCTGGACAGCTCAGATGACCAAGGGTTTCATCCTCCCCAAACAGCGCGACCACCGGGGTCCGAGGCGAGACGCCATTGTATAATATAGGGTGGAGAGAAGTGGCTGGATAAGCCGGAGACAAGGGACGAGGAGGCACGGGGGTGCTTTGGGAGAGCAGGCGGCGGGAGCCAGGCAGTGGGTGTTAGGACGGTTGAAGTTTTGGGGGTGCGGTGCGTAGGCCACTGACTGCGCCGTAGCAAAAATGGGGGTCCCTGTGTTCCTCTGGTACAGCATTTTCGCGCTGCCTCCTGGTATGATTCCAGCCTGTCTGCGCAGTGCAAAGATCCAATGCAATGCCACTTTATCGGGTACATCAGGCGGATCGGCATAGAGCAACACGAGGTATCCCGGGAGGCGAGCTGTCAAATGTTTGTGTTTGTGGCCTTTGTGGAGCTCTCGAGCTAATTCTAAAAACTGGCGCCACGTGTCACGGTGTGCGGAGTACGGAGCACACGGAGCACGGCATACGGCGCTACGGTGGCCACCCGTAGCGCCTCCGCTTTTGTCCCTGATTCCTGCTCATCGCCCAGCCCTGTTTCAGGCCGGCGCGTTGTGCATGTCTCCTCGCTGGTGCTCGACCCGCTCCCGCATCACTGCTGCAGCCCACTGCACCGCCCGTTGTCTTCCTTCTCGGTGAGATTATCAGACATCAATTACAAGTGAGAGCTCAGAGTGTGAGACAATGCTACGCTTTGCTCGCTCCCCCGTGGGTTGCCTTGTGCCCGCTTCATCATCATCGCCGCCCCCTTTTTTCAGTTTGTTTGCTCCTGAGTATCCAAGAAAAGCCTCCACCTGACTATTTCCTCTCCCTCTCTCTGTCTCTCTTTCTCTCTCTCTCTCTCCATGTAAAACCGCGTTGGTAAGGCCGGTAGCATGGGTTGCGTTTAGATTTGCGGCGACAACCGCCAGGCGGACAAGAGGACAGAGAGGCAGGATATGGTCGCCCTTGCACAGCCCAGACCCAGGTCCACCTCCGGGGTAGGTTACGCACCCCCACCCCGCAGGCACTGGCGCACGCTGGTTGACACTGCTCCCTCCCTCTGCCCCATCTCCCCTTGCCTGCGGGGCCGCAGCAATGGCACTGACACTTTGTCTCACTGTCCCAACGGACACGCACTGACACGCAGCCTCATGGTGTCTCTCACCACGTCCCGGAGCAGAGCATTGCAGAGCATGCAGAGCAGAGCAGTATTGCGACAACGAGACACGCGCTACACCGCCATTCCAATGCACCGCGTCCCGTCTCCCCTCTCCTCCCCTCTACCCCTCTGCTCCCTCTCCAGCGCGGTACCACACCCTCCACTCTTGCTCGCGCCGTCTTCCACTCGCTCCCAGACTTAGTCTCGCAGCCTCTTCAGAATGCTAAAGCCATTTTTGTCAACACATTCTTCACTCACTCGCCTCCGTCTTCACACTTCTTCACACCGCGTACAAACAGACCTGTAGTCCCGTCCTGCACATTGACCCCCCCCCCCCCCGGTCATACTCTCCACGTCCGCGCCCGCAGCATACACTGACCCACAATGAATCCCAATCAACCTCCTTACCCCGATCCCAGCCAGTACCCATACCCCGACCCCAACCAGCCTGCTCAGCAGCACTTTCAGGAGAACCCGTTCAACGATGGCGTTGGCCAGCGCCCACCGATGCCTCACCCTCCGTCGTCGGGAACTGTCAACACTCTCCTCGACCCGCCCCACCCCCTTGCTGACGCTGGCCCATCCAACGCGGCTGCGTACCAGGAAGCTACAGGAGACTTGTCGTACGGCAGCTACGGCACCGGCTACGATGACGACGAACGCCTCCCCTTGACGTCCAAGTGAGTCCTGAGCAATGTGCCGCATTCTGACCCCAGCGCGATCGAGCCCGAATACCACCGCCCAGAGTCCATCTACTCCAACTACCCCCAGTCGACCATCTCGACCCTTGGCGGCGGCAGTGGCTACAACACGCCTCCACCTCCCGTCTACCCCCCTACCGACTTTTCGGCCCCCGCACCCATTTTCGGGGCCAATGCAGCGCCCTATGGTGGAGGCGGCTTTGGCGGCCAGCCCACTGTGGGTTTCAGTGATGCCATCAACTTTCCCGTCCCCAACCCCAATAGCCGTTTTCGCCGTGACCAAGAGTTTCTGCAGCGTCAGCAGACCCGTCGCGGCAAGCTCCGCAAGACGGAGCTGTCCAAGGAGGGTCACTGGATCCAAGAGTACCAGGTCCCGACAGAGGTCTCGAGCGTCGTCGACGAGAGGTGGAAGGCGATGGGCGGCAAGAATGAGTTTACGTGAGTAAGAATAAGTATGTCACTGACAATAGCCACATGCGCTACACGGCCTGCACCTGTGACCCCGACGACTTTACAAAGGAGAATGGCTGGACGCTTCGTGGGAAAGAGTTTCGCGACAAGGAGTATGGTCGGTCCGAGACTGATCTCCTGATTGCGGTCACGAGTTGTGAGCAGAGTCCGCGTGGCTGACCCCTAAGTAGAGTCTGACCCCAGACAACGAGGACAAGAACCTCTACTCGCGTACGTTGGACGCGGTCATGGAGAACATTCGTGACATTTGCAATGGCGGCAGGTGAGTAACCAGGTGTGTCGCGCTGATTCCAGGGACCCCTATTGGAACAATATGCGCAAGGACGGCCGCGAGCCTTGGAAGCGCATCACGCTGGCGCTCATTGCCGACGGTCTCGAGCCAATGGACCCCTCGGTGCTTGACCTTCTCGCTGCGGTTGGTGTGTTCCAGGACGGTGTCATGAAAAAGGCTGTCGGCGACACGCCCACCGTTGCGCACATTTTCGAGTACACCACCCAGCTGTCCATCACGTCAAAGATGAACCTTGTCAAACCCAACCCTGGCGACACGCGCAAGAGCCTTGTGCCCGTGCAGATCATCTTTGTGCTCAAGCAGGCCAACGCCAAAAAGATCAACTCGCACCGTTGGCTGTTCAACGCCATTGGCAAACAGCTCAACCCCGAAGTGTGTGTTTTGCTCGACGCAGGCACCAAGCCTGGAAAGGAGGCCATCTTCTACCGTGAGTGCACACCGTGTACCCCACTGACCCCAGTATGGGAGGCGTTCCACTACAACAAAAACCTCGGTGGCGCATGCGGCGAGATCCACGCCATGATTAAAAAGGGCAAAAAGCTGATCAACCCCTTGGGTGAGTGCACCTTTGCAGATACCTGACTTCTTTGCAGATACCTGACTCTTTAGTTGCGGCGCAGAATTTCGAGTACAAAATGTCCAACATTCTCGACAAGCCGTTTGAGAGTGCCTTTGGATACGTCGCAGTGCTGCCCGGTGCGTTTTCGGCATACCGCTATGAAGCCCTTATTGGCAAGCCCCTGCAGCAGTACTTTCACGGCGACGGAAGCAGTGAGTACACCACGCAGTCAAAAGCTAAACCGCAGTGCAAGCACGTCTGGCGGCGCAGGGACACAAGCAAAAGGAAATGCGCATCTTTGAAAAGAACATGTTCCTCGCCGAGGACCGGTGAGTGTATGCCGTCGACACTGCTGACCCATCAGCATCCTCTGTTTCGAACTCGTCGCCAAGAAGAATTCTGCCTACACGCTCTCATATGTCAAGCGCAGCAAGGCTGAGACAGACGTACCCGAGGAGTCTGCCGAGCTTATCAGCCAGCGTCGTCGCTGGCTCAATGGCTCGTTTGCTGCCGGAGTCGTGAGTAACAGTAGCATCAAAAGCTCACATCAGTACTCGTTGTTCAAGTTTTTCGACATTTGGGGCAGCGGCCACAACCCGATCCGCAAGATGTTCCTCACGATCCAGGCCATCTACAACGTTGTCAACCTAATCTTTTCGTGGTTTGCGCTTGCCAACATGTGGCTCACGTTTTCGCTCATTATCCAAATGCTCCCCAATGTCGCAAAGGACAAGTTTTTTACCAATGTTGAGATTGTACGTAACTTGCGGTCCTGAGCTGACCTGCAGACGCACTGGCTCAACCTCGCCCTTCAGTGGGTCTACCTCATCTTCCTCGCGCTGCAGTTTATTCTCGCACTCGGCAGCAGGCCCAAGGGCGCCAAGGCGCTCTACAACCTTTCCTTTGCGTAAGTGCTGCTTTGGTCGCAAACTGCTCACGGAAGCGTGTTTGGTGTCCTCTCGGCTTGGCTGATTCTGTGCTCGGTCTGGCTGTCGGTGCTCGCTTTCCAGGGTGCCCTCGGCGGCGACGGCACAGCTACAGAGAAACTCAAGACCCTGTTCAATGCCACCAATGGTGTCCTCGTCGCCGCCGTGGCATCCACCATTGGAATTTACCTCATCGCGTCGGCCCTTGCGGTGAGTGCCCGCCCATGCAATAGCTGACGATTAGCTTGACATTTCGCACATGTTCTTTTCGTTCCCACAGTACATGGTGAGCTACCCATGCCTATCTGATATGCAGCCTATCTGACATGCAGCTCGTCGCACCCAGCTTTACCAACATTCTAAACGTCTACGCCTTTTGCAACCTTCACGACGTGTCGTGGGGTACCAAGGGCTCTGACAAGGCCGATGCGCTTCCCTCTGTCAAGACGGGCAAGAAGGGCCAGATTGTCGACGACACCCAGGTGGATGAAAAGGAGCTCAACAAGTCGTACAAGGCCACCCTCCAGCGTGCCCTGACCAAGCTCGAAGTTGTCCAAGAGGTTGAAAAACCCAACCCCGACGACCAGAACCGCACGTTCCGTACCAACTTTGTTCTCTGCTGGCTCCTCTGCAACGCCGCCCTGGTCCTTTCAATTGGCTTTGCTCTCGGCGTTGACGAAACGGACACGATGATCAAAGCCTGTCTCCCGGACGGGTACGACCCCACCTCGGACAGTGATGTCGAGGTCAAGCCTTCATGCGTCACTGCTGCGATGAGCTACCAGGACGAGAACACGCGCTCGAGGCAAAAGGTGAGTGTTTTCGTCAATGGCCCACTGACGCCTTTAGGTCTACTTTCAGATCCTCCTCTGGGGTACCTTTGCTCTCACGGCCTTTCGCTTCTTGGGCTTCCTCTGGTTCCTACTGGGCCACTGGTTCTTCCGTCTCCCCCGTCTCTTCCGCCGCAGAAAGTAGACCAAACCACTTTGTACATGACGCAGGACAGTATAGTAAAGACATGCATGACCATTCAAACTCTAGGCCGTGTTGTGTAAGCTTGAGGTCCCTTGTGTACGACCTCTGTTGACCTCCCGGCAGAGCGAGAACTGCGCTCCGCACAGTCCTTACCCTCAACATGACCCAAATACGCACTCCCGGCACGTCTGGGTAGCTGACCTGTCACCACACCCCCCGGCACCCGGCAACGGTATGGCCCGGATCAATGCCACTCCAGATTCTCGCAGGCCATCCCTGGCGACCAAGGGTTAGAGAATACCAACGTGGGGCCCGTTGTGCGGGCCGAAAACGGGCCGGGAACTGCGGATCAATGTCTTGAGTTAACGCAGTGATGAGCTACAATCCTAACGACTGTTGTTGCGGCAAGGTCAGCGCGGAATGGGGGAGTCAGAACGTGGGAACCATCATCAACAACGTGAGCCACAACATGTTGAGGCCTAGCTGTCTACATGAGGCGGGAGAATAAGAGTGGTGCACGAACGTAAACCCTGGGACCGTCCCAGCCGGCCGGGCTCGGCTGTGCAGGGTCTGTATCTGCCGTTGGTCGGTGCCTAGATGAGAGTTGTCATGGTAGTGACCAGAAACGCATTCGCTCACATCCAACCACACTTGGGCCGAGAAGGTATGAGTGTAGGCTTGGGCGGTGTTGCGCATTCGCCTGGATTTGACGCGAGCACAAGGTGTGGGGGACCCGACCGGTGCGCGCGCAACGCATCACGGCTCATCGCGCGGACGTGGAGGTAATCTGATCACGGGGCAAACGTCCACGACAGTCTTGTTTAAAGCCGGCGCCACTACGAAGAATCCAACTCCAAGCCTGAATGGCCATCATTGAATTGTTCGATGGTCGCAGGAACTGACAGGGGACGCGTAAACGGCACATGAAAAGGTACCCGCAGGGTGAGAACGAGTTGTCATGTGTCGCTTGAATCTTCAGTCCTCACCGAGCACATGACGTCACTGGGCTTCAGCCGTTGTGGTCGACCTCAACATCCAGGTACTTCTTGACATCGGCTACAGCACACATTGTTCTTCACACTCCTGACAATTCGCACAATGACCTACAAGCTCATTCTGCTCCGCCACGGGCAGAGCGACTGGAACGCCAAGGACCTATTCACGGGCTGGGTCGATGTTCCGCTGTCCGACCAAGGTCGCGACGAAGCGGTCGCCGGTGGCAAGCTGCTCAAGGAGAAGAAGGTCCTCCCGGACATTGTGCACACGTCACTGCTGCGCCGCGCCATCGAAACGGCCAACCTAGCGCTGGACGCCGCGGACCGCGACTGGATTCCCGTGCGCCGCGACTGGCGCCTAAATGAACGCCATTATGGCGCGCTGCAGGGACTGAACAAGGCGGAGACGCGCACCAAGTACGGGGACGAAAAGTACTGGGCGTGGCGGCGGAGCTACGACGTGCGTCCACCGCCCATCGAGCGGGGGTCCGAATTCGCCCAGTACGGCGATCCGCGGTACGCAGACGACGTGCCAGTGCCGCCGTGCGAGTGCCTCAAGGATGTGGTGGCGCGCATTGTGCCGTACTTTGACGAGGTCGTCGTGCCCGATCTCAAAGCCGGCCGGGCGGTTATCATTGCTGCACACGGCAACTCACTTCGGGCCCTCGTCAAGCATCTTGACGGCATCTCGGACGCCGACATTGCCGCGCTCAACCTCCCCACCGGCGTCCCGCTTTTGTACGAGCTCGACGACGCGTTCCGTCCCATTACAAAGGGCGGCACGTACCTCGACCCCGAGGCCGCCGAAAAGTCCATTGCCGAGGTCAAGAATCAGGGCCAGGGCAAGTAGGCCCCGTACCGGCAATTCTTGACAAGCGTTCGCGAGTCGAGAGACAACCTGTACCGCAGTTCTACATACTGTATTTGTGCGAGTCTTCAGTGCGTCTACTCTGAATGTCGTTGCATCCGTTTTTTCTGCCCTACAACGGTTTCCTCAAAGGCTGGGTCACCACGACGTTGCTCCAGCCACTGTCGTTTTAGAGATCGCGGTTTGTTACCCGACGATTGTCAGGAGCGCACGACGGTGGCGGCATTGTGACCATATCGATCAGCATCAGAGGCCATGGATTTGCGTCGTCATTGAAGCAGCCAATCGGCTCACTCGGGCGACTGTCCGAGGTGCAACAAACTCTTGGACCAAGGCTCACTCCCAGGATGCAAGTTGAGAAGCTCCGTTTGTAAAGAAAAAAGGATGACCTCTCCGTCCTCGCAAAGATATGACAGCGGATGACTAGAAGGCATAGTGGTAATCCTTCCAGAAACGGCACTATAGTACGCGATGGGAAGCGCCCTGCCGGTGGGCTCTGAGGGCAGGACGGTGTTTGATTACGGTTACCGCATCGCATGCAAAGTTTCCCCCCAGTTTTTTATGTTTCCACCAGACTCAGTCGCCAACGGCGACATTCTGGCCCACGTTGCCGCGGCCATGGGTTTACGCCTGACGCCCTTCAGCGGGCTGGCCAAGTTGAACGCCTATGCCAGGCGTCACTGTGCACGACTGAGACGGCAAGCATGGAGTCAGCAGTGTCCACAAGGACCTCGCCCGGGAGCGCCCGAGCGCTGACCCGAATCCGTGTGGATCACGAGCCCACAATCGTCGTCTGGTTGGAACGAGCGGGGTCAATGCACGATGAAACAATCTCCGTTTCCGTTTGCCATGCAGTCTCATTGCTGCTGGTAAGCCAGACGGGCTTTGCAGCGATCATCTTGCCTGTGACACAGGCCTGGGGAATGACTCTCAAAGCTGGACAGCACCACGAAGCGAAAGCCTGAAATTGTGTTGCCCCAATAATGTTGGACCCATCTCCTCTCTTTATGTCGGTTAGCCCTACTTCTCGGGACATCACCCTTGTATTCAACAAAGTATGGAGAGGAGGCACTTTTGCTTTTGCATATAGACATTTGTGGGCTTTTCTTGGTTCAGAATGGTGCAGTCGTTGGCTACTCGCCCAGAGAGTACAGAATGTACAGCTGCCTTGTGAGCACAGTGTTTTATCGTGGCGTGACTTACGACCCATCCGGTGACAACCATGGAGGTGAGGACGGTGCACCCGACGATCATCCAGAAACGGCTAAACTTGTGGCCCTCGTACGTACGTCCTGCAAGCGTCTGCTGCACAAGCTTGTTTCGGCGCTTGCGTTCCGGCATGCGGAGCTGGTGGCCGAGCCACCGACCGTCAAGCCAGTCGTAAAACGGCCCCAGGAAGACGTCATAGCCCTTGAACACCATGATGACAATAAACACCCTGTCGTACTGGAAGCCTGGTGTCCCGTCCTGGATGGCGCCGCCTGCGACGTCCATGATCAGAGTACCGGCGTTTTGCTACCGTCAGAAGTTAACCTGTGCGGGACTCACGAAAGACTGCCAAACGCCAAAGGCTGTTCCGACGAGCTCAGTGTCGGGAAGCAGGATCGGAATGGTTGCCATGAAAGGAATCAGGTTTGTGACGTAGGCGAATGAGGAGATCAAGACAGGCGCGAGAAAATTGACCTTTGTGAACCCGGCGAGGCCCCAAACGAGCAGCCAGATGAGCGAAGTTGTCGAGACTGCACTCGATTAGCCAAAACCGGCAACGTCTATACGCACCAAACATCATGCGCCAACCGATCCGGTCAAAAAACATGCCAGTTGCAGGCGTGAGCACAATGGGAATGACAGTCTGCAAAGCGGCGTTGTAACCGGCAGCCTGCTCGCTAGTGCCACGCGACTTGACCTGGACGTCGGCCACGTTGCCGAGCCACAGACGCGTGGCACCGCCTTGCAGCATTTGCGTGACGTTCATGATCCAGTAGAATTTGGGCCTGTGGTCAGCAACAAACAAACGATAAACTCACAAAAGAAGGATGGCCTTTAGAGTTTTAGCCCAGTCCTGGAGGAGCGTCTTGTCGCTGCGAAAGTCGGGCTTGGCGGGACGGTACTCTGCAGGAAGGATGCGACTTTCGAAAAAGTAGTAGGCATACACGCACGTCGACGATGCAGCGGTCGTGATACACGGGATCCAGAATGCCCAACCCCAGTAGTTGCCCGGCCCAATATCGGCCATGGGCACGGCGGTAAGACGGGCAATCAGCTGGATGAGCCTGCTCCAGGCCACATTGACGCCAAAGATCAGACCCATTTGCGAACCAGCAAACCAGTGGGGATACAGTTTGTACTGGCAAATGTCCTGAACTGTAGGGTCAGAAACGTCGAAGGGCCCAACGCACCGGCAGATCCGAAACCCAGAATAATCTCGCCGCCGATAAGCAACCTGTACCTGTTGTCGATCGAGGACTGCTGTTAGGTGTTGCCCAAGAACGCTCACTTACACAGGCGCTGAGGACAGTGCCCGCAACACACAAAATGGCAGAAATCAGGGCAATGCTGTGAAACATCAACGCGAGTAACCCCTAAGCCTTACCGGCTGCCGCCGTAACGGTCAATGACCGAGCCTCCAATGATTGGCAGCAAGGTGTTGATGAGCGCTCCCGCAGAGGAGATGACACCATACTGTGCGTCTCTCTATCAGTTACGTACAGTCGCCCTAGGCTCACTCGTAATGTTCAACTCGCGGACAAGACGCGTCTTGAGAGGACCAAGTACAAACCCGGCATAGGTGTTTCCGGTTCCGAAGAGGATAATGAGAACAATGGCCGTCAGGCGGTACTTCCAAGGAATAATGACAGCGGGGCGCCCGTCCGCCTCTCCGTTCTCGTCCAGGCTGCCATCGTCGCCAGCAGCCTTGACTTTAGTGGAACTGTTTTCGTCCTCAAGCTTTGCCTGGTACTCGGCGTCGCTGAGCGGTGTCTGAGCGAGAGCGTTCTTTTCGGCGGTGGCGTTCATGTCGGAGGCGATACGGAGCCTTGTTCGTTTGCAAGGGCTCTTATATACCGTTCGTGGAAGGACTTGGGGTCTCACCTCAGCCCATGCATCGCCGCAGCCAGTGACCTGGTATGACACGGTGAAAGTGTGGTTTATGCGAGGCATTGCTAAAGATTTCAGGCCAAGGGTGCCGCCAAGGACGTGGTAATTCAAAATTATCAGATACTAGTATCAGATTGGGTTCCGCAGCAGTCAATGTGGGGGTCCATCGGACCCGATTCATCCCCGCGGCTTGTCTATTCTGGTTAGGTGCACAGGAATAACTCCCTTTGACAAGAATACATGTCAGGTTGACATTTATGGCCTGACAACCCGCTGAACCGGCGGTAGCGAGCGTGGCGCAGGGCAAGGTCCCTTTGAAACCACGTGAGACCCTGTTGTCCACGTCCGAGAGGTATGGATTACAAAGCCCGTTTCTGAATGGAACATCTTTCGGAAACGCCCCCGAAGGCAAGTCCCCTCATCCAGAGATGCCTCCGAGTTGCGTTGCGGCAAATTCTGATCTTGATAGGAAGAAAGATAGTGATATCCACGGTTATCGGCCGATCTACCTGGGCGGCAGTAGGGACTGTGGACTTGCTGGTGCCACACCATGACGACATGCGCCACAAAACGGCATGTGGTTTCCGTTATCAATCGGCTTGGCGGATATCCCTGACCCACAAAACGATGCTAGTTCCCCGCCAGTGACGACCCACGTCGGATCGATGAGTAACAAGCTCTAAAACTTGAGTACGAACAATCCGCATGCAGTGAAAGGCGATCCGCAGGAATGAACGTTCGGCCGATATATCTTGCTGCTCACATCCGCGGCAGGCGACGTTGGAACTCCTGCTGCAGTTATGAATCCCCAACAGTGCGGCCAGCGTTTGTCTGATCTTGAGTTCAGGAGTCGACGCACCGGTCGCATCATAGCATCACTGAGATCCGTATAGGGCAAGAAAGTCCGCCGGTATTGTGGCGTTGCTCGGCTAGAGGTAGCAGCCCTTGCTTGTCCTGTTTCCTGCCATACCTCTGGTTCCCCTGTTTCTGGTACCCTTTTCCTACTCGGCTCCTATGTTTGGTCCCCCTCGCTGATGGTGCCTGCCCCAACATTCCACAAGCCACTATCTTTACAATCAGCTCCCACGGATCCGGGAAACGCAGCTCCCAAAGGGTCATCCCCTACCATATCGCAGAAGCCTTCAAATGTGAATCGGGATAACCATGACCGAAGTGGCCATCGATCATGTTACCTACAGCCTGTTCAAGGCGACGGTTGGGGGCGGGGTCAATTGAAGGCCGACCCGTCTGCATCCCTGCCAGAAGAGCCTGCGCGTCGCCTATTTTCTGAAGACACACCAAGGTCATTACTCGACCAGCCGCTTCGTGTTCTCGTGGGCAGTATTAAAATAAGCCAAGCCCAGGGCTTGATGGTGCGGAGAATTCAGCTGTTGCAGATGCGACCCTGGGAGTCATGAGTCCCCCAGAGACCTTGCATGGACGAATCGAGCTGGTCGTACCGCATCGACGCAAAGTTGGGGACGCACTTGCGGGTCGCCTAGCCAGCGCACGCTTGACGAATGTGGAAGTTGATGATACCCGGGAACTCGGTTTCAGCTGCAACCAAGCCACTCCACGCCAAGGCTACAAAATGCCAAGTCTGAGCCAAGAAAGAGATGAGCGTCCTATAAGTACTGAGAGAAACGCTCATTCGTCCGCACCAAACCTCTTAGCGCCACTAGTGAAGTGTGCCTGGCGACATGGTGCCCTCTCCGAGGCACCAAAGACGCTGAAGGAGATACTGCCGGGCTGCTCGCATGCGTTGCCTTTTGCAACATTCATCAAAATAGCAGGGCTAGTGTACACCAGTGAAGTTTGACATCTGACGGAGAGCTCGCGGCCGTGTCAGTGCTCTGGAGGAACCTCGGGTGGTCTGACAGGACTAGCATGCCCACAACCATGTCGAATGTGGTGACCCTCCAGAAGAGCCTGCGCGTCGCCTTTGGGATGCGGGTTTTTACCTCGCCCGCGGCCATGCGGGCCATCTCGACGGCCGAGAACGAGTACGCCGCTGTCATGAGGTTTGCCCACCATCCGAGAAACTCGTCGAGGTGGCCCATGGCCATGGACGGGACGAACGCGCTCGGGTTGGGAACGCAATGCCATTGTGGTCCGGGTGCCCGCCCAGCGAGAGACGAGCCCTCCAATGAGGAGACCCGTGATAAGCATAATCTTGAGCAGGGAAAACCAGAATTTGCTCTGGCCTGGTGTTAAGCATGCACGTGCGGCGAATGTGCAGGTCACTGGGAACGTCCAGCTGACTCGGAACGTCCAACTGACTCGGAACGTCCAGCTGACTCGGAACGTGCCGCTGACTCACCAAACCAGCGCACCGCGAGAAAGTTCTCCAGTCAGCGAGGGCACGACAAGGTACTCACAAAAGATGACGGCAAGATGGTCAGTCCGATCAGGTAGCCACTCTGGTGCCGGATGGGAACCCCGTGGTCCCAGTACGAGATGACCTGGTCGCATTGCTCACGCTGCGGGCAAACACTCCCTGCCAGTCAACGGCAAACGCTCCACGACACGTGAAAAGTGCAGGCATGCCTCTCACCCAGACAGTTACTGTCATCAGCTAACCTAGGATACACAATTGCGCCGACCGTTCCGAAAGCGAGCAACGCTCCCGCTGGTCCTCCGCGGGCAAGCGTCTTGCCCGAGCCGAGGAACAAGCCGGTCACAAGCGTTCCTGCGGTGAATAGTCGACACCAGCGCAGACCTACCTGCAAAGGCAAACATCTGCAGGTGGCGCGCACAACACCGTCCCCTGCGGTCAGCTGGGAATGCGTGTGACTCCCGATATGCACGTCCACCATCGTGTCGTACTTGTGATCCATCAGCGTGGATGCCTGGCGGTCGAGGTGTGGCGAGTAGGGGACATCCTCGACGCCGATGGATGTGTTCTTGTCTCATGGGAGGCCGTAAGAGCCAGGTGGAGGTTCTGGCGGAGCCGTTCTTGAATGGTTGGCCCATTCTTGCGAGTCTAGTAGCGCTGGTGGGCAAAATCTGGTTATTCAGTAGAGGTAGTGGTTTCGCAGTAGAAGAAACCTCGGCACACTGGAACCTCGGGGCACGGCGCGGCGCCGTGGTAGACCAATTTGGGTGTATTTCAGGCATCGCGTCAGGTGCCTGGTCTTGGAGTCAGCTTAGTTGAAGCACCGAGGACGCGAGTCGGCGATTTGACTGTCCACTTACGATCCCAGAATGGGCAACTGTTGCTCATCTCATGAAAGCGAGTTACCCTACCCATTAGCGGTGCGCCGGGGTTCCGGCCAGCATGGTGATGCCAACGCCTGTGACGTGTAGCCAGCGATGCTGCAGAGATGTCTCTGGTTGTCAGGCTATGGTCCCTGCCGGTTCAGCAGTTGGTGTAAACCTGAACTCTGTCCGGTACTCCCCAACAAAGGTGATTCTGTGGAGCCGCCAGTGACATTGAGGGACACAGACGGTTACATGTCGCCGGACATACACAGTGCCGTGCATCTTGGCTTGCGCGGTGCTCTGTCTCCCGCTCAAGCACGGACAGTGTTCAGAGACACAAAGACGTGATGCAGCAAAGTTGGCCACGTCCATAGCTAGCCAAGAGGAGCGAGCAGTTGACATGACGATAATCAGTGGAAGGACGAGCGAGAGGACGGATGAGAAGCACGGTGGCGAGAACACAACTCCAGGACTAGAGAATGGCAGCGACAGCGCACTGCTATTGGGCAGTGAGTTGATATTGAGGGGCCACACGGAATCACCGAGTCCGACATTTCCGTCAGGGCCTCGGTTTCGGCATCCACCGGCGCCTCCAGGACACTGACCTCTTCTGCATCGTCGGTGGCAGTCATCAAGGCCAGATGTTCATTGAAATCGTTTTGCCTCCTCAATGTCGGCGTCGTTCTCCGGATCGTCGCGCTTGTAAGGTCGTGTCAATGTTCTGAATGTCTTTGGTGTCGTAGAATGCGCGCTTGCCGAAAGACAACAACAGGTTCCTTGGCCACATCTCCACCGTTGCGTTGGAGCGGCAGGGCCGTGGCGACAGCCGTGGCACCGAGAATGGAGACAAGGGCCAAAAGCATGGTATTGCATTGACAAGTGTGCGTGTAGGGACAGATATGTCACGCCGCTGCAGGCCTTTATATGCGTTATAGCTGATCAGCCGCAAACAGTTAGTCGGTGACAAGTTTCTTATGTACATCTGTGCCAACCCCAGGAAAGGCTGGTCTGACCGCCGTGGCAGAATCTGGTGTTCTCCTAAAAGTGCAGGCATTCCATGGACCACAAGGTCGGCCATGATCGGCCACCCCCCCTGGCCCCCTTGCCGGTGCGGCCACGTGCTCATGCCGGTGCGACGCGCGGCGACCCCCCGTTGCCGGTGCGGCCACATGCTCATGCCGGCTGCCGGGGAGGGCACGGCCACCCCCCCTTGCCGGCGTCGGCCACACCCTTATGCCGCTCGGCCACACCCTCATGCCGCTAGCGGCGACCCCCCCTTGCCGGTTGCGGGGAGGGCAGACTGCCGCTCGGCCACTCCCTCATCCCGATGCGGCGACCCTCCCCTCGCCGGTTACGGCCACGTGCTCATGCCGGTAGCGGCGACCCCCCCTCGCCAGTGCGGCGACCCCCCCCCCTTGCCGGCGTCGGGGACACCCCCTTGCCGTTAGCGGCGAACGGAGGCGGCCGGCCGGGGAGGAGCCATTGGCAAGCCCGGGGCTGGCCGGCGCTATTAGAGCGCCGGTGTGATCGTCGGCAACCCGGGGGCGCCGGCCGGTGGTACCATAGGGCCGGTTGTGATCGTCGGCGCTACCAGGGGGCCGTGAGGGGATCGCCGTCACCGATCGCCTATTCCCTGTCGAGTATCTCTGACCGACTGGAGTGTTGTGTGCTGTTTTCAGTGGGACGGTCCAGGATGAGTTGTATTACATGAAAGTGGAATGATCTCTGCAGTGGACGGTTTCCGTCCTGGCCTAATTTCAGAGGTTGGAGGCCTTGGAGGGGACCAATACCATGTGGTCCACCTGCGTGCATGTGGGATTGCTCTGCCCCGCTTTGCCGTGGACGGTTTCCGTCCCGCGTCCTGGCTGTCCTGGGCCAATTTCAGAGGCCGTCCTGGGCCAATTTCAGAAATTAGAGGAAAATGTAAATGCGGGACCAATACCATGTGGTCCACGCGCATCCACGTGGGATTAGGGGGGTGAGGCCATGTGAGGCATGTGAGGCATGAGGTACCACGGCCTGTTCGGTGCTTTGTTTCCAGCCTTATCCACCTTGCAACTTTGCACTCCTCTCCACCATTTTACACCCAACCTCACCGTCCTCAACCACCGTCCTCAACCACCGTCCTCAACCACCTCAACCACTTCAACCACCCACAATGTCCACTCTCGACGAGGCTGATCACCTCATCCTGAACTTTAAGCTCACCAATGAAGGGGCCAGGAAGAAGAGCGGCTCGGACGAGGTCATCGACCTTTACGAGCCAATGACCCCCTGTACCGCCTGCAAGGACAACACATGATACTGTCGCGTGATGCCTCTGAAGTTTGCCACCAAGGAGGAGTCCCTTGACCCCCGCCTTCACCCCGTCATCGTCCCAGCTTGCCAGTATTGCAGCAATATGAAGAAAAAGTGCAGCATTACTGGTCACAAGATCTGGGACGACACGGCCCAGGCTCTGGTCGAGGCCAGCACCCTCACCCGGCGCCAGATCAACGAGCTCACGTCAAAGGACCTTGAGAACATCATGGAAGCCTTCCCTGATGCTGTCATCAGCTTTATGGCCAGGCAAGACATGATCGATCAATTCCTCGAGGCACACTTTGACGAGATCGTTGAGCGCCTGACTCCCGACGACGTGGCGCAGATCAACGAGCAGATCAACGCCCATCACGCTGAAGACAATGACCAGCCCCAACAGTAGTCTCGCCCGTCGTCACTTCTACAACCACCCTCAGTCATCCTCAACCTACAACTGTTTCAACCATCTTCAACGACCGTCTTCTGCCGTCTTCATTCTCTCTTCTTTCCTTTTCCTCGTGTTCTACTCTTCTCCAGCCACGTCCAGTCCTCTCTCTCTCGCCGTCTCGCCGTTTCACCTCACCGCCTCGCCGCCTCGCCGCCTCGCTGCCTCGCCTGCTGCGCTCCTCGCCTCCGCGATGTCCTGCTTCGCCGACCGCCTCTTCACCCAGCAGTTGCTTCCACTCGTCGGTGGCTGCGGGGAACCCGGCTGCGCACACAGGACCAAACGCGGTGTCGTCTACTGGCACCGCCTTTGTGCCTGTGAAGACGAGCCGCTTGTGGTGTGGGGGCGCCTGCAGCACAGCGACACTGGCGACCTAGAAGTCCAGGGGGCTCAGAGTATCCATGGCCTCAGCGTCATCTTCCTGTGAGTGGCGGGGTGACACAATGGTCTGATGAATAACAGGGATGAACCGCCTCACATCCGGGAGTGCCTCAGAGGCATCGTTCTCAAGCACCCCCCTTCGGAGCGTCTTCCCGACCGAGACCCGAGCATGGAGGCTGAAGACGACGTTCCTCGCACCTTTGTCGACCCCACGACCTCGCCCTTCCCCAACTTCCACGCAGCTGTCAAAACTCTTCTCGATGATGACCAGGAACGGTACGCCGCAGATTTCGACTTTGTAGGCAAGACCATGGCCACCATCAAAAAGCACAATGACGATATCGAGCGACTCCAACAAGAGCTGGAGCAGAAGCGTGAAGATCTCGCTCGTGTCGAAGAAAGGTACCGCCAAAAGGTTGCCCGCCACCCGCAGCGCAACCACCCACTGTTTGACCTCCTCCTTGCCTCCGCTGGCGACGACCGCGATCTTGATTTCCTGAACAACCCCTCCAACGACCGCCAGAACACTGAATACCCCAAGCTTTCGGACCTCCTTCAGCAAGACCGTGCACTGTAGTTGGAGCTGTAGTTGAAGCAATGCATGTGTACAGATCTATGTTACAGAGACCTTCTTCAGCGTCTTCTCCAGTGCTGTTACGTCCTCCTGCCTCTGTGTTCCCACCTCTGCCTTGATCTGCAGGAGAGCGGCCTGAATGCCCAGCATATCTTTGAGCTCAGTAGCCGGGGGTATGTCTTTAAACAGGCGCGCGATGTACTCTTTATCAAGAGTACCCAACACAACCTGGTTCTTTCCTAAGTAACTGTAATATGAACGGCGGGCTCGGAGTACTCCTCCTTGACGCGCTGCCGTTGCGAATGCCTCCTTCAATATGTCAGTGACCACACTTGCCATTTGCATCTCTCACCTTTTCCGGATGAGCCAGGATGAAAAGGAGGGTCTTTTCCAGGAGATGGATGCGGTGAGTCTCCCAATGACCCAGCTCCCGCTTCCACGCCGCGATCGTGGCCTCAAGACGAGTAATGGTCGCGTCCTTGAGGCGGAGCTCGTCGGCGTGGGACTTTTGCAGGGCCTCGGTGGCTTCCGCATGCTTGTTCCTGAGAACACGCTCGGCGCCAGACTCTTGGCCCGCCACTCTAAGCTTGAGGTCGTGCACCTGATGGTCAGCACGAGTCGTGAGCCACACTCTCACCTCGCGCTTGAGCTCCTCGTGATTGACCTTCTTGCCGTCGAGGTCTTCCTCGAGGACACTGAGGGCAGAGGTCTTGGGTCAGCTCTGCTCTAGCGCATGCTCACTCACCCGATCGTCGAGAGCCTTTTGAGCGTCGCTTAGCTTCTTCTTCTGCTCAATTAGTTTTGGTCTTACTCATCCTTACCTCCTCCTTCAACTCTTGAAGCTTCTGCCTGTGAAGTTCCTTGCCCTCGAGGACGAGGCGTTCACGCTCAGCAATGCCCAGCTCGCGGTCGCTAGCCGCTGCGGTCTTGCGTCAGCTCCTGTCGTCCCTCTCGTGCTTACCTTGAGCTGCAGCTCCCTCTCAAGCTTGTCCAGCTCCCGCTCGCGCTGGTGCACCTTTGCCCACTTTTGTTAGCTTTGGTCTTCCTTGTTCTTACCTGCTCCTCCAACTCGAGCTTGAGCTCCTGCTCAATCTCCTGCTTGAAGGTGTCAACCTCGCGGTTATGAGCGGCCGTCTGCAGTTAGCTTGGTCTTCCCCAGTTACCTCTGGCCTTCCTCGTTCTTACCTTGTCCTCGAGCTCCTGGGCTCGGTCGTCGAGACTCTGCTCCCGCTCGGCCAACTCTCGCTCCCGCTCGGCAGTCTCCAGTTAGCTTTGGTCTTCCTTGTTCGTACCTTGTCCTCCAGACTCTTCACGCGCTCGTCAAGCTCTTGTTCGCGCAGGGCGAGCTCCGCTGCGCGCTCGGCAGTCTGCAGTTAGCTTTGGTCTTCCTTGTTTGGTCTTCCTTGTTCGTACCTTATCCTCGAGACTCTTCACGCGCTCAAGCCGCTCATCAAGATTGCGTTCGCGCTGGGCAAGCTCCGCCGCGCGCTCCGTCGTGTTCTCTGCAAGCTCGTGCTTGGTCCCCGTCTTCTCCGTCTTCTCCAGTTAGCCTTGGTCTTCCTCATCCTTACCTCGACAGCGGGGTTCCACTTGCTGAGCTCGTGTTCAAGCTTTTTAATCTCTCCGTCAGCACGTGACACACATCACTCGCGTACTCACGTTGGCCTGCAGGTTCGAGATCTTGGAATCTCGTTTCCTGCACATCTCCAGGAGCTGGTCCTTGGAGAAGTTCTTCGTGATGTTCATTGTGAAGTGTGAAGAGATGATTGTCGATTGTCGAATGTGGGGATCTTCATGATGTAGATGATGTATCAATATGTGGATCAACGGGCGCTCGTATCACCCTCGGTCTGCGTTTCGGGCTGACCTCCCTGGCTTTAACTCCCTGGCTTTACCTCGTTCACCTCCTGGTTGACATCGTTGACCTCCCTGGCATTACCTGGCTTACCTCCCTTGATATCCTTGGCCTGCCTGGTCTTCTTCGTTGACCTCCCTGGCTTACCTCCCTGGGTTACCTCCCTGGCTTTACCTCCCTGGGTTACCTGGTCTTGCTTCCGTCTGCCTGTTCCATTCTCTTAATCTCTCAACTATTGATGCCACTATCCTCATCATGACGCCATTCATCCTCCCATTCATCACCGTCGTACCGACATGCCCTCCGATCGTTCCACACGCCGTCGCGCTGACTCCGAGTCACCCTACAAGCCCCCTCGCCGCGCCCCGAACCCTACGGCACGTGACCCGCGACGTGTTACTCGGGCCCACCCTGCGCAGGCGCCACCACTGCGGTCGCCATCGCCGCCATCGCCGCCATCACCTTCATCGCCACGGCGCTCTCTCCCTCCCCCTCGCCCGCCCCATTTACATGGGAGGCCAAGGCATTGGCAAAGGCGAATGTCAGTTCAAGTGCACGCCCACCTACCAGGGTACTAACCATACAGCCGCCACCTCCGCAGCTTAAGCGTGGCCGCGCACCCGGCGTCGTCGATCTGACGGTCGACAGTGACGACGACAGTGCCCAAACTCCCCAGAAACGGCAAAAGTTTCCAGAGTCCGCCGCCTCAGCTTCTACCAAGACCCCGGCAGCCCCGCTACCTGGCAACAAGTCTTCCGAGCCCCCCGCTGGCCCTCCTGTGGCCACCACGAGCTCCAAGGTAACGCCTGCCGCCAGCGCGTCGTCGTCTACAAACACCCCCGCAGCCTTGCTCCCTGGCACCAAATCTGTCAACGCCCCCACTCGCCTGCCTCCGGCCTCCAAGGCCCCCGCTCGCCTGCCTCCGGCCCCCGCTCGCCCGCCTGCGCCCCCCGCTCACCCGCCTCCGGCCTCCAAAGCCCCGCCTCCGGCCTCCAAAGCCCCGCCTCCGGCCTCCAAGGCCTCCAAGATCCCTGCTCGCCTGCCTGCGGCCACGAAGGACGCTGAGGCCCCTGCGACCACCACCCCCGAGTCTGCATCTACATCGTCCTCTTCCTCGTCATCGGCGATCCGTTCCCGCCAGCCCCCAAGCCGCCCGGTGGCAGACACCCTCGAGGCCGAGGAGGTGGCACGCCTGTTCGACTCGTTGTACATTGAAGACCCCCCTCCCTCCCTTCCACCGATCCCCGAGGGCCTTGAGGCCCCGCTGCAGCATGACCCGGTGTTCGGGTACCCAAACATCCTCCTGCTGCTGCGCTCTCTGCAGCCTCGCCTCAAGCCGGCCTCAAAGGCTCGGGTGGTCCTGGATATGGTGGGTCCGGAAAAGTTGGCATTGTTCGTTGCCAACAGATACGCTGTTGGCACGATCAGGCAGCTGATCCGGACCAACTTCCGGTACTCCAAGGACGACCCGATTCAGCCGATGCGCATCGACGGCACCAAGCGCAGGTCGTCGAACCAGGGTGGGTGGTATGGGATCGTGGGCGGGCCGGAAGAAGACCCCAATGGCCTGTACATCGGCAAGACGATCGACTTTGACACGAGGTTCAGTGACCACAATGCGCGACACATGCGCGGCCGGTATTACTGCCTCGGGATCGTTACCGACAAGGACATTGAGGACCTCTTCCGCCCCAAGGTCGTGCCCGACGACCCGTACATCCTGGAGTGGGGAGAACAGCTACTCTTCATCCTCATGCAGATCCCGCCGGCGCGCACTGGGCCAGTCGGCTACATTGTAAAGAAGGCACAGATCAAAACGTACCAGTGCGATCTCAACTTTCTTACCAATGTGTGCAACCAGCGCCTGAACTTTGGGATTCTGCACTTTATCGAGGACGACGACTTTTTCCTTTTCCAGGGGCAGTCGGATGACTAGTGGGGAGTCCATAGTGCTGTTTTGTATGTAATATTTTGCCACATTGCGGACTTTCCAATTGCAGACTACTGCACTAAAGTTTTGCCACAAACTGTGTTGGCGTGCATACACACTGTGCCACTCACTGTGCAGTGCAACTGTGTGCAAGTGGATCGTCTGTCCACGTCACCTCTTCTTTCCTCTTCCCTCTACTAATTCCCACTCTTTTTCTTCACGTCTTCTCTCCTCGTCTTCTTCTCGTCTTTTCTTCTCCGCTCATCTGGTATTTTCTTTTATTCTTCTCTTCTCGTCTGGGGGTTATAGGGGGTTCCGGGGGGTTGGGGAGTCAGCGTTCCCACGTGAAATTTCGACATCTAAAAATCGTACCATAGGGACCCATGTCTTGTGAGCGTTTGAACCAAAAATCAGCCCAGTAGCTCGAAAACTGACCGAGATATGACTTGTCAAAGTTGGTTGGGTCAGGCCCAAAAGTGACCAAGGGTCCCCCCTTGGTCCCCCCTTCTGAGAGGATTTTTTTTTGAATTTAGGTCATCTGCCTGCAGAAGCAGATAGAGATGCATGCCAAACCTCTGCAGTTCCAAAATGGCTGCTCAACTCTCAAAACTGATGGAGCAATTCAGATATTTGTCCCCAGCAAAAGTACCAAGGGTCCCCCCTTGGTTCACATCTCATGTCCCCCAGGGGACACTTTGGGGACACCTTGGGGACAAAGGGGACATTCTGCTGGCCAAGACTTGTCCCCTCCCCCAGAGGGGACATTTTCCTCTGTAGTCTATGGTGGATGGGGACAAATTCAGATGTCCCCAGAGGGGGTGGGGCGACTGCACAATATGTCCCCAGGTCCAGTCAGCATATGACCTGCTTGTCCCCATAGCTCAAGGGGACACTTTCACATGTCCCCAGTAGGCCTGGGGACAATACACACTTGTCCCCAGGTCCAGCTGGTATGTCCCCATCTTGTCCCCAGCAGCAGATTACATATGTGCACTTGTCCCCTCTGGCTAGGGGGACACTGACACTTGTCCCCTGCAGCAGATGGGGACAAGGAGTGGGGACATAGTCTGGATGGGTCAAGTGTGGGGGACACAGGCAGGTGGGACACAAGTGTGAGGGACATGATGATAAAGACCCTCTCTTCTTTTGGGTTTAGGGGAGGGGGTTAGGGGTTGGGGGTTGGGGGTTGGGGGTTGGGGGTTGGGGGTTGGGGGTTGGGGTTGGGGGTTGGGGGTTGGGGGTTGGGGGTTGGGGGTTGGGGGTTGGGGGTTGGGGGTTGGGGGTTGGGGGTTGGGGGGTTGGGGGTTGGGGGTTGGGGTTGAGAAGTTGGGGTTGGGGGTTGGAAATTGGTTGAGGGGTTGCAGTGGCTCACCTCACATTCCTGAAGTGCCAAGGAATAATGAAACACGAAAACACCGCCGCCACTCACCCTTGCCGCTCGCGGCACCTGGTCTTCATGGTCGTCGTCGTCTCGACCTCTGTGCAACACCTCTTAAGCGCTCTCTTCAACATCCTTTCAAATGTCTTACAATAACATCGGTCTCTCGACCGCGCGCGGAAGGTGAGTGGTGCGCGGTGGGTGCTGTCTCTTTACGTGGTGACCCCGCTGTCTGGCGTTGTGTCTTCGCAGAGATCGAGCACTTCACTCTGGCATCTTCGCACGTCACACGTCACATGTACTGACTCTGTCTCCAGTGGAACCAATGGTTACATTGTCCGCAACAACTCTGCGCTGCCAACGCGGCAGGGTCCCCCGGGCCTCGCGTTTGGCGGGCACCAGCGGTACGAGGACTACCTGAACGAGATTGCCAAGCCGCCCGTGCACCGCGCGCCGGACGCCGGCATCCTCGAGCACGAGCGCAAGAGGCAAATTGAGATCAAGTGCCTCGAGCTCCGGGACGAGATGGAGGACCGAGGGTGAGTACCTGTTTCCAGTTTACTCCGCTTTTCCATAGCATCTGTAGTGTTTTTTTTGTAGTATCCCCCATCCACTCTCTTTCTTGACCCTATCCGCAACCCAAAAAGACAGTGCCCGGCTGCTGCTCTCCACAGCTCCTGCGGCGATCCGGTTAGCGAAGAGTGCCAACATACGTGTCACCCAAAGACCCCATGCCCCAGACGAGGGGGGTATGGCGGGGGACGGTGATTCGACATTTCTTTAAAGCTGTTTTGTTTTGTTTTTGCTTCTGTGCACTAACGCACAGTGCCGACGACGACGAGATTGAAGACGCGGTCGCCGCGCTGAGGAAGAAGCTCCAGAACGCCAATGTCGTCATTCCCGGACGTAGGGCGACGGACTCGCACTCGGTCGCGGCCGCCAAGCAGGCGGAGATGACGCGTCTCGGCCGCGCGCTGCAGATTTCCGCCGACCACGTCGAGGGCAAGGCCTTCCAGCGCGAAACGGAGGAGGAGCGCGCACAGCGTCTCGCCGAAAAGGAGGAGCGCGAAAAGGCGCGCGTGGAGGCTGCGCTCAAGCGCGAAAAGGAAGAGGCGCGCCGCAGGAAGGAGTGGGAGGAGAAGGAGAAGCTCCGCCGTCGCGAGGAGTACCGCCGTAAGAAGGAGGAGGAGCGCAGGCGGCGCAGGGACGACTACTCGCCACGCCGTAGGGATAGGGAAGACTCGCGTTCGCGGTCCCCTGTCAAGCGCGGCCGTGACGAGGATGATTCCCGCTCTCGCTCTCCCGTCAAGCGCAGCCGTGGCGACCGTGATGACTCGCGTTCGCGCTCGCGTTCTCGGTCGCCGGTCCGTCGTGGCCGTGATGACTCGCGCTCGCCCGCGCCCCGCCGCCCCCTCACCCCGTCGCCGCCTCCCCGTGGCCGTTCCATCTCCCGTTCCGTCTCTACCACGCCGCGCCGCCGTCGTGACGATTCCCCTTCTCGCTCGCGCTCGCGTTCCCCCGTGCGCCGCCGTCGCTCGCCCTCGGACTCGCGCTCCCCGTCTCCTCCCCCCCGCCGCAGGGACGATTCGCGCTCGCCGCCTCCCCGCCGCCGCCGTTACTCGGACTCCGAGTCGGACTAGGCACACACACCAAGCAAACCTGTATGATAGTTAGATTTGATTGATTTGTTCGCCAGTGGGTCCTGGATCAGTATGGTAGTTCTGCATAGCGTACCAGTAGCAGTAGCTGTAGTCACGATGCCAGCAGTCGTGTATTGTTGTCTGCGTGTTGTTGTCTGCGTGTTGTGTGGGGCAGAAGAATGAACATGGCCATGACCTGTGCCTGTGGGAGCGTCCGCGCGGGTCCCCTCTCACCAACCAGAATATAAGACACTGTCCTCTCGTCACGTCTCGTCTCTTGACCACGTACTGTATGGTACTCTTCTTCCTATCGCACGTCACACAAATGGTCTCCAACACCATGCCCTGCTCCAAAGTGCAAACAAAGAATTCATCCAGTCTGCATTTTGCAGTTGCTACACTCTTGCCGGTACTCTAGATGTTCACACACACACATACACCTCAAGGAGCGTCGTTGAAGCCCATGTTGACGACGCAGCGAATGCAGTCGCCGGCGTGCATGTCGTCAAAGCCCTGGTTAATCTCCTCGAGGGGACGGTTGTGCGTGACAAACTGGTCGACCCAGAGCTTGCCCTGCATGTAGTCCTCGATCAGACCGGGCATCTCGGTGCGGCCCTTGACGCCGCCAAACGCCGATCCCTTCCAGACACGGCCCGTGACGAGCTGGAAGGGGCGGGTGGAAATCTCGGCGCCGGCCTCGGCGACACCGATAATGTTGCACACACCCCAGCCCTTGTGGCAGCACTCGAGCGCCTGGCGCATGACCTTGACGTTGCCCGTGGCGTCAAAGGTAAAGTCGAGGCCGCCGTCGGTCATCTCGATGAGGTGGTCGACAACGCTCTTGCCGCCCAGATCGGCGGGGTTGACAAAGTCGGTGGCGCCGAACTTCTTGGCCCACTCGGCCTTCTTGGGGTTGATGTCGATGGCGATAATCTTGCTGCAGTTCTTGGCGCGCGCACCCTGGATGATCGAGAGACCGACACAGCCGATACCGAAGACGGCGACGGTGGAGCCCTCTGGACCGTCAGCAACAATGGCCGCCAAAGAGAGATGGGACGCGACAAGCAAGTTTTAGGCCGCCAGCAAAGGCTACAGCTGCGCGTTCTTCACTCACCAATGCCGGGGGACTTGACGGCGGCGCCGTAGCCGGTAGTGATACCGCATCCGAGGAGGCAGCTCTTCTGGAGGGGAGCCTTGGGGTCGACAGCGACAACAGAGTACTTGGAGACAACAGTGTACTGCGAGAAGGTCGACGTTCCCATCTGAAGGCACAGTCAGCCGCCCGTCGCCCCCTGCTACTCACAAAGTGGTAGATCTCCTGGCCCTTGCAGGTGAAGCGCTTGGTGCCGTCCGGCATGAGGCCCTTGCCCTGGGTAGCGCGCACGGCGCCGCAGAGGTTGGTCTTGCCGGAGAGACAGAACTTGCACTGGCGGCACTCGGCAGTGTACAGGGGGATAACGTGGTCGCCGACCTTGACGTTGTCGACGCCGGCACCGACCGACTCGACAATGCCGCCGCCCTCGTGGCCGAGAATCACGGGGAAGACGCCCTCAGAGTCCTTGCCCGAGAGAGTGTAGGCGTCGCTGTGGGTGAGTTGAGTTCCAACTCAAGGAGCGGGAGAGGAAGGAGGGGCCGAGTGAGGTGTGTCGCTCGCTTGCGCTGGTAGGAGAGTGGATTCTCAGGGAATGTAGTATACACAGAGTAGTCACCACGTAGGTTTCCGCGCCTCCTTGAGCAGGCCTGCGGTGTCGTACACGACGTCGCGGTGCAACTGGGCTCTACTCCCTCCAATCGCGACTATATCACAGTATGTCCGCCTGTCCTGCGACCCTCCTTTGTCGGCCGTCTTCCCCCTCTGCTAGCCGTCTCGCTGTTCGACTCACGTGTGGCAGATACCAGTGCTACGAGTGTCAGCTCCTTGCCTTCCAGAGCATATCGCGAGGGGGTGATCCGTCCCCGTTGCTGTCGCTCGATGTCTGGGTTACTCACTAGAGGACCTTGATGCGGACCTCGCCCTCACGGGGGGGCGCGACCTCGACAGTCTCAATCGAGAGCGGCTTGCCTGGGGCGTTAGAACGTGCGCTTGTGGGTGTGTCGCGCTGGTCGCTGCGGTTCCAGGCAGGCAGGCAATACTCGACAAACCAGCAACCGTGCTCGTTCCCGGCAGCACCGTGGGCGGATTACTCACCAGCCTCCCAGGCGACGGCGGCCTTGCAAGTGATGGGCTGGGCTGTCAGCTCTACTCCACTCGCACTTCGCACTTCGTACCTCGCCGCTCGCCGCTCACAGCCTGTAGCTCGCGGCTGGCGGCTCGCATCTGTACGCACCTTTCCCTCAGTAGACATTGTGCAGATTGTTTTGTGAGATTAGTGAGAATAAAATAAAAAAGATGAGAGATGAGAGATGAGAGATGAGAGATGAGAGATGAGAAATGAGAAAAGAAAAGCAAAGGGAAGATGTTGAGTAACAGGAACTGAAAGGATCAATAAAAGAGAGACAGTAGCGACGGTAGCCTTTGCATCAACCATCATCAACCTGCGCCCACAATCAGCCGACCCCGAGCCCCCCCCCAGGGTGCAAGGTGGAGGGGTATTTGGCCCGCAATCTGCAACGCAACATGCCGAGAGAAAGCCAGTAATAAGCAAAAAACGTCACCGCAACGCCCATCTGGCCACCTGGGCACTAGCGCACGAGGCAGTTTCCAGCGAAGCTAAGCAAGCGCGCAAGCACATTGAGGGACATTAAGCGCGACCATTTAGCGCACATCTGCGCACAAACTAGGATGATGCCTGCACATGCCCACCATGAAGACGCCTGTGGGACTGAAAAACCGTCCGCGGCGCCGGGCTGACCGCCGATGGGAGCCGAACTTTTCCAGGCAGGATAACCCAGGGCAGTACGTCAATACCCTCCGTCCCTCCTCCGCTTTTTTCGTTCGTTTTCTCTGCTGCATTTCTTTCGACTCTGTATCCAGTATGTAATGCGCAATGCAACTAGCCTAGTATCGTTAAGCGTACGACGCACAAGCTAGTGCGCCGAAATGCCCTGTAGTGAAATAGTCAAAAGACGCCTGAGTAATGATGATTGATAACACGGATCCGTCCTCCTAACTCTTTCCAACCCCCGAGACCTCCGTCTTCGGGTCTCCCGGCATCCACAACTGACCAGCCTGTTCAGTGCAAAGGGATCGACTCCTCACATAATGTAAACGACATTGACATGCATAATGGAAAACATACCGAGCAGCGCCGGAGGGCTCCGAAGCGCAAAACTCCGATACGGAGATCTCTCCCCTGCAGCAAGCGATCAGGGTGGAGGTGGAGGTGGAGGGCAGGGTGGAGGAACACATGAGAAGAGCATCTGGGGAGGAGAGGATGCTCATGGAGATCCCGAGACGGAGTTGGCTGACTGTCTGGAGTCGTACACAGTGGCTGATGGCTGATAACGACTGCGCGTGAGGCAGCGTGGTGTGTTCTGGCGAGGGTCTGGAGCGGATATCTACATAGGTACATATCTACAATGTCTTGGCGTCCTGAAATATTACGCTTGTGTTCTCTCGACTGGCCCGACCCGCACCCTCGCTGCTGTCCAGCTCAGTTCCGACATTATTCATCATTCCGTTGTACTTTATTGTCCATGCTCTGGAGCATGCGATATCCTCGTCTTGGCATTGGATTGGTCTCGAGATCGGGATTGGCGGTGAAAATGTGGTAAGAGTGTGGTGACAATGTGGTGACAATGCCGTGACAATGTGGTGACAATGTCCGTCCACTCTCACTTATTCGCCTCCCTCTTCATGTCACCCCTCACTCTGGCACGCTGTAGTTTGCGCCACAGCCATGCAGACACAGCGAGGAAAAGTACAGGCGCGACGGAGACCATCTCGCCGAATCCTGCGTACTGCGGCGGAATGCGCGCGTTGACAGTGGCGCCGCTGGCGAGGAGGATCGCGACGGTGAAGTAGAGGCCGCACCACGCGAGGGCGGCGATGGCGTGGACGCGGGCCGAGGCGGCGAGGTCGAGCGCGGCCGTCAGGGTGCGGTACAGGTCCGTACCGAGGAGCACGACCGCGGACGCGAGGACCGCCGCATCGGTGCCGCTGCCCATGCCGATACCAATGTCCGCGCGCGAGAGGGCGATGCTGTCGTTGACGCCGTCGCCGACAAAGGCGACCTTTGTCGGTTTGGCACGCTTACGCTTACGCTTACCCTCGCCCGAGTCCAAAGGGGCTTGGAGTTTGGCAATGGCCTCGGCCTTGCCCGAGGGCGAGAGACCGCCCATGGCGTCGGCGCTCCCGATCCGCCCCGCAAAGGCGGATACGGCCGCCTGATGGTCGCCCGACAGGATCGTGACTGTCGACCCGCCATTGCGGGCCGCAAGGACCCTCACAAGGCGCGTGGTTCCCGCGCGCTCCTTGTCCGCGAGCCCGAACGCCGCGACGAGCTTGCCGCCAACTGTCACGACAAAGACAGTGTACCCTGACGCAAGGTATCCCTTGACGAGCGGGTGCTGCCCAGTCTGCGTGAACGATGCACTGCCCCCGAGTACGGGGAAGCCGTAAAAGTCGCCGCGCATGCCGCCACCGGGCACGTTGGAGTACTCGATATCAAAGGTTGGCTTGTTGTTGCCCTGGCCGGTGGAGAGGTACTGGTTGACAGCGACGGAGACGGGGTGCCTGCTCGAACTCGTCATATGTGCCACGAGCTGGGTCGTCAAGTCATGCGCGTCGCCCGTGAATGCTTCGACGATCGAGAGAGTACCGAGCGATAGAGTTCCAGTCTTGTCAAACGCAAATGAGCGGACGGCCGAGAGGGAGAGCAGTGCCTCGCTGGAGCGGAAGACAACGCCGTCCTTGACGCCCATAGCAATGACAGTGGCCGAGATGGTCGGGACCTTTACCTCTGTCAAAACGGGCTCATGGAAAGCTGACACTGTATACTTACAGCGAGGGTGAGGGCACAAGGACACGACACGGCCATGACGGCAATAGCGTACGTGACTGCCTCGAGAACCGCGTTGCCCCACGGCTGGTGGCGGACGTAGCGGATGACAAACAACCAGACGAGGAACGAAGCGATGGCGGAAAAGGACGCGATAGGAAGCAGCCAGGCGGCAACACGGTCCGCGAGATCCGAGAAGCGCGAGTTTGAGCTCTGGGCATCCATGACGGCGTTGATCACGCTCGCGAGCGAGTTTTCACTCGTGAGGCGCGATACGGCAATATCAATGTCGCCATTGAGCACTGTCGTTCCCGCGTGCACCGTCTGTCCGGGACCACGGACAACGGGCACCGACTCGCCCGTGACGGCCGACTCGTCAATGTCCGCCGACCCGCTGAATACCACGCCGTCGGTAGGGAGCACACAGCCTGCCGAGACGCGGACCGTATCGCCGTAAAATAGAAGCCTGCGGTGTCAGGTGTGTGGTGTCGGATGCCCGGTCACCTACCTGGCGTCGATGTCTTCCTCCTTGCCGTTGGTTATGAGTACCGCACGCTCAGGCTGCAATTTGGCCAGACTCGAGATGGCCGACAGCGCGGCTTTACGCGTCGATGCCTGGATCGTGCGGCCGAGGTAGATGAGAGTGATTAGCAGTCCGAGTGTTTCAAAGAAGGGCTCCGCAATCTCATGGTGGACCGCCTGGAATGCGAAGGCAACAATGGAGAAAAAGTACGTCGTAAGCGTGCTCACTGCTGTGAGAACACCGAGGTCGGCTTGGCGGAGGTACCATATTGTCCTAAACGAGCCAGAGTAGATGGGGAACGCGAGGATGAACACGCCGGTAGCGAGCGCGAACTCTGCGGCGCGGTAGCCGATGCTGCCCTTATTGGGGATGGGCGCCCATACAAGGACGAGGATGGGGATGGTTAGAAGGGCGCAGACGAGCGTACGAATGGCGAGGGCGCGAACATCCGCGTTGATGCGTGACTCTTCGCGCGAGCTACCTGGGGGAGCGAGGTGCGGACCGTACTCTTGTAAGACGGCGAATATCTCTCGAGGAGAGGACTGGTCCTCGCTGCGGCGGAACACAAACGTCACTTCATTCTCGCGAATATCGGTCGTGTCGTACTTTGCCAGGGCTGATTCTGGAGGCATGCGTTCAAATATGACTGGCAGCACCAAGCGGGGACCGTTCGAAGGCGAGGAGTACACCACGCGAATACTGAAGCCACTGGCGCGGGAGATGAACCGACCTATAATCTCTGCATCGGCCGCCGCTGTCTGTCAGCCACTTCCACGGCCATAGGAGACTTACACTCATCGCGTTCGACCTCAACAATACCTCGAATGTAGTCTATCTTCTTTATAGTAGCTCCCGGAAGAGAATCAAATGCCTTTCGGACCTTTGCCAGGCAGTCAGGGCAGTCCATACCCGATACCTCCAGAGTGAAAGATTCCGTCTTGAGGGTTGTGGGCGCAGACGTCTCCTTCCTTTCATCGGTAGCACCATAGTCCTTTGTCTCGGCAAGCAAGGGGACGAGTTCGTCATCAGCAGGGCAACACTTTTGCTCGCCAACCAGCTGTGCGCACTCTTCCGGACGAGGGCAGCAGTACTCTGCGAAGGCGATACAGCATCGGCGTGCGGCAATGTGCACCTGCATCGCCGCGTCCATGAGCGAACGCACCACTAGACATGAGCATTAAGCCGCAGAGTAAAGACTGCAATAAGCCACAGAGTAAAGACTCACAGCTGACGCTCTCCTGCTCCATCATGGCTTTGACGCAGCAGGCACACATTGTGCGGTCTAGAGTCATTATGGCAATTGTGAGGCAGCTTGGACGTACCAGCACGACGCTTCTGGCGAGTGACACAGTTGGCCTTCCGGCAGGGGGCATGTACGTGCGAGCGGCGCGAGTCCTGCAGAGGGTCCTTCTCGCTGGGAGACGTCTTGGCGTGCGCGGAGGAAGAGCACTCTCCACGCCTATGGTTGTGGTCTTCATGCTCGTTCTCGCGGCATTCCTCGCCGTGACCGTGCTGGTGACCGTGCTCCGAGTGGTTGTAGGCAGGGGACTCAACATCGCACTGGACGGTGGATCCCGAGCACGTAGTGTCTGTCTCCTGATGGTTGTGTTTCTGGGCGGCGTGATTATGCTCATGGCCATGACCCTCACGCTTGTGGTCATGGTCATGTCCATCATGCTTGTGGTCGTGACCATTGCCGTGACCATCATCATCGCCAGGCGAACTGTTGCCATGGCCTAGAGAATCAGTAATGCCCAGAAATTTGCCACCCATATTGTCAGAGCACTAACCAGAACAGCATGCGCCGTCTCCCTCCGAGGCCTTCAGCTCGTCGATTGACGCACCGCATGAGTGGTCGACGCAGTGCGCCTCGGCGGCCGTCTCGTCCGGGAGGAAAGGGTCCTGCGCGTGGTCGTGGTCGTGGCCGTCGCCATGGGAGTGGTCGTAGTCATGGGAATGGTCGTGGCCGTGGGAGTGGCCGTGGTTGTGATCATGAGAATGCGAGTTTCCGCGAGCATTCTCGCGTTCGCTGCCGTCACAGCTGCCCGTGGGATGGTCGTGACTGTGGTGGCGGTGGTCATGGGCATCAACTGGCCCCCCGGTCAGCGCGTCTGGGTGTGATGGGGCAGAGTGATCCCCGCCCTGTGTGTGATCAAAGGAATGTTCATGCTGGTCCTCTGCCTTGTCCGCACGCTGCTCAAGTGCATGCAGATGCGTGCCTTGATGTGTCGATTGCGATGGACAACCGTTACACATGCTTGCTTGCTGCGTTGTCTTGCTTTGTTTGTCTGGCCGTGCTGTCTTATCTGATAATGAAAACCGAACAGTGAGGACTTGAAGGTTATGAGAAATGAGGACCCGAACGGTCGCGAGGAAATGGGATCATTATATATAAAGCCAGCAGTTCCTGCCATTGCGTTGCCTTCATTCTTGCACTTTTCTCTCTATGCTCTTGCACCCCTTCGTGTTCCAGGTCTCGTTTTCGTCCCTTCCCTTTCTCTTTGTGCTCCTCCTCGTCCTCGTCACGACCAAGTCCTCACATCGGCCGAAATGGGTCGACTCAGCCATCGTGCTCCACCGGCGCACCTCGGGACTTGCGACTTGGGACTTACGGCGCTCCTCCCGCCCCACCTCTAGTTGCCAAGTTTTGCCACTGGGTGTCGTGTGGGTGCGGTGTGCGGTGTCTCCCCCTTCTGACCTCGTACTCCACCCATCCCGCACCGACGTCCCGGCTGCCCCCTCACACGGCAAATGTCTCTCCTGGGGAACTTTGCATGTGACGACCGTCCGTCCCGAACGATGACTTCATACTTATTCCGCACACCTCGTCCCGCTTAACCTTGCACAACTGACGGCTCGCGACTCACAACTCACTACTCACGACTCATGCCTGACACTCACCACTGATGATGGGAGGACGAACACCGTGGCGGGCCCGGACACCGACGCGCACGCCAATGATAGCGATAGGCGAGGCGAGGCGAGGCTTCGGGGCGCCGGCCGCCGCCGGGTGCTCTGGCCGCCGAGTGCGGGGGTTGCGCGACCGATCGTCCTGAAAAGCCTGAAGTGGAGGCCTGGATTCGCGAATCGAGCCGCTGCGTGGAGCCCGAGATGGTCGGAATTGCGCTGCAGGAGTGCGGGCACCGAGCGGTGTCTTGGGCTCGATGCACATTGCCAACGATTTTTGGGTCTGGCGTATTAATTTCCAAAGCAACCACCTGGTCAGCTTTGCGTCAGTCACTTGATCACTGGAGAATCGTTGGAGGTGTGTGGTTCTCCACTCGACCACTCGACCTGGCACGAGGCAGTGACTGACGGCTGTACGACTCAGCCGTGTCGTGCCCGAGGCCCGAGGAAGTAAAAAGAAATGGCCAGAACAGCCGGATTCAAGAACCCTCGGGCACTGTTATGACGACATTCGATGACCACACGCAAAATTCGCGCAGGGATCAACAGTACAGCTAGTACAGGGTGGCGCATAGCAGATCAATGCGGCAAAGCACGCACGGCATGTGGCGAGGACGGTCGCAGCGATCGCAGCGCACGGCAGCGGTTATCTGACGCATACCCTCGGCCAGTTGGCTGGGCTTTCGACACCCCCCCACGGACAATGATGTCCATGTCCGTTCTCGTTTGTGGTTTCGAGATGGGGTGTGAAGGACGGGCTGTTGCGTATACGTCCAAGAACCGCGGTGGAGCCGGACTGGCGCTAAGAGGGCAGCTGTGCGGGGAGCTGGCGCGAAGCACACGGCTACAGGCCGAGGACCACGTCTCTGCATGCCTGCCGCGGCTACTGACATGCCTCCACTGACCCCCTCCGCGGGATGTGCCATGCACGTAGTCATGAAGTTCATTGTCTATGGTATGGCGCATGGATGGCCTGGTTGAATGGAATACGCTATGATGGATGGGATGCAGAGGTACAAAGACACAGATATATTGTTCCGGTAGTCAGTCTAGGCATATGAGATTGTGTGTTTAGTTGTAAGCTACAAAGCGGCAGCGCAGCAGCCAGACTTGCTGGACATGCTACTTCGCTGCGCGGGTATTAGGTTGCTCGCCCTCGCGTTCGTCGTGGCCGTCGTCGGGGTCGGCGTAGGCGAGGAGTTCTGGCGCGCCAAACTTGAACGGGAGGGGCTTGAGTTTTGGGTCGCGGCGCATCCGCGACAGGTGCCATTGGATCCAGTACATTTGTTCGTGTTCGCGGAGATACCGGGATCCGTGGAACGAGTGCAGCACGACCTGGCGCGAGAGGAAGCCGAGCTTGCGGCGGTCCTCGGCGTACTCGTAGAAACGGCGGGTGAGCCACTGCGCGTCGTCGGCGGTAATCACGTCGGGGAGCGCGGGGGGGTCGTCGTCCGCGGTGAACTTGCCCCATGGCCCAACCATCGAGAGCATGCTGACCTGCGCGCGGGCGAGGGCCATGGGATCGTTGGGGGGCACGACCTCGCCGTACCGCTGCTCGGGGTCGTTGGGGTCCGTGAGCACAAGAGCGGTTGCCCCCACCTCGGTCGCCACGATGGGTACGCCGGCCAGAGCCGCCTCGCCAATCGCGAGAGGAAGGCCCTCGGAGATGGACGAGTTCATAAAGAGCCATGCGTCCTTGAGCACTTCCTTCGGGTTGCCGAAACCGGCGAGCACTACATGCTGGCTGAGGTTGTTTTCGACAATGAGCTTCTCCATCTCGAGGCAGTACGACGGCTGGCGGTCCTTCGCACCGTAGACCACAAGACGGTAGTCTTTGAATCCGAAGCGGTTAATGATAATGTCCGCGGCCTGAATCGCAAACTTGACACCCTTAATAAACTGCACGTTGGAGAGCATGACGACCGTCGGCGTCTCGGTGCGGACCTTGTCGACCGGGGTGAAGCCGTCCATGTTCGAAATACCGTTGACAATCGGGTCGATCTTGCGGCGGAAGAGGCTACGGCTGCATACGCGCGAGCCATCCGAGCCGAGCTCAGTCTCCCACATGGGGTTGAAGAGCGAGGCACAGGGAAGCACGACATCTGCGTGGAAGTAGGCCAGACGCGTCGCAACGCCAATACCGCTGAGGAGCATGTTTTGGACAGCGACAGGCAGCTGGCACTGCGCGACGGAAAAGTTGAGACACGACTCGCGCCACAGAATGGCATGGTCCCAGATACCAAAGGTGACGCCGCGACGGTACTTTAGGACCATACCAAAGAGACTCGAGATGCCATGGTGCGTTGATTGGAACACCTGCGGGCAGCGCTCGGGGACCCCGACGGCAAAGATGAAAAAGTACGCGAGGTAGATATACAGCGCCTGGCGGAAGTCAAACATCGAGGGGCGGGAGATATCGTGGAACTCTGTCGGGTCCACGACGTTGGGGTCGTCGTAGGACTTGAGCCACGCCGCGACCCAGGCCTGCTCGACTTCAGGCGACCGCCACGTCTTGGTGTAGTCCTTGTGTTCGTAGTACTTGCCCATCGAGAGGAAGACGTTGGAGAGATGGAGGAGATCATCATACGAGAGACGGCGCATGCGACAGCCCTTGACAAAGGCGTCAAGCAGAGGAACAAAGGTACCCACGATATCGCGGTCGAGGTCAGTGTCGTCAACCTTGGCGTCGACCTGGGACTCGAGGTAGTTGTCAATGACGCCGTGACGCGCCGTTCCGCCATCGAGACCCCAGAGGGGGAGGAGCTTGAGGGATTGAACGCTCTTCTCGACCTGGAAGCGAGGGATACCATAGTCGTTGGCACACTCGGCGAGAACGTGGTTGCGGATCGTGGAGTGTCCGTTGACCAGGTCGCGACGACAGTTGGACACACCGCCGGGTGCGACGGGCCAGCAGCCAATATCATTGAAGATGACAGAGATGCGGTCGCGCGTATCATTGTAGCAGTCCTGCGGGCGACTCGTCACTGCGTTGGCATCCTGCGCAAGGCCCATGGCGTACAGGTCCGAAGTACGGATCGCCAACAGGGTCTTCTCCGAGACATCCGTGTCGATGTCGATCGCCGAGACAATCTGCGAGATATTGTCATCCAGCACCCGACGAGCGGCGTCGAGGTGGCCGCGGTCACGAGCACGCCAATATTCCTTGAGAAGGGGTTCCTCGCGGAGAACAATCTCATCGACAGTGCACGCGGTGACGGCGTCAAGGTCATTCTTGCTGAGCCATTGGTTCCAAAGTTCGGTGCGAACAAGCCAGGTTGGGATGCGCTGGTACTGCCTCCGCTTCCAGACCGAGAACCAGCGGGCGGGATTGTACGACTTCTTGTTGGTCGCAGCGTAGGCACGCATCTGGCTGAGCTGGAGGGCCGAGTGGGAAATGAGCAGATCGTCGTTGTTAAACGAGTGGTAGGTCGGGAGTTCGAGGAGGGCCGCCTCGTTGGCGCAGACGGCGGGAGCCTCAGTGAGGACCGTGCGGCGACCATTGCCTTCTTCAAGGTACGTAGTGCGGACCGGGTCGCGGCGGTGCGAGTAGTCGTACTCTGTCGTGTACGTCCTTCCACCAATAACGCGGATGATGAGGCCGACACTCTTGGACGGAACCCATGTGTAGTCGTCAATGTTAACGGGGTTGCCCCAGAAGACGGACAGGGTGTCCTGGCCTGCGGTGTAGTCTGCGCGCAGCACGTGCGAGTTGCCCTTGTTGCCCCGCTTGTAGCGGTATGTAAACTCGAGCTCGACGTCCTCGATGGACAGCTTGCCCTTGACGACGCGGCCGCGCTTGTCGTAGAAACCCACCGAGCGGTACTTGTCGTTAACGACAGTAACCGAAATGGGGCGGCGTGACTTCTTCTCGTTGTCATACTGGTAGGTCGACCTGCCGGCGCCAGAGTTCTCACGGACCTTGAGGCGGTTTTCGCGGTCGTATGTGGCGACGAACAGAGGCTCATCCTTCGTAGGAGCAGCGTCAAGAGTACCGCTCCAAGCCTGAAGTGTCATTGTTCCGTCACCGTCGACGGACGCAAAGCCAGTAATACACTTGCGCGTGAGCTCCACGACAACCTGGTTCTTGAACACCTTGCGGCGGGCGCCTTTCCTGGCCAAACGCGCAATCCTGGCAATCGCCGGGCGGTGATAGAGGAGAATCCAGTACACGAACTGGTTCTTGATCACCCAGCACACCTTCCAGACAAGAAGAACCAGGCGGAGGAAGATGCCGCTGCCGCCAAGGAGGTAGTGCAACTCGCGCTCAATGTTGGAGCCGCCGCCAGTGATGATCGCGATCCACTTGACGGCGCGGAAGGGAATCGAGTTGACGCGGTGCCAAAGGCTCTTGTTGTTGCCGCGAGTGATATGCACGGGCTTGAGGGCAGGCGGAGGCTGGTACTGTGCAGCTGGCGCAGTGCTGCAGCCAAGCTGGTCAATCGCCCGCTGGTAGAGAACGAGAGCAAGATCGACACCAAAGTTGGACGTGTCAATGTCAATCTGTGACGCCCAGGCGGTGAACTCGGTTGAAAACTTGCTCGGCGTGCCTTCGATGCGGCTGAGAATAACCTCGCGCGCGTCCTGTGGAAGCGTCTCCCACTGAGTGTCGACATCTAGATCGAGACATAGATGTTTCATCAGCTGGTTGCGGGCCATGCTAGGAAGAAGAGTCATGTCGTTGTGGTCAATGACGGCGAGGTCGTTGGCGAGGCGGGTGGAGAGGAGTCCCTTGATCATGTGCTCGGCGTGGAGCGCCTGCTCGGGTGAGAGAGCCATGTGTACGTGGGCGACGTGGTAGACGAGTGCTTCGGCGATCACATTCGGGAGCAGCTGGGTAAACTGGGTTACCGGCTGGTTGAAGCAGATAGCGACGTGGATACCGAGGCCATTGCGGCAGGACAGGGAGGCGAAATCGCTAACGCCAGCCTGAGTAAATTGGTCGCGGCCAAGTACAGCAACAGTGAGGCGGCCAGTGGTCCACATCTCGAGGGTCAACTGCAGGGCACGGGTCGCCCAGCGGGCCGAGATGTTCGTCTGGCTCAAGGCAAGGCAGAGAATCTTGGAAACGTGCGACGACGTGGCGGTGCCGTCTGACGTCCAGAAGTTGGTGTTCATAAAGGCCTTCGGGAGATCACACTTGAACTTGGGGCTTTCGGCCGTTCGCGGTGTCATGAGACGAGGCTGCACATATACCGGATCGTCAACCTTCTGCTTGGCGGGAGAGAGAAGCGGCGAGGGAACGGATCCCCAGTCCTTGATCGTCCATAGCGAAGTACCAATAGCAGCAGACGCGGCGGCAAAGTTTTGCACAATCACGTCGTTGTAGAGGAAGTCGCAAGTCCACGGGAGGGCGTGGAGAATGCAGCCGGCCACAAAGCCCACAACGGCAGAGTAGAGAATGATCTTGACGTGGGTGGAGACGTTGGTGGTGAAACAGCGGTTGAACTGGAAGAGGACACAGCAGGTGTAGCCGAACATGTACATGTAGTAGAGGATTGTCGTGTCGCCATCGTCGACAAAGAGCCACAGCATCATCGTCAAGGCACCAAAGATGAAGAGTACCTTGGACATGACATCTGTGAGCGCTTTGAGAAGGCACTCCTTGCGGGCACTGTCAGCCTGGCGGGCGACGCGCTGAGCGTGGGAAAGGTCAACCAGCTTTTCCTCCGAGAGCGCATCGCGAATGGCCCAGTACTTGAAGAGCGTGGCGTCGAGGACCATGGACGAGAGACAGAAGTAGACGATGCAGAAGCAAAAGGCGTATCGGGACCGACCATCAATATAGATGGAGGGATACGGCTTCCTGGCCGACATGACAAGCATGACCCAGCGGTCAAGGAGAGCCACAAGGAACAGACCAAGGTTCTGCGCGAGATCGAACCTGGCAATGCGGAACAGGGTCATGACGTTGTGGTCCTTAAGGCCGCGCGCGAGCTGCCGTTGTTGGGAAACCGCCTCGCCGAGAGCGGTAAACCACGCGGTAGTGAACAGTTCGGGGGTCTCGCCACCGGCCTTCTTGAACAGCCAGTCGACATACGGAAGTCCCTTGGCAGCCTTGGAGACGAGGGGGTCCTTGAGGAACTCGGCCGAGTCGCGGCGCTTCCACGACTCTGTGGCGGCCTTAAATTCCTCACGCGCGTCAGTTGCGAGGTCGGACTCGTCCCTTTTCTCGTCGGTTGCCAGCATACGTGAAGTATACCACTCGATAATGTCGGAGTGCTTAAACGTCGGAATGTTCTCCATCCAGGTAGACCACTGGTGACACAGTCGGCGATAGCGATAGAGCGTGATGAAGAGGAAGCCGTACATGATTGGGAGGTAGATCTCCAGGTCGTGACCGTTGACGAGGGAGGAGAGAAGAGGGCTGAGGAAAAGGAGAGGGAATGTCTGCAGGAAGACGTTGCGGCCGGAAGGAAGAGGGCTGCCGTGCTGGTGCATTGTGCTCATGATACCCAGTAGGTTGAGATAGGTGGAGACGCTCATGAGGTACGCGGCAAAGACGAAGCCCGCCGCAACGGACATGCGGACACCGAAGCCGATGCAACCAAGAATGGAGACGACGAGAGCCAGGATAAATCCACCAGAGAGACGCTGGACGTGGAAGAGGATGACGTTGTCGTACGCGTAATGCGGGAGATAGTGCGAGCCGGCGCTGCCAACCCAGCCAGTGACGCCAGCAGTAAGAAGAAGCGAGACCAGGAGCGCGTATCCTGCGACTTGCACGAACTCGGGCCGCATATACGCAGTCATGAACAGTCCGCGACCGACAAATGTAAGCAGGATGACGTCCACAATCGCCGGTGCGCAGAAGATTGACATTGCGCTTGCGGCCGCAAAACGCATCTTCCAGACCTGGAACCACTCGTACGGGGTGAGCTTGGCGTTGGTCGCAGACTCGGCGAGCATCCTGAGAATGACCTCCTTGTTGGCCGGCGGCTCATCGTCCGTGGACGCGTACATGGTCATGATCTCGTTACCCTTGCGGTCTTTGGCGGTTGGTGCACCGAGTGCCTCGAGTGCCTGGGTGCGGCGTTCGTAAATGATGTTACCGATATCGCGGGGCACGACGCCAAAGTAGTTTTCGCACTGAGATCCAAGAGTCCAGAGCTCGGAGAAGACAGCCGCCTGGTCAGGTTGGCACAGGAAGAGGGGGCAGCGGTCCGTAGTCTCAATGTACACGTCTTCAAAAGCGGCTCGGCGAAGGCAGGTGAAGAAGACGAGGGCGAACATGTCAGCCTGGACATCAACCTGGTGGTCGCTGCCTGGAGGTGCAGGCCAGCGCGTGTAGCAGTCCAAGAGCGCCTTCGCCATTGACGAAAGCACGTCGTGCCATCCGTGGAAGAGGGCGTCAACCATCGCATCGTTGACGATGTTGTACATGCGAACGAGATCCTCGAGAAGAGGCAGCTGTGTTGCACCATTTCGCGCATGGTGCTCCAGGCGGATACACAACATCTCTACCATGGACATTGTGCCGTCAAGAGCCTTGCGCGCGCAGAGGGTCGTCCATGCCGACTTTGTCGTCTCGTCGATAAGGAGGCCGCGGATGTATGTCTTGGTCGTTTCGCCTAGGGGAACGTGGGGGCCAGAGAGCCGGATGCTCTGCAGGAGAAGGAGGAGCTCGGCGGTCGAGCACTGCTCGAGGGCCGCGCGGACCGTCGTGGGGAGGCCACTGGGGTGTCCGAGACCAGTGAGGTTCTCAAGCACCAGCTCGTGCTTGATCCTCTCGATCTTGGAACGGCCATGGTGGGCGAGCCAGGTGTGGATGATGACAGCAGGATCGTTCGGCGCGTTTTGCGAAATGAAAATGTCGACTACTCCAGGGTCAGATGGGTCACGAATGCAGCTGACACCCCAGAACATGGCTGGAGAGTCCGGAGCCCGGAATCCAGTGTGGAGACCCTTGTAAATGCGAATGGTACGTGCACTGAGGCCGTGGATGAGATCGTGCACGACGACATCCGCGCTAGGGTCACCAGCGAGCGAGCGCAATGACTTGACAATGTTCTGTTCTTCGGGACCTTCCACAGAGTGCAGCATCGACAGCTGGCGGAGATGCTCCTGCTCCTCGGCGATAGACGTGTAGAGCGCCATGTTCGGCTCAGACCCGAGAGGGAAGCAGCCCATAGCAGCAAGCGGCCGTCCGTCCTGATCCGATTCCCAAAAGTTTGTGTAAAGACTCGAAGGGTAGGCCTCGACATATGAGGGAGGGTGAACCAATGGGGGCTGCTCGTTCTGAAGGCGGACAAGCTCCTCTGGGAGATCGTGCATCTCCAGACACTCTGCAATCCCAGGAAGGACCTGCTCGATGTCGCCGAGAGGGAGATGGGCAATATGCCCTGTTGACTGGCCCAGGTTCACCTTGCGGGTCTCGGATGTCCAACTGCGTTGCAAGTCGACAATTTCGGGACGACGGAGGTACTCGAACCCGCCAATTGTGCGGTTACCGGAGGACGCCACCCCGGGGGCGAGCTGAAAGGGACCGTGTTCGAGGACGGCGCCATAGTGTTCTGCGAGTTTGATGGCACGCTTGACGATGGCCGGATGAGGACGTTTGAGCCACTGGTCAAGGTAACCAATGAAGAAGTCTGGGCGGTGCTCACGCTCGCGCGCACAGCGGATCATGAGCTCGCGCAGGTTCCGGGACTGGAAGTAATCACGCGCCTCACCCCCCGGTAGAATGCAAGCGTTCTCAACAATGATACCCGCGGCGTCGGAGAGATTGAGAGTTGATATCGCTTTGCTGTCGTGGTTGATCATGAGGATACACGAAATGCCGCGGTATTGTAGCAGGCCGATGAGGGCGTCGAGTTGTTCCGCTTGGGTGTTTGGGGCAGAACGAATCGCAAAGCCCATAAGGTCGAGCTGGACGTAGCGCTCGACCAATCCAGCAACTGTGAGTTTGATGGCATCTTCCCCCAGTGCCTCGTCTCCGAGAAGCTCGAGGTCCACGCTTCCGAGCTTCATCTGGGACGGCCCCATACTTGTCCCACTCTTACTGCTGCGGATGGATGGAGGCCGGCTGTTATCTGGCATGCCGCTGGCGATCGAGGACCTGGGGCTCCACTTGATGCTATCCAAGTCGGAGCTCGCACGAGGGTTCTGCATGGGAAAGATGAACAGATCAGTCCCCGAGTTGTCCGCCTCGTGGTCGGCGACCGTCTCCATCTCCTCCCAGCCAAACTCGGAAACGACCCGGAACGACTTTGTGTTTCGCAACGAGCCCATCATGGAGCCCATGGGAGAGCCCCTGCGCGTCGAGTCATCAACGGACACCGAGCGCTTCCCCCCGTCGTTGCGGCCCCATGTCAACTTTCCGACTTTTCTGAAACCTGTCAGCCAGGCTGTATCGCCCATCATGTTTGTTTGCGGTCTGCGCTCACGTTTTCGAACTGGATTGTGAGGATGTTGGCGAGTCCTCGACCTTCGGAGTGCTGGGAATGACTATTGTAGGGCTCTCCTTTTTCCGCCGGGGATGCAAGCGGTAGATTGTGTAGAGGAGTAATGGGACCACGATCGTCGTCGCGGCGAGAATCATGTCAAATCCTTGGTACCATTTTGCCAGTCGTCGCGATGCGGGGAGAATGGTGTTGCAAAAGATTTGGAAACCGCCAACGGTGCAGTTTGTTACACCGCCGGCCTCGTTGAAGCCAGGCTGGAAGAACGTCGCCATTGTGACAAGGGCGACAGGTAGCCTAGCGAGCTCGTCGTTGAAGAAGGTGCGTACGTTTTAGGCCCACGCAACAGAGACAGCTCAAGTCAGCGTCATCACTCTGCGAGTGTGTGTCAAAGGATAAGAGTTTGTGGGAGTCACCCAACAAACCCCCGCGAACGAGTGCGAACTTTGAACTCACACTGCCGTTCGGCCTGTTTGCCAACAGGTCCGTAGTCTCTGGTGCCGAAGTTTGCCTAGTATCGTCGCTGTCCTGCTGAAGGGGTCAGAGAGAATACGATGATGAAGTTGGGGCGGTAGGTAATGAGAGTGAATGGCACCGCGTCAAGCCCGAGATCCCAAGGACTGCCGCACAGGGGTGCAACAGCTGCAAACGCTCCGATTCGACCAGCACTTTAAAGCCCAGCTTGACTTCTTTGCTCCTTTTCCAGTGTTGAGTTGGTAGGATTGGCCGAGTGAGAACTCACCACAAGTGACCAGACGAGTCGAAGTGACAACAAGTTGAGCACCGCTCAATCTAGTTGCTCGGTCGCAAGGCGGCTTGCTTCTTGTACAGAGAGGTGCAGTAAATGTGGGTTTGGAAGAAGTGAATGATTGGCGTGGTGTGTAAATTCCTACGAGTAATAGTTGAAGTGCAGTTAAATCGTGATCAAGTTGTCGATCGATTAAGCGAAGTGTGCGTTTGTGGGCTCCGAAGTGTTCTTGGTGGCGCGAGCGCGAGACGGAAGCCGGGATCTGAAGGAAAGACGCACTACACCAGATGCTGATGTGTGGAGTTTGTGTGTGCGTGAGGAGCGACCCAACGGTTGTGTTCGGTCGGGTGGCCGTTCTTTCTTGGAAAGAGTCCAGTGTGGAGTTCGGTGGCCAAGAAGAAGTGGTAAGAGGAAAAAAGAAAAAGTCTATAGATGTGATCAAACGTTGCGTAAGCCGAAAGCGTGGACGCTGCGGATGGGAATGTATCAATGAGAGTGGTTGGGGCGTGTAGGTGATTTGCCCATGTGTAAAATGACTAGCGAGCTCAGATGAGCGTGAAAGGTAGCCGTTTGTGCTGCTCGTCCTTGTTGTCGACAAGCGCTAAAGTGGTCGGTCGGCGTTGAGATGAAGGTGAATGAATGTGGAGAGGGTTGGCTGGAGGGTATGGGTGGTGGCGCTACTAACTGAGCACTAGTGTTAGATCGATGATCGTCGGCTTATTGCCCGCAGCTTGGTGTCCTGCTTCCGCGGCGAGAGGTGGACTGAACGCACACTCAGGTGGTAGCAACGTAAACTCTGGAGCCGTAAGAGCCAAGAGACACTTGCTCTCTGAATAGCGTAGGGTGAAAGCGATGCTGCGAGGATGTTTGGGGTGGTGAGCAGTGGGGGTTGGGCCCAGAAAGGCAGAAGAAGTCAGAAAGGGGGTTGAAGGGGAGATCTGTTAGGAGGTGCGGCCCGGGGAACAGAAGAGCATGAGACTCCGAGGGTTGGGATGCGGCTGTGTGAATAGAATAGAACAGGAGGGTTCTAGGTCGGTCAGTAGCAAGTCCATTGCTGGAAGGTAATAAACAGCTCTTCTTGCGTTTTCCCCTCAGGTTTGTTCACCACTTACCCCAGCTCTCCCGCTACATCTACTGGCCTTACAGTCGTTTTTTTTTTTTTTTTTTTTTTTTTGTCGCTTTTCCCCTTTTTGCCGTGTTTACCGTATCCACTGCATCATGGTTGCGAGATGCGTGCCAGTTTGGCTCACAGAATGAGATACCTCAAGAACCCACCGGGAAGCTTAAAAACTCAGGTTTGTTTGTCGAGTTTTCGAGCAAAGTCCGTAACAGGCACAAGGACGAAGAACACCTTACCCCCCACTCCCATACCACGATCGCGCCCCCTCGTTTACCACTCACGGGCCACGGGACGGGCTCACACTTCCCCAACTCTTCCCTGCCCTGCCCTGCCCTGCCCTGCCCTTCCCTGCCCGACAGAATATAATACCACTGCGTTTCTGCAGGCACGAGTAGCTTCGTTATGTCTCCGCACGCCATAACGTTGGCCCCTTTACAACCCAACCCCAACTAATGCTGTAGTTTGCCATGTCAAACTCCACTGCGGTACATCCTGTAGTAAATTACAGCACACATGTTTGGTGCTCTTAGTTTTGCTTCCTCGAATCCCCGAGGCCCAAGACGGTTAAAGCTGTGTATCGAGCTCTTGCAGAGTTACTGAATCTTTGAAGAATCTCATCTTTTCTGACTACAGCCGTGTTCGGAAGAAACTGCATACGTGATGCATGCTTAATTATACAGCCACCTCTCATCTGCTGTCCTCCACTCCCCCAGCTTGGATGCGAGTTGGTCGTTGAAGCAGGCATGTCTCCACCATCTATGTCTGGAGCACTGCCACGAGAACAAAACTGTCACCACCTTCAGATTGGCTTTGGACCTCGGTAATGACCCCCTCCATAAACTCAGCCGCTCAAAGTACCGAAGGAACACGGTACTGCCAAAGCACTGTGTGGGCTCTACGACCGGAAGTGCTACGGACTACGTGGAGCCCGAACACGTCGATCGTACGTCGCAGACACTGTCCGCTAGAGGCTCACTATTGTAGGCTAGAAAGTTCGCTCTGTAGCACTTTGCGCCGCCAAGAGTACTTTATGCTGCGGACGGAAGACAGCGCAGCAAGCGCCACGATCATGATGTTTTCGTGTGTCGTTGTGTTATGCTCACATTACGCCGTAATTCGACGTGCTCGTTGCAGCCTGAGGCTGGCCTTTAGGATGGCGTTCAGGACGCCGCTCAGCCCGCCGCCTCATGATCCGAGACCTATGATGTTTCATTCTGACGTGTTTAGATCACGAACATCGTGTTCCGTGATACTTATGCCCCCGCGGCGGTCGGATGAACAGGGGTTTCCGACGCGGTTGTTGCCCACTCTTGGCAACGGAACGACGGAAACGGCATTGAGTTTCACATCACGAGAAACGAAGCTACGAGCACGACTGGGGCATTGCAAGGGTTTTCTAGACAGATGCTGCGGGCAAGTGTCCTCTGTAGATGTTCGGGGGGGCACTCGACTAACCCCCCCCGTTTCTATGCTCCTGTTGATTGTGTTTCGAGGTCGCCGCGATTCCAAGTCCTCCATATTCCCCTTGGTATTACCCTTGATGTTGCATATCTCTTGCTTGTCTCTTCGGCACCACTTTCATTTGCCTTTCCTGTGGTCCCCACAGTTTTCCTTTCTTTGTTATTTTCCTCAGCAAACGCTTTCCTTGCTAAATGTGGCACAGCGTAGGCAGCGGCGCAGCGAGCCGAGGCGGGTTTCAAAGGATACGTGGCTGATGGGGAGGCATCTATTACCGATCTCGCTTCACCATCGGGGACGTGATCGAGATTCATGGCAGTACGACCTGGCGAGTTCTGGACTGCAAGGCCAAAGGACTATTCGCGTTGCCTCAGCCTCACATGTGCTACTGTAACATACTCATGTACTCACATATCACAGATACACAGAACCACGTGTTCATCGCCTTGCTCTTGGCGGGCTATTTCCTCATCCATTGCCCTAATTACGGGAGAGCAGCGTGTTTAGAAGCGCAATTATATAAGACAAATGGTCCCGACACTGGTGCCACCAAGATCGGATCGCGATCACCATGCGAGATTTGAGAAGCAGATCTAGGTGGCGCAGGTGGACTGGCAGCGCGGTGTCCCGTGCAAAAACAAAAATCCACCAGCACAAAGCAGTGCAGGCCAATGCCAAGATTGGGGCGCGGCCCTTCAGGGTTTGAAAGATCCCGTTGATCGTCGTCTGTTCCTGACCTCGTGTTGTCGTCAGGCGAGCCCCGGAGTTGAGTGGCTGACATAAGGCACAAACGGAACATTCGAACCTAAAGGTGGGACCTGAGTGCCTTAACCCGGATTGGTGAGTGCCGCCGGTCGGATCCCAAAACTGTTAAAACAACAAAACAAAAGGAATAATGTAAAAGTGAAAAAGTAGACGTCTACAATGAGGACACAGCAGGGCTGACAGTACCGTACGTAAAGGCGTTGACGAGAACGTAATGCCGAGCAGGACGGGAGTCGGGGGGTGGGGCCTATCCTTGGAAGCTTTCCAGTGCCAACACTGGACAGTGATCAGAGCATGTGCAGAGATGTGGAGTGTGCGTACCGGGAACATGGTATGGACGTTAACGGGACGTGGCACTCCACTCCATCCTGTGCATACAGTACTTTATTCTTCATGTGCCTTGAGCGTCCTCTCCGTGCTTTATGAGGAGGCTCTGATCCCGGATCAACTGCTGTTCCCACCTGGTCACCCACTGCGTGCAAACAATGACAACCTGCAGTAATTAATCCTATCACGGCGCACCTCCCTCACAAGTCACCTGACGCGAGGGCCCTGGGCCCTACGGTAGGGTAAACGTGCGGATTCAACCCAAACCAACCGTGGCTTGCCATGCCGAGGAGCAGCGTCTAGGATTGGCGGGAGCGTGTTGCAGGTGCTCTGGGAGATACCAAGTCGGTTCAAATACAAACCCTTCGGGTGATTGAAGCGGAGATGAGGAGCGCAAGAGACCAACGTCTTCGGGCTGCAGAGAACTGAGAGCTGGGGACCGCTCGGCGTCTGGATATGAGAGGTGCAGCCACATTATGCACACGGGATGGAACTCTAGGTTTTTCCCCCGCGGGATGAAGTTGCTTGCGAGCAAAGAAGGGCTGATGTTCGGGCAAGGGACTGGTCAAGGCTATCATGTTGCCACTGAGTTTACCATCGAGGATCACCGGTGGCCACGACTGGGCTCTGTTCTTGTGCTTGTACATCAAACACTTCTGAGGTCCCGAAGAGCATTGTATCTCGTAGGTTGGCAGAGGCAAACTGCAGTCGAAGTGGTAAGGCAACTTCCCGGCTAACATTCGAACCAATACCTCGTTTATGTCGGGACAGCCCAGCTTTCACGCCAGTGCTGAAACCTGGCCCTCCTGGACGCCTCTATCTCCCGATCCCCGACAGCTCGAGAGGTTAATGACGGGCTGGACCTTTTCCTCGTTCACCGGCTCAGTGTATCCGGGTCTATTCTCAGCATGCTGCATGCTTAGCCCGCCGAACACAGATCGCGATGGGGTGAAGTGGGGCACTCGGCACAACCGAAACGCAAACGCTAGGAATGGCCATAGTTGTCGTGTATAGTCAATACAGTAGTTCTTGTGACGAGTTGCCTAAGGTGCTCTACGGTGAAAGATATGCATCACATGATCGCGGCGGTCGCGTGGCAACTTTAACAAGTCATGCAAGTCAGCTAGTCAGATCTGTTCGAGCATATTTGCCTTGCGCATGCCTTGTGCCCGTTGAGACGTTACATGGCGAAAACTGTCCTGTCATCTTTCACACGTTATTCCGGCCCATGTAGACGCCACATGGGATGGTGGGTTGTCGTAAAGGTGAGCAAGTCCGAGGAATACAGAAATCCAAAGCGCCGGGTGAGCGGAAACGGGAGGCAACAATGCCGTCACACATTGGACTTTGTCACGTCTGTGGTGTGGAATACTTACGCGAGGATGAAAAACTTTCTGAGCGGCAAAGGACACATGTAGGCCCACAATTTCCACAAGCACTGAGAAAAAGTGGTCAAGGGCATGCACTGTACTGCAGGTTAGGTTCTGATTGGAATGTTGACACGGCACCAAACAATAACAGCTTCTCGGGCCACATTTACCATGCATTAGGCGACATTAAGAGCCCACATGCCCACATGGTGCACACCTTAACGTATACCAAGCAACCTCAAAGGCAAAAAAGCATCATTATGGTTACTGCAGCAGTGATCCTCATACCGAGCCTCAGTGAGAATGAAAATGAAACATAGTCCATCGCTATAACCCTATGTCTATGTGGGAGAAGTGCCCTAGGAGGGCCGGGGCAGGCGGGACCACGAGCATGAGCATGAGAAAACAAGGTACAAGCTTGATGGTACGGCAACGATGGCTGCCGCCGGCCGCCGTCGAGCCCATCTGTGCCCTGCATTCCCCAGCGGCGGCGTACAGTATGCTGCTGATGCCACCGCAGTCGAAGCCGTCACCGCGGGGCCCGGCGCCGCAGTCTCGATGCTTAGCCGGCTCATTGTTGTGCATTAAAGTTCGCAAAACCGGGAACGGTGTTTGCCGCAGGTGCGGGCCTACGACGCGCGGGTGTCGGAGGTGGTGTGTTTATGTTGGAGGTGGCGGGTCATGTGGTATACCGTCTGTGGTTTTGTTGGTTGTGGAGGGGTCAATGTCTTGTGAATCGTATAGGATATGGTTTGCTGTGAGTAATTGTTCTTGCGTGCTTGCGTGTATACGCGGAGGAGGTCGTATAGGGGCAGGTCCTCGTGAATATGTGGGAGAGCGTGGTGGGGTCGTGCAGTGGGCATTGAACGAAACTCGGGGGTGCGGAGGCACAGCAATGGCAGCAGGGCGATATGAGATCTGGGATCTGGGACCTCTATTTACACAATCTGGCGCACGCGGGAAACAAACTTCCAGAGGTCGGTCGCCGACTGGAGGAGCGACTCGGTGGTAGACCAGCCAAGCTCATTCTTCGCACGGGAAGTGGCAGCGATGCACGAACCGACGTCACCCTCGCGACGGCCCGTGAGGCGCGATGGGATCTTGCGGTTGGACGCCTTCTCCAGAGCGTCGACGGCCTCAGCCACTGTGGTACCGTTGCCGGTGCCCAGGTTGAAGGTACGGAACGGCGCGGTAATTTTGGCATCAACGGCCGCAATGTGCCCGCGAGCGAGATCGGAGACGTGGATAAAGTCCCGAATCGCTGTTCCGTCGCGCGTGTCCCAGTCCGAGCCGTAAATGTCGAGCTGAGAACGGTCGCCAGTGAGCACCTGGGTGATCACCGGGAAGAGGTTGGTGGGGACTCCGCGCGGGTCCTCACCGAGCAGGCCCGACGAGTCGCAGCCGATCGGGTTGAAGTACCGGAGGCAGACAATGTTCCACGAGGGATCAGCGTACGCAATATCCGCTAGGATCGCCTCTCCAAAGAACTTTGTACGCGCGTACGGGGACAGCAGGCCAGTGACGCCGGGCATGGCGTGCACAGTGTTGCCGTTCTTGTCGACGTAGGTTTCCGGGTGGTGAACGACATCCTCCTCCTGCAGAGGCAGGCCTAGGTCCGCCTTTGTGCCATAGACTGTAGCCGACGACGAGAAGACAAATTTCTTGATGTTGTGGCGGCCAAGGAGGTCGACGAGGTCGACTAGTCCACACACGTTGTTGCGGTAGTAGTCAATAGGGGAGGCGATAGAGTCGGAAACGGACTTGAAGGCGGCAAAGTGAATGACGCCAGAGATGCGCGACCGCCGAGCGAGCGTCAGCCCTCCGTCGGGCGTTGGTGATCCCGGAACGATGTCAGAGTAGCTCTCAAGGAGGAACTGCATCGCCTTGGAACGGTAGTCCATTTGGTGGAAACGGATCTCGGGGACAGTGCGGTTGTTGGCCTTGCACCACATGGCTGCCGCCTTCGTGATCTGGGCAAGTACGCTCTGGAACGCGTTGCTCAGGTCGTCGATGATGATGACGTTCTTGCCAGCCTTGAGAAGCTCAAGTGACGTGTGCGAGCCAATGAACCCAAGGCCGCCAATGACGAGGGTGTATGTGTGGTTGTCATTGTGGGCAGGGGGGAAGTAGGCCAGCTCGCCGTCAGACCCGGGGGTGGTGGGGCAAGTGGAGAGGTTGTCCTCGTCCAAGGACGAGATGGAGTAGGTTGGGGAGTGCAGTTCGCTGGACGGCATGGCGAGAGATTGGGTAGGGAGAGTGAGAAGGAGGTGATGGAGGTTGTGGGGGTAAAAGAGAGTGTTTTTTTTTCTCCGATTCTTCTTCTATTTCTATGGAAGACGAAGGGGTCGAGTTCAGCAGGTCCAGCCGCGGCGTCGACCAGTGGCAGCAGTGTAAAGCTTGAAGATGACGAGGAGGTGATGAGAAGCTGAGGTGGAAGCGACCTTGTGGGACACAATTAAGAGTCAATCGGCAGGGTTCCTTTTGAGTTCTTGTGCCGGTCAGGTATGGGTCAAGGTTGAGGACGATGAACGAACAACAGCGACCGAAAGCTTGGAAGGAACTGCGAGGATCAGTCATGGGCAGCCTTGAGTGGCCCGTGTTAGGGCGACACGATCAGACGGCAGCCTACGCTGACGTTGTTACTCAAGAGCTAAGCAGAGCAGAAAAAAATTCCCCAGGAAACGCGCCTCAAGGTACCAGCCGTGCCACAGACGACATGAGCCCCATGGTCTCTGCGCCTGCGGCGGGGCATTTGCATGCTCTTGGCTCTCTGGCGCAGAATCTCCCGTATCCGCGTGCAAAACCCAAAGGCAGAGATGATATGGGTCGTGTAATAGACTCACAGGTGCAAGGGGGCGGTTGGAAGGAGAGTGGTGTGGCAACAGTGACCAACGATCAATGAGTCATCTGTGTGCCCGGTGGACCGCCGCGTTGAAATCACGTCTTTGATGACCTGATCTTGAGAAAGATGGCGAGACTGGGACTCTGTTTACACTCTTTCAGAGGACAAGAGGAAAGGAATCTTAGAGCAGCTCGAGAAAGCACAGCTCCCAGAGCACGACCCAATGGAACGCAACAAGCCGGCAACGGTAACAGGTGGACAGGTGTGCAGACGGCAACAGGGACGCGGTGCACGCCCAGAGAATCCCATCAGCACATGGTGATTATGTTTGGCTTGCCCCTCGGATACTGTACTTACTCAGTCTCTCGTCAACGCAACCTTGTTGGAAGTCGACGGTGTTGGCTGCCGATCTCCCCCAAGCCTGTCTCCCCTGGAGACCCGTGCAACTGGCGTGTCGCGAGAACGCCCAAGGACGCGAGAGGCAAGGAGGTTGTGGACGGGCGGTGGGCCTGGTCCCATAGACGTATGCCTTTGTTTCCGTGGTTGCTCTCTCGTACTATTACTACATCATCCTCGCTGCCACCCAGACTTGGAACATGGAGATGGTACTGTTGGGCTGCTGTGCCGATCTCGATCTTGATCGCGTGGACTCCTTGGCTTACCGGATGGCTGCCCTTTGCCCTTCTGTTCCCTTTCGGTTGCGGGGTTGTTGTCAGGGCAGTCTCCCGAATGCATCCACTGCACAGAATCATCACTCCTCGGGGCGTGCCTCTGAAAGCCACCCGTGGGCACGTTTCCAGCCTGTTCCGCCACGGGACAGGGGATGCGACGAAAACGATGCTAGTCCGCAGACCAGCAGGGGGTATTCAAGCGATGCAACCTGATTCAGATTACCCAGATTGCTAAAGATCCCATTCACAGGTGTGCTGGAAGGATGTTCACTGCTACACGGCCGCCAGCGGCTAGCCAAGGATGAAGAAAGGCAGTCACCACCTATGTGCTAAGTCTACTCTCCGATGGAGTGGTTGTTGACGAGAGACAAGGGTACAAGGAGGGGAACGTTTCGGAGAATCCTCAGCCCGTAGGGGCTGTGCTTCTAGGTCACTTTGATACGAAATCGATCTTCAGAGAACTGGCTGGGTACCTGAGACGAAACTTCTCCGAGGCAGGTACGACCCTATTTGGATGGTTCCCGTAGCTATGACCCCTAGCCGGGCTGGTGCCACAGGACCGGAATATGACCTGACACTAGCTCTCGCGCAATGCTGTGGTGTTGCTCACTGTGCATCACTGCAAGAGCCCCGCCAATATCACTCAGGCATGAACCTGATCTAACCTGAGCTCCACCACTGCATGCACTGAAGGTGATCTTCGGGCTCCAACTGCAGGGCTCCCCGTCCCCGCACTGTGGCTTTTTACGTATTATTTTCTGTCTAATTAGTCTGCTTCGCTTGCTGTTTTCTCGCTTCTGGCGACTGATCCGATTACTGCGGACACGCACGAATGCCTGGCCAATGGCAAACAGAAAGACATACGCAACAAAACACTCATTACAAGATGACATTGGGAATGACATTGGCAGGGTCACCGTTACCGCCCTACCGTTCTTAGTGAGCTCAACTCTATGCTGATTATACAAGCTCAAGGCACAAACGCCCTGTACGCGCAGTACTGGCTGCTGTCATTGCTCTCATGCGCCCCGTCTGAGGGCGTGAGACCAGACCGTGAAAGACTGCAAACTTTGAATTTGACGACATCCGGTGCTGCATGCTGTTGTCGTAACCATGCCCCATTGTCATGATCATGCCCGAGCAAGAGAGATCTCCGGGAAGCACCGGCCTCGGAGATGGTCACGCCTCGGGCAGTCACGGGAGGTGTGCGCGTAGTTTTGCTTTGTTTGCAGTGCAGTACGGTCCGACTCTCCGGCTGGGCTATTTCGGCATTGGTTTTGTCCACCTTCTCACATTAGGAAATGGGTTGTCGCCATTTGCAGGCGCTATTGTGCGGAAAAGTGCGCATGAGCATCAGAGTGGGCATAGGCATGAGCTTAGGCATGAGCTTAGGCATGAGCTTAGGCATGAGTTTAGGCATGAGCAAAAGCAGGAGTGTTTGGCAGGCGTATGTGAACGTGGGGATAAGAGCGAGCACGAACGCTACCATGGATATATGTGGACCATGCTCCCTTCCGCCATCTAGCCAGTCCGTTGGCTGTGCCCATGCCGCGGGCGGTGGTATGTCCATGGGATGAGCGCGAGGCTGGAAGTCAGTCTCGTGGCTGAACGACTCCGCACGGAGTCACACAGGGGCCGCCGCCACACAACTACGGCGACACATATTTACACTGTGTATGTGAATGTGCTTCTCCGCCGTGTGCAGAACCAGACGAATCGGCGGCACAGAGAATGTGCCTCCGCGGACTGCGGATTGTGTCATCTGAACACTGTCAAGAGCAGAGAGGGGAGGGATCATAATAATGAAGCTTCAACGTGGTCGGCAAGGCGCGGAATAGCACGATGAGACGGCACATGGAGACGTAAACGACAATGGGCCATCACATTCCAGTCCCAAAGAGGAACTTTGTGTTGTTGTGTTCTGTCCTGGCCAGTCTCCTTCCCGAGCCCTTTATTTCTGGAGCAAGGCAGTGGAACCTTGAGGCTAGAAGGATCGGCATGTTCGAGATTAAACGCATTCAGGGTCCGTACCTCCGGGTTCCCTGTCCCTTGGCACAATCCGATAAAACGGTTCCTGACGGGGAGATACAGGGTGGAGACATCCGGTACACGCGAGGATATATCCGTGCACTCTAACATCAGAGGCATGAGAGAAAGTGGACAAAGTTTGAGCATTGTTTACGGGTAATCTCTCTCTGATGTCGTTGTATGTGGGCGTGGTGTTCAATTATCCGTTACCATGGATCGCATACGATTCCTGTTTTTCTCACGAACCAGCCTCTGGTGTTCAACGCAATCACATCAGAGAGGGGGTATTTGATTGCAACCCCCTCTCGTCAGTCTCTATACTATGAAAGTTGGTTGCTGTCTTGGCATAAAACGTGTCCCCTCACCCGTTCCTTAGCTTCCCGTGTGTCGGTCGCCGGAGCATATGTATCGCAGTCGCATCAAAGTCGGCGCATCCGCCGACCCAACGAAAAAATAAACTATCTAGGCCTGGGGTCCGTCTGACGACTCGCGTAAGGCGATACTATCAAGCGATCACTACAGCGGAGTGTTCGGGCAGTGGCCAGGCAGTGGCAGGTGGTCATGTCTCTCTGGACCACTTTGTTAGTGATCGAGTGAACGCTTGTTCATTTGTTGAATTGTTGACGGGAGGTTCACGTCCATTGCATGGGATGTGGCAGGTCCAGACCTGTGGACGGCATTTCGATCAAAGACAGATCTTGGACGGGAGCGAACATGACATACCACGACACACGACGCCGGTGCGCCACGGCACGCAGCAGTACGACGCGTGTCTCGGTCCGTGTGTCTAGTACGTATATACTGTACGTAGCCCGAGCATACAGTTCGGGCAACGACAAATTCTCCTGCCCCGCTGTTTTTACGTCATGCCCTGAAGGAGTTGCCCGCACTTGCGACTCTCTGCAGATCACTCATATACGTACTGCAGGGTACATACTCTTGGGTGTCCCGTTTATTACCGCCCAGTCCAGACTGTTTAGTGTATTTATTTATATACTCCTCCCCGTGTTCTCCATGTTCCGTTTGGGCCTCCCGACCTCCCGTCGATTTAGGGAGCCAGGTAGACAATATTGAAGGTGAGATGAGCTCGTTTATCCATCAATTAATCTAGCGATAATGCTCAGTGCTAGCCTCCTTCTGGGCCCAACGTCCAGAACAATGGAGTGCATGCAGTTGCCACTGTAACTTGCTGCTCGAACCAAACGTTCAGCTCTCGTGGTTGTTCAGTAACTGCCCCCCCCCCTGGATTTTGGTGTGTGGTTGCCCAATTCGACCCCCCTTGCCCCGCTGTTCCATACTGTCACCCTGTCAATTGATCGCTATTGACTTCTGTTGATCCACTGACTTCTTGCGTTTCATTGACTCCGTATCCTGCATTCTGGAACACTGAGCCCTCGAGTTTCGTCCGACTCTACGACGCGCTTCATCCCTGATCTGGACGGGGATCATCGAAAACTTGCTCAGCGCGAACGTCCGTATCGTGTCTCATCACCACACGAGTTATTTGCATCACCGTGCACACACGTAGCTACACGCGTATCTGTCATCCTCCATATTGCGCCCGACAGTATAGGCACTCAATCTCTGCTGAGGACACCCTCGTTGTTCCTTCCCTTCACCTGATATCATTCCGAATAACCAGACGGTGTATGCCCCTTAAATCTGAACCCCGCGGGTGGTTCCACGAGTTCGACAACGCGACACGGACATCAGATCCAACCGCGTCGTCAATAAAAGTTGCAAAAGTTGACAAAAGCACAACTGTTGGAATAGCAGCTTTCGCGAAACCGACACTTCGTTCGGTACGGAAGTCGGACAGAACAGCTTCGAAGTCACGAATACATTCTGGAACGCAGTGCGTGCCTGTTATCAACCAGTAATTGTGGTTGTTACGCGCTTTGAACGCTCGTATTACCAGGATAGATCCTCACGACGAACGCCACGACACGACAACGCACATTCGCCGCGCGACCGACCCTCGCTTCCCCTTTTCCTTTTACTTCCCCTGGAACCGTTCCTTGGACTGTCCTTATTTTCGTTCGGACGCGAATCTAGCAAACTCGACTGGGCCACGTTCCACTTTCGTCTCTGCGTTCACTTCTTGGTCATTATCGCCCACAGTCTCTGCTTTCATCTTTTCTCATTGTGTCACTGTCAACACCAAGTTCGAGATTCCGGTCCGACACACGCCTGGCCGCTACTGGACATACGACGTTTGGACAATTGACATAGCCACCGACAGGTCGCTGAATCTTCCCAAGGCTCGACATCGGTACTTGCCTCGCTACCTACTACTGACTCTTGGTTAAAGCAGGCGTATCCACTCGAATAAGAAGGGCGAAACGAGACCAGCTCAACAGCAGGCCCCACTTGATCGACTTCGCCGTCTTCCAAACAGTTCACGCTCTCCGCAACGCGCTTCCCTTGATCTCGAATCCTCCGGCCCTAGCCTGTTGGGAACCCTAGAAACGCAGACTCTCCTTCTCGTCGACTTGACGCTCGTCCCATCCTCACTACCACAATGTCCGCCATTGTCGTGCCGGTGTACATTTATCCTCTCCCGGGGGCGTGGGATTCTCTGTTTGAGGCCGCCAAGGCAAACCCTGATGTGCAATTCATTGCCATCGTGAACCCAGGCAACGGTCCCGGACCCACCGCTCCCTGACGCAAGCTACGAGGCGGCCTTGACGGCGCTGTGTGCGGTTCCCA